>CAMZMU010000095.1:20130321-20730321 GCA_947311845.1 Poa pratensis | reverse complement strand
ATTGTATTATCTTTTACTTAAAGTGAGGCTATACCTACACAAAGTTTGACCAAACTTTTACAGAAAACGTTGATTTTAAAGTTTAAAATCAATATAATTAGGAAAATATCAGAATATATTTTCATATGATATCTTTTCTAGTTGCGAAAATTCATTTTGATTCCTGACCTCGAGTGATCTATATTTTAAAATTTCAAAAATATTTTTTATATGTTTCAAAAATTATGCATGTTCTCAATGATGTATACGACAAGGATGCAAAATCGTAATACGGAAGTATTTCTATTATGTGCTACACTAAAATGATAAAATTTGGAGATTGGGACTATAATCAGATATGTACATTTGTCATTTTTTTATAACTTAGCATACAAATTGTTTCACATTATGATTTTGCACGCTTGTAGGAAAGCAAAAATAGTGTGCTAAAAGAAATAGCGTCGGCTCCTCCAGATGTTATACACGTTATAGTGTGCTATATTTCAAATAACGTTTTGAAAAAGTAATATATAGCTAAAAATAAAGGATTTCAACAAAAATAAAGGATATAACCCAAAAATGGCAGAGCAATATATGCATAACCACATATAAAAATTGTTCTTAGTTGTATAGAAGTCTAACATTAGCATCCACTAGTAGAAATTAGGCCTTCCGTTCGGAGCTTTAGTCCCGACCGTGTTTCGATCCGGGACTAATGTGAGCATTAGTCCCGATTCGACGCCACACGGGTACGGCCAGCTTTAGTCCTGGGTCAAATGGGACATTTAGTCCAACCGGGACTAAAGGGGTTGCAGGTTGGGGATTAGTCAAACCGGACCTTTAGTCCCGGTTGGAGACACCAACCCGGAATAAAGATAAACCTGTAGTCCCGGTTGGAGACACCAACCCAGACTAAAGACGTAAATATGAAATAATTCATATCTTTCAATCCGTAAATCGAAATTTAACAAATAAAATGTCTAAATCGATTAGAAAAATGAGAAGAATCCAAATATGACAACTATGTCATCTTTTGCATCACAAAAACTCATTTAACCATGTGAAATTACTTTTGAAAAATCGACATAAACTCATTTAACTAGGCGAAATTAGGTAAAAATCAATAAAAATCCTAATACTTAGGGATTATTCATAAAATGTAGATTACTCTTTGTGAAATTAGATGGTGCCATTTTGCACCATATCTTTTTTGGAGGTTTTGTTTACTTTATTTGATTTCAGACCAAACTATCAAACACTTGTATTTCAAATTTGGATTACTTTCGAAAAATCAGCATAAACTCAGTTAACTAGACGAATTTAGATAGAAATCAAGAAAATTCCTAATACTTGGGCATTATCCATCAAATATGGACTACTCTTTGTGAGAATTAGATGGGTGCCATTTTACACCATATGCTTTTACTTGGTTCACAAAAAAAGTCATTTTTGCCACTAAAAAAAGGAAAATAATATTTCTAAAACTAATTTGAAAACTCCCTTCGGAACCATTGCTTGCTATACCAAGATACACCTATTTGTCGAATATGAAAAATTTATCACAAACTATGCCGCGGGAATTGTCATGACTTGGTCATTTGACTTGAAACTTAGAGATGTTTATACATGATAGACCTTTTTGTCAAGATTGTTTCTGAACAATTCGTCAAAAATCAAGTTTATCATTTTTCATAACAACTAGTACACATAAAAGGACTCCATGCTAGAAGATATATTTTTTTGAGTTTTTTTTTTCACTTTATTTGATTTTTTTCGAAAAGCGGTCAAAATGGCCATCATGACTATTCATCGAAAGAGGTCAAATTTTCTAAAACTATCGATATTTCTGTGTTATAACCACTAGTTTTGTATATTAAAATGATTTGAAAAAAAATTCAGACCAAACTATCAAACACTTGTAGTTCAAATTTGGATTACTTTCCAAAAATCAGCATAAAATCATTTAACTAGGCAAAATTAGATAGAAATCAAGAAAATTCCTAATACTTGGGAATTATCCATCAAATGTGGACTACTCTTTGTGAGAATTAGATGGGTTCCATTTTACACCATATTTTTTTGTACTTGGTTCACACAAAAAGTCATTTTTGCCAATTAGAAAAGGAAAATGATATTTATAAAAATAATTTGAAAAATCCCTTCGGAACCATTGCTTTCTATACCAAGATATACATATTTGTTGAATATGAGAACTTTATCACAAACTATGCCGTGAGAATTGCCATAGCTTGATCATTTGGCTCCATGCTAGAGGGTTTTTTTATAGCAAGTTTATCGATGTTTCTGTGATGCAAAAGATGATATGGATGGCATATTTGAATTTCTCTCATTTTTCTAATCGATTTAGATATTTTATTTATCAAATTTTGATTTACAGATTTAAAGATATGGATTATTCCATATTAAATATTATTACATAATCACTTTTATTTATTCAAAAAATATTATTACATAATCATTGTAATTTAGTTGAAAAATATTATTACATAATCATTATTATTCATTCAAATAATTTTTTTAAAATTTAGAAAATAAAAAATATAACATCATGACTCAGAGTTAATATGATTGATATGATACTAATATCAGTAAGTTCCAACTTCTCATTTGGAAGCTAATTTGGAAGGAACTCAAAGTTAAGTGTGCTTAGGCTGGAGGATGGGTGACCGAATGGGAAGTTTGACCAGGGTAAGTATTTTGACATATGATTAAGTGTAATTAGAGATTAAATGTGTGGCTAAGTGGGAAAATTCGGAATAGAATAAAATTAAAAGAACTCGGGACTATGAAACAAATCTGCTGGATAACCAACCCGGACTAAAGGTCATGTCCTTTAGCCCGGGTTGGTAACACCAACCGGGACCCTGCGCTCGGCCGAGACCTTTAGTCCCGATTTGGTAGTCCCGGTTGTATAACCGGGACTAAAGGTCCTTAACAACCGGGATTAAAGGTCATTTTTCTACTAGTGATCTGACCTGTTAACAACATAGTAATTTTATTTATTCAGAATCTCAGCATAGTGAAGTGATGTCATCTTACGATTCAGAAAGATGGACCGACAGATAACATTTCATCACCACTTCAAACAATAATTAGCAACTTCTTCTTTTTAATGTGGAAAATTCGGTCCTTTGGCCGATATATGAAAAAAAAAGTGTGCTATAACGTTATGATGTTTTAGCATGATATATCGTGTTATTTCTCGAATAACACCATAATAAGCAAAAGTAGTAAAATCTTCCATGGACTCTCCGGATATACTGTAGCGCAATAGCGCGCTGTTTTTTCCAGGTTTATTTGAAACTTTTTAATATAACGGATGATTTTTTAGAGTAAAGAGATCACCGTAGCTTCAGAGACAGAAATGTCTGCTCATTTAAAGTTTTTTCTTAAAATTCGACCAATCTTTACCTTGTTTAATTTTTGAAAAAAAATATACTCCTTTTGTGGAACGGAGCGAGTACCATATTTAAATCAAACAAGAGTACGAATGTCTACTTTGTTCTCTTATATGGAACTCAAAAGAGGCTGATGCTCGGCTGTTACAGAGGGGTATACTACTAGCATATGTCTACTACTCCAGGATGAACGAATGAATAATTGAATAGCCTGTTAAAATCGGCGATAGTACATACTACACGTACGGGAGGATCGATCATGAGTACTGAATATATGACGCAAAATGTTTATCCATCGTGAGGAAATTACCGTCCTTCATAACAACTTAAACAAGTGTAAAATGCATAGCAGATCATTTCTTCTGTACGTTGTGCATATAAAGAAAAATAAAGTACTCGATGTGAAACATGCATTTGACTACAATGCCACTGTAAATCATGTGTGCAACTTCAAATTTTAGGCCAGCTGCTAAAACAATTGAGACTAATCAGTCAACCGAGTTGGAGTTGGACACAAATTTGCTCTAACAGCCAGCCATAAGATCTTTTTTTTTTTTTTTTGCGATCTAGCAACACAATAAACAAACATAGCGGTTGGTTTCATCAAGTCGACAGTTTGATCCTGCCAGCTTTTATGCAGTTTCGCCTACACAACCATGAACCATTCACATTACATATTGCAAAGATTAATTACCTCCGATCTTAAGCAACGCAGTTTCACCAAATGAGTAAATAGTTTTGTCATCGCAGTGTCCAAATGAGTAAAGAGTTGGCGCGTACAAACCTAGAGCTAGCTGTGTCCAAATGCCGATCATGGCATCGCTGCCATTAGCAAAACTAACCTGCAAACTTATCTTATTTAGGCCCTACTTAATCATTTCTACACGGATCATCAGAACGATCGAGCTGGCTAGTTGAACACAGACAGCGGCAGCGGCATCATGCACCCAGCCGCGTAGGCCTCGGCGGCCGCCGCCGCAGCCGCCATGACCATCACGATGTCCTCCCCTCCGCCGTGAACCACGCCGCCCTCCAGCGCTCCGGCGGGATCCCCGTCGGGCGCCGGAGCCAGGAAGTGGCCCTGGAACAGGTACTGCGCGTGCATCGGGAACAGGTACTGTGAGTGCGCCGCCGGGTGATCCACCACGCCGCAGTGCCGCACCACGTCCGTCTGCGCCTCCTCATGCACCTGCCGCGTCTTCTGCTTCGACGCCGGGTTCCTCTTCCGTCGCTTCTTCTCGTAGGCGATCCCGCGCGCCTTGGCCTGGGAGTCCCTGATGTCGCGGAGGTAGAGCCTGACGGCCCGCGCCCCGAACGGGTTGGCCACAGGTGCGCCGCCGTGCTCCTCGAAGGCGGCGCGGAGGCGGCCTACCAGCGCGTCCAGGGAGCCCCACGCCTGCCGGAGCGGGCACGGGCAGGGACCCGGGGGTTCGGGTTGCCGAAGAAGGGGCATCCCGCGGAGTGCACCTTGGTCTTGCCGAACTGGTCGAGGTAGCGAAGGAACTCCAGCACGTGTGCGCCGCTGCACCGGGCAAGCTCCAGTGGAGGGCGGTGGTTCCGGAGGTACTGCCCGAACGTCTGCCAGTCGCGCCGCTTCTGTGACTCGTACCTGCTGGGCCGCGGCGCACCCAACGCCGACGACACGCTTCCGCCGCCCGGGCTGTCCGCCGGACCGCTTACGCCGGACATGTCCATCGCCGTCGGCTGGCTGACGTCCCTCCTTGTGGCAAGCTTGTCAGCTCAGATCTGCACACCGGAGCCATCACGGCATGTCATTAGTCACTAGTACACATTGCTGGCCTTGACCATTGGTCAAACTACTGAAATAAATACAAGAAAACATGGTACGAGTGAGCAGTGTAGCCATGGGCTGGTCAGTTTCCTGCGTTATTTACCAACTATCTCGCTCATTATCCATCAATCCTAGCTATGGCTATCAGGAATTGAGGATTCAGCAAGACTAGGGGTTTCAGGTAAGCTGACGCCTATCATAAGTACAGCACATACAAGCATGTCTAATTAAAGATCTGAGCTGAGCTGAGCTTTGGCAGCCATGCAAGAGCTGACACAGCCTGAGATGTGCAGAAATGCAGAGATGCAAAATCAACGCAAAGACAAGGCAAAAACAGAAACAAGCTGCGGGATATAGCAAGAACTCTGAGGCTGGCTACCTGCAAGAACATGGATGAAGATCGAGAGGAAACGCACGCAAATCTGCAACCCGATCAAGCAGAGAACGCACGTACTCA
This sequence comes from Poa pratensis, assembly GCA_947311845.1. NCBI lineage: Eukaryota > Viridiplantae > Streptophyta > Magnoliopsida > Poales > Poaceae > Poa > Poa pratensis. Next base: position 20,724,674 of record CAMZMU010000095.1, on the reverse strand, counting down.
CCAACAAGACGATGAAGGAGGAGGAAGAAGAAGGCACGAAGAGAACACAGCCTGCTCGGCAACAGCAAGCTCGATAGAGGAGGCAGCAGACCAGAGCTGCCTGAGCTGTTGGTGAGGACTGAGACTGAGGAGACCAAGAGGTGAAGAAGAGATAGGCCCTATGTAAAGGGCAGGAGGGGAGACAAGGGGGTGGGACCCATGCATGAGCGCAGATATCAAACCTCGTGGGGCAGAGAGAGGAGAGAGGATGGCGATTCTTTCCGCATTGCAGAAAAGGTCGTCACCTCAGTTGTCACTTCACATTCTCTCTCCCTCTCATATCATCATCGTCTATCTCTCTCTTCCCTGTCCTCTTGTTGGCCATGGGCTAGCTATGCACACCTAGCCAGCAGCTTGTCTTCGCATTCAATGAGGTCGAGTGGGGAGGTATGGAGATGTCACATCAAGATGATGGATTTCACAGGAGAGAAGCAAATGCGGCCGGGGGAGGAGCCATCTCTACAACATCTAAACTCCCTAGAATTGCTGGCCTCTCATGCATCCACGTCGTGGGCCCACATGCCAATAGCACATGGATTTTGTTTTTTCTTGTTTCGTTGTGTGCGTGTGTGCTACTGGTGGTCAGCGTGTTGTGGGCCCACTGTTCGGCGGCAGATGGATCCCCTGGTTGGTTTTGGATGGATTTGGTGCCTTCTCGTGCGTCTGGTCATCGGTGCTTCTTGGTGGGTCGGTTCGCCCAGCCATCGCATGTTGGCGCTTGGATGGGTTTACTTCCCGTCTCTTCCATCTCGTTGTTCTCCCTCTGCTCTTCGGTGTTGAGTTTCGTGCCCGCGGCGGCTTGTTTTTTTTTTTTGAACAGGATCTGATTCATATAACAGAGTACTCAGTACAGATTACAAGCAAGTCCAAAAAAAAAAGAAATTACAAACGGACCCTGCAAAATGCACAAAGGACCCTGAGCACCCAGGAAAGAACACAAACAGATCCTCCACAAGCCCAAGACGCCTAGCCGACGCCGCCGTCGCCGTACCGCGACGGCTTGTTGAGCGACGGAGGTATCTGATTTTGATGCCTCTTTTTTGGCTGCAGTTCCGCTCCTTCGTCTCTGAGATCTGGTGGCTCGTCGGCGTGCTCGGTTCGTGCCGGTGTTGGGCGGGGTGGGGTCTATCCTTGCGTTTTGCAGGTCGTCTATCGCCCTTCCACTCTCCTCTTCTATTTTGCGGGATAGATTTTTCCTTATCTGGTTAGGAGGTGATGCGGCGGGCGGCCGCCGGTGTGCATGCGTAGTGCTGGGGTTTCGTGTTTGGGAAGTTTGAGCCATGTCGATTTCCTTTTTGTTCGTGCTGGTGTTGGTGCGTGGGGAATTTTTGGTTGGATATTTTTTGTGTTCTTGTGTCCGATCTATTTTTGCTGTTGCTTGTGGGGTTCCTCTGGAGATCTACGGCTGTTTTGTATCGGTGCTTGGTTGGAGACGGTGCCTCCTCGGCGGCGTGGGCAAGGTTCGGTGCGGCGGCGCTGCTATCATGGCCACACAGTTTTCTTTTTCACTTATTGTCCATGGCGCTCTCTGTTTCTGTTCTGCTGCTTTGGCTGCTCCTTCAGTACAGCGAGCGACCAACGTGAACCAAAGCAGGAGCCAATTGAAACCAAATCACGAACTACCGAAACCACCTCCGCCCAATCCTACTTCCGCCGCGCGCCAGCGCCTCGCCGCCGGCCCAGCCTAGGGTTTCGCCAGTAGGCGCGCGCCCACCATCCCACCCCCGCATTCCAGCCGAAGACCTTCACCTTCTCGGATTTGACCGATTCGGGGAGCGGGATGGTGGCGCCGGCGGGAGGAGGCCGGACTTTGCCTCCTCCTCGCCGGGAGGCCCGTCGCCGGCCTCGGGCGGGGGACGGAGGCTGCTGCGTACCCACACGATGGGCAACATGGGGGAGTCCAGCTTCCACAGCGAGGTGGTGCTCTCCTCGCTCGTCGAGATCGTGCCCATCCTCCGCGTCGCCAACAAGGTCGAGTCCGGCAACCCGCGCGTCGCATACCTCTGTAAGCCATTCCACCACTCCCTTGCTCTTCCTCCCCGATCTACCGTGGGAAATCCAGAAGCAACGAACGAATGACTTCGTTTGCTCTTCCAGGCCGCTTCTACGCGTTCGAGAAGGCGCACATGCTCGACCCGACAGACAGTTCGCCATCCTTAGATATAAGTGACTGGATTTTGTTACAATACAGTTACTATTCCGTTCTATTCATTATAATTAGATGACAATGGGGTTAAAGAGTTTTTAATCAATCCAATCCAACTTCTACTATATATATGCAAACACTATGCTTCGATGTCACTGGAGTCATGGAATTAAACTGCAAACAATTTTTTTTTGTATAATTTGACAGGTTTGAAAGATATGAAGACTCATCAGCAATCTGCCAATCCTTGATTTTATTCTTTTGTTTCTAGAGCTCCCGAATGATGGTGTGGCGGTGTGGCCACGGAGCTCAGGGTCCTGGATCATAGGGGAGAAGAGTGCTACAGTGTACATCCTTGTTGAATTGTTGCAAAGGAGCTTGCCCAGGTATGGTATGGATTATGGAAGTAGCATTTGAAACGACGCGGGCAAAACTTGATTTGCTGCAGAAGATGCACAGATAAAAACGATGCGCCCCTCATGACATGATGGTTTAAGGGAGTCAATAGCATGAAAAAATAGGAGAATGAGGAATATCGTGGACTGGAAGAAGTTCATGGAGGTGTAGATCAGTCTATTTGTTTTTGTTTCGCAAGTTTTTTAGTTTTCTTTTCCTCTTTTTGTTACGTGGTAGTATTTAGTAGGCTCTAAACTTTGATTGCTCAAATTAAAATAATATGCCCGAGTTACTATGCCGCTCTTGATTCATACATTTTTTTGCGACATAGAATGGTTCTTTTTTAAATTTTGAACCAGCATAGCCAATGATTATATTGCTTTTCAGAACAAAATTGAGCAAGAAATCTACTTGGGATTCGGAAATATGTTTAAGGTTGTTTGTTTCCGCGTTTTCGTATGTCCAGTTATAGCTGGGAGAATATTGGAAAGAACATAAGATGTGGTTGAGAAAAATAGTGGCACCACGACTTTGGTTAGCAAATTTGTAACCTATATGGTAATTGTTTCAATGAAACATATTTAACTTTCACCTAATATTTTGTACTCTTGTTCAAAGTAAGGACATGAAGATTCAATGTGTTTCCAAGATAATACCTCAGAAATTAATATATGAATATGTATTACAAACCTTTTCTTATTAACATACCAAGTGAACTATTGTTGGTGTATATAATTTTACTTAATGCATGATGTGTCCCTCCTTCCAAGTTCTCAAGAGACTGAAAAATGTCAGAAGAATCTTAGGTTCCTAGCGTCAGCTAGAATACTAAGATCTGTCAGCTTCGATATGGCAAGCTCTGAAAACTAGGTTAAATTATCATTCTATTTATTTCATTGCAGAATTGGATTATCTGCTCCTTAATTTCCAAATGTTCTTAATTTTCTCAAGCTGTACATTGCTAGAATCAAGTTAACCCGTCGCTTTGTTTTCTCACCTTTTTAGCATTTATGCCTCAACTATTTATAAATCCAGCACGCTTTTCTAGCATTTGACTAGGATTTAGGTTTCTACCGTAAAGTTGTGCCTATTAGTGATATACCATCAGCATTGTTATGCTCTTGATACATATCTACCTTATGGGAGTGTTAAAATCATCTCGGGTATGTAGCTTTCAGTTCACGATTTGGTAACCATTAGCATGATAATTAGGAAAATGCTTGTTTGCATTATGTGTGTTGCTCACAGTTCCATCCAGTTTATCATGTAACTACATTTTCTTGCACTGAATTTGGGACATACTCATGTTTGTTCGTTTTTTATTGTGATTCTGCTTGCTCTGTAAAATCCATTGACACATTCTCCCGTAGGTATACCATTTTATTTTTCATGTCGGCAAGTCAACAACTTGTTCTCTTCAATGACTGAGGTTTTATAGAAAGTACTATTTGCACATGAAGTAACCTCTGCTGACATGTTTCCATAGTACTCAAATGCTCTACGTCTCAAATAAATCAACTTGCATTTTGCAAACCTTCGTATTCTTGCTCAGGTCACTAGACTTTCGCTATTTTGGTTGTTATTTGTTTGCAGCCACATTGAGAATCTTCATAAGTAATAACACGAATTGATGTTTGTGGCTGGCAAAACATGCACAGCTATTATGGCGTGGCCAGTATATTTTCTGGATTTTGCCGTCAACTTTTCTGTCTTATCAAGCTCCAGCGAGTTATCGCTACTGATGCTTGATTTTGACTATCACACATGATGTTGCTCTTTTTGAGGGCTTCTGATGTGCTTTTTCTCCTTGCTAGAGACTATACGCTTCTGTATGGTGTGATTGGTTTTGAACGGTCTGATTGTTTATGGCGCCCGTCAGTCCGTCACCGGTTATGCTCTTGTGGTGCATGTGGCGCTGCGAGTTTGTCGGCTCCAAAGCTATGGGGAATTCTTTCTGCTTTTCTCCCTGTATAGCCACTCCGAGTTCCATCGGTTATTCCATGACCTCTACTGTTTTGTGAAACAAATTTCGGTTTGTGATAGCAAGATAACTACTCCCTCCGATCCGGAAAAAACTTCGGAAGTCATACGTACAGGTTGTATTGCGCACAGTGTTTTCTCGCGAAAGTTTTATCGGATCCGAGGGAGTATATTTTTATGTTATTTCATATTGAATATCTTAGAACAATACAATGGCTCTACAGCTGTGAGGGACGTTTTTATCCTGTTTCCTATTTAGTGCGTCCTCCCAGTTGTACAAGTTATTCCGTTATCTCTACTTTTTTGGTAAATGAATTTCGTGGCATATTGAATTTCTTAGAATAATATACAATATTAACAAGAATCCAAGTTATTTAGCTATTGGAATGGTTTTTGGTTTGTCACAGATTGAAAATATTATAACAATATAGAGTATAACAAGACGAATTAGGTTTCACCAATAGGGCCCAAATGTTCACGCATGGCAGGCATTTCAACATAAGAAGATACTTATGAAACCCAAGAAGAAACTATGCGATCATTCTCAAATTTAATACAATCAATTAGTACTACCACTATACCGTGGAAGACTCAGCATAATCTTCTTTCTTGAGGGAGGAGCCATAGATTCAAAGGTAAATCATGGGTTAGAAAAAAAAAGGAGATCAGGATGAGCGCAGCAGCTAAAGTCGAATCGTATGAGCACTTATCTCCTTATGTTGGAGGAGTATTATTCTAATACTCCCTTCGATCCATATTAGTGGACATAGCTTTGTCTAAATTTATATGTATCTAGTTAAGTATTTAGACTAGATACATGTGTATCTAGACAAAGTTGTGCCCACTAATATGGATCGGAGGTAGTATTATGTTTGGGTACTCCACGAAACCAGGATTGTTCTGATAATGTTGAGCATTCTTTCTCAGCGGTATGCATACATGCATACTAAGTTTGATGTATACCTTATCATCCAAGTACACAAATCATAAAATGTCGGTATGTTTTACATATATTGTGTTATCTATGCTACAGTCTTAACAAAAGCTATTGAGTTGTGTCATGCGGAAAAAATTGGACTAAACCCCATTTGAGATTGGCTGTTCTTCTCAATAATCTTCTCTCTTCTCTTGGCATAAACTGATACGTATGTTACTTTCTCATATGGTCAATAGCTCCATCCCATGTGCATTGCATCACACAACAAGCAGACATAACAATACGAACTAGGTTGAGGCAAACAGCTAACACGGGCGCGGCAAAGCGCGCCATCTCCTTCTAGTATATATTCAAAGCTCCAGAAAGAGACGTCAAATCGTCCATCGGAACGTACGGGCTGGTTCTGTGCTCATTTTATTTATTTTATTTTGCAGGTGGCTGGTTCTGTATTCGATCTCATACTCGTCTTCCCTCCTCCGCTTAGCTATTGATCATAAGAAGGATGCGGAATGTCTCGTGCAATTTCATATTCATACATTTTTTTTCGAGATTGATATTCATACGTATCGACAAGAGTACAGTTTCATATGTTGGCTGTCATTGCATAATTCTCAATTTTAGCATGAGCAAGGGCCTCCTTGAGTCGTAGGAATAGAAATATAGAAATTGTAAAAAATACAAACCTAGAATGCTACGTAGGGCCTGTTTGGACAGTAGGACCAAGAAACGATGAAATAGGAGAAACGTAGGAATAAAACAAGAGTGCAAGTATAAATACATGATTCCAGAAAACCAAAAAACCCACAGAATAGTCATATGGATGAACGGAGAAAAAAGCACAAAAAAACTGGTCGATTCTGCAAGAATGAGCGTATAAAAGTGGCTGTAATGGACGGTAGGATTCATATGAATTGAGGCATTGAAAGCAGTCCATGCAAATTTAGATATAGTTCAACTCGGCTAATCCAAGACGGGTTGTTCATAAAAATTCCAAAGAATTGGAATCCCACATATATCCTATGAAATACCTCCAATCCAAGAAGATAGTAGTATGGATTGGTACACATATTATAACCTTACACTAGTACAGAAAAGGCTTTCTGTGGCGCACCCTTTTTGGATTTTGTGGCGCATGGTGGGTAAGCCACAGAATTCTCGCCACAAAAATATAATTTCTGTGGCGCACCCCACCGTGCGCCACAGAAAGCCCAAATTTATGTGGCGCATCTCAAGCCGGAATTTCGCCGGAAGTTTTTTCGAAGCTCGTCGGAGGCCGTGTTGCCCGTGACCATGGCCGTAGGTGGCTTGCCCGAGGTGGGTGGAGGAGTGGGTCGTTGGAGGTGGGTGGGTGGAGGATGGGGGTCGCCAGAGATGGTGGAGGAGGAGAAGGAGCTCGCCGGAGGTCGCCGGAGGTGGAGGTGGTGGAGGTCGCCGGGATGGTGGAGGATGTCGCCGGAGGTCACCGGGATGGTGTCGGATTTCGCCGGAGGTCGCCGGAGCTGGAGGAGGTCGCCGGGATGGTGGAGGATGTCGCCGAAGGTCGCCGGAGGTGGAGGTGGAGGAGGAGGAGGAGAGAAGAGGAGAAGTGGAGGAGGAGAGGAGAAGAGGAGAAGAGAAGTTGGAGAAAAGAGAAGTGGATGAGAAGTGGAGGAGAGGAGAAGTGGAGAAGAAGTGTGGAGTGTAACAGCCCCAAATTTGAGAACATAAAAACCTGAGTAAAATTTCCACTTTTGTGTTTCATTGCATCATTGCATCCATATTAATTTGCTAAATAACACACTAATTGGTTTGGCACCATTTAAAAACAAAATGCCAAACTTGCTTTAACAAATCTCAAATCAATGAAAGCACTCAAATCGGTATGGACTTCATCACCGGGTTTCCCCGATCCCCTAAGGGCAACAATGCAATCTGGGTAATCTTTGATCGACTGCCCAAGGTTGCTCACTTCCTACCAGTCCATGATGATATACGGGCGAGTCAACTTGCTGACTTATATATGGCTCGTATTGTTCCATTGCATGGGGTCCCTCTGAGGATCATATCGGACCGTGGAATTATCTTCGTATCCAAATTCTGGCAGAGTTTCCAAACTGCTATGGGAACCCGTCTCAACTTCAGTACCGCCTACCACCCCCAAACGGATGGTCAGACTGAAAGAGTGAACCAAGTTTTGGAAGACATGCTTAGGGAATGTGTAATCTCTTTTGGCAAGGGTTGGGAAAAGTATCTCCCTTTCGCGGAGTTTTCCTACAACAACAGCTATCAAGCTAGCCTGGGCATGGCTCCATTCGACGTTCTATATGGAAGAAAATGCCGCACTCCGCTAAATTGGTCTGAGACCGGAGAGAGAACACTTTTTGGTCCGGATGTCATCAATGAAGCTGAGGAGAAGGTTAGAATCATAAGAGAGAATCTGAAGATTGCACAGTCTAGGCAGAAGAGCTACTATGACAAGCACCATCAGGAGATTCACTATGAAATTGGTGATAAAGCTTATCTCCGCGTCTCTCCCCTTCGTGGCGTTCGCCGCTTTGGAATCAAAGGGAAATTGGCCCCACGCTACGTTGGCCCTTTCACCGTTCTGGCCAAGCGAGGAGATCTTTCTTATAAGTTGGAGTTACCGGTCATCTTCCCAAATGTACATGATGTGTTTCATGTCTCCCAACTTCGTCGGTGTTTTAAAGATCCTATCCATGGAGTCAATCATGAGGAGCTGGTTCTCCAGGAAGATCTCACTTATCGTGAGCACCTCATTCGTGTCCTGGATGAAGCCGAAAGAAAGACCCGTAACAAGACTACCAAGTTCCTCATAGTTCACTGGTCTCACCATTCCGAGGAAGAAGCAACTTGGGAAAGAGAGTCTAGTCTTCGTGTGGAGTATCCCGACTTCTTTCCGCAATCTTAGAATCTCGGGACGAGATTCCTGTAAGGGGGTAGAATTGTAACAGCCCCAAATTTTAGAACCTAAAAACCTGAGTAAAATTTCCACTTTTGTGTTTCATTGCATCCATATTAATTTGCTAAACAACGCACTAATTGGTTTGGCACCATTTAAAAACAAAATGCCAAACTTGCTTTAACATATCTCAAATCAATGAAAGCACTCAAACTTGCAAAACAAAAATACTTTGACATCCTATGTTTGTCAAGGAAGTTCCAAGAGTTCAAAAATAATATTTTAACTTGCTTTAAAATTTCTAAAGGATTATAATTTTTTATTTAGGAAAAATGCCATATTCAAACCCTATGAACAAAAGTTGTTCAAAACATTTTATTTTGAGACACCAAATTTTGTGGATCTTCTACATGACATGGAAAGGCTACATGAATAATTTCATATTTTTCTAAAATGTCTTAGTGCCTCAATAAAATCCCTAAAGTCACAGGTTTTAAAAAGAAAACTGAAAATAACCTATTTGGTGATGGAAACAAATCTACCAGGGGCTTTTCTGCAGTTTCCGGCATCTTCTTCCTGTAGCTCCAGCTCACGGCATGGTGCCAGTGGCGAGCTCGCCACTGGGCCCGCGCCCTCCTGCCGCGCCGTGAGGAGAAGAAGAGCACCACGAGGCCGCCCTGCTCCTCCTACCCTATCCTCTCACCTGCTCCCTCGCTCCCCATTTTTCTCCCCACGAGCGAGCCCTAGCTGCCATGGCCTCCGAGCTCGTCGCCATCGATTGAGGAGTCCCCGAGCAAATCGAAGGATACCGGAAGCTCCACCACGTCGCCTGCTACCTCTCCGCCGAAGGAAACGAGCCGGAGAGCCGCAATCGCCGTCGCCGCCCGTTCTTCTTCGACCACGGCCGGAGCTTCCACGAGCGATTCCGGTCGTTCCGTCCATCTCCGCCCCTACTGAGCACCACCACGAGTTGAGGGTGAGCACTACGTCCACTGGACCTCGTCTCCCTCCCTCTCTCGCCGTATTTCACCGTCGCCCGTGAATTTCGTCATGCGTCGGATATTCCGAGTCGCTTCCGACTGGATAATCCGCTTCCTTCCAGTACCTCCAAACCACACGATACCCCTCCATCGGATAATCCGAGTTCGGTTCGAACCGGATAGTCCGACGGGATCCAGTACTCAAATTTTTCCTTCCCTCGGATAATCCGAGCCCAAGGTGTACCGGATAATCCGATTTTGATCAGTACCTAATGAATTTCCTGTTTCATCTCTCCCTTTCGAATTTGGGTAATTAATTTTATTGTTGTTGAAAATAACTTATTAAAAGCACATGTTTAAAAGAGGGAGTTTATAAATGTACTAACTTGTATTTTGGTTCATCAGAAAATTGTGCGTAATATACCAAAATGCTCAGAAAAACGTGAACTATCCAGAACCATCATCATCATGCATACTTGATCACAATTACAATACTGTACTTTAGTAGTATTAGAATCACTAAGTTAAATGTGGGGTACCTCTCTTCCCTAGTTAAAGTAAGTATCGCCGTACCCCATTTAAAATTGCTAGATAACTTATAATAAGTTCAGTACATTAAAATGTCATGCCATCATGTGTTTGCGCATTGCATTTGGTAAAGCATGTGTGGTGATTGATTGTTTCTTCCGATGTTATGCTTCGATATATCAAGCAGCTGGGGTTACGCCGCAATACCCCGACGAACCATACTACCAGCCCGTTGAGCCAGGCAAGCGTAATCCCCCTCTGAGCATGTCTCATCCTATGTTTCCGCAAATATTTTCTCCACTATAATATTGCATGCGGTTCCAAATATCATTTTATTGGATTAGAGTATCCTATAGTTGCATTAAGTTTCCGATGTCATTACCTGTTTCCCCTATTATCCATAGGTTTGTATTGTTGGCCTGAGATACTTAATTATGCTATGTTGATGCTTAGCCATGCTTAGTAAATGCGTAGTCGTCCGATGGTTATTTCATGTTGCAAACATATGTTGAAATGTTCGGATGATGGTTGAGGAATTGTGGTGACAGGTAATAAACTGCTTAAAGGTGGGGATGAGAGGCCACTGTGCTTGTGGTGCTTTGTCTCGTTCTCGCCGCCTAGGTGCAGTTCTTTACCTCTTGAACCAAGACTGAGCGTGCAACCATGCGTGAGGCCTATGCAATTGCAGGAACCCTTATTCGACTAAATAACTTGTGAGGGGCTAGCCAGGGTCCTCTAGTTCGAGCTTCCATTTGCGCGTGCGTGAAGATGGTGGTTGAGAATGGGATGAGGATGGTGGTGTTAGGAAAATGAGTGGCGTGGGGCAGGGTGTTGGAGGCACTGAACCTGTCCTACCGCCACTGATGATCCTGGATAGTCTCGAGCGAGGGAGAAGTCGTCGCCGCTCCCACCCAGCCGCTTTCCCCGGAAGAGAGCTAAGAGCTAGGCAATGGGCCGGACGGTACGCGTGACAAACATTGTACACCCCTGCAGGGTAAATCTTTTCGAAAAGCCGTGTCCACGGTTATGGACGACTTGGGAAAGGACGATAAGATCATAGAAAACTTGAACGGAATGATTAAAACCTGAGTACTAAAGGTACTACTCAAGAATGCAAGGTTAGCTTCCTCGAGGGTGATTCGGGGAGGTGCCTTTGTAGAACAGGTACAGTGAGATGGTGGTTGATGATGAGAAAGGATCAAAGAAAAGAGTTACTTCTTACCCCTTTTGAAAATATTCTGATTAGTCGATGCCATGGAGTTATGTTTCTATAAATAAAATCAGCTTTATGCAAAACAGCCATAAAACTTTGAAAGCCTCATCGAGCTAAAGCTCTATATTTAATCTTGCGAGTTCGTCGAACTCAACGTCGTTTGTTTTGTTTCAGAGGAGGACTTCACCGACCTCGAAGGTGGGTTCTTTGTGGACGTCGACGAGTAGTCTGGGGTTCCCAGGTGGCAGCTTGGGACATCCCGGAACAGCTGGCGCTGGAATGTTTATCTGTAGGCCTCTTAGGCCATAATTTGGATCTTGTTGTTTAGAACAACTTAATTCGCTTCCGCATGTTGTACTGTTGGGTCTGTGACCTCTGGTTGTAATTTGCTATCTTTCTCTATTATAAGAGTTGAACTATAATGCTTTGAGTCGTAGAGTCTGTGATGTGCCAGTTGTTCCACAAGTCTTGATCTCTCTATTATGCATTGATAGTTGTGCCTGTGTTAAGGCATCAATCGGGTGTTGCGTTGCCGATGATCAATTCCGAGCAACGCCTGCCAAAGGTTTTGGCCGGGGATTGGTAAACCCGTAACCTCCGGTTGTATCGCTTAACCGGTGACACACATCATCACTGTATAGCAGTCGGGTCGGGGCGCCACAAGTTGGTATCAGAGCAGGACTGCCTGTAGGAAACCCTTCTACTGGTCGACGTTGAGTCTAGTGTTTGTGAAAATATTTTTAACCTAAAAATGAGTTGTGAAAACCATCTTAGGATTCTTTTTACTCCTTATCTGGTTACCTTCTAATCTCGGAGCAATCTTACCTCGATTTGAGTTAAAGGTTTTACTTCTCATCTGTTACTTCAAAATTATTAGTATCACGGGTTGGGTTCTACCTTTAGTGTTATGTGTCCGGTTGCTCCCGCTGCGCTACAATCAATCAACTCAGATGTTTGAACACTGTTATTCCTACCGAGTCTGTCACTGATCCTTCTTGGTTTAACCCAAGGACTTGAACAGAAGGTCCCGGATTGTGCCAACTAGAGTGTGTTAATCGTGGTTTCTTAACCATTTGAATCCTCGCTAGTAGCACATGATGCTGATCTTTGACCCAAGTTCTATCTTGTTGGTCCCTTGTTGTTGTTACACAAAGTATTATCGTCCCTAGTCTGTGTACTTGAGTGGACACTAATGCTATTGTCTCAACCATTCGGAGAAGATACTAACTGTGTCATTGTAAATTCTCCAGAATGGCTCGAGGAGGCCGTGGTAACCACAATGATGAGGAACCGCCGCCACCACCCTCGATGGCTCAGGTCTTGATGGCCATTGAGGAGAACCGGGGCAATGAGCGCTGCTTGAGCAGTTGGTGCAGCAGAATGCACAGAGGAATGGCTGCAACACTCTCACTGAGTTCCTGCGCTCGCAGCCACCCACCTTTGCTGATGCTAAAGAGCCACTGGAAGCTGATGATTGGCTTCGCGCTCTGGAGCGCAAGTTCTCCGCGCTGCATGTCCCAGTGGCCGAGCAAGTCAACTTCGCCACCTACCTCTGGTTGGTGCGGCTGGCTGTTGGTGGGAGAGCCATGTGGCATTGTTCCGGCCAACCATGTCTTCACTTGGGCAGATTTCCGCACTGCCTTCCGTGCGGCTTACATCCCTCAGCCGATCATGGATTTGAAGAGGAGGGAGTTCCTGGATTTGCAACAGGGACGTATGGACCTCCGCACTTATGGTTGTGAATTCAACCATCTCTCTCGTTACGCCCCAAGGGACGTGACCACTGATGCCGACAAGCAAGAGCTGTTCCGCAAGGGTCTTGCGCCGCAGCTCCGCTATGAGTTACTGCCCTTCAAGTTCCAGACCTACCAGGAGCTGTTCAACCAGGCTCTTACTCTTGAGCAGGGAAGGAAGGAACTCGAGGCTTCCAAGAGGCCAGCACACGGGGACCACCAGAGTTCCTCGGGTTCTGAGAGCAAGAAGCGCAGGGTGTTTGTTCCCTACAGCGTGTGCCGCGTGCTCCATTTATGCCGAGGGCCGCGGGATACAGGCCACCACCTCCGCGCCCCACTACTTCGACCTTTGGGCAAGCGGAAGTGGGTATCGTCCTCAGCTACCTGCTCCACCTGGACTCACTTGCTACACCTGTGGCCAGGCTGGCCACTACTCCAGGGAGTGCCCCCAGAAGGCACCTATCGCGGGAACTCCTGCACGAGCCCCGCCACTCCAGCTGGCAAGGCTGGACCTATAGTGTGTGGTCGCCTGAACCACGTCTCTGCTGAAAAGCTGAAGAGGACCCCCGTCCTTATGGGTGAGCTACGAATCAACAACAATCTTGCTACAGTTTTGTTTGACTCTGGAGCATCGCATTCATTCATATCTATAGCGTTTGCAAAAGACCACAACATACCGTTCGAGAAGATGAGCCATCCCTTGGTGATCTCCACACCTGGCTCTAAATGGCGAACCGATGGTGTTACTCCTGAGGTCCAGATTACTAGGTTACTTCCTTTCCTTTGCTTGGTAGCTCTGAAGTCAAGGCATTGATGTCATACTGGGCATGAACTGGCTAGAAAATACCGGGCTAATCTCGACTGTGCTGCCAAGACCATCACCGTGACCACTTCTTCCGGCGACATTTGAGTATTGGTCTGCACTATCAAGACCTCCATCCTCATCATTCCCCTCTCCCGAGATCACCCTTTGCTTTATGGAAGGCGAATCCCCTCCTGAAATCCAGGACATACACGTTGTGTGACTTCCCGGATGTGTTCCCGGAAGAATTGCCTGGCATGCCACCTGATCGAAGTGTGGAGTTTGTCATAGATCTGCTTCCCGGTACTGCTCCGATTTCCAAGAAGCCCTACCGTATGCCGGTGGAGTTGGCTCTGTTGAAAGAGCAAATCGATCAGCTGTTAGCGAAGGATTTCATTCAGCCTAGCAGTTCACCTTGGGGTTGTCCGGTACTCTTGTCAAGAAGAGGGATTCTACCGTGCCTCGTTAGTCTCTGATTATACCGTTGAATGCGGTGACAATCAAGAACAAGTATCCTATTCCCCATCAATGATCTGTTGATCAGTTAGCTGGTGCAACAGTATTCTCCAAGATGGATCTGAGGTCAGGATACCATCAGATCAAGATCAGAAAGGAGGATATCCCAAAGACGGCATTTGTTACTCGCTATGGCTCATATGAGTATACCGTCATGTCCTTTGGTCTCACCAATGCTCCAGCTACTTTCATGAGGCTCATGAACTCCATCTTCATGGATTATCTCGACAAGTTTGTCGTCATTTACATCGATGACATCCTCGTTTATTCCAAAACCGATGAAGAGCATGCCGAACATCTTCGGTTGGTTCTGACACGACTTCGAGAACACCGCCTCTATGCCAAGTTCTCCAAGTGTGAGTTCTGGTTGGATAATCTTGTCTTCCTTGGTCATGTGATATCCGCTAATGGTGTGGCTGTCATTCCCGACAAGATTCAGTCCATTTTGGATTGGAAAACTCCAATGTCAGTCAAGGACATTCGTAGCTTTCTCGGATTGGCGGTTACTACCGCCGATTCATCGAAGGTTTCTCCAAGATAGCCAAGGCCTGACTGACCTTCTCAAGAAGGATAAAAAGTTCGCATGGACGGACAAGCTGAAGAGAGCTTCAAAACACTGAAAGCCAAACTCACGTCCGCTCCTGTGCTTGTCCTGCCGGACACAGCAAGGATTTCGTCGTCTTCTGTGACGCCTCTCTGCAAGGCTTGGGTGTGTGTAATGCAAGATGGCCATGTGGTGGCATATGCTTCTCGCCAATTGAAGCCGCATGAGCACAACTACCCAACTCATGATCTAGAACTTGCCGCTGTGGTTATGCTCTGAAGCAATGGAGACCATACCTGTTTGGTAACCGTTGCGAGATTTTCTCGGATCACAAGAGTCTGAAGTACCTCTTCACCCAGCCGGATTTAAATCTCAGGCAAAGGCGTTGGTTGGAGTTAATCAAGGACTATGATGTGAGTCTGAACTATCAACCCGGCAAAGCAAACGTCGTGGCTGACGCGCTAAGTCGGAAGTCCTATTGCAACAATCTGATGATTGAAAAGGCCCAACCTGCCCTCATGAAGAGTTCTCTCGTTTGAACTTAGAAATGTTCCCTCTGGCTATCTAGCAAATCTGGAGATCAAATCTACTCTTGTAGACCAGATTAAGGATGCTCAAAGCGGATAAGGGTATTCTGAATATCAAGAAGAACATTGCTAGCGGGAAGGCCAAATGTTTCTCAATGAATCCGGAGTTGTTTATTTTGGTGACCGCTAGTGGTGCCAAAGAAACGAAATTGAGGGAGCTGATCCTCAAGAAGCTCATGAATCACCTCTCTCTATCATCCCGGTAGTACCAAAATGTACCAAGACCTTCGACCACAATTCTGGTGGACTCGGATGAAGAGAAATCGCCAAGTATGTTGCTGAATGCGACACCTGTCGTCGGAAAGGCTGAACATCAAAGGCCTGCCGGCACTCTCCGCCCTATTGCAGTCCCGGAATGGAAATGGGATGAAATCGGTATGGACTTCATCACCGGGTTTCCCCGATCCCCTAAGGGCAACAATGCAATCTGGGTAATCATTGATCGACTGTCCAAGGTTGCTCACTTCCTACCAGTCCGTGATGATATACGGGCGAGTCAACTTGCTGACTTATATATGGCTCGTATTGTTCCATTGCATGGGGTCCCTCTGAGGATCATATCGGACCGTGGAAGTATCTTTGTATCCAAATTCTGGCAGAGTTTCCAAACTGCTATGGGGTCCCGTCTCAACTTCAGTACCGCCTACCACCCCAAACTGATGGTCAGACTGAAAGAGTGAACCAAGTTTTGGAAGACATGCTTAGGGCATGTGTAATCTCTTTTGGCAAGGGTTGGGAAAAGTATCTCCCTTTCGCGGAGTTCTCCTACAACAATAGCTATCAAGCTAGTCTGGGCATGGCTCCATTCGAGGTTCTATATGGAAGAAAATGCCGCACTCCGCTAAATTGGTCCGAGACCGGAGAGAGAACACTCTTTGGTCCGGATGTGATCAATGAAGCTGAGGAGAAGGTTAGAATCATAAGAGAGAATCTGAAGATTGCTCAGTCTAGGCAGAAGAGCTACTATGATAAGCACCATCAGGAGATTCACTATGAAATTGGTGATAAAGCTTATCTCCGCGTCTCTCCCCTTCGTGGCGTTCGCCGCTTCGGTATCAAAGGGAAATTGGCCCCACGCTACGTTGGCCCTTTCACCGTTCTGGCCAAGCGAGGAGATCTTTCTTATAAGTTGGAGTTACCGGTCATCTTCCCAAATGTACATGATGTGTTTCATGTCTCCCAACTTCGCCGGTGTTTAAAGATCCTATCCATGGAGTCAATCATGAGGAGCTGGTCTCCAGGAAGATCTCACTTATCGTGAGCACCTCATTCGTGTCCTGGATGAAGCCGAAAGAAGACCCGTAACAAGACTACCAAGTTCCTCAAGTTCATGGTCTCACCATTCCGAGGAAGAAGCAACTTGGGAAAGAGAGTCTAGTCTTCGTGAGGAGTATCCCGACTTCTTTCCGCAATCTTAGAATCTCGGGACGAGATTCCTGTAAGGGGGGTAGAATTGTAACAGCCCCAAATTTTAGAACCTAAAAACCTGAGTAAAATTTCCACTTTTGTGTTTCATTGCATCCATATTAATTTGCTAAACAACGCACTAATTGGTTTGGCACCATTTAAAAACAAAATGCCAAACTTGCTTTAACAATCTCAAATCAATGAAAGCACTCAAACTTGCAAAACAAAAATACTTTGACATCCTATGTTTGTCAAGGAAGTTCCAAGAGTTCAAAAAATAATATTTTGAACTTGCTTTAAAATTTCTAAAGGATTATAATTTTTTATTTAGGAAAATGCCATATTCAAACCCTATGAACAAAAGTTGTTCAAAACATTTTATTTTGAGACACCAAATTTTTTGGAGCTTCTAAATGATATGGAAAGGCTACATGAATAATTTCATATTTTTCTAAAATGTCTTAGTGCCTCAATAAAATCCGCGGCGTGAGGAGAAGAAGAGCACCACGAGGCCGCCCTACTCCTCCTACCCTATCCTCTCACCTGCTCCCTTGCTCCCCATTTTTCTCCCCACGAGCTCGTCGCCGTCGATTGAGGAGTCCCCGAGCAAATCGAAGGATACCGAAGCTCCGCCGCGTCGCCTGCTACCTCTCCGCCAAAGGAATCGAGCCGGAGAGCCCGCAATCGCCGTCGCCGCCCGTTCTTCTTCGACCACGGCCGGAGCTTCCACGAGCGATTCCGGTCGTTCCGTCCATCTCCGCCCCTGCTAAGCACCACCACGAGTTGAGGGTGAGCACTACGTCCGCCTGGTCCTCGTCTCCCTCCCTCTCTCATCGTAGTTCGCCGTCGCCCGCGAATTTTGCCGTGCGTCGGATATTCCGAGTTGCTTCCGACCGGATAATCCGCTTCCTTCCAGTACCTCCAAACCACACGATACCCCTCCATCAGATAATCCGAGTTCGGTTCAAACCGGATAGTCCAACGGGATCCAGTACTCAATTTTTCCTTCCCTCGGATAATCCGAGCCCAAGGTGTACCGGATAATCCGATTTTGATCAGTACTTAATGAATTTCCTGTTTCATCTCTCCCTTTCGAATTTGGGTAATTAATTTTATTGTTGTTGAAAATAACTTATTAAAAGCACATGTTTAAAAGAGGGAGTTTATAAATGTACTAACTTGTATTTTGGTTCATCAGAAAATTGTGTGTAATATACCAAAATGCTCAGAAAAACATGAACTATCCAGAACCATCATCATCATGCATACTTGATCACAATTACAATACTGTACTTTAGTAGTATTAGAATCACTAAGTTAAATGTGGGGTACCTCTCTTCCCTAGTTAAAGTAAGTATCGCCGTACCCCATTTAAAATTGCTAGATAGATTATAATAAGTTCAGTACATTAAAATGTCATGCCATCATGTGTTTGCACATTGCATTTGTTAAAGCATGTGTGGTGATTGATTGTTTCTTCCGATGTTATGCTTCGATAGATCAAGCAGCCGGGGTTACACCGCAATACCCCGACAAACCATACTACCAGCCCGTTGAGCCAGGCAAGCGTAATCCCCCTCTGAGCATGTCTCATCCTATGTTTCCGCAAATATTTTCTCCACTATAATATTGCATGCGGTTCCAAATGTCAATTTTATTGGATTAGAGTATCCTATAGTTGCATTAAGTTCCCGATGCCATTACCTGTTTCCCTCCTATTATCCATAGGTTTGTATTGTTGGCCTGAGATACTTAACTATGCTATGTTGATGCTTAGCCATTCTTAGTAAATGCTTAGTCGTCCGATGGTTATTTCATGTCGGAAACAGATGTTGAAATGTTCGGCTGATGGTGGAGAAATTGTGGTGACAGGTAATAAACTGCTTAAAGGTGGGGATGAGAGGCCACTGTGGTTGTGGTGCTTTGTCTCGTTCTCGTCGCCTAGGTGCAAGTTCTTTACCTCTTGAACCAAGACTGAGCGTGCAACCATGCGTGAGGCCTATGCAATTGCAGGAACCCTTATTTGACTAAATAACTTGTGAGGGGCTAGCCAGGGTCCTCTAGTTCGAGCTTCCATTTGCGCGTGCGTGAAGATGGTGGTTGAGAATGGGATGAGGATGGTGGTGTTAGGAAAATGAGTGGCCGTGGGGCAGGGTGTTGGAGGCACTGAACCTGTCCTACCGCCACTGATGATCCTGGATAGTCTCGAGCGAGGGAGAAGTCGTCACCGCTCCCACCCAGCCGGCTTTCCCCGGAAGAGAGCTAAGACCTAGGCAATGTGCCGGACGGTACGCGTGGCAAACATTGTACACCCCTGCAGGGTAAATCTTTTCGAAAAGTGAAAGGGCATGGCGCCCCCATGTGTGGTTTTGGTAATTAATGACAATCCCTATGGACTAATGGTCGCATTGAGTTTTACTTGTAGTGTTTGTCCATAGACCATGCTTGAACTCCATTTGTTGGATTCAAGGTCGATGCCATGAATATATTGATATAATGAAGTATTTGGCATCAAGATCATCGAGTTGAGCATATTGCAAGTATGTCTTGAAGAAAAGAATTATGTGATCATTCATGGTTATCTTCAAGACATCATCTATTGAAAAGAGAAGAAAAGATACAAGCGCAAGTTCAAGAGGAGCATCTCGAAGAAATCCTAGGCTTGAAGCTTGCCACCCATTTAGAGATAATGTCCATGTGAAGATGTGCCTAAGAGAGGCTCTCCCATAGTGGAGTATGGGGGAGAAATGTTTGAGTCTTCACCAAGCGAAGCGCAATCAAGAAAGGTGGTCCACTTGAAGAGATCAAGATCGACGTCATCTAGCTCAAGTGGAATGCCCAAGGCAAAGGTATGATAGGGTTTCTATTTTACCGGTCTCGTGGTACTAGTTGGGAGACCGAGTCATAGGATAGATACCATACTATCAAGAGGGGCTCTCGATTGAGCTTTAGCGTATCAGTTGGAGAGAGCTCAAACCTTTGCATACTTGTCTTCATCATCTTTCTTGGTTCTTATTTGGATTGTCTCCTTGTTGGGTTTTGGTGCTTGTTGTGATCTTCATGACAAGTCCAAGTTCTCCGAAAACGGATTTCGTATGGAAAACTTGTTGCGTTTTCGGGTTGGAAATATTATCGGTCCACCTTCGAGATA
Organism: Poa pratensis; assembly: GCA_947311845.1. Classification (NCBI taxonomy): domain Eukaryota; kingdom Viridiplantae; phylum Streptophyta; class Magnoliopsida; order Poales; family Poaceae; genus Poa; species Poa pratensis. Next base: position 20,704,816 of record CAMZMU010000095.1, on the reverse strand, counting down.
GGGTCCACACCTTCCCATGTGTGGTATCCCCTCTATATTTGTGACCCTTAATATTTTGTAGGAAAGCTCTTGTCGTTACCTTTCCAACAGAATTGGATTCACCTGATTTGGAGTTCGAACGAGAAAGTTATTGCATTTCAGGTTTTGCTGTTTCTGTCTGTTTTGCTCAAACAGGGGAATCGGAATATCCGATCAACCTTGATTCGGATTATCCGATTCTCAAGATTGCTCGAATTCGGCTAAGGACTTTAATAGCAATGCATACTGGAGCTTCTCGGATTATCCGATCCACCTTGATTCGGATTATCCGATTTTCAAGTATTGCTCGATATTGGCTAAGGAATTCTTGCAGCCAGTTTTGTTGCATCGGCACTGGAGATGTTCGGAATATCCGATATATGTTGAATCGGATTATCCGACTCAGTCGGATTATCCGATCCTAACTTATATCGGAATATCCGATTTTCCTGGCTGCAACGGCTCTTTTTCTGGGAGGGGTATAAATACCCCTCCACCTACCTCCAGCCATCTAGCTTTGCTGAGCACGAAAATTGCCCCCATTGTTGACCTTCTTGAGCTTAGCTATCTCTCAATCCCTCCATGATTCTTGCCTCCATTTAGTGGGAAAAGAGAGAGGAGATCTAGATCTATTGTTCCACCAATCCATCTCTCCTCTAAGTGAGGGGAAGCCTTTGGATCTAGATCTTGGAGTTCCATTTGTTGAGTTCTTCCTTGTTCTTCCTCTCTTCTCCCCCCACAAGCATTAGTTGCTTTTGGTGGGATTTGGGAGTGAAAGATTTGACCACCTCTAGTGGTCTTGCCTTCATTGCATCGGTTGCATCGGTTTGAGTTCTCCACGGTGATACGTGGAAATCGAAGTTGAGAAGCTTGTTACTCTTGGGTATTTGGGGTGCCCTAGAGCTTGTCCTCTTGGGTACTTGGAGTGCCCTAGACGGTCCTTGTTGATCTCGGAGTTTTGGTAGCTCGCGGGATAGTTGGGAGCCTCCAATTAAGTTGCGGAGACGCGCCCCAACCTTGTGGGTCTTGTGGCTTTGGGAGCCGCGGGATTCCGGTGAGAGCCTCCAATTAAGTTGTGGAGTGTGCCTCATCCTTGTACGGGTTCGGTGACCACCCTCAAGTGTCCCATAGTGGCTCGTGGCACTCTACATTGGTAGAGGCACGAAGGAGATTACGGTGTGCCATTTGACAGCTATTCGGGGATCACTTTGTGACTCCGCACCGCTCCAACGGAGACGTAGCTTCCATTGGGAAGTGAACTTCGGGATAAATCATCGTCTCCAAGTGCCTCGGTATTTCTATACCCGAGCTTCTTACTTATGCTATTTACTTTGTGATAGCCATCGAGCTTGAAGTAATATATCTTGCTATCACATATTTGGTTATCTTGTTTAGCATAAGTTGTTAGTGCACATAGGTTAACCTAGCTTGTTTAGGTTTCGTGCTTGATAAATTAAACGCTAGTTTTATTCCGCATTTATTCAAGCCTAAACCGCAAAGAATTTTAATCGCCTATTCACCCCCCCCCTCTAGGCGACATCCGTGTCCTTTCAAAAAGCCGTGTCCACGGTTATGGACGACTTGGGAAAGGACGATAAGATCATAGAAAACTTGAACGGAATGATTAAAACCTGAGTACTAAAGGTACTACTCAAGAATGCCAGGTTAGCTTCCTCGAGGGTGATTCGGGGAGGTGCCAGGTACAGTGAGGATGGTGGTTGATGATGAGAAAGGATCAAAGAAAAGAGTTACTTCTTACCCCTTTTGAAAATATTCTGATTAGTCGATGCCTTGGAGTCGTGTTTCTATAAATAAAATCAGCTTTATGCAAAACAATCATAAAACTTTGAAAGCCTCATCGAGCTAAGGCTCTATATTTTAATCTTGCGAGTTCGTCGAACTCAACGTCGTTTGTTTTGTTTCAGAGTAGGACTTCACCGATTTCGAAGGTGGGTTCTTTGTGGACGTCGACGAGTAGTCTGAGGTTTCCAGGTGGCAGCTTGGGACATCTCCGGAACAGCTGGCGCTGGGAATGTTTATCTGTAGGCCTCTTAGGCCATAATTTGGATCTTGTTGTTTAGAACAACTTTATTCGCTTCCGCATGTTGTACTGTTGGGTTTGTGACCTCTGGTTGTAATATTTGCTATCTTTCTTTATTATAAGAGTTGAACTATAATGCTTTGAGTCGTAGAGTCTGTGATGTGCCAGTTGTTCCACAAGTCTTGATCTCTCTATTATGCATTGATAGTTGTGCCTGTGTTAGGGCATCAATCGGGGTGTTGCGTTGCCGATGATCAATTCCGAGCAACGCCTGCCAAAGGTTTTGGCCGGGAAGTGGTAAACCCGTAACCTCCGGTTGTATCGCCTAACCGGTGACACACAGCATCCTTATATAGCAGTCGGGTCGGGGCGCCACATGGAGGAGGGAAGGAGAAAAGAGAGGGATAAGAAAGGCTTGGGCGGGATTCAAATTTCGAATCCCGCCCAACAATTATGTGGCGCACCTGCCACCACCAGGCCACCGTGCGCCACAAAAAACAATTTCAATTTTTTTGATTTTTTTGATTTTATAGAAAAAAATCTTCTTTTCGAAATAACTTTTTACTCTTTTGGAATTTCCCGAATCTGAGAAAAGTTCACCGGGTAATCCCTGGTGAAATCGAGCACATTTTTTCTCACGATTTTTTTGATATATTAAACGCATTTTTTCGATATCGTATGCAAAAGTTATGGCCGTTCAAACTTTTTTTTTCTGTTTTTTGTAAAAAAGGTCAAAATTCATATTTCAAAATTTCTATACCAAGTAGACACTAAAACCTAACTATATCTCAAAGGATTTTATATATTGAAGATTTTATCATTTTCTTTTCTTGTTTGCAAAACTAAAAAGGCGATCCACGGGGGTGTGATCTGAAAGAAAAAATTCGGTGGCGCACCTGGCCATGTGCGCCACAGAAAGTCACATTTCTGTGGCGCACACTCCCCATGCGCCACAGAAAGTCACATTTCTGTGGCGCATATGGCCAGGTGCGCCACATTTTTTGTGTGGCGCATGGCTACTTGGTGCGCCACAAAAATTGATCCACAGAAAGACAGTTTCCTAGTAGTGTTATAGTTTCCAGAGTGGCTCCTTTGGATGGTCCAATTTTTAGAGTGGTCCCTTTGGAGTAGATAGATTTCGGGGTGAAATGAAGCGTGATAGATTACACGGAGTATTCACTTTTCTGTTTATTACACTTCACCTTGTGATAGGATTTACCCTTAAAATTCAACCCCTAGCGGACCTTGTGGCAACTTTTACCCTGTTGCCTTATTCTCCCCAATTTGACAAGGTGGAATCGATGACATGGCGATAGACAAGGAAATCAACTCAGATGTTTATTTGTTGAAAACTTACCATATTATGACAAGTTTTCTTGAAATGGATTTGAATTATATGCAATTAAAAAAATCACCGAATGTGTGCAACTAGGCGCACCGCACTACTAATGTACCATATCGATATGCCCCTGAAAAAGTACGTGGAAATTATATAACCATGTGTATTTAATTAACGGTTGAGATCTTTTTGTTGCTCTTACTTTGTCACGTGGTGAATTGTTGGTACAATGTTAGTTTAAGAGTTTAATGGTTTTCAAGGTGCTAGTGATATGCCAAAAAGAAATTCATTTAAGTTAACCCTCGAATATATTTAATATCAATCTACAACGAAACTTCAAAGTTCGGTAAAATAATTTATGTTTCATCAGAATAATTAATCATCAAGCCTCGACTTTCATATCCATGTTACTTCCACGTTTGACATTAAAACTGATGGGAAATTTCATCATAGTATGAATGTAATGTAATGTAAAATGAAATAGAAAATATGAGGTTATTATGGTATTTAGGTTTATCTAATTATCACATCATATAGGCTAAAAACACCACGTAAAAAGAAAACACCAATTTATATGGTATGTAGCTAGGTTTGTCTAATTATTTGACCATATATGTTCATATAATCAACAAGTAGGTCCATCTAGTCAACTATCACAATATCCTGACATTTAGTTATGTCTTATCATTAAGAAATCTGTTTCGGCTCGTAGGTGTAGATGCACTCACTATTTAAAAATCTTATTTCAAAATTTCAAAAAAAAAATTGGGTGTACATACAGACATTTTATGTATGCACAAAAAGTTTCGCTAAAAAACATATTGTGTGGCCTATATAAAAAAGACAAATTCAAGTGTTTCAAAATAAGCTTTAACGATACATCTTTTGTCCTTTTTATACACGTCCCAAAAAATGTCTTTTTGTGTGAAACTTTTTGTAAGGATATAAAATGTCCAGATATATACCTGATATTTTTTTGGAATTTTTCGACATTTTATAATGCATTTAAAATATATTTTTTCGTAATGGGTGTATCTATACCTATGAGACAAAACACCGTGTCCCTTATCACTTTATCAGTTTGACAAAAATGTAGAACGAGGTAAAAGCCGTCACATAGTTACAACTACAGGGTAAAACCATAAAAGTACTAAATACAGGTGGTACCAATTGCAGCGAACGGAGCGTAAGAAACTCTTCATGTTGGGATGTTCTTGGGCTGGAGCAGCTTTCGTCGTGTGGGGTTGCAACTCGAGAGGAAGTGGTGGTATGTCGGGGCAGCGGCCCCGGAAGGCGGCGTTGGCATGCCACACATAGCTCGGTGGTCTCGAGTGTGCTCCTCCCATAGCAATCATATCAAAGTGGGTCTCTCTGTTGGTTTGTGTTTGTGCAATTAGTGTTTGTTGTTGTTTCGTCGTGCCGATGAGAGTGGGCTTGGCACTTGGTGTATTGGTTTTCGCCCGATTTGGGCATTCTACTATGCAACAATCTTCTTCTTAATTAATGAAATAGACAAAAGTTTTTGCCTTATGCTTAAAAAAGGAAAGGAGTTAAAGTGTGACAATACTTTAAACATAGTGAAAAGTTAGTGTCACATTTAAGGGATAGGAAATGAAATGTATGCTCACAAGATAAAGATGGAGAGAATATATTTTTCAATGAACCAAAAAGGACATCTGGATTCTCGCAAGTTGTGTCCTAAAACAAGGGGTATGGAAATGAACTCTCCGAGAATTTGATAACCAGTATTGAAAAAATTCAACATTACATCGAAATCTTCCAAGATGTCAAAATGTTGTAGAAGGTTCTACGTCAGAAATTCTCTTTGGTACCCGGGTGCATACGCTCTTGTTATAGTTTTCAAAATTCAAAAATACGAAAACACTTCGAAACAATCTGACAAAATTTGGGTACAAACATACGCAAGTTTTCAACATCCGAGAAAAATCTCGGAAGGAAATGACACTTTATGTGGTATGTACAAAAAAGATAAAATCCGTGACCGAAATGAGATTTAAAAATACATTTTTCAAAGCACAGATTTAGTCTTTTTTGCACAGACCGCATAAAATGTTATTTTCTTCCGAAATTTTGCACGAATGTTGAACACTTGTATATCTTTGTGTCCAATTTTTTCATATTTTTTTGAAGTGTTTTTATATTTTTTAATTTTGAAACATACATCAGAAGCATATGCACCCGCTGCCAATAAGCCTCTCCCGTAGACTTCTACGTACCCTTCTGAAACAAATTTCGTACGTACCGTTGAAAGGTGCGATCGTGTTCCATCCATGTGCAGGTGCCTCGGTGAGAAGGCCGCTCCCCCTTCTCCTCTCCGCTACAGTGCGGGAGAGGCGTTTTTTTGGGAGCTCACCGTCGATCCACCTTCTCCGCCGGTGAGGCGTGGGTTCCTCCCCCTCCGTCGGCTGCTCCGGCAGCGGGAGGGTGGGGGAAGCCCGTCTCACGGCGTGTATATAGGGTAGGGTTCGTGTGGTGTCCGGCCAGTGGTGCTCCGGAGGTGGCGGTGGTGCTGGTTGGGTTTTTGCTGTCGGCGTGGCTCCCCTCCGGCGGTGGTGCTCCATGGAGCTCCGCCGTCTCGCGCGTGACTTCCTGGAGCCGGGAAATCGGTGGATTTCCTTCGCTCCGTTCTTCTAGGCCAGATCCGGGTGCGGCGGATCTGGGCGGTCTGCAGAGGGATGAGGAGGAGGCTGCTGCAGGGGTTCGTGGTGTGCAGGCTGAAGATCTAGGACGTTCGCCCCAGAGCTGGAGCGGCGGTGCTTGGGGGCCTCCCCCGGCCGATGGTCCTCAGTAGGCTCAAGATCCATCTCTGCGGGGATGGTGGTTGATGCGGCTCGACAACGCCTCAGGGCAAGGAGTTCCTCCGTTCTCCGGGTAGGTGGCGCCGGCGGCTGGTGCCTGCTTCGTCGTCGACGGTGGAGGTCGGCCGCGTTCGGTGTCATCGAGGTTGAAGATGGAGTGGTGCTGCAGTGCTTTCCTCTGATTCCGTTCTGGTTTTCGCTTTCCTTTGCGCGTGCTTGTTTGTTCTTGTCTCTGGTTGTACTCGTTTTAGTATGAATTCAAGTATGCACATTACAAAAAAAAATGTGCAGGTGCCTGGGTAGCTGCAGAAAAGTCTGAGTATTGCTGCCATTCTGTACTATACGTACGTCACGTGTGCCCGGCATACGTACCTAACGCTGCACTATTTTGTCAGATAACTACTCGAAAAGTCATTTCGGCACATGAACAGTGATCCTTTTTTTTTCTTAAATCGAAAATATTAATTTAAGGTCTCTAAAAATTCTGAAGTAAACATACAAGTATATATGCATGTCCTTTTTGGAAGGGATCATGTGGGTTAAGCAAGATTTTTGGGTCTTTTGCAGTGGGAAATGGTTTGCCAACCAGATTTTGGGAGAACACATGGTTATGTGACACACCATTGGCATCCTAATACCCGAGCTTATACAACATTGCGCGGCATATAAATGTTGTAGTTGCCCAAGTTATGAACATGGTTCCAATTAACTTACAATTTCGGAGGGCACTTATATGTGATAAAAGGGATGCTTGGATGCATCTGGTTGCTAGACGAATGCGGTTCACGATTTCTAATGCTGACTGATTGTTTTAAATGGAGATTATCAACAAGCCGCTATTTCTCCGTCAAGTCCATGCGGAGTACATGAATGGACATACGAGATTTTTGCATAGCTATTTGTGGAAACTTAGAATCCCATTGAAGATAAAGATCTTCTTATGGTTTCTTAATAAGTGCGTCTTGCTAACTAAGGAAACTTTAGCCAAGAGGAGATGGACATGATGTAAAAAATGTGTTTTTTGCGATACTGAAGAGTCTGTAGAACATTTGTTTATATCTTTTCAAATTATTAAAAATATTTCGTGACATGTTCACTTCACCTTCAATATAACCCCTCCAACCAGCGTTTCTAATATGTTTGGAAGCTGGCTTAATGGTATTAACAAAGACACTAAGGTTAGGATTCGCATCGGTGTATCAGCCTTCCTTTGGGCAATTTGGAATTGCCGGAATGTCTTTAAAAAATTCAAACTCGTCACTTTTTGCAGGTTCTGCTCAGAGCTACCCACTGGATTCAGTCCTTGTCGCTCCTCCTCCCAGAAGCCCAGCGGGTTCATATGGATTCCGGATGTACTCGAATGATGGCGGTCGTTCGGGCTATCTTCTTCCATAATGGGAGGTGACATGCTAGAACAATAGATGGCTAGGCTTTTGTTTTTCTGGCTTATTTTCATTTCTACGCCGTGTGATCGGTGATTTGGATTTATGTAATAAACTAAGACCTGGATGGATTTTTATTAATGCAAAAAATAAGCCGTGTGCGCAGAGCCCGGGGGCGATGCTCCCATTTCTATAAAAAAAATGCATGTCAAATATGTACGACAACCTTTAAATTGAAATATATTTCCATATATGATATACACAAAAACACATATGTTAATACAAAATATGAGTTCTTTTTGCCTTTTCAAATACAGTACATGATTTTGTGTAGCCTAATACTAAGTATTATCTAGCAAACTCTACAAATGTTACTTGGTCGTATAAGAGCGCAGACCCCAATCCGTATACTAGCCTTAGTTACTTTGTCGATACCATTTAACCAATTTTCAAACATATTTGTTATATTGGTTGGTCGAGTAATATTGAAAACAATTGTACAACCCTCCAAACCATCTTAGCAAAAGAACAAGAAATGAAAAAGATGGTGAATGGACTCCTCAGAGTCACAAAACACTAGTGGAAAACGGGCCTTTCGTCCCGGTTCTAGAGAGTCTTTAGTCCCGGTTTGCCAACCGGCACAAGCAAATCGGGACTAAAGCCCCCCCCCCCCCTCTAGTCCCGGTTGGCCATGAACCGGGACTAAAGGCCATCCACGTGGCCACGGCGGAGCACGCGGGGTGGAGGACCTTTAGTCCCGGTTGGTAAGACCAACCGGGACTAAAGGTTTCTGCTTTTTTTCAATTTATTTAGGGTTAATTTAGGGTTTAGGGGGTTGGGTTTTAGGGTTTCAGATTTTGTGTTTTCCATTCAATTCTTTTCGTATGGAGAGATCACGTTGATGCTCCAAAAACAAATTTTTGTATACATAAAGTTCATACTACATGGAGATCACGTTGATGCAAATGCTATCTACAAATTGCTACAAATTGCTATCTACAAATAGCTACAAATTTCTTCTAACAACAATTTGCTCACCGAGAGGATGAAGGATTTGCTCACCGGGGGCGGCGGCGGCCGGAGTTGAGGGACGGCCGGAGTTGAGCGCGAGTTGGGGGAGGCGGCCGATGGTGATCGATCTTGGATGCACGGGAAGCTCTCTCCGAGGCGGCGGCGAGGTCGAGCACAGAGCCGTCGGCGGGCGGCGACGGCTCTCTCCGAGGCGGCGGCGGCTTCCTCCTCACGGCAAGGCGTCGGGAGGGCACCGGAGCAGGAGCGGTGCGGCGTCGGGAGGGCACCGGAGCGCGGCGTCGGGAGGGCACCGGAGCAGGATCGAGCGGAGCGGCGGCGTCGGTGGATCGATCTGAGAACTTGGGGAAGAAAGGAAACGGCCGTCGGTTTATATACAAAAGGTCTTTAGTACCAGTTGGTATCACGAACCGGTACTAAAGGTCCTTTAGTACCGGTCCGTGATACCAATCGGTACTATAGGTCAGACCTTTAGTACCGGTTGGTGGTTCCAACCGGTACTAAAGGTATTTTTAGGGAGGCCGCGAAATTAAACTCGCGAAGCCCACATTTAGTACCGGTTGGAACTACCAACCGGTACTAAAGGGGCTTTTGAATTTTTTTTGTTCTCTTTTTTCTATTTTCTATTTTTTGGTTTCTTTTATATGTATTGATTTAAGTCAAATTTGTAAAAATCATATCTATATTTGAAAACATATCCTCAACAAATTTTGGAACATCCAGTTTTCATAAAAATCATATCTATATTTTCTGATTTCTTTTATATGTATTGATTTAATTGTTTAATTGTAAACACCATATCTAATTGATTTAATTGTTTAATTGTCTATATTTGTAAAAATCATATCTATATTTTGTGTGAATCTTATGCACTTGGTTGCAAATTAATGGAGTCCTCTGTCTCATAGAACCAGAACCAAAAAGGTTACATAAAAAGTTTAATACATTATTACACAATACCAACAACATCCCCCTATCTAGTGTTGTGGTATAAACTTTTTCTTCGTGTGTGTCCATTTCTTCTGATTGCGCCATGACCATGAACAATCTTCATTACTTAACAGGATGCTTGGGTCAGTGTTCACTGTGAAGGGCGCAATTTTATCAAACTTATTATAATCTTCTGACATGTTTGTCTTGTCCTCCACTCCCACGATGTTTCTTTTCCTTGAAAGAACTATGTGGCGCTTTGGCTCATCGTATGATGTATTCGCTTGCTTATCTTTTCTTTTTTTCGGTCTGGTAGACATGTGAAAGTGCATGAGCCCTCATGTGTGGTTTTGGTAATTAATGACAATCTCTATGGACTAATGGTTGCATTGAGCTATCCTTATAGGGCTTGTCCATTGGCTAAGCTTGAACGCCATGTGTTGGTATCAAGATTGAAAGAAGAAGATAAAGTGATGACCAAAGTAATATTCAAAGCCATCATATATATTAAGAGAAGAAGATGAAGTGCAAGTTCAAGAGAAGCATCTCGAATAAATCATATGCTTGAAGCATGTCACCCATTTGGAGATAATGATCAAGTGAAGATGAGTCTAAGAGAGGCTCTCCCATAGTGGTGTATGGGGGAGCGATATGTGAGTCTTCACCAAGCAAAGCGCAATCAAGAAAGGTGGTCCACTCGAAGAGATCAAGATTTTCATCATCTAGCTCGAGTGGAATGCGCAAGGTAAAGGTATGATCTTGATAGGGTTTTTATTTTACCGTCTCGTGGTATTGTGGGAGATCGGGTTATACGATAGACGGTGTACTATCAAGAGGGGCTCTCAAGTGAGTAACTTGATCGCATCTTTGTGGAGAACTCAAACCTTTGCATACTTGGCATCATCATCTTTCTTGGTTCTTATTTGGCTTTTCTCCTTGTTGGTTTTTAGTGCTTTGCTATGATTTTCATGATAAGCCCAAGTTCACCGAAAACGGATTTCGTATGTAAAACTTTTTGCGTTTTCGATTTTGGATGTTTTGCCGGTTCATCTTTTTATAGAGAGGTTTTAACTTTCTACATTTGGCTTCCTCCTCACATGATGGACTATGATGTTTCTCTGCATGATCTTGAAGAGCTCTTCGTTGCGATTCCAACGAGCCCAAGATCATCGAAATCGGAATCCGGATGAAAAAGTTATTGCAGTTTTCGTTTTGTTGTTTCTGTCAGTTTTCTGAAAACCGGATCCTATCCTTTTAGGAATATCCGGTTGGAAATATCCGGCTACCTCCAGAAGGTTTCAACATGGTCGGATATTCTGATCAAAAATGGAACCGGAATATCCGGTTCCCCCGTTTTTCCTGCAACAACTTTATTTCGTGGGGCCCTATAAAAGCCCTCCTTCTTCCCCCAAAGGGACAAGCTCTTGAGCATGAAAAAGCCCCCCATTGCTGACCTTCTTGAGATTGGATTTCTCTCTATTCCTCCATGATTCTTGCCTTCAATCAGAACGAAAAGAGAGAGGAGATCTAGATCTACAATTCCACCAATCCATCTCTTCTCTAAGTGAGGGGAACCCTTTGGATCTAGATCTTGGAGTTCCATTTGTTGAGTTCTTCTTTGTTCTTCATTTCTTCTCCCCCCATAAGCATTAGTTGCTTTTGGTGGGATTCGAGAGTGGAGGATTTGAGCACTTGTGCTCTTGCCATTGCTTTTGTGCATCGGTTTGTGCTCTCCATGAGGATTCGTGGAAGTGAAAGTTCGTGAGCTTGTTACTCTTAGGTCTTTGGACCCTAGAAGCCTTTTGTGGCGGTTGAGGCCTTTTGTGGCCACTTGAAGGATTTCGATAGTGGAAGATGAACCGAGCTTTTGGACAAGGTTCATCGGAGAATAGAGTGAGGCCATTTGTGGCGTCTTGAGTTTGAAACTCACACCCCTCCAACGAGATGTACTCCCCTAAAAAGGAGGAACTCGGGAATACATCGTCGTCTCCGCGTGTCTCGGTTATTTCTATACCCGAGATCTTTACTTATGCACTTTATATTGTGATAGCCTTCGTGCTTGAAGTATCACTTATTGCTATCACCTTGTTGCTTGTCTTGCTTAGCATAAGTTGTTGGTGCACATAGGTGACCTAGTTTATTTAGGTTGTTGGCTTGTTAATTTAAACATCTAGTTTTATTCCGCAATTCTCGAGCCTAAACCGGAAAAGTTTTAAATCGCCTATTCACCCCCCCTCTAGGCGACATCCTTGTCCTTTCAATTGGTATCATAGCATGGGCTCTCTTTTAGGGCTTTACCGCCTAGAGAGTAAAAGATGTCGTTTAGAGAATTAGTGCACAATCCCACTTTCATATTCGATGGCACAAATTATGATGTTTAGAAAATTCGCATGCTTAATCTTTTTAGGGACATGGGTCCATATATCCTCTATGTAACCATAATATGTGTCCTTTTGCCCATTGTTGTTTGTTGCATCAAAGCGGACACTACTATTTTGGTTGGTGCTCTTTTTATCTTGGGCGGTCGTGTAAAATGTATTCCCATTTATCTCGTACCCTTGGAAAGTCAATATAGTCGAAGATGGTGACTTGGCCAACATGTATAGCTTTTCTCCAACAGCGGTGTTATTAATGAGACATGTTTGCAACCAACCGCCGAAAGTCTCCATGTGTTCTTTAATCCATGAGTCGGCTACTCGGGTTTTCGGAGCATACAATATTCATGTATTCCTCGATATACGGAGCCACCAAGCTGGAATTTTGTAGAACTGTGTAGTGTGCTTGGGTGAAAGAATGTCCATCCATACATATCGTTGCTTTCTTTACTAGCGTGCATTTTCCACGCAGTCTCCCCTCATGGCACGATTGAGGAACACCGATCGGCTTAAGGTCACGAATAAAGTCAACACAAAACTCAATGACCTCCTCTGTTCCATAGCCCTTGGAGATGCTTCCTTCTGGCCTAGCACGGTTATGAACGTATTTCTTTAAGACTCCCATGAACCTCTCAAAGGGGAACATGTTGTGTAGAAATATAGGACCGAGAATGGAAATCTCTTCGACTAGGTGAACTATGAGGTGCGTCATAATATTGAAGAAGGATGGTGGGAACACCAACTCGAAGCTGACAAGACATTGGACCACATCCTTTTGTAAACTTGGTAGAGTTTCTGGATTGATCACCCTATGAGAAATTGCATTGAGGAATGCACATAGCTTCACAATGGGTACTCGAACATTTTCCGGTAGAAGCCCCCTCAATGCAACCGGAAGTAATTGTGTCATAATCACGTGGCAGTCATGAGACTTTAGGTTTTGGAACTTTTTCTCTGCCATGTTTATTATTCCCTTTATATTCGACGAGAAGCCAGACGGGACCTTGATACTGCTCAGGACTTCAAAAAAGATTTCCTTCTCTTCTTTGGTAAGAGCGTAGCTGGCAGGACCTTGATACTTCTCTGGATTCAGGCCGTCTGTTCGTTCATACGTTGGTGGTCCTGCCGTGATTCCGGTGTATCTTTCGTCTTCCCATACACGCCCAAGAAGTTTAGCAGGTTCACGCAAAGATTTTTCGTCACGTGCATCACGTCGATTGCAGAGCGAACCTCTAGGATTTTCCAATAGGGTAGCTCCCAAAATATAGATTTCTTCTTCCACATGGGTACGTGTCCGTCAGCGTCATTCGGAACAGATTGTCCGCCAGGACCCTTTCCAAAGATTACTTTTAAATCCTTGACCATACATATATATCATCACCAGTAGGGCGGGTAGGCTTCGTCCGGTGATCTGCCTCACCTTTGAAATGCTTGCCTTTCTTTCTTAAGGATGCTTGTTTGGAAGAAATCGACGATGCCCGGGTACACATTCTTGTTACCTAAATATATACTTTCAGTCTCACCTAAACAGTGCGTGCATGCATTGTATCCCTTGTTTGACTGTCCTGAAATGTTACTAAGAGCAGGCCAATCATTGATGGTTACAAACAACAACGCTCGTAGGTCAAATTCCTCCTGTTTATGCTCATCCCACACACGTACACCTTCTTCACGCCACAACTGTAAAAGTTCTTCAACCAATGGCCTCAGGTACACATCAATGTCGTTGCCGGGTTGCTTCGGGCCTTGGATGAGCACTGGCATCATAATGAACTTCCGCTTCATGCACAACCAAGGAGGAAGGTTATAGATACATAGAGTCACAGGCCAGGTGCTATGACTGGAGCTCTGCTCCCAAAAGGATTAAAGCCATCTGTACTTAGACCAAACCTTAAGTTCCTTGCGTCGCCTGCAAAGTCGAACTCTCTGTCGATTTTTCTCCACTGCGACCCATCAGCGGGTGTCTCAGCATCACGTCTTTCTTACGGTCTTCTTTGTGCCATCGCAACAACTTGGCATGCTCTTTGTTTTGGAACAAACGTTTCAACCGTGGTATTATAGGAGCATACCACATCACCTTGGCAGGAACCCTCTTCCTGGGGCGCGGCTCGCCCTCAACATCACCAGGGTCATCTCGCCTGATCTTATACCGCAATGCACCGCATACCGGGCATGCATTCAAATTCTCGTACTCCTCACCGCGGTAGAGGATGCAGTCATTGATGCATGCATGTATCTTCTGCACCTCTAATCCTAGAGGGCAGACAACCTTCTTTGCTTCGTACGTACTGGGGGCAATACGTTATCCCTTGGAAGCATCTTCTTTAATATTTTCAGCAACTTTTCAAATCCCTTGTCAGATAGACCATTCTCTGCCTTCCATTGCAGCAATTCCAGTGTGGTACCCAGCTTTTTCTGGCCATCTTCGCAATTTGGGTACAATAATTTTTTGTGATCCTCTAACATGCGCTCCAACTTCAACCTCTCGTTTTCACTTCCGCAGTTTATCTGTGCATCAAGAATGGCCCGACGAAGATCATCATCGGGCTCATCAACAATGGCCTCTTCTTCAGCTTCGTCTTCCCCCATTGTAGTACCACCGTGTTCAGGGAACATATAGTTGTCATCATCCTCTTCTTCTTCATTGCTTCCATTATAACCCATCTTTCTCCGTGCTTGGTCCAACAATTATAGCCGGACATGAAACCGGACTGCAACAGGTGGACGTGAAGGGTTTTTGAGGTAGAGTAATCCTTCGTATTCTTACAGACACTACATGGACAAGAAATAAAACCATTCGCGGCTTGTTTGTCTCAGCCACACGGAGAAAATTATGCATGCCATTAATGAAGTCGGGACAGCGTCGGTCACCGTACATCCATTGTCGGCTCATCTGCATTATATAAATATATCAAAAACCATTACACTACATCATGAATATATAATAGTGACCAAATTAATTAATACAAGTTCATCACATTAAAACCAAAATAGAGTAGTGACCAAATGTAATACATAGTTCACATAAAACATACATTGAAACTAACATACAACTATCTAATGCATTTAAATGCAACAACAAATGCGATCAAAATCGCAACTAATGTAACTATTGATCCAATAGCATAATGATACCAAGCCTCTTTATCAATTGCATATTTTCTAATCTTTCTAATCTTCAAGCGCATTGCATCCATCTTGATCTTGTGATCATCGACGATGTCGGCAAGATCCAACTCCAATTTCATCTTCTCTTCTTCAATTCTTTTAATTTTTTCTTTCAAATCATCGTTTTCTTTTTTAACTAAATTTAACTTCTCCACAAGAGGGTCGGTTGGAATTTCCGCTTCACATACCTCCTAGATAAAATGGTCATAAACACGAAATGAAACAAATAGTTATAAAAGATAATATACCACATCCGAATCATAGACCAGACGAGGGCCGACGGGGGCGGATATCAAAACCATGGCACTATACATATAACAAACAATCATACAAGTTAGAAAATTATACAAGTAACTATGTAAATCATACAGATAAGATTTTTTTTAATAAGAACAAGAGGCTCACCAAGGTGGTGCCGGCGACGGGGCGGTGCGGGCGATCAACGGCGGTGAGGAAGAGGACGGGACGACACTAAAACCCACAAATCATAATTTAATTTGAGCTCAAATTGCATATAAAACAAATGAACTCCCTAACTTAGACATTTCGTCAAACACCTAGCTAGTACTAGAAAAATAAATGAGCTAAACTAGCAATGAAATGAGCTAAACTTGCAATGCCGGAAGAAAGGATGAAGTTGCTAACCCTTGGATAGATGTTGACAAATGGTGGAGAAAAATGGGGATGAACTCGAGCTCGGGAGAGGAAACAAAGAGGGAAAAAATGGAGGCAGCTCGGAGCAGGAAAAATGGAGAAGCTCGGGGTAGGAGATAATATAGGGAAACACTTTAGTCCCGGTTGGTATCTCCAACCGGGACTAAAGGTCAATCTTTAGTCCCGGTTGGTATTACCAACCGGGACTAAAGGTACTCGCGTTGTCCCACACGCTGCGGCCGCCTGCCGCAATCCCTTTAGTCCCGGTTGGTAATACCAACCGAGACTAAACGTCCAATTCGAACCGGGACTGATGCCGTGCGGCATCCTGGCCGTTCGAACCGGGACTAATGGTCCCATTAGTCCCGGTTCCAAACATGGCCGGGTCTAAAGGGCCGGATGGAAGGTCCTTTTTCTACTAGTGAAATTTTTTACACCCTTTCCAACTTCTCTTAGCAAAATTATCCTTTGTCTGAATAACTTGTTTGTAAAGGAACCACATAAAATATTTATTTTTAATGGTACCTTTATTTTCCATATATATTTTCGAAGAAAGGTCATATGCCCGTTCATGAAATCTGCATACAATGATTTAACTGTCAAAGAGCCAGTATCAGTGAGCTTCCACACAAAATTATATGGTTCGTCCGATAACTAAACCCCCATTAAATGTTGAACAAGGTGCAACCATCTATCCCATTTATGCCCTGTGAGGGTTCTCCTAAATTCGATATTTAGAGGTGAAACCGATAATATACTTTGGACGGTAACTTCTCTCCGACTAACAATGTTGTAATTAGATGGATATTGTTGGGATAACAGTAAATCTCTTAACCAGGTGCCTCCCAGAATCTTATACTTTCACCATTTCCCAGTTTAGAAGAACCTCTACTCAAAACATCTTCTTTCACACCCATTAGAACTTTCCAAATATGGAGAGTCTGTAGGTGTTGATTGTTCTTGGGTCAACGTTTGCCCTTAAGGTACTTATTTTTAAGTAATTCTTGCCATACCCCATCCTTATTCAATAGTTTATAGAGCCATTTAGAAACAAAACATTTACTTTTAATCTCCAACACTTCCACCCCAAGTCCCCCATGGCCCTTGGGGCGGCACATGATACTCCACTTTGTAAGTCTATATTTGGATTTCATCTCATCACTTGGCCAGAAATAACGAGAATGAGAAAAATCTAACCTTTTACGAACCCCCTTAGAAATCTTTGGGCTCGTTTGGCACCCATCATTTCAAGCTAAAATCGTGGAATTCATCTGTGATTCCATAATTAACCTGTTTGGCTGTCATTTCATTTGGAATTCCAGCAAATACCTATTGCATGTTATGCCAATTCTTATCCCTAACCTTGTCATTTCACTCTCCAATCAAATGAAATGATGGCATCATTTCATTTCTACCAAATGAAATGAAAGAATGGGTGCCAAACGAACCATAAAAAGGACACCATAAACATAGGAAGTCTAGTCAGCACTGAATTTATAAGAAAAAGTGTATCTCCTTATGAAAGTAACTTGCCCCGCCAACATCCTATGTTTTTCTCAAAGCATGTCTCGACTGGATTTTATTCTTTATTAAGTAATTTTCTCTAATGAATAAGAATTCCAAGATATCTAAATGGGAGGCAGCCAGTGATACGTCTCAAACGTATCTATAATTTTTGATTGCTCCATGCTTGTTGTATAACATTGCCACATGTTTTTATAATATTTTTATATCATTTTGGCATGATTTATGGAACTAACCTATTAACAAGATGCCCAGTGCCAGTTCCTGTTTTCTGCTGTCTTTTTGTTTCAGAAAAGCTGGTCGGGGAAGTTTCTCCGAATCGCCTAAAAATTTACGGGAATTACTTTTACATGTAAACAAAGACTGCACCCAAAGGAGACCTCCAGGGGGCCCACAGGTCCCAGACGACCCCCAGGCGCTGTCAACACCTTGACCGCAGCTGGGGCCCACTTGGGCACCTTGGGTGCCCTCCCGAGTTGCCCTTTCACCTATAAATTTCCTTCGTCCCGAAAACACTTGATACCTGATCATATTTTCTAGAAAAGTTCTGAGGCCGCCGCCGTTTCCAACCCTAGATCGGGAGGGTTCTGAAGCTCTTCCCGGTACCCTATCGGAGGGGGAGATCATCACCGAAGGCATCTACACCACCATGCCTGCCTCCGGAGTGATGCGTGAGTAGTCCACCATGGGACTACGGGTCCATGGTAATAGCTAGATGGTTGTCTCTTCTCCTTTGTGCTCCATTGTTTAGATCTTATGAGCTGCCGACATGATTAAGATCATCTTTATGTAATACTATGTGTTGTGTTTGTGGGGATCCGATGAATTATGGAGTCTTGACATTATGGTTCTGTTTATCTATGATACGTTTTATTTACTTGCATGCTCTCCGATGTTTGTGGATGCTTTGGCCGAAGTAATTGCTAGTATCTTAGAGAGGGTATTTATGATAGATAGTGGGTTCATGCCTCTCTTGTCTGAGCTCAAGTTGACAAAAACGATTAAGACTTGAGATGTGCTGTTGCTACTAGGGATAAAACATCGGTGTTTATTGATTTATGTTGTACTCATTGCTTACATTACGTACCTTGCTTATTGCAATTATCTGTTGCTTGCAACTTAATACTTTCGGGGTGACAGGATGGATAGCGATCCCGGGTCGATTATTAGTCATAGATGCAGTTGGATAACGGTATATGTATTTTGACGTAATGTCCATATTAAATGAAACGATGAACCATGTGTCATGATAGTATTGTGTTGCGCCCATATTTGTCAATTGCTCCGCTGTAATTTGTTTACCCAACACGTTTATCTTTTGGAGACACCACTAGTGAACTGTGGACCCCGGTCCTATTTTCCTACATTGTTTACGACCGTTCGGAATTGAACTGCCAACCTGTCCATCCTCTTTCACTCTCTCAATTAAAATTGCCAACATATCGGTTACAATATTAAATAAAATCGGAGAGAGAGGATCCCTTGTTTTAGTCTTGTTTTTGGTTTGGAAGTAATGCCCAATATCATCATTAACCTTTACCCCAACCGAACCTACCTGAACAAAACTAGCTATCATTTTACGCAACTGATGTGAGAAACCTTTCATAAGCATAGTTTGTTGGAGAAAAGACCGTTTCACTTTATCATAACCTTTACCCCAACCGAACCACCTAAAGACAATTGTTTAAGTGGATAATGAAAGAAGATGCTTGCTGTGACTGCATTTACAGCGTTCATCATCAGGTAAAACAGTACAAAATTTGAAGAGACAGGACATTGCTACGCTCTGGCTCAGGCTTTTCTTTTGCGAATTAGGAACTTCATTCATCAAATGATCGGATTACAATCCTTAAGCAGGATCTGATCTAAGAAGGGTGGTTTATAATTGACCCACAAACACCTTCTTCTAGAGCTACTAGCCTTCTTAGCACATGCATGAGCGGCTTCATTGGCAAGCCGACCCACAAAGCTAAAGTTAATACAATTAATGAACCCACTAAGCTCCTTAATCTCACGGCAATAACAGGCGATCTCAGACCTACCGCCTCCCGGATCCTCTAGTAATTTAATAACTTCGCTGGCGTCTGTCTCAATATCAACATGAGTGAGGTGTATATTAACAGCAAACTGGACTCCATCACCTACCGCTCGAGCCTCCATAATCAGGGAACTAGACGCATTTTCATACCAAAGAGCTTGGGAAGATTGCAGTTCACCATTGTGGTCACGGATCACTAGCCCAGTAGTACCTTCCCGCGTGTCCGAATCATACCCAACATCAACGTTTATTTTCAGCCTGCCATTGCTCGGCCGATTCCACGCCGGCGTAGCTTTCACCAACTTTGGAGACTTTTCCTTACCCAGCTGAGCTAGATCAAAGGATAATTCTGTAACCCACCGTACAGAACTAGTCGCTGATCTGCCACTACTCCCATGCCACACTACATTACGTTCATTCCAGATGGCCCAGCAAGCACACAAGATGATACCTGACTACTCGCGTGGAAGTATCGCACTATCAATCATATCTGTAGCCCAGGATCTCGGATGAAGTACTGGTATCTTGGTGGCTGTAATCTTTTTCAATTCTTGCCAAAATATTTTTGCCCACGTACACTCAAAGAAGGCATGGAAAATAGTATCTTCTTCCACGCCACAAGTTTTGCAGAAAGCTAGCTCGTCCATATGCCTCCGATTGAGAACTTGCCTGCACGGTATAAAACCTCTGATCACACGCCACCAAAAGGAACGAACCTTTGGTGAACAATTAATTTCCAAAGGACCTTCCAATATTTTATATCTTCAGTATTTGATGTCGATGCATTAGCATTCACTCTCTTCATCATTGTCAATTTCCTGTAGCATGACCGGACTGTAAACAGACCATTTTTCTCCAAGGACCACGCCCAAAAATCCTCAATGAATCTTCGGGACACCTCGAATGGCTGTAATATCTGGCTCAACAAAGTTTTCAATTAGTTTCACCTGGTTCCAGCCGTCTCCATTATCATCAATTAATTCGCTCACACCATACTAGCTTGAGTAAAGGCTTCGTATTGAAGTTACTTGGGATCCATGGATCGTCCCAAACTCGTATAGATGATCCGTCACCAGGTCTTTTAATTAAGCCATGCTTCAAAGCTTCCCTTCTGTGTAAGATAGCGTTCCAGATGTGTGACGCATTCTTCTTCCTCGACGCTGACATAAATTCACGGTCATTGAAGTATTTGCCTCGGAGAACTCGAGCACATAGCGAGTTAGGGTTCTCAATAAGCCTCCAACCTTGCTTGGCCAACATAACTTGGTTAAAAAGTTGGAAATCTTGGAACCCCACCCCCCTGCCGCCTTAGGGATAGCTATATCTTCCCATTTTTTCCAGTGAATCTTCCTCTTAGTCTCATCCCCCCCCCCCCCCCCCCAACCAGAATGGAGCAACACAACCGGTAATCTTCTTGCATAGTTTCGTTGACAACTTGAAGCAGCTCATCGAGTACGTAGGGATAGCCTGGCACACTGCCTTTACTAGTGTTTCCCTAGCCGCACTGCTGAGGGTTTTCGGAGTCCACCCTCGGGCTCAGGCTTTCCCAGCCCTAGCTAGCAGGCAAGAGAGTTCTCTCAGCTCAGATCAGAGATGGGGAGAGAGACTGGGTTGGGGTGTGCCGTGTGCATGACCGGTGTTTCGTTGTTGCTGCTCATGATCAAAATTCGATCGCATGCTGCCGTGCCGCGTGCTGCCCACTGCTATGCCATGCAACTCACGTGTTGGGCTATCAGTGGTGGAGCTTGGGCTGAATGCTTGGGGGGGCAAATGGGCTATATATGCATATTGGGCCAGATTAGGGGCAAATAGGCTAAAAACTGATGAATTTGTGTGAAAATGGGTCAAATAGTACTAGTTTTTTTGCTAAAATCTTCTTGGGCTGGGGGCGGCGGCTCCCCTGACATACACGTAGATCCGCCCCTGTGGGCTATAGCAGTTGTAGACTTGTAGAAACAACATCTCTCTTTTTGAAACAACATCTCTCAAAAAACTTTCCGAGAGAAAACTCTCTCTTTTTTTTTTGAAAAAACAAAACTCTCTCTCTCGGACGACAGGTCTCATTCCCTTCGGTAAATTGGTGGCAGCAGCCTGGTAAATCCTATTTGCCGCGGCAAAGAAGCACGTTAGCGCGTGAAGCAAATCCATGCTGGGCCAGGCCCATTTTATTCCACACGCACGAACGCTGTTTTCTATGTCGCGTCGCGTGCACTGGGCGGTATTTTCCTTTCCTGTTTCTGTTTGACCTTTTTCTCTGGTTCGCCTTTCTGTTCTTGCCTTGGCTTTTCCAAGATTGTTTATTTTCGGCTTATTTCTTACTGGTTTTTTTTCTCTATTCCTTTTCCTGTTCCTTTAGGATTTCAAAAAATGTTTAGATTTTAAAAAACTATGGTTTCTATTTTTTAAATGTTAACGTTTTTGGAAAATTTGTTCATGCATGTAAAATAGTGGTCACTGGTTTTAGAAAGTGTTCATGGTGACAAAAGGTTTGGTGTTCGAAAAAATGTATTTTTAAAAAGTTCACACGTTTAAATAATGTTCACAGGGGTTCAAGAAAAGGTTCAGGAGGTTGATCAAAATAGTTTTAAAAATATTCATGCCTTTGAAAAGAGTTTGTTTAGGTACTTGAAAAGTGTTCATGGGTTTGGAAAACTATTCATGTTTTCGGAAAAATATGTTCGCACATTTCGAAAAATATGTTCACGAGTTTTAAAATTAGTACATGGTCCAAAAAATTTCCGTTTTTGAAAAAATGTATGTTTTTGTCATTGAAAAAATCACGAGTTTGAAGAAAGTTCACGGGGTTCAAACAATTTAACGGGGTTCAAAAATATGTTCAATATGGTCAAAATTATTCATGTCTTTATAAAAGTATTTAAACAAATAATCATGTGTTTCAAGAAAATTTCGTGTTGTTGGAAAATATGTTCATACGTGTCAAAAAATATATGTTCCAGAGTTTCGAAAAAATTGTTCATGGTCACAAAAAATGTTCTATATTAGAAAATATATGTTTATGTATTCATGCGTTTGAAAAATATTCATGAGGGTTCAAAAATATTTCTAGGATAGTTTAAAAATTATCCATGCTCTGAAAAGTATGTTTATGTACTTAAAAAAATATTTGTCGGTTTATATATATTCAGAGTCCCAAAAAAGGTTTTCAATTAAAAAAAAGGATATTTATGTATTCAGAAAATGTTCACGCGTTTGAAGATTGTTCACAGGGGTCCAAAGAAATTTTCACGAGCTTAAAAAATGTGTTTAGGATGGTTTAAAAAATATTCATGTCTTTGAAAAGCTATGTTTACGGACTCGAAAAATATTCTTGGGTTTAAAAATCATTAAAAATATATGCATTTAAAACAAAAATTGATATTAAAACGAAAACATAAAAACAAATGGAAATTATTATTAAGAAATAGACACTTAGCTTTTGTTAGCAAACGTTGTGGTATGTGATGTTTTTTTGTGAGGTACACCACGCGCTACAGCCAACTCGTTTTCTTATCCGTCCACCAATTCGTGCATAGGGAGCTAAGTACAAGTTTTTGGCCGGCTCGCCTCAAGTTCACTACAGCCTACAGGCAGTGGAAGTTTTTTCTGCCGCAAGGGATGGGGTCCCCCACCCCCACGTTTAGCATCAACTCGCGCACCAACGCCCGAAAAAAATGCGACTGGTCGTCATTGTCATGGTTGAAGCATCGCACCTCGCCATGGTCACACCCAACAACCTCGCTATCGACCCCCGCCCCCCCCCCCCCCCCCCACCCCCACGAGAAACTGTCGCCCGCGGGCTCTAACTGCCTGCTCCCGTGACCCGCGGCGGGCGGCGCCCCTGCCCCGTCTCGCCGCCACCCGCGGCCAGCGGCGCTCCTACCTCACCTCGTCGCCCGCTCTGCTTGAGCCGCCACCTCCCCCAGTTTTTGCCACCATTTTTCTCTTTTATTTCTAGTTTACTTTTTTATTTGTATTTTAATGTTTTATATTAAAATCCAATGTTTATGTTGTAGAAACAATAGTACTTTTTTTCTTCAAATAACATAGACGTTCATATTGAAAAAACATTCCAATAAATAAATATTTCTATTACTATTTTTCATATTTTTATTTCGTATTTTTCTTCTTTTTATACTTAAAAAGATGTGCAGGACGTGGAAAATATTAATATTTTTTCTTGTTCAGCTATGATTTTTTTTACTCGTTCAAATAACATAAATGTTCATATTAACAAATCTTTCAAATAATGTAAATATTTTTTTAATCATTTAAATAAGAGAAATGTTCTTACTGAATTGTTTTTCAAATTAGGTAAATTTTCATATTGAAAAAATGTTCAAGTAAGATAAATATTCTTATTGTAAAAAGAATAAGATAAATGTTCTGATTTTATTTCTGAAAATCCGTTCAAATGAGGTAAATGTTCTTTATTGAGGTAACGTACACGTGAAAAACAAATATTTCTATTAAAGTGATAAAAACATCGAATAATCAGTGCATGTCTTTCTCACAAAGACTATGCCATTTATCTCTGTGACAAACTTAATGCGTATTTTGTTGGGAAGTTCAAATCAGCGAGACCTTTCTCACTCGGAGATTAACATTCGGTACATACAGAGATTTCTTCTCTTATGTCTTACTGTAACAAATGGTTTTTGTTCCTAATTTTAGGAGAATTAACGGTCTTACACTAGATTTTCTCAATTCCCAAACTATTCTTACCTACTTCGATAAAACAGAGCATAAGTGCCAAAATCTTAAGCGTTCCACCCAAGGACAGGTCATCCAACGGAAGGAAACGAAACATGGAAGAGAACAAAACAAAACCACGATTAGTCATGTGGGTCGGGCCCATTTGCACAACGGGGTATGCGTCTGCAGGAGTAGTGCTCGCAAGGAGCGGAAAATAAGGCGCTCCTCCCTTCTATCTCAGGTTTCAAGCGGCGCAACGCAACGGCCCGCATAAGCATCAATTAGTTCAAAAAAGAAAAAATCTGGCCACGTTCGTAACAACTAGCATAGGCTATTTTTAGTAGGATGCGGGTCGGGTTCGGGTGCCGCTTGACACGCTTACTTCTATCTGCGCATTCCAAGATCTCTCTGCGGAAACTGGGCACGACCATGAAACAGTTGGGCCGAAGGAGTCCATCCATAGGCTAGCAAGGAGGCAAATTCTTTACGGCTCACAAGAATCAGCCGACGAAGAAGTACTTTGTTTGCAGCGCCGTTTTGTCCACAGCCCATCACACGAGTCTGGGCAAGAAAAAATCCTTCTGTTTTCTGTGGTCCCTGAACTACAAAAAGATTTCCATATTACCGTACCAACCCTCCAGTAAAATGAAAATCAGAAGGAGGCTTTGCACCCCGGCGAGTGTTTTACGGATGCCACTTGAATTTAGTTTGTCGGATTAACTCGTGCTCCAAATCATAGGGTATGCCTTGATTATAAGGGGTAGAATTATAACCATTTTCATGTAATCACTAGCTTATAATAAAATTTATAGTTCCAAATTATACAAGCAAACAAAAGGGAAGATTCATCCTAAGACACAGAGCTAACACCGGAAGCCATTGGCAGAAATGCACGGCCGCCTCGTCGGCCAGTAGCAGCTTCCACGAAGATATGAAGAAGTCTAACATAGAATCGGTGACATTTGGGCACGATATGATCCCTTTTTTCGTTATCTTGAGCAAATATGGTTAAACTTCAACGGCGGAGCTTAGTGCAAACTAGGGGGCATCTGCCCCCAAACCTTTGGACCAAATTGTCTCTATGATGTCTGCATGATTCCATAAATGCATGTTTCTTGTACCAAATGTTGTCGTGGTTGCATCTTCTAGGCATGCAAATTATTTTGTTTGTTTAAAAATAGAAAATCAAGGGATACATATTGGGATTCTTTTTCAAATGAGAATAGGTGGGGGCTCCCCTCCCGAATTGTTAAAATAAATCGTGTACAATGTCCCTTAGAAGCGTCCAAGGTTCAGTTCGGTGAATAGTCTAACTAATTTCATCCATATGTGCTTGGTATTATGAATATAATATTTGTTAATTGAGTGGCATAGCTATATAACATCACTTCATAGAACATATTACAATCATAAGTCTGTGGAGTTTAATTATATTTTATCTGGTATAACAAGCAGAGTTCATCTGATAACAACTCCCAAAGTACAGTCCGAATACTATTAAATCCTGTATCAGATGTACAAATCAATTCATACAGCCGTCTTAGCTCAGCTGGTAGAGCGCGTGGCTTTTAACCACGTGGTCGTGGGTTCGATTCCCACAGACGGCGCTGCATATTTGAAGTTTTGGCCGGGAGACCTTTCGTCCCATTTTTGCGTGTCAACGCCTCGCCGGTGAGCTGGAACAGTACAACCGCTGGTCGAATATGTTACTCTGCTTTTAGCTGCAAGGCCATCAAACTCAACCTTCCTGCTAGTTCAGCACACCCCTGCTATTTTTCATTCCGTGTGTTACAACTTGGAGAATCCGCGATTGCTCCGTGCTCAGCTCGGCTATGGATTTCGTCTTCTCTTCTGCGATCGGAACCACCGGTAGCGGAGAGATCATGGATTTAGGATTCACGACTCTAGGAGGAAGGCTGGGAATTAACGAGCCATGTTTTTAGCCCATCAAGGCATCGTGGGCTCGGATCGTCTAATAACTACTTGTGGTCTCTTATCGTATCCTCTGGCTTCCAAGCCCAAACGGTACACGCAGAGGCAAGCTCCCAGGTGCAGCTATGCGTTCTTTTAGTACCACCTCGCCTTCGCAACGTGGGGAGCCAGTAGGAGGGAGCTATAATTGGAGCCTAGGGCAAAGTTTAGAATCATACCTTTCTCGGCCTTTTGGCTGAGATCAAGTGTAGTATTTGTTCTTATCAGTTTCATATCTGATATGTGAGGTTTCGTCCTCACAATGATATTAAATTTATTTTTTGTGGGGAGGGTCCAGCATAGTAGCTTGCTACTAGGCTCCTCAAGCGTCGCATGGGTGTTGCACTACTGCCCTTGTAAGGCGCACCCCAACCAAATCAATCAAAATAGTTGTTAGTTAGTCCTACAATATTTGGAACATATTGCATCATTAAGTTGTGTTATTATATACATCTGCATCTTGGAAGAAAATAGTTATTTTCTCATATCTTCCTTGTTAACATATATGTCATGTCTTTATTTGAAACAAAAATTATAATGTTCTGTTTCTTTTGCATCTAATTCAGATAATAATGAACATATAGTCCTCATGTGTCGCCACATACTGCTTGTCAGTTATACCGACACCTCGGCAAGGAATGGGCTTGTACATTCCCCTTGCTCATAATTGATCCGAAATAATCCAACATCGGGATGAGATGCCTGGGGCTGCATGCTGGCAGTTTACAGTTAATTCAGAACATCAAACTACAACTCTATGTGGCTGTCCAGTTTCAAAAAAAAAAACTCTATGTGGCTGTCAGGTAATGCCAGTTTGCTACACCGAGATCTCAACTATGTCGGCCTGAATATTTTCATTGCTCTTGATTTAACTTCAAATAAGTCTACACCCAACGAGAAATGTGAAGTTGACTGCTGCCATTTTGCAGCTAATTCAGAACAGCAAAGAAATAAACAGTATGTGTTACTTACTTATTCAGATAACCGTGAAAAGCAGCCACATAACACATTGAGTCGAAGGAGCCTACATTGCAATTACTGCGGATTGATGGTACTCATGAGTTTTTACTAGCATCCAGTAGTCCACCGTTTTGCTTCCTTAAGCGCATGGCAACTTAGATCCATGGGTGTTAGAATGCATCGAACAACAAGTGTTAACCAGCACTGAACACAACTGCGCCTCGGGAGAACACTTGATTTAACCTGCACAGAACATATTATGCGGAGGTTGTTTAGTTTTGGATTAAATTTTGAGAAATCAGTGTGTTTGTACTTTTGTTTTGGTTTATCCTAAAGAATGGAGCTATCGAGTCTTTGAGCACTGTTTTATCTCTTCCTTATCGAAACACAAACAAGGCTGGAGCTCGGCTGCGGTGGGCCTCCGAAACGCTCATGACACGAGGCTACGAAGCTCAACCCAACAAGCTTTTAGATTTTCATCCCTCCCCATTGATCGGAAAGAGATTTACAGAGTCGAGGGGGAAAAACACATAGTCAGAATGAACGAGAAAAGGGTTAGAA
Source organism: Poa pratensis (assembly GCA_947311845.1). Lineage (NCBI taxonomy): Eukaryota > Viridiplantae > Streptophyta > Magnoliopsida > Poales > Poaceae > Poa > Poa pratensis. The sequence goes on along the minus strand of CAMZMU010000095.1, from coordinate 20,677,315 downwards.
AGATGCGTTGCGAGCTGTACAGCAGACAATGTTGGGGATATCGCTTATCGGAAACTTATCGATCGACCTAAGATAAGGGGTAAATCGGCAGGTTTATCGGCAGATTTATCGGCCGATTTATCTTATCGGTCAGACACCGAGAAGCGATAAATAGGCCATCGGAAGATATCTTGAACAGTGACAGCAGACGAGATATACATGCATTGGGAAGAAGGAAGTAGGTGGTAACATACATGTCATTTTTGTCGAAAAGGGTGAAACGAGAAGGATGTCGCCTAGAGGGGGGGTGAATAGGCGATTAAAACTTTTCCGGTTTAGGCTTGATAATTGCGGAATAAAACTAGGTGTTTAAATTAACAAGCCAACAATTTAAATATACTAGGTTCACCTATGTGCACCAACAACTTATGCTAAGCAAGACAAGCAACAAAGTGACAGCAACAAGAATACTTCAAGCACGAAGGCTATCACAATGTAAAGTGCATAAGTAAAAAGCTCGGGTATAGAAATAACCGAGTCACGCGGAGACGAGGATGTATTCCCGAGTTCCTCCTTTTTAGGGGAGTACGTCTCGTTGGAGAGGTGTGAGGCACCACAAAGGTCGATCTCAACGCCAGAAAGGCTTACCCTATTCTCCGATGAACCGCACCATAAAGGTTTGGTTCACCTTCCACTATCGGAATCCTTCAAGGCAGAATCCGGAGCCTTTACAACAACAATCCGAGTCACAACCCACAACTGGATTGGGGGCTCCCGAACGGTTACAAGTGACCACAAAGGTCTCAACCACCACAAAGGCGTCTAGGGTCCAAAGACCCAAGAGTAACAAGCTCACAAACTTTAAACTTTCACAAATCCTCGTGGAGAGCAAACCGATGCACCAAATGCAAATGGCAAGAGTACAAGTGTTCAAATCCTTCACTCTCAAATTCCAACAAAGCAACAAATGCTTATGGGGGAATAAGAGAGGAAGAACAATAGAGGAGAAACACCAAGAACTCCAAGATCAAGATCAACTAGGTTTCCCTCACTTAGAGAAGGAATGGATTGGTGAAAATATAGATCTAGATCTCCTCTCACTTTCCCTCAAAGATATGCAAGAATCATGGGAGAGATTGAGAGGAAGGCAAGCTTTTCGAAAGGTCAGCAATGGAGGAGAGAGAGGGTAAAAACGTGCTCAAGAGAATAGTGAATCGTTGGGGAAGAAAGTCCCTTAAATAGGTCCCCTCAAAAAAGTGCCCGTTGGGCAGTGCAGGGAGGCCGGCTCCAGGCCGGCCACCCAGCCGAGGAACCCAGCCTGGGAGCCAGCCTGGCTGGCCTGGGGGCCGACCACCCAGCCGAGGCGCCCGGCCTGGGAGCCGGCCTGGCCGGCCTAGGGGCTGGCTACCCATAACCCGAAAATGAAACAACCATAACTTTTGCGAGAAAACTCCAAATGGAATGAAACCAATTTTGTTGGAAAGATAGCAACAAGATAATATTTCCAACACGAAAACACAATAAGTTTTTCATCCGGACTCCGTTTTCTATGATCTTGGGCTTGCTCCGAAGATAATCACAAGTACTACAATATCATGCATATACACATCATAGTCCATCATGTGGGGAGGATGACACAAAAGGAGAGTTTGACCTCTCTACAAGAGACGAACCGGTAAAACCTCCAACATCAGAAACACCACAAAGATATTCAAATGAAATCCGTTTTTGATGAACTAGAGCTTGGTATGGAGATGAACATAAGCTCTAAATTCTCACATGGATAAAAGCCAAATAAGAACCAAGAAAGATGATATGCCAAGTATGCAAAGGTTTGAGCTCTCCACAAAGATGTGATCAAGTTACTCACTTGAGAGCCCCTCTTGATAGTACGCCGTCTACCCTATAACCCGATCTCTCACTAACACCATGAGACCGGTAAAATAGAAACCCTATCAAGATCATATCTTTGCCTTGCGCATTCCACTTGAGCTAGATGATGACGATCTTGACTCCCTCAAGTTGGAACATCTTTCTTGATTTTGCTTGCTAGCACATGCTTGATGAAGACTTCTCCAAATACTCCCCCATATACCATGATCGGAGAGCCTCGCTAAGCTCCGTTTCACAAAGATGATGTCTTGAAACCTTCAAGACATACTTACAATATGCTCAACTCTACACAAGACCATTCTTCATACAAACCTTTGAATAGAGCATTGATCATCATGTAATATTCTAGAGTTCAACACATGAATTCCAATCTTTTCCTATTGACAAGATCTACAAGAATATCTCAATGCAAACATTAGTCCATAAGGATTGTCATTAATTACCAAAACCATGCATGGGGCAACACATGCACTTTCAAAGGGGAAGGCCCCGTCCTTTGCATTGATCAGAACATCTCCACTGGTGTCAGGGGAAAACTAAATAGGAGACCCATGAGAAGGAAAAATATGAGTCGACCAGGGAGGCCCATTGACAGGATAAGGCCCAATCTGGATGGCAAGAGCGATGACCTGCCTCCCTGTGTATATTGACTTGTAGTATAAGACACGACCAACCATTCCTAGGTTAGTTTAGGACTCTGTCGTCGAACCGATTTCGAAGTCCCTAAAATCCTAGTTCGTCTCTCTATATAAAGCCGACCAAGGGACACCCCATAGATCACAAGTCTCAAATTAGACACATCCATACTCATCAATAGTTTGCAGTCAAAGATTTGGGTCATCTCCATTTTTTTTTTGGGGTTGGAAGTATATTTTGAACCACGGGGACTTTCCATTACTCAGCACAAGTATGCACTTGATCTTCTCCGTCGTGCTGGGATGTTAAGTGTAAGCCTGCTTATACCCCTATGGCCTCTACAACAAAATTATCCAATGCTAATAGTGCTCTTATTGGCAATGATGTTGCTACTACCTATCGGAGTATCATTGGTGGCTTGCAGTATCTTACACTTACTCACCTAGATGTATCATTTGCCGTTAATTGTATGTGTATGTTTCTTCACTCTCCTACCGAGGATTATTGGGCCATGGTTAAGCGGATTCTTCGCTATGTTTAGCACACACGTCATCATGGATTATGTATTTGCCCTTCCTCCTCCTGTATGTACTATTGGCTTTCTCTGATACTGATTGGGCTGATGTGGAGAACAGGGGATCTACGCGGGGGGGGGGGGGGGGGGGGATATGCCCTCTTTTATGGTGGCAACTGGATCGCCTGGAGTGATCCAAACAAACTACGGTGTCTCGTTCAAGCACGGAGTCTGAGTGCAAGGCTATTGTCAATGCTACTGTTAAACTAATTTGGGTCGAAGCATTGTTGAAGGAACTTGGCACTGATAGGATTCTCCACCAGTTTTATGGTGTGATAATATTGGAGTAACTTATCTATCATCGAATCATGTCATCCATGCTCGGACGAAGCATATTGAGGTTGATTTTCACTTTTTTTCGTAAACAAGTTGGTCCAAGTTTGATTTCTGTCATCTAAGGATTAACCACTAACACTTGGGTTGTTTCAGGAGTGTAAGCGCAATCTGAGCATGTCCTATATAGTTGAGGTTGAGGGAGGCTGATAGAATATGTGTCTCTCACCTATTAGGTAGTTTCCTGTTAATATGGAATAGATATATTCTAACCATTTCGTATTTTAATTGTATTGCAATTGTTCTCTTGTCCAACATATGTACGAGCCATACCACGCCATAGATCATTTGACACTCTCCTCCGAAACTATTTTACTCCTCTTCGGTTTTCAGTTGTGACTAGAAGAGAAATAAATACACACGTATGCTACCAAGTGACATTAGGTCTTCTCCAATACGTAAAATATAAATATTTGAATTAAACCAGAAGAAAGAGAAAAATGAAGAAGAAAATAAGCGTAATGCATGTTAACAATGGCATGGCTGTGTTTTACACAGTTACCCATACTCTGCAATTGGAATGGAGTTCAATGGTAATGTGATAGAAACAACGTAATTAAGTCCAATAGAAAAACATGTATCCCTTATGCATCGCCACATATTGCTTGTTTGTTATATCGAGACCTCGGCAAGGAAGAGGTTTGTATGTTTCCTTTGCTCATAATTGATCTGAAATAATCCTACATTAGGATGAGATGTCAGCAGCTGCATGCTGGCATTTTACACCTATTTCAGAACATCGAACTATAACTATGTGGCCATTATGTATCGCGTAATGCCAGTTTGCTACACCGAGATCTCAACTATGTGGGCCTGAATATTTCTATTGCTCTTGATTTAGCTTTAAATAAGTCTACACCAAGAGGAGAAAGGCGAAGTTGTCTCCTGGCATTTTGTAGCTAATTCAGAACAGAAAAATATGTAAGTCAAGAAGAAGAAAAAAATGAAACAATATGTGGCACCTACTTATTTAGATAAGCTCGAAAAGCAGCAGCAGGACACCTTGAGCGAAGGAGCCTAGATTGTAATTACAACGGGTAGATGGTACTCATGAGTTTTTACTATAATCCGGTAGTCCAGCGTTCATTTTTCGAAATGGGAGCAACAAGTGTTAGCCTGCACAGCATACAACTGCGCCTCGAGAGAACAGTTACTTGATGCTGGTATATTATGTGGAGGTTGTTGAGTTTTGGATTAGATTTTGAAAAATCAGTGTATTTGTACGTTTGCGTTGGTTTATTTATCTGAAGAATGGAGCTATCGAGTCTTTGAGGACTGACGTATCTCTTTCTTATGGAAACAAAAAAAAAGGCTGAAGATCGGGCTTCAGTGGCCCTCCGAAATGCCCATAACACGAGGCTAGAGCTTCTACCGGGCTACGTAGCTCAGCCCAACAAGCTTGTAGATTTTCATTTCGCCCATCAATGGAAAAAAGATTTACAGTGTCGATTTAAAAAGAGTTAAATACATGAGAGACCCACAAACATGTCATTGATGTGTAGACTTTTTGCTCCCGGGCACCAGTGCTCCCTCCTCTTAAAAAAAATCGAAAATCATATTTATAAGTTTCAAAAAATTCTGAAAAAAAATCCACGTATAGCCAATGATATATCCCTCCAACGTGCAAAATATCAACTTCAAATAAGTTGTATTTTGAGCTACACAAAAATAACAAAAATATGGATCTAAATATGCATATTTTCAAATGTCTAAGTTTGATCAGATTTGTTATTTTTGTTGAGGCCAAAATATAAAGTATCTTGAATTGAAAATTTACACGTTCTTGGGATATATCATTGAGTACATCCCTATTTTTTTAGAATTTTTTGAAACTCACAAATATGATTTTCAAAAAAAAAAAAAATGGGAGGGAGCAGTGGTACCCGGGAGCAAAATGCATTTTCCTTAATATACCCCATAAATTTGCAATGTGGGGCCAGATGGCCCATAAAGTTGTATTATAGTGTAAAACAATATTAAATCTATCCATATGTGCACAATCAATGCCACGCTAGAGCATTCAGGCCTGTAATTTTGGCAAACAAAAAACCGAGTCTCGATGAAAAAAATTCTTTTGATTTAAAACAAGTTTGGTCGAAAGAAATAGTCAAAATGGTCCCTATTTCTTTTCATTTTTATGTTATTTTGTATTTCTAGTCTCACCTGGAAATTTGATTCACACTTGAATGTCGAACACGTCCAAAACCAGGAGAATGATGCCGCCGCCGCGCATCCACCGCGATGCCGACCGAGACATCTTACGATGAGGAGCTGCAACGACGACCAGTCAGGTCCTTCATCGTGCAAGGAGCGGGTAGGCGGCGAAGGATGCGATACTGCCGCTCGCGGGCATGGTCCTGTCGTCGACAAGGAGGACGGGGCAGGTCAGAGATCGCCATGCGGACGCGGCGGATCTGATCCTCGTGGATCTCCCCGGTCGTGAGCAGTACTGACGTCATGATGTCGTCGAGGCACTCGAAGCTCCGCATCTATTCGAGGCCATCGCGCGGCATGCAAGTTACAGATGTCGAGCGCCTTGACCACCCTCTCGTGGAATCAGAGGAACGGCTTCTCTGCCGCGGCGGGCAGTGCACCCCGACGATGCATGGGCGTGTGGTCTTGCCAGAGCGACAGGAGCGAGCCCAAGGAGAAGGACGACAGGGAGTGGGGATTCAATTTGTTTCGTCTATGTTTTAACCAAAGCGAGGATCGTTATGTAAATTTTATGAATAGTGTGGGCTTTTTGTAAAATATCATACAGACGTTAGGACTAGGCTTGCCAGCGTGCCGTGCTATGTGTCGAGGCCTCGGCAATTCAGACTAAACCCAATTCTTAAAAACGTTTCAACATTTTGATATTTTTTTCTATCTAAACTTAAGCTAGACCTGCAAATTCGGACTAATATAATGTTTTTACACCTCGTAATTAATACAAGTTTAATATATCTACCCGGCGCTACTTTACAAGTTTATATGTCGGGATTTGCACATTTGTGGGTACGTCGTGTGCTGTACAGTCGCGCGCGCTGGATAGACATGTAAGCGGGGACGCGACATGACGGGACGTGCAGCACGCCATGTAGGCAGCTGCAACACCAGCTACAGCTAGGAGGACTAGCATCCCGGCGGACGTGGCGACATGGCCGTTCTGTCCGCGCACGCGCAGGCCTCGCTGGCTAGTGGCCTGTCTCCGGTGGGTCGACACGATCCGCCACGGAACCCACGGACAACTGGCGCGTACTGCAACCGGCCGGCGGCTAGGTGGATACGGCGTAGGGTACGCGTAGTCGCGTAGGTCGCCGCGTAGGAAAAGACAGTTCCTTTTTATTCGCAACGACCAGCGATGGACGTGACGCTTTCGCTCATATAGTACGTATTTACAGTCTTACTTACAGACGGCGCACTACAGATTAGCAGAAGATCATGAATGCGATCTATGATCTTCTTTAGCGTTTCAATATCTCGGGCGTTGTTAGAAACGTGTGGGATTTACGACGACCAACTTATCCCATGTGGCTACTTTTTTTTTTTTTTTTTGCATATTCCCATGTGGCTACTTTTTTTTTTGACACATCCAAACTTCCGTATATTCATCTCAAATCCACGTACCCAGTACATAGAACAAGAACAGAAAAAGAGCAATACGAAGAGGATGAAGATCCAGAGCTAGAACCGAGATCGAAGATCCGCGGCACCGCCGGCTGCGAGGAAGACGAAGACCGGCACCACCACCTAGCCTGAGCCTGGGCAGATTTAAGCCCTTGAAAGACGTCGCCATGAACGTCCGCCGCGCCGCGGCGGAACCCAAGTCGATGAACGAGCGGGGCAGGCGTCCCCCCGGCTCTTCCACGCCGCTTTGCCGCGGCCATCGTCGTCGACGAAGCCGCCGGAAGCCGCAGATCTTGACCAGCTTCAGCCGAATCGCATCCCCAGCGCCGCCGCACCACGGCCGCCGGAGAAGGGAGCCCCCACACCGCAGATCCGCAGATCCGCGAGCAGGAACAGGACGGCCACCACTCGACGGAGCGCCAACGGAGCTCCACCGCCGGAGGGGAGGGTCGCCGCCACCAAAACCACCAGCCGCACCACCGCCTCCTCAGCGCCGCCGGCAGGAAACTGTTTGCCCCTACTCTATGTACACGAAGAGGACGGGGATCCCCCACCCACCCACCCGCCATGTGGCTACTTAATGACAAGAGATATGTATAACACGCATGACCTACGTCTACTGATACGTACCGGCGACCGGTCTCCGCTCCAATTCGAGAGAAGTTAGCCGTTTATCTGTATAGGCTTCATATGAATTTGGTTCATAACTCAAGAGGCGTTTTGGCTCCCCGGGTGTATATGCTCTTGATATATGTTTCAAAATTAATAAAATATGAATACACTTCAAAAAATCTGAAAACAATTAGGCACAAAGATATACAAGTCTTCAACATTCATGCAAAATTTTGGAAGGAAATAACATTTTCTACGCTCTGTGTAAAAAAGACAAAATTTGTGCTTTGAAAAATGTATTTTTAAATCTCATTTCGGCCACAGATTTTGTATTTTTATCACATACCACATAAAGTGTCATTTCCTTCCAAAAGCAGTGGCGGACCCAGGATTTTACCATAGGGTATGCCACGCAGAAAAATAAATGTATATTTTAACGTCTATTTTGTCTTAGGATATAAAGAAGAAATATCAAATATGACAAAATAACTAAATAAAAAGGAGTTTTAAAAATAAAAGGTAGTTTTTGACACATGCATGTGGGCCTTCTAATTTTGAACTAAATTCTCGTTGTCGCGGCCAACCCTAGACCACAAGATAAATATCGGTGTTGTTCAGCAACCCTATACAATACAATCAGATTGGATTAGAACAAATAACAAAATATGTACAAAAAAGAAATACTGCAGGGCATATGAGAATTCATCATATACGCAGCTAGCCCATATGAAACAAGTGAGGGTTGTCCCAACTAGTCATCATAATTTTTTTTTTTCGAGTACAGGGGCTGAAAGAAAATCCAGCACTTACAACAAGGTCCACATAAAGAAAGGAATTACAGTCCAAACCCTGAAGAAGCTCGACTTCGTCTTCAACCTCGGCGCCGTCGGTGGCGCGCCGCCGCTCATGCTCTTCTTGCCTTGGATCAAGAGCACCCCCGAGCGGACGGGAAGTCGCCGATCGTCGGCCGCAGAGGACCTACACCATCGGTTGTCGCCGTCGTCGGTCTGGACCTCACCAGCCTCCTGCACGAATAACGTCGACGCCAGATCCGCCGTCCCGCGGCTTCCGGCGAAGGGGAGACCATGCACAGCAGCGCCGCAGGGCTGCGAGCACGGGTGCGGTAGGAGAGCGACGCCCGAGCTCCATGGAGCTCCGCCGTCGCAGAGGAAGACTCCCACCTGCAAAAGGACCACCAGAACCACCTCCTCCTCCATGGCGCCTCCGGCAGCAACGCAACGCACACCTACACTACCTATGTACACGGATCCGGCGATTCCCTGTCCTCCCGCCGCCGGAGCGACGCCGGAGGGCGGGGAATCGACCGGATCGACGGCGAGGAGGTGGAGTGCGCCGCTGATTCCAAAAGTCGCTCTCCTTTTACTGTAGACGGGGGAGAGAGAAATTTTAGGCCTGATTTGTCAATCCTTTGCAAAGTACCTATGGGCATGGTACATTTAGACTTACACGCGAGACCAAAGCCCACATTTTAATAAAATAATATAAGCACACGAGGAAATTAGTGGCCAAACACCATGCTAATTAACTAACGTACAAAGGTCATGTCCGTGAACGAGTCATGCATGGGCCGCATGGCCGGCTGCATGCATTAGCTAGCTCGCCATGATTGAGCGACCATATACGTTGGGCCGCAGGGTATACCCTGTGTCCCTGTAGGTCCGCCGCTGTCCAAAAGTGTGCACGGATGTTGAAAAATTGCATATGTTTGTGCCCAAAAATTGTCAGATTTTTTCGAAGTGTTTTCATATTTTTCTAATTTTGAAAACTATAACAGTAGCATATGCACCCGGGTGCCAAAGTGAATTTCTAGAACTTCCTTTCCTTTTCAATTTACCTTTTATCCAATACATTGGCTTTTTGTTTCTTTTCTCACAATTCTCTCAGAAGTTTTTGTTCTGGAATGCGCCATGGAACACGTATCATCTTAATAGAAGAAAGCCAAGATTGGCCTGCTCAACACCTAGAGGCTTACAACAATAAGGCGTGTATTAGCTATCTTAGTAACGTCGTCTACGATAGTTGCTGACTTGAAATAAGGAAACCAAAACAATAAATGTTTTTCTTCTCTTATAAAGAGAAGATATCTTACAAGAAAACATAAGGCATTTTCCGATGTACGATACATCATGTTCTTACTCACAGGTTTTCTTGTGTAATTTTAACAACGTCATAATTCTATGAGCATGTAAATATTTGTTGTTAAAGATAACTTAATAAATAATATATTTTACACTACGTTGTTCCATCTTATATGATGTGGAATAAATATGAAAAAAGGGTCTTATCTACCATCGTACATGCCTGCCCTCGGTGCACATACAACAAACACTGCCCGAAACAAGAAATTAACCTAAGAAATTAGACGCTAAACCTTCACCTCTACGACACAACAGCCTAACATCTAAATGCTTCTCGTGGAATTAAACCTACCCGGCTCCATTGCCCTTCATTGAGCTGAACTCTGTCCAAGATCGTCTTCGTTGATGTCATAATTCGGCTGAACACCACTTCGTTCCACTGTTGCCATTTGCACCGAAAAATAAAATGATAGTCATCCATACGTTTTTGCAAAGAGCGGGTTTTCCACCATGGAATATGGCCTGAATGGCCTTTTTTTCTTTCTTTTTTTGGCTTCGGCCGCTCCTTGTTTGCTCCTCCTATATAAATATAAAAAATAAAACTTTTGCCTCGCTTCCAAAAAGAACAATGCTACTCCCTCCGTGCCATTTTAATGGACTCACATATATGTAGACATGGATGTATCTAGACATATTTTAGTGTTAGATACATCCATATTTACATATATGTGAGTCAATTAAAATGGAACGGAGGGAGTACTTGTTACGAGGTAGTACTAGATGTGATTCCATTGTGGGTAAAGTCAGTAGACATCTATAATTGTGTACTCCCTCCTTTCATGTTTTAGCTTTTTTTAACATTCACATGTATGTGTAGACTCATTTTAGTATGTATATATGTTTATTCATTTTAGTCCATATTTAGTCTTAAAACACTTTACAAATACAAACGGAGAGTACATATTATTACATTTTAGGGTAAAAGTCAGTAGACCTCATCAGTCATCACAGAGAAGCAAAGTGGGCTAGATCACGCTGTTAATTCTCGTGTTTCCATCCAAACCATATGAGCTTTCAATTCTTTGTCTTCTACTCCAATTTGTCGTTTGGACCGTGCCCCCCGTGGGAAGCTACAGGCATGAGGCATCCGGCACGCAGCTCCCACGGTAGGTTCGACACGCGACATGGTGCTGTTTGTTTAAGTGGGAGCAGCAACATATAGCTAGCTCTTTTGGGGTAGATTATTGTAATATCTAGGAACATGGCAATGGAGGCTAGATCACATGGCAGTTAACATGGGCAGAATGCTTGACCAAAGAGGCAAAGACCTATGTACACTTATCAGCGCTATGTATAGCCAGAAAGACTTGTGATTAAAGTGAGCGTGATTAGCGCAGATCCATCGAGATGAACCGATGTGCTTATAAAAAGTGTAACCAACTCTGTTTGTTTTTTATGTAGCCATAGCTAGGAGTAGAAATATACTATTTGTCTGGAGACTTCACATGGACAGGATGGCATTGTTGGGGTAGGTTGGAGTCCTACTGCCTAGCTAGTCTACATGGCTACTCAAGTGTGTTTGCCCGTTGCGAGTCCACTGACAAGTGGAGGCAGAAATTAAAAAGATACTCCTTCCTAGCTTTGGCAGAGGAGGGATCCGGGAGGCAGTGATCGGACAAACTCGCTGAATAAATGAATGAATGAATGAATGGTGAGATGAATGCGATCTGCCTGCATTGACCAGTCTGATGGCGTCTGCAGTATACGTAGTGGCCAGAGTGAATTTTGACAAAAATAACCCTTTTTTGAAACTTCAACTAAAAATAACCCTTTTTTCGAAAAAATTCTGAAAATAACCCTTTTGTGTGGCTCCCGCACCGGGGGCGCCACACATACATGTGCAACTCCCCAGCCTGGGGCGCCACACGTGAACAGGTGTGGCGCCCCAGGCTGGGGAGTTGCACGTAAGGGTGTGGCGCCCCAGGCTAGGGCTCCCCAGCCGGTGCGGGAGCCACACAAAAGGGTTATTTTCAGAATTTTTTCGAAAAAAGGATTATTTTTTGTTGAAATTTCAAAAAAGGGTTATTTTTGTCAAAATTCACGTGGCCAGACAAGTGCGTGTCCACCGTCGCATCGGAGTGCTAGCTGCAAGACTGGAGCGGCGGCAGGTAACGGACCGATGGACGGGTGAGGGCCTCTTCCGCTTGACCAGCCAGGCCCCGCTCCAGCCGGCTGCATGTGCATGCAGGTTCAGTAAGCGCTCCGTTAGACGTACACGACAGGATCGTTATTACTCCAATGACACATCGCCATTCACTTCCAACGTGCATTGCATTTGCATGCCCTGCCACCACAACGCTGCCTATCCATCGTCAACGGCTACGTACTTGCACTAACACTAATCGCTGTAATAAACATGTTTCCAGATGATGATTCTCATCAATGCAGACTGCACCAGCGTGTCTGTCTGTCCACGGCATTAACGACAGACAAGATAATCAAAAAAAAACACCTCGCCGTTTCGATCACAGCGTCGCGGTTACTTAAGTTAACGACGCCAACTAATCCGTATCGCAAGACGACAACCTACTGTAGATGCCAACGCATAACTAAATTACTCCAGCAAGACTAGCTCTTTCCGTTCCGTATAGGTACGACCGATCCAACAGCGACATGTCTCGTCCCATCCATCCCGAACATGCCTCCCTTCCCGTCCGTCCTTATCGTACAGTACGTACGGCCACGATTCACTCACTCCGCCGCGCTGGACCTCTCGAGCATGGGCGCCCCACCGGGCGACAGGGCAATTTCCTGTACTGCCCCTGCCACGACTGCTTTGACCGCTACAGCCACGCTCCTGCAAAAACGACAAGGACGAGGGCACGCTGGTCTTTCTCCCACCGCTCAAATGATTGGCGCCAAACTTTCATCTCTCGATTCGGATTTCGGTTGGTTGTTTTTGCACGTAGCCCCTTCCTGTTCAAGAAACGCGTCGTCTTTCCCGGATGCAGGCCAGACGCAAATTCATTCCACACATCCCGCTCGCCTTTGCTCTTCTTTTTCACGAGGGTCGGCAGCACGTGGTGACCGGCGGGCGGCACAGCTGGCTGTCACGTGCCACGCGGCGTCAAGTGCGTGTCCACCGTCGGATGGAACCGACGGCTGAGATGCCTTCCCAGGGAGAGGATAAGATGTGTTTTGAGTGGAGCTGGTGATGGGGTGTCACGTGCCCTCGAGTCTCGGCGTGGTCAACGTGGGGGATAGCATAGCGATGTGGGGGAGCGGTTCAAGTGAATTCTTTTTTTTTACGCCCAGAGAACAAGATAAGGTACTCCGTAGTAAAAAAAACAGAGCCGTTACGACCACTGTACAAAAATCACGCCCATCTTGACCACAATGCGTAGAAGAGAGGGAGAAAAACAGAATCTGGCTAACCTTTACGTGGGTGAAACTCTGCAGATTGTTCACTACGTACTAGGGCTGCACGTAGTAATAAAGTTCCTTTCAACATCAGACGGGGCGGCGACTGCCGGACGGCACGCAGGATATGGTTTCCTTGTACTTTTCCGGCGTCGGCGCCGTCGCCATCCATCCGGCCATTCATTCATCATTCACGGATCAGCAGCAAATCTAATGGCCGTGTCGGCACTGTTTTGTTTTGGATCGGCGTTCATCATGGCCGGCGAAAGGGAGAGCTGTTGCGCGCGCGCATGCAACCCATCCTATATAAAAGCCCACCGGTGGACTGCCCCGTCACCGTGGCCCACCGGCGGAGCTGCCCACGTCACCGTGTGCACTGTAGATCGCTACAGCGCCGCACATCTAAAGTGCAGCGCGCACTGTAGCGGTCTACAGTGCACCGTGTACACTGTGCACTGTAGCACCTATTTTTTCCCCTTTTCGCGATAGTGTGTACATGAAATATATGTGCACCGACGAGCAGGTTTCGTTTCCGTGATCGGTTTCAAGTTTGATCGACACTAACACCTTGATTTTGGATCCAAACTCGCAAAAACATCTGACGAATTTCATCAAATTCGTCGCACCCAGTCATCCGTTTAAATTTTCCTTTCACAAGTAGATGTCCGAACAAGTTTCATGTTTTAACCTTTTGATTTTGACGGACATAAACATATTTCTCTCCAATCTTCAAATTCGTTGTATTTTTTGCTACGAAAAAAAAAACAGATTCTGACGAATTTCGTCAAATTCGTCGTACTCAGTCATCCGTTTAAATTTTCATTTCACAAGTAGATGAATATCAACCTTCCGAACAACTTTCATGTTTTAACCTTTAGATTTTGACGGACATAAACATATTTCTCTCCAATCTTCAAATTCGTTTTATTTTTGGCTGCGCAAAAAAAATAGATTTTGACGAATTTTAAAATTTTGAAACTCGAAGTGGCCACGTCGCCCGCGCACTGTACAAGCGCCGTCGCTTCGTCATCCGCTGGTACGCGTGGCAGTTTTGCGCAAAGACAACTGCGTGTTTCAAAATATGGTTACAGTACACGCACTATATTTTTTCCCCTTTTCGCAATAATATGCACATGAAATATATGCGCGCCGACAAGTAGATTTCATTCACATGATCGGTTTCGAGTTTGGTCGAATCTAACACCTTGATTTTGGATCCAAACTCGCAAAACCATCTAACGAATTTTGTCAAATTCGTCTCACTCAGCCATCCGTTCAAATTTTCCTTTCACAAGTAGACAAATATCATCCTTCCGAACAACTTTCATATTTTAACCTTTTTGTTTTGACGGACATAAATATATTTTTCTTCAATCTTCAAATTTTTTATATTTTAGTCTGTGAAAAAAAAACTCTGACATATTTAATTTTTTCGAATCCGGGTATTTGGATCCAGAAATTTATCTTTTAGATCTAGCCCAGAATAGCATTTTTATTACCTACCTGTCATGTATAAAGTTTTCATGAACCAAATTATATACCTACAATCTCAGTTAATAACTCATTTTACAAAACTACGTCACATAGCAATACAACAGGCGCGGCGGTGGTCGACATAACCGTCGTGGCCATTGCTGATATTAACGGCTGACGTCATCAGGAGCCCACTTGCCAGCATTTTAAAATTTTGAAAAAATGATTTCGATAATTATTAAAACTCTGACAGTGGGTCCAGGTTGTCATAATTTTAAACTTTCCTAACAATTTCACAAATTTGTCCAATTTTGTAAATTCAATAACTTCTAATCTGTGATTCATAAAAATGTGTTCAATATACCAAAAATATTTAGAAAAATGGATTCTATCTATTTATGTTCAATTCATGCACATCATGCATTCTCTAACTATGGAGTAAAATTAAAAATTAATGACCAAATACAAGCATATTCAAACATTTTAATTCACTAAGTATTTGGACATACCCTAGACGAGAAAATTCCGACAGATTTTAAAAATTAGAGATACTCTAATATATATCAACATGTTCACAAAAATATATGCTAACTACTTATGACAGAATGCAAACATATTTGAACATTCCAATTTGGTGAATATTTGGATACAATATGAATGAACTTTATCTAACTACGGAGTTACAATTAACAAATGCTCATATCATGCATTCTCTAACTATGGAGCTAAATTTAAAAATTATGTCGAAATACAAGCATATTTGAACATTTTAATTCAATAAGTATTTAGACATACTGTAGACAGAAAATTCCAACGGATTTCAACATTTTTCAAATTACAACGGGTGCGGCGTGTCGCCGCACCAAATTCCACTAGTACTATCAAAGCCGACCCTCTAAGCTCTCCCGTCGCGCGCCCAGGTCACCGCGTGCGCATGAACAGTAAAAAAATCGAACTTCTACAGTGCGTGCCTAGCTCCGCGACGTCGATCTTCAGATGGACGGTCTGCGTCGTTTTACGAAAAAGATCCTGCGTTCACTAGAAGCTGCAGACCAGTCCCAAGCTCTCCACGTAGATGGACCCAAATGTAAATAATAGAAACTGCAGGGACTTTCATGTAAAATGGCCTCACATCCCCCCTTCCCCTTCCTCTCTCCCGCGCGACGCCGAACTGGTCGCCGCCGCCGACGCGCCGCCTGGCCGCACCGTTGCTTCCCGCTCAGATCGACGCTAACAGTGAGCTTCGCCGTCGCTTCCCCTTCCTCCTCGCCGAAGAACAGCTGCCGGGACGCCGCGTGCGCGGCGGAATCGTCCCTGCCGTCCTCGACGGCGGCCGCCACCTTCTTGCTCGCCGCCGGCGGCTCCGATGACCAAGTGGTCCACTGCGCCGCCTCTCCGGCTCCCCTCCACCCCCTCTGGCGACTCCGCGCAATCCCAGGTCCGCTCGAGCGCGAGCTCTCGACGGCGCTGCCGTCGCCGGCGAGCGACACCACGCGGTGACGTCATCACGGGTCAGCGCGGGCCCGCGTTGTCAGATTTTTTTATTTCCACCGATGATTTTTAAATTAAAAAAAAACACTCACGTGCGGGTCCTACATGCCATAAATTTCACAATTACAATAAAATGCTGCAAATTATAAAAAAAACACAACTTTTAATTTGTTATTCAGGAAAATACAAATAGTATATCAAAAAAATCAAAATTAACAAATTTTCAAACTCTTCACACTAAAAATTGTATCAACAATAATAATAATAAACCAATCTAAACCGCGATAATTTGCAGACGATAATACTAAACCAAATCAGATGCATTTCTTTTTAAAAAAAATTCTACAAAAATGTTTGATTTCTGACAGGTGGAATAATTTTGCTTAAACAATTTCCATACAATAAAAAAAGTGTTCTAAAATCAATATTTTTGAATCTATCCACCGAAAAATATGAGTAACGTATCCAAACGATCAAAAAATTAAATACTAGCTATTTTTTACAAAAAATAAACATGTTTTGATATTCCAATTTGGTCAATATTTCAAGAAAACCCGAATGCACTTCTTCTAATTATAGGAAGGTAAATTACTTAAATACTCAAATAATGCATTACCTCTAATCACGAACACAAATTGAACATTTCAATTCGGTTATTATTTAGATGCAATCTAGACAATATTTAACCACATCAAACAAACAAACATAAAGGTTATTCTTTTTTTAAAAAAATAGAAAATATTCAAATCCTGACAGTTGAGACCATTTTACTTAAACAGTTTCCATAAAATAAAAAAATGTTCGAAAACCAATATTTTTGAATCCACCATCGGAAAAATATGAATAACACAGAAAAAAAGCTAACTATTTATGACAAAAAAACTAATGTTAATTACGATGTGTACAAAAAAATACTTAAAATAAAATTTCACCTTACTGGACACTAAATTTTTTCTATTTACATTTTATGGAAGCTGCTTATACCACATGAAGTCTAAATTCAGTGGCTCTTCCTAATCCAACTACGACGGTGATGTACTACCTGAGCTAACTATGATGAACAGTTATTTTTCCCGACGGGTTAACGAACGGGCGCGGCGCGTCGCCGCGGAAATTTACCTAGTCTCCATCTGGATGGATCATGATCACGATGGGACTCGGGACATGGACCTATGTCTGCACGGCAGGGGTTTAATAGATTATCACCGAGTTAGATTACCTAGCTCGCCGAAGTAACACTAAGCTCTGATGGAGGCGTGTTTAGAGCATCTCCACTCGCGCCCCTCAAAATCCCCCAAGGCCTTTAGGGCACGCCGAGCGAAAAACGGATTCCACTCGCGCCGCCAAAGGCCTATTTCGTCCGGGCGCACCCCAAATTTCGTCCGGCGCTACCGGCCCAACCCCCTTCTCTGGGGGCCGGGTTGGTAGTGCCGGACGAAATGGAAAGCGCCATGGGGCCGCCCTGTCAGCGTCACGGCGCCTCAAATTAATTCATCGCCGTCGGCCCCACAGTTCTTTTGCCCACCTCGCTTCGTCGCCATCTGTGTCGCCGCTCACACCCCCGGCTCCGACCGGCGGTGAAACTCGCCGGACTGACAAACCCACCGCGTCCTCCATCCTCCTCCGCCCGCCCGCCGCTTCGGAGCTCATCGCAGCGCCTGGGGATTCGTCGGCGACCTCGCGCGCCCACCTTGCATCGAAGGTGTTCGACCAAAGGTAGGCGTCGACTTTTATGCAATTTTTGCCGGCACCGGTGACCGGACTTTGATTGCGTTCCTATTTCCATTATGGACAGCGACGACGAGTTGATGGCGCAGATGACCATGGAAGAGGAGGCAGACATCGACGTCGAATAAGATGAGCATTTGGCCATTCTTGCCTGTCTTGTCCAGCTCCAAGAAGACGAGGCCGCCTGTGCCCAACCCAAACGAGGAGGATCACATCTAGGTAGGAGGAAGACCAAGCAAAGAATTAGGGCGGAGGGCCATTGCATGCTATATGCGAACTACTTCGCCGACGAGCCAAGGTTTGATGCAAAGGATTTTCGCCGCCGCTTTCGGATGAGGAGGGAGCTGTTCAAGACGTTGGTGCAAACAGTCCGAGAGTATGACCCTTGGTTCAAGTTGAGGAAAGACGCCGTGGGCATGCTCGGCTACACATCGATCCAGAAGTGTACCACCGCCATGAGAATGCTGGCCTATGGAGCTCCTGCAGATGGTCAAGACGACTACTTGCACATGTCAGAATCTTCAACTCTCAAGTCAATGTACAGATTCTGTAGAGCAGTGGTTGCTGTGTTTGGTCCACACTATCTGAGAGGACCAAATGAGGAAGAAACAACTCGCATCTTGGCAACAAATGAAGAAAGAGGGTTCCCTGGGATGCTTGGAAGCATTAACTTTATGCACTGGAGCTGGAAGAACTGTCCTTTTGGTTGGCAAGGATTGTACAACGGTGGCCATCATGGGTTTGCAGCGTGATCCTTGAAGCTGTGGCCGACCATGAGACTTGGATTTGGCACGCCTTCTTTGGGATGGCAGGATCTCACAATGATATCAATGTGCTGCAGTGCTCTCCGGTGTTTGCCAAGCTTGTTGAAGGTCATGCTCCACCTGTCAACTATGAGATCAATGGCCACCAGTACACCAAAGTCTACTACCTAGCGGATGGCATCTATCCCAAGTGGTCTACATTTGTGAAGACAATCTCGGCACCATGTGGCAACAAAAAATCTTGGTTTGCCTCGCAACAAGAGAGCAAAAGAAAGGACGTTGAGCGTGTATTTGGTGCTCTCACTTGGTCGACCGAGCAGATGTGGGAGGTCATGAATACATGTGTGATCATGCACAACGTGATCATCGAGGATGAGCGTGACAATCCAATGCATGATCCGCTTCCGTTCGACTTCCAGGGTCCTCTAGCCGATGTTGATCATGAAGTGCCAACAGATTGGACTGACTACATCACCGCACAGATGGAGATCAGAGATGAAGATGTTCATCAACAAGTTCAAAATGATCTAGTGGAGCATTTGTGGGTGCGCAAAGGATTGCCCGCAAACTAGTTGTATTAATATTTGTGCTAGTATTGTGGAACTATATTTGTGCTAGTATTGTAGAACTATATTTGTGGAACTTCATTTGTATAACTATATTTTGTGCCAGTATTATGAAACTATATTTGTGGAACTTTATTTTTTGCTGTTAAAATTGATTTGGGGCGTCTGTTTGGGGGCGGCGAGTAGGGAGAGGGCGCCCCCAAACTCGCCCTTTGGTCTGGACGTGCCCCCAAAGCGCCCGCGCCGGCTCAAATCCGGACATGATTTGGGGGGCGCGAGTGGAGATGCTCTTAAGGAACATAGCAAAGAAAGTGTGGTGTAAACTCAACAGTCTTTTTTTCGAGAACCCGCAGAAAGAGTTGCGCGTTATTGTATTAAGCTTAAAAGAGGACTACAAAGCCAAAGATAACTGCAACACCCGCTAATCAGAGATTAGCTACCACCCACATAACGCCAACAATTAGAGGGTTCGCCATGCTCGACAAGAGCATCGAGGCCGCGTCTCGACCTACACCAACCACGTTTGAAGAAACCACTGCGCCTAGTGCCGACGTACCCTCCACCCTTGAATGCCAAGAGAGAGTCGACATGCGAGAGGCAGGGCTAAACTAGTCTTGAGGAAGTAGCCATCTTGGAGATGCCGACGAAGGCGTACATTGTGCCCTAGAGGCTCAAGGCCAGAGCAACACCGCCGCGGCACCAAAGGACACCTGCAGCACAAGCTTTTGTCTCCAATGTGATGCTTTCATCAAAGTAGCGACGTTGAGACGCCGCCATCGCTAATTCGAGACGCCAGACCATGGTTTTCACCCGGAGACAGCACCATGAGGATGGGGGAGTGCCGGTGCTTCACGGCGACACCTCTATGGAGGAACACGACGCCCGAAGGCGCCGTCGTCGCCGGCACCAAGTTGGGCAGGACCTTCGTCCGAGACACCGCATGCCCAAACCATTGAACCCGTGGCTGCAAATAGTCCACACATGGTCGCCGGGGAGCACGGCTGGCCGCCACCCAGCCATAGCCCAGCCGCAGCAAGCGCACACCTATTCATCATCGTCGTCGTCGAGTGTTCCACTCCACCACCGCAGCTAGCCACGCCCCCCCGGGGGGGGGGCAGGCACGGAGCCGCCGATCAGACGTAGTGTAGGGGACAGGCGCGGCCCGCGCCGCCCCGATCGAGCCCGCGCGCTGCAGGCACCACGCCTCTGTCCCCGCGTCGGCAGGCCGGCTACACCACCGCGCCAAGCGGCTCCATGCCAAGGAAGGCCGTTGCCAATCCTTCGCCTAGGAAAGCGCCGCCAGCACGTCGCGCCGGAGGCACCCCGCGTTCACCGTAGCTCCCCCACAACCACCTTTTTGGAGGCGCAGAGCCGCCGCCACCGTGGTGAGACCGGCAACAGGGAGGGAGCTCGGAGGGGGGGAGAGAAGCGGCGGCGGCTAAGGTTTCCCTCGTGTTGTCCGTGAGGAGAGACGCGAGGGACGGGAGAGAGGGATCGGATGCGGTTCTACTGTCTTCCTCGAAAAACTTTCAAACTCAACAGCCCTGGTCTTTGTAGTGTAGCCCGTAATCAGCTAAGCACTTGCGCGAGCAATGCAGATATGCAATGCGGCGTGATCAAAGTGCAACGTTTGCTGATAGAGTGGTAGTACTCCACTACATTATTAACCACTGAATCTGGCGTGATCAAAGTGCAACGTTGCTGATAGAGTGGTAGTACTCCACTACATTATTAACCACTGAATCTGCATGCAGAGTGTTTGTTTGTCGTGGCGCTTGCCTGTTAACGCAGCGAGCACTTGCCTCGAAAGCCAGACAGAAACAAGGCCAATTTCCCTGAAACAGATTCAGAGATAATGGTGTACTATACCCGCCGTACAGGCACCTACCTCCTGTCAAAAATATTAACCGCAGATTAACTCCCCACCTCCACCACCACGAGAGGCACGACTCGAGTGCGGGCCCGCCCTGTCAGGCAAATTACCGTGCCGGGTTATATATACGCGCGCCTTTACCCCTGTCCCTGTCTCGCCATTTCTCACCCCCACCTCCACCCCGCCGCAACACCCAAGTACAGTAACCAGTGTACTGCTGCTCGCTAGTCGCCACGCCCGACCTTGGATGCGCCTCGCCGCTCGCCATGGCATCCGCCGTCGCCAGTAGCACGCCCGCCGCGGTCTCTCTCGGCTGGCTCGGCCCGCGCCTCTCCTTCGCCCGCGGCCGCGACGCGTCTGCCTCTGCGGGAGCGCTGGATCACGGGCTGGCGTCGTCCGCGTGCAAGGCGGAGCAGCCCGCCGCGGTGTCCAAGGAGTTCATCGACTTCGAGTTCAGCTTCGGCGGGTCGGGCACAATGCTGCCCGCCGACGAGCTGTTCGCGGACGGGAAGCTGCTGCCGCTCCGGCCGCAGCCCGCTGCCGCTGCGGCGCCCGAGGCGGAGCGGGAGCCGCAGAGCGCGCCGGCAGCGGAGATCCCGGCGACGACGCCTGAGCTTGTGAAGACGTTCCGGCCATCGGTGGCCGAGGCGTTCGACCCGTACGTGTTCTCTCCCAAGGCGCCGACGTGCTCGAGCCGCTGGCGGGAGCTGCTCAGGCTCCGGAAGGTCCAGACCCCGCAGAAGCCGCCGTCACCCTCGCCGTCGCCCTCGACGTCTCCGTCGCCGGTGCCGCCCACTCCGTCCAGAGCGTCGAACTCCTCGGCGGCCCGGTCACTGAAGCTGCTGCTGCTCCAACGGAACGGCGCCCGCGCGTCCGTGTCGGACCTCTCCGCGGCGCCGCTCCTCCGCGACAGCTCCGACTCGGAGACCTCCCTCTCGCTCGCCTCCTCCCGCTTCTCCATGTCCTCCTCGTCCTCGTCCTCCGCCCACGACCACGACGACTTCCCGCGCCACTCCCTCGACTCGGTCGACCTCACCCCGAAGCCACGCATCCGGCTCGTCCGCTCCCAGCCCCAGCGCCACTGCCACCCGCCCGCCTCCGCGCTGCCCCGCGCCACGCCGCCCCGAGCCGCGCACAGCCCCGCCCGTCGCCGTCCCGCCACCCCGCCGCCGCAATCCGTCGCCGCCGCCGACTCCCCGCGCATGAACTCCTCCGGCAAGATCGTGTTCCAGGGGCTGGAGCGCAGTTCCAGCTCCCCCGCCGGCAGCGTCCACTCCAGCCTCCGCTCCCGGTCGCGCGTCATGGACAGGTCGTATTCCACGCCGGTCGTGCTCAACGTGCCCGTCTGCTCGCGGCCGTCGTTTGGTTTCTTCAAGGACAAGAAGGACGTGGCAGCCAAGGACGCGGCGGCGAGGCTGAGGTCGTCGCTTGGCCGGAAGACCGCCACCCGTCCCGCCGCAGGAACCGGAAGCAGTGTGAGCTGCAGAGATCTTGGTGGCAGCAAATGAAACTAACTCTGTTTTGACTAAGCTAGATGTAGCAGTAGCCATTAGCCTCCAGGATTAGGTAGTAGAGTACTTTTTTCCTTTGCAACAGAGGAAAATGGATCAGAAAAGATTGGTTTTTGATTTGGAGTGAACAAGAGATCCAGAAACCATATTGCGAGAGGATGATAGCCTATGATTTTTGTGGTGGTTGCTAGGAGATGGATAGGTAGATCCCCCGCCGCCTCCATGCATCTTGCCCCTTACCCTGTAAATTTTGTCTAATGTTTTTCGCTACTCCTCTGAATTCTCTGTTTCTTGTTGTAAGCACATTTGATCTCACCCTAGTTCTGAACTGTGATGGTGAAGGGAAAAAAGACATGAAATGAATTCTGTTCATGGCGTTAGTGTTGTCTGTTCTCGCGGTAACGAATCAATGTTCACTTCGTTCTTACCCGTTTTACATTATCCCTATTACTTACTATGTTGATGTAAATGTTGAAATAAAATGTTTTGCACTTTGGCACGTGAACCGGGCGCCGTGTACGCAGCATGTGCACACATCTAAGTTTCTGTGTAAGGAAAATATACTACTGGCTGGTACCAGGCAAAAGGGGCAGCGGAGAAAGCAATTTAAAACACATGTAGCTGCAGGCCGGCTACTGTTTCTGAAACAGCAAGAGCTTAAACAAATGACGCAGAGGGGCGCGCTGCCAAAGCTGTGTGTGCCCATGTGGCTGCTGCCCCCGCTGTTGATTTCAAGTAAATTTTACCCTGCCTTTTTCACCCAACTCTCTTCTTTCTTTTCTTCACCTTTTTTCATTCACTAGCTCCTGCAAGTGCAACTACCCAAAGGATCTCTCTCCTCAGTCCAGCGTCCCAGTGGCTACTCCTTTTAGCCTTTTCCTTTGTGTTTTTTGGACTCGTGGCAGCCTTCCCAAAAGGATCTTTTCTCAAGGTAGACGCTCCTAGCTAGGAGGAGGCTTTTCTTCAAGATACTCTCCTGAATACTGTGCTGCTCTACACTAGGATTTGCTGCACGCAGTGATACAGTGGCGCCCCAGTTTTCGCTCGAGGGCAGGCTAGTGGTGGTGGTGGGAGCAGCAGCAGCATGGGGCACGGCAGTCGCAGCCAAGATTCCTGGGCCTCGTTTAGCGGGGTGAAGATTTTTTCAGATTTGACCGCAGTCCTAGTAGTCTCCTAGAGAGAGAGAGAGAAAGCTTGGGGTTCAGTTTCAGTAATGGCGATTTGCGAGGAAAGGAGGGAGCGGGGCGCGGACGAGGCCGTGAGCTTGGTTTGCGACGGTGAGATGAGAATCCGTGCCGTGTAAACCTCCATCCGCTAGGCGACTAGGCCTGGGGCACCTGCGGTACGCCGCTGGCTGGATGGCGGGCAGCTGCCGTGTGTACGTCTGAGCCTGACGGAGGGGGTGATCGGAGCGCGCGCCGGTGCCATGGTGGGAGGTGATGTGAAGGTGGATGGGGGCATCTGACGGACGGCTGAGATCCTCTGCCGCCGGTGAATTCCTGCCCCGCCCACGGGAGGCAGCAAGCCCTGCGCCCCTGCCGTAAAATAACATTTTTTACTACTCACATGGTAAGATAATCATGTTGTCTCCGCCGTATAAACCTACCGTAGTCCGTAGTACAGCTGGTATCGGTGGGTTCCGTGGCGGAGACAAGCGTGAACACCGGCTAGCGCCCGAGGGAATCGACGCGAGCACGCGTGCTGGGACAAAACGAGTTTGCCCTTTTGCCCGGTATCCGCGAGTACTACACTAGCTCGTGTTGCAGCAGCCTACATGGCGTGCTGCACGTCCCGTCATGTCGGAGCCTCGCTAGCTTGTACTAGGTGCCTGCCTCCTTTCGCCACATAGCATCTAATAGGGCGCGGCGTATTGTTCGGACTTTTAGTTTAAAAATGTCCTGTAAATTGAAAGCTTGCTGGGCTCAGCTTCGTAGCTTGCTAAAATCGTGCTCATACGTGACACAGTGATGTTGCGATTCCCTAGGCCCATGACACTTGAGCTCCTTTCTCGCCTGTTATGTCAATATGAAAGATTGCAGTTCTCACCGGCTCAATAGCCCACTAAGAGCATCTCCACGGGTCGTTCTAAAATGTGTCCGACACTTTAAAAAATGTGTCCGCAATAGGGGGTGCCAAATATATGTCCGGCTCAATGGTGGGGGTGGGAGTTACCCCGTGCAAGCGGTCCTTAAAAAAAAATATCGAACGCCAAAATTTCAAACATTCAAATTCGTCAACATTTTACGAGAGATTCAAACAAGATCACAAAAAAAATCTAATCTTACCCTAGATCTACTCGCCGTCATCGAGGTAGATGATGCCGCCGTTGTAGGGCTTCTGCTTTGGCTGACGCAATGGCGTCGGCTGCCGCGGATGGTCCACTAGCCACCGCGGCTGCATTGACGCGTGAATCATCAGGTACAAGCAGGGGTGTCCCGCAGGTCGAGAGGGTGGTGCGGCGGCCACTGTGGAGCAGTTGTAGACCCGATCAAAGACTCAATGCCTGAGTGTAGCCGGGAAAATCCTAGTTGACGGTGTCCCGTAATGGTGATGGGACACGCCTTTCCGCCAGTATGTCCTGCTATGGGTCTAGTTGCGGGTCCGGATTGGGCATGCACAAGGCGGACCTGTCACCACTGCTCAGAGGTGCGCATCCCTCCGGCTTCGGCTCGTCGATGACGTTGCCACCGCTCCTTCACCTCGCCGA
The DNA here is from genome assembly GCA_947311845.1 of Poa pratensis. Lineage (NCBI taxonomy): Eukaryota > Viridiplantae > Streptophyta > Magnoliopsida > Poales > Poaceae > Poa > Poa pratensis. The sequence continues at coordinate 20,652,047 of CAMZMU010000095.1, read as the reverse complement.
ACCACCCTCCTACTTGGGCGTGCGGAGCGAGATGCCACTGCTTTGCCGCGCGCCGTGTTCATTGTTAGCTCACGACCGTCATCACCACCTCACAAAAACGCTTGCTCGAGAAGGTCCTAAGTCATAGGGTATTCCAAGTAGTTGTCATCCAAACATATGTGGGTTTTATTGTCCATAAGGTGGTTAAGAGCCACCATCATTGCCTCCTCACTGAGGACAGGCTCATCACTTTTTGTATTGGGGGAGAAGGTGGCCTACATCTGAGCATATTTCTGTATGTGCTTGTGGATCAACACAAAAATCGTTCGGGTGATCCTAAGATTGACAAGACTATGTGTTTGTTTGATGACAAAATTATCTAACCTTGATGTGGCTTAAGTAGTGCTCATCATCCAACATAATATTTGGGTTGTCCTATCATTGGGCTCTTCTAAGATCTCTAAGCTTTGACACCTTGTCCCACTCCAATTTCTCAGTTGGTTGTACACCTGACTCGAGGACAACTTAAGGAAACTAAACTCAATTGAGCCGTGGCAACACTATTTAGGTGCACCTCTCTAAATCCCGTTTCAACACTGACCACGCTAACATAAGTTCACACATCCTATTCACGACTAACATGGAATAGAAAGGTGTCGACTTCAAGGTAGTTCTACTCATAAATCCACGCCTTTTTCTCACGAGCGTCTGGAACCACTGTATTCTCATGCACCTCTGGAACCACTGCATTCTCAGGTACCAGTGACGAATCCTCCTAAACTTTGACCAATCCACACTAATTCCTATAACAGATTACTAGTTTAAGAATGCATCACAAAAAATATTAAGCATACATCAACGTGAACAAAGTAGTAATCTTCATTGCATGATGTCATGTATAAGGGGAACTAGACAACTTAGCGCGGCAATGCCGCGCCTGTTTGGTAAATTTTAAATTTGGGAATATCCATATTTAGAAGTTTTTCAAATCTGGAAATTATTGCAATTCAAAAAAGTGTGCGCTTAAAAAATGTTGTGAATTTAGAAATTGTCCGTATTGGAATGTATTCAAATTTGAATGCCGATCGAAAATACAAAGTAGCCAAGCTTTGAAAGAATCTATAGAAGAAAATACATGGTTTTTAATTAACCATCACAGCAAGAAATAAGAATGACTTTACATAATTTCTGCAGTTGGCATTCATATCTTCCACAATTTCTGCAGCAAGAAATATATTCGTATTTCGGTGTAAATATGTAATTTGAATCATTGTTTGGAGGAAATATATTGTGTTAGCATTTAATAAATTCAATTCATCTTTAGAAGAAATGAGTTGATGTTTTCTCTAAGGTGCATCTAATTAAACATTATTTAAATTTAACTCTATATTTAGTGAGAGTTAAGAATAATTTAAGTATTTGTTAAACTGAATTGCATAATTGGAGAGAGTTCAGTTATATTATCTCTAAATATTAACCTATTCAAATTGATGTAATATGTTTGTGTTTTGACTTAAATATTTAATTTTACTCAATAATCAGGGGAAATACATTATATAAGCATTTATTAAATTCAATTTAAATTCAATTCATAATTAGATGATATGAATTTGCATTTTCTCTAAATATTAATCTAATTAAGAATTTTTAAAATTTAACTACATAGTTAGAGAGATTTGAGTTAAATAAACTCCATATATGTTAGCTAAATTGAAATGATCAAATGTGGTTATATTTTGCCATACTTTTCTTATTTAGCAGCATAATCAGAGAAAATATATTATGGTTATCTCCAAATGTTAACCATTTTTATTATTTTTCAAATATAGCTGCATTATTTATTTAGTATATTTACAATAAATATTACAACTTATAGAGTTATTGCGAAGACAGATCAATTGTTTTGCTGGTTGAATACAAATTTCAATGTTTTTTTACAAATCTATTACAGCAGATTGAAGTTGAAAAAAGGAAATTACAATTGTTTTACAAACTAAAATGTTTTGCATTTTTTTCTTTTTTATTATTATTGTTCCAATGTTGTTTTGTTGCAAACGGAAAGAAAAAAAACAAATATGAAGATTTAATTTCAATGTTTTTTACAACTCTATTTGAACAAACTGAAATACAAAAATTGCAGAGATGCAAAAATCTGTTTATCGAGTAGATGAAGGAGAAAAAAAATTATATGCATGATTACCTCAATCTACTTTGTCTTGTTGACTCAATTAAAATGAGCATAAAATAGAAAAGAGTCGTAACTGCATAGTTGAGGGAAAATATTCATATAAAAAAAAGAAGAAAACTAATAGCTTTCACCTTCGCATTGAACTACTGAACCTTTGAGCTATTATTATTTGCAGCCCGTTTGCAGATACTACCAAGTATTGAATATGTAACAAAAAAGATTAGTGGTTTCATTGACTTTAGGCAATACATATTATAAACTGTAGAAAAATATTCAGAATACTGTAGAGTATGTTGGATTGAAGGAGGCAGGCGAGGTCTCTTCCTCAAGTTGAAGAAAAAAGTATGTTAGTGAACTGCAAGCAATTTCATATAATAAATGATGGATGTTTGAGAGAACATAAAGAAGTAGAAGCTCGTTTGTATGTTTAGACATGGTTATCAATTGTTTCCACAATCGTCGGGATTCGAAATGTTGAAATTCGACGGAATTTGTTGTGTGGAGTATTTCCTAATATCTAGCGATTTGAGATGCTAAAATTATTATTTTTCGTTAATGTTAAATTTATGTCTATAATGAGTGGAAATGCACATTTATTGAATTGAGTTTCATAATTAGAGTCAGTTCATTTAGATTGCATCTAAAAAATTACTAAATCGAAATGTTTAATTTCAGTTTGTAATTAGAGAAAATGCATTTTTTTGAGCATCTAATAAATTTAACATCATATACTTAGAGGAAGTGCATTTGGATTTTGTTGAAATATCTACGAAATTGAAATACTAAATTATGTTTGCTGTTTGTTATAAATAGCTAGTATTTATTTTTCTGACCGTTTGGATATGTTATTAATATTTTTTTGGAAACATGTTTTTTTCTTCTATAAATAGCTAGTATTTTTTTTGGTTATTTGGATATGTTATTAATTTTTTCTCCGATGGATAGATTTAAAATTATTGTTTTTTGAACACTTTTTATTATATGGAAGTTTAAATAAACATGATTAAAATGCGTTAAACATGCATGCAAGTGATATAATTAGATAGATTATATTTTTCTGCACATTTTGATATGTTATTCATTTTTTTCTCCGATGGATAGATTTAATGCGGAGGGGGTGCCGGGGAGGCGCTTGACGGGGAAGTCGAACGACCCGAGTGCTGATGAGGGAGGGGAGGAGATGGCGAGGAAGATGGGGTAGGGTGCGGAGGGGAGGCGGAAGGGGAGGAACTGGTCGGCGGCGACGTGGGAGGTGAGGAGGGAGGAGTGGGAGGAGAGGTGGAGGGAGACGTAGAAGAGGGAGTTTTAAAAAACATGATTAAAATTTGTTAAACATGCATGAAAGTGATATAATTAGACAGATTACACTTCTCTGCAAATTTTGGTATATTAATTGTATTTTTCTGATCTAAAATGAATTAGTTATGAATTTATAAAGTTTAAATCAAAATCTGAAATTCTGGAAAATATTAGAACATGATTAAAATTTGTTAAACATGCATGAAAGTGATGTAAGTAGACAGATTACACCTCTGCAAATTTTGGTGCATTAATTGTATTTTCTGATCTAAAATGAATTAGTTATGAATTTATAAAGTTTAAATCAAAATCTGAAATTCTGGAAAATATTAAACTACTGACAACTGGGCCCATTGTCAGGGATTTAACAATTGTTGAAATCATCTTAAAAATTAATAGAAGGCTGACAGGTGGGGCTCGTGGTGACGTCGTCTGCTGATGTCACCAATGGCGGCAGAGGCCATGTTGACCTTGGCGTCGTCGCAGGAGAGCGGGCGGAGCAGCGCGCGAGGGCGCGTTCGACGCGGGAGGACGCGGGCGACCATAAAGTTGCGGCGCCGCTCCTTTTGGGTCGCCGGAGGAGCTCCGGCGGCGAGCAGAAGACAGAGAAGATGTGGCTTCGATTCGCTCGGATGCGGTCTCGATCCGCTCGATTCCGAGCCTCACAGCTTGTGTCCGTTGGCATGGAGATGTAGGGGAGGACGGCGGAGATCGTGGCGTCCTTGGATTCGTCTGGGAGGGCCTGCAGCGACGGCGTCTCGCGTCGGCGACGGAGGCGACACCGGAGCTGCGCGAGAGAGGAAGAAGATGTGGTGGCAATATTTTAGCGGGGTCCTCGAGTTTTTGGCAAATTACAGTTGAGTCCATCTTCGCGTGACAGCGTGGGTTGCGGAGCAAGGACTGGATTTGCGAGGATCCTTTTTGTAAAAATGACACGCCGACCGGTGGATGGGAGCCGTCGGATCAGTGATCGACGGTGCGGAGCCGTAGCACTGTAGCTACAGTTATAGTAGTGATGCTAGTAGGATGATGTGTAGAACCAATCCTCTTACCAACAATCACCCTAATACATGGACTGGACTGGAGTTATCTAGCATACTAACAACATCAGATCTAGCACATCCTCACGGACCTAGCAGGCTAGCACATCAGCCGCAAGAATAGAATCAAAATACACATGCACAACAAACAACTAGCATCGCATGCATCTTGCACATGCTCACATATTTAAGCTACATGTTCGATTGAGGTTACTTACGACAGCCATCGGAGGACTGGCAGGAGGATGCAGGAAACAACTTAGAACAGGAGAACAAAATACTTGCTGCCGGCAACCACTGTCGATAAGATAAAGATGTCGTCGCTTACCTGCTCATCAGCGAATAATCTCCGAGCAGGGAGAGCTCAAAGAAGGGAAATAGTGGAGAGCGAGCGGTGAGGGTGAGAGGGGTGCATATGGCGCGAGTTTGGGCAGGAGGTAACCCAATTTTTCCCACACTTTGCCCCTCCACCATAAACCGAGCTCCCGCCATTTCCATGGCCGCATGAGCTCGTGCAGCGGTGTTCCACTCCGCGCTCTCGCGATCAATGCACTCTGAAACGACCGATTCGAGCCTTCCCAACAGGTATGCATGAGATGTGTTTTGAATTCCTTGCAGACCAAGCCTAGCCTCTCAGTTTCACTCACTTTTTTTTACTCCTAGAGCATGGTTGGGCAGTATGCGTGTAATCAAACACGTCGTCATTGTTTTTTTCAAGTATCATGAATGATACCAGGTAAACATTTTGCATGTGCATTTGTATACCGATATGAGATGAAATAATCTTATCCTCTCTTAGTGCAAAAAAAGAAGAAGGATTATTTGTGTTGTCATGGTTATTTTTGTGGGTAATGCAATTTTTGGTTGTGTGGGCAATGTAATTTAGCTTGCAGTGCCCCCTTTTTATGTCATGATCAAGTTGTTAAAATTATCCGCAGAGCGGTAAAAAGGAGGATAGGCTATTTGTGCATGAGGATGGAGTGCAAACTACAAAAGAATCAGTTTCAAACAATCTTTAGTAAAAAATGCCCTAGAAATATCATCACCAACTTATATACAAAATGCAATTCTTCAAAGTTTTGAGACAAACACACATCTAAAATTAACACACAGTCTCATTAACATAAATCATAAGAAAACATTGATTTAGAGTTTTTCTAATATAATGCATTCCAGCCTCTAAACCCGACACAAATAAACTTTCTAACTGAATTCGAGAAGACAAAACTGATCAACAAAACAAGTTAAAGAAATACTTATCTAACTGTTTATACTAAACTTTTTTTATCTCATGGCAACTCAGTGGGTCATATATGTATGCTATTTTTGTTTATACATTATTCGATATGTTACATACAAGTATACACCTACTTATTGGTATAACTAGTGGCATTAACATCTAAAAGTGCTCATTTATATTAAGGTCCAAATTGGTCATAAGCTCGAATATGTATTTTTAGTTCTATACTCAAACTGTATTTGTTACAAAAGTTGTTTCCATTATTTAATTTGGAATATTAAGAAATCTTTTGCTATAGCGTGTTTCACTATGAACAGCAAACCAATAGTTTCATATTATTTCACCAACTTATTTATGTCCTTCGGTGTATTATAACTTGTTTGTATATGTATCGCTTTTATGTTATCGTTAAATATCTATAGCCAGAGGAATTTGAGACTATGAAAGGTAGATATAACTAAACAGAAATTTTCTAGAGCCTATGAAGTGCGAATTGGTAGTCTATCTTCAGATCCTAGCCTACAAAGTGTCAACTAGTAGTAGTTTGTCCTCACATCCCGTTTCACTCTGGCTTATCAGTTCATTTATATCAGAGTTGGTTATAAATTATTTACCTTTCATCGTGTGTAACCTTGAATCTAAATCCAAGCCTGCATGTTAGAGTGTGCGCAGAAGGAGTGCGGTGTTTTGTAGCCATGGCTACATGTAGCTTTTTTTTTCTTCGAAAAAGACACTTTAATGTTTCACAAAAATCTAAAACAAATTCTAGATGTAGACAATGATCTATTCTATCAATGTGCAAAATTTTAAACTCGAAATACATTGCATTGTAGACTGTGTAAAAATGACAAAAATGAATATCCGAAGAAGTGAACAGTGCCAAAATTTGAACCTACAAATTTGTCAGATTTTTTTTGCATGGCTCAAATTGCAAGGTGTTTCAAATTGAGAGTTTGCATGGTGGTAGAATACATCATTATCAACATCTAGAATTATTTAATTTTTTTTGAAACCTTAAAATGTCGTTTTCAAAAAACAGGCCACACATGTAGCCCGAGCTACAATTGGCCTTTTGGGTGCGCAACACGTCTTCCTAGAGATCCAAGAGTAATTTGGCGGAAGGCGAAACTAGAATTTATAGTTCGTTTATTCCATCAGTTTTCTTTCTGACTAATTGACCATAGGAGTTCGATCTTGTAGATGAACATCAAGCTACACTTGTCGACATATTTGGGAAGCTCGTAATGAAGTTCAAAGATGTCCTATGAGAAGATCAAGCCATATGTTTAGATGGTTGCCTAATTTTGCTGAAAACCTAGCCCATCCACTAAGTGTGCGATGAATATCTATCCCCAATTGATCTTCACCGCCATTGGAGGTCTATATGATGAGTGTTGACGCGACCAACTTGGCATGCAACCTCCAAATGACTCGGCTTGGGAGTGGTATTTCTTTTTTTTACGAAACACGGTACAACGCAAGCGCTCATATACACGCGCACACACTCACCCCTATGAACGCACGCACGCACACCCTACCCCTATAAGCACTTCCGAGAGACCGAGTCGGCGGGTCGAGTCTTGAGATTGACGAAGTCACCACGGCTCCTCGCTGTCGACGGGAACGTCGCCTCCCACTGAAGAATATTCCGCCTTAAATGAGAAACACCAGCGTCAAATCTGAGGTTTGAACTCTGGTGGGCTGGGGGTGCAACCACCCTCCTAAGAGCATCTCCAACAGACGCCTAAAAATTGCCACACGCCCTAAATAACTGCTTTTTAGCGCGCGCGGGGCAAAAAAACACCGCTCCAACAGCCGCTGCATAATTCCGCGCGCTACAAAAACTGCCCAGCGCGCTGGCAGAAGCTGGACTATTTGCCTCATATTTGGTGCGTGGGCAACAGCGCGCTGGGCAAAACGAAGCACGCGCGGGAAGGTCCAACCGCCGCGTGAAGTTTCCTCTGCCACATCTCCCTGTGCGCCCCCCACCGGAATCGCGCCGCTCACGACCGAAATTGCGCCACCCGGCGCCGGAATTTCACCACTACCTCCGGAATAGCGCCGCCCATGGCTGGGATTGCGTTGCCGCCGTCGGAATCGCGCCGCCGAAACTTGGAATTGCGCCGCCGCTATCGAGCTTCTTGTCCTTGATTGCACCGCTGGGAGTCGTCCTGGATCGACGGAAGGAGCAAGCCGTGCTGCTTCTCCGGTCGGTGGGCGACGACGGCTCGACGGCGCACAACGAAGGCGGCCGTGGAGGCAGGACCGGCGGACACAGACGTGGAGGCAGGGCCGGCGGACATGGACGCAGAGGCGGCCGAGCGCAATGCCTCTCCGGCGACGCGGACAGAGCTGGAGCCAGCTAGCTAGCTCACTGCCTCTCCGGCGACGCGGACAGAGCTCGTGGGGAAGAAGATGAGAGCTAGCTAGCTCCAATGATTGGGGGTATTGTTGCAATTTTTTACTTTTGGCTAGGGACTTATTTGTATAAGTTAAGCGAGTTGTTTGTTGTACCGCCGCTGGATGAGCGCTGTATTTTAGTGCGCCTGTTGGAGCAGACAGCGGCGCGCTAAATTATAGCGCGTCTGCTGAAACAAAACAGGCGCCCAGCGCGCTAAAACGTCATTTTGGCGCTGCAAAAAAATTTAACGCGCCAGAGCGTAGGGCTGCTGTTGGAGATGCTTAAACCATTTTGACGCAGTTCTCGCTTGGGAATGGTATTTCTTTCGCAATTCTTTTGCTAATGCTTGGACGAATGCAGTGTACTTACATATAACTGGCCTACAGGTAGCGAAAGTTGTTGCTGTTCTTACGGGGTTGGTGCGTACGGATACACAATGTTTTCAGCTGATTATGATCGCATCTAAAAAAAACAGTAAAAGTTGCGGCGGAGGAAACAAAGAGAGTCGAGGCCTCGGGACACGGCCGAATACGCTCCGCATGCCGTTCCCCGCCCGCATCCCGCCACCGGCCGCCGCCGCCGCCGCTACTGCCGCGGCCGTGCTCGCCGCCATCGCCCTGCGCCGCTACCTCTCCTCCCGCCCCCGCGCGTCGACGCCCGCACACATGAGCAGCACCGCCACCGGGACCACGGTCCTCGTGCTCTCCGGCAAGTCCCCCCAGGACCAGCACCTCCTCGCCTCCGCCGCCAGCGAACTCTCTCTGGAGGAGGCCGGCGGGGGAGAGATTTCCGTCTCCCTCGCGCCCGACGGCGGCGGGGGCGCGGGCTTCGACGCGGGCGCCTACATGGGCGCGCTCCTGGCGCGGCGCTTCGGGAGGTGGATGCTCTGGTCTCCGCGGATGGCCTCCACGCACGACCTTGTGACGCTGTGAGTACAAGAGTATCCTTCTTCTTCAATCCCGTATCAGGAACAGAGATGTGATGATTTCGCTCTTGAACCGCTTGAATTTAGACTGTTTTGCCTCCGCGTCTGCTTGCAGGAACTTCGCCAAGCTTCCGGTGGGCGTCGTGTGCGTCACGGACGTGCAGTTCAAAGGCAGAGGTGCGGCATATGTGTAGGCCAATTGGTGCATGCTTTTTCGCTGCCTGTTAGTGTGTTCAGTTCTGATGATTCTGCTGTTTTGGGGTTGTCTATCAATGCCTGACACTTTGGGTGGATGAGTTGTGCTCTGTTGTTATTCGTGTGGCTAAATGGATCAAGAAATAGGAATTTTGTTGAGTTAATTTTGGATTATGTCAGGAACAAAATTGATCTGATAAACAACAGTTGAAAATGTCTCTCCCAGGCACAAAACTAACTTGTTTTGGAGGTGAATTTCGCTATTTGTAGATTTGTGATTGTACTGTGGGCTTTTATCATTGTTCCTTTTTTTTTGCTAAGGAAGTGTTGCCTGTTGTGGGATCCATGAGATAGAATGGCTTGAAATTTTGCGGTGGGCAAATATTAATCCATGCCATGTATGCAATGAACAAGTTAATCTTGGTGAAAAGGTGTAGTTCCATAAATAGATGCATTCCACCATTTGTAGATTTCTGATTGTAGCGTGATGGCTTTGGTCAAAATTTGATTCTTTTTAGCTGATTCGACCTTCTATGGTTGTGGAAATTCATTTGTGTTTGTTAGTGTAACAGCAAGCAGAGCCTGTTAAACACTCGAGTGTTTACCTGTTTGTGTAATCATTACCTCGCTGTGTTTTTGGTTAAATTTTGATCTTTTACCTCTACTTATACAGGACGATCGAAGAACGTGTGGGAATCACCTCCAGGCTGTCTCATGTTCTCATTTACATCACAGATGAATGATGCACGCAAGCTGCCCATTATGCAATATGTCGTTTGCCTTGCCATGACCGAAGCCATTAAAGATTTGTCCCGTGCTAAGGTGAGGGTTTAATTCAGTACCATTATATTTGGTGTTTGTTATGTATATTTGATGCTACTATTGCACAATGAATTACTTTGTAAGGTTTATTTCTTGGTGATGACATCATATACTATTTGTGCGGTCAAATTCAGGGACTTCCAGAGCTAGATGTAAAGATAAAGTGGCCTAATGATCTATATCTGAAGGGGTTAAAAGTTGGCGGTATTCTTTGTACCTCATCTTACGAGCCGAAAGTCTACAATATTTGTACTGGTAAGCTTGTTTCCACTGATGTTGATTCTAGTGTTCTACACATTGAGAGAGTCCCTCCTGCATGGAGAGGATTCTTGATCAGCGGAGCTCCATGCCACTGCCTTACCAGTTAGCATGCTGTGTTTTTTAGCGAAGTGAGCCATGATCATTGGTAAGGATTGCGTTGGTGCAACCTGCCCACCAGGGTTCAATCCTTGGATTTTGCAGTGGCGTGTGTGCGTAGGTGTGAGTATTATCCGTGCATCTGTGCGTCCTCATAATCTGAAAAAGGCAGTTTTCATGTCAACTGTTATCAAACTTGGTTCCTTTTTTTATCCTTCTCAGGTATTGGTCTAAATGTCGACAATGAGAAGCCGACAACATGTTTGAATGCTGCACTTCAAGAACTTAAGGCAAATTCACCCAGACTGACACGAGAAGACATACTAGCATCCTTCTTCAACAAATTTGATGCTCTTTTTGAGATTTTCTCAAGTCAAGGTATTTTCGTGTCATTATATCCTCTTCTTTTGCTAGTACAGCATATTGTCATGTTAATGTGCATGTTGAATTTTTTTACTCCTGACAGTGCTATAGTCATAGTGAGTGATGTTTGCAAATTTAATATACATTTTCTTACATTTTGTGATGAAGTTGGATACCATAATATTCTCAATATCACTGCAGGATTTCAGGCCCTCGAGGAGCGATACTACAATGCATGGCTTCACAGGTACGGAGTGTTCTCTCATTATTGGTTTGTTGGACTTCCAGTACCAATTTTCTTGAAGTGTAGTCTGTACATGCTATCAGTTGACTTTAAGGGCTCCTTTGATTCAAAGGAATTCCTGTAGTTTTCTAATCCTACAAGATTGAAGATGATAACACAACCCAATTATGTGTTTTGAGAAAACTTCGAATCAAATATGCCCTAATTGTTTACCATATGGTTTCATGTGTTTTTGAACATTTCATATTAAAGAGTCTGTAATCTTCACTGCTATGTAGTGGTCAAAGAGTCATCGTACAGGATGCACAAGAAGGCCAGTCTGTAAACAGTGTGGTCACTATTCAGGTAAGGACATGACTTAGTACGATAATCCTACATGTATTTCTTTTTCGGTAACCAGATTAAATCTTTTCAGGGACTAACACCAAGTGGTTATCTATATGCTATTGGCGAGGATGGCAAGAGCTATGAGCTGCACCCTGATGGTAACAGGTAATACCACCTGCTATTCGTCACTGACATTTTTCTCATTGTCACTGTATAATTTATATGCTTTTCTCTCAAGATGTCTTTGTCAACAATATAATGGTCGATCAATATCATATTGGTCAAAGAAACCTGACGCGTTTTCCTGCATTGCAGCTTTGATTTCTTCACGGGATTGGTGAGGAGGAAGATGGAAGCCTAGCACGTCGCCAGTACAGAGAGTGAAGTAGTAGAGCACATTGTACATGGGGTGGAAAGTAGCAATGATCCCGGAATAGATCAATGGCATGGGAGGACGATTCAAACATGAGTTTTGTTCTCTAGAGAAATCAAGGTTATCTTCTCATGGCAGCCTGGCAGGTTACTACTTACAAGAGCCTGCTATGAACTGCTACGAACTCCAGCATACTACAGACTATCTATCCCAAAGTTTGAATGTAAAATTCATACCTGTTCAAATAAGCCCTTTATGGGATCCTGTGGAACACGAAACATGAGCTGAGGCATGGATGCTGAAACACAGGATTTAACTTAATATGAACTCTCAGGGACCAACTAATCAGGAGCTAGTCGAGTGGATGAATCGCAGGATTTAACTTAATCTGAACTCTCAGGGACCAACAATTCTACAGCTATTTGTAAGTATTTTAAAAACGGTGTGGTTTGTATGCTGGTGTTTGCAACAAGTACTCAGTTTGTAAAGTTACTGTAGTGTAAGCTATAACATGCAGCACAGTTTTTGTGGATATTGAAATGAGTGCAGGAGATGAACTTGTTCCAAACTGCTGAACTGAACTTCAGTTTGTTCTATGCTCTTTCTGCTTCCTCTGTTCCAAATCAAGCTTCAGCATCTAAAAACATGAAGAAAATGTTCGGTTGTTTGATTGGACCATCGGAAATCCATGTTTCAAGCGATCCTTTATTGTTACACAAATTTCCCGAGTCTCATCATCTCGTCTCTGGAGGTTTGGTTTGGAAGCTGAAACGAGTAAGGGTTAAAAAGGTGTGAACGGACAACCACCAACTCAATTTTTTGTAAGTACAAGAGAAAGGAAAGCAGTAGTCTGTTCTTGACTTCTCACCATCCAGTTTATCCCCGTTATGTGTAGGACACTTCACTGATTGCCATCAGAAGCAAATGTGACTAAGTTATTACGTCCCCATTATGTGGAGGACATTTCACCGATTACCATCACTAGCAACTGTGACTAAATTATTACCTCCCGATTATGTGGAGGCCACTTTAGTGATTACCATCTGAATCAACTGTGACTAAATTATTGCCAATGTTACCTGTATTTGCTGCAGTGTTGTGTATTTATTCGGTTATTCCTGTTCTGCCCAAGAAAGGATTACGGGGCTAATTTTCAAAAGTGGATTAAGGCATGAACCTATGTAGTTTTATACATTTAATTACCTGGATTAGTTATTGAATGCTTCCAGTTATATCCACAAGAGGAGGGATCCATGGAAAAAATACCAGGTTTCTTTCTCGATCTGCTCTACTTCATTGTTTCCCCCTTTCATGGCAATGCTTATCCCAGCCAAGAGGTTACTCGAAAAAGAAAAAAAAATCCCAGCCAAGATATTAAGATAAGCTTAGGTGGCCCATATTCCTGGCGCACTGTTCTTCGACATCAATGGCATTGCTGATGGGGCAACTGATGTGAGAGCTTCCACATTTCAATTCCTTTCTCGCTTACGTGAATGTCTGACTCGACTAAATAAGAATCACATGTTTGTTGGACCTTTGGCGATTGAACTAAAACAATGTTCTCTCTTACTTTCAGAGCTCCTTGGAGCTTTGCCATTCAGCTCTGGATCGTCGGCAGAACGATATTTCTCTATGGCAGCTTCAGCACTCAGCAGCTGAGACAGAAATTCCTATTTTACTATAGGCCGATAATGAAGAAATTTTATGAGTCTTTTTACGCGTCAACATTCACATTAAAATTGGCATTGCAGGTCCGATTAGGTAGTCCTGCTGTCAACGATGTCTAGATACTCGGGAGAATCTGAAGTTAACGTTTAATGATGATGTGCATGTCTCACCCTCCATGAAGTAATTACGATTGCGAGAGCAAATTGACCTGCAATTGGAGTCAAGCACATAGTACGGCTGAGACGAGTAATCCAAGTCACCTAATTAATCGAGCAGTGATAAATTAATCGTCCTGTTGGGCTGTTGGAAGATGTCATTATATCCTGCAATAAGTTTGTCAGGTGGAAGGAACAAATATGAACACCACTATCGCATCAAGTTGGTACAAAGAGAGCTGTCGGTCGCTCCTCCTCTCCCTCTACTGTAGAGCCGGAGGTGATTTTTGAGAAAGCCCCGTCGGACCACCTTGCTCGCCGGCGATCCGGAGGATTCCTCCCCTCCGTCGGCCGCTCCGGCGGCGGGAGGGTGGGGATCCCCGGATCCCAGCCTGTATATAGTGTAGGTCGCGGAGGGTCCCGCCGGCGGCGTCGTGGAGGTGGCGACGGTGTCGGTGGCTGGGTGGGGGTCGGCGCGCTTCCCCTTCTGCGGCGGCGCTCCTCGGAGGTCTGCGGCGGCGCGGGCGACTTTTGGTGGCCGCGGATCTGCGGATTCCTCGGCCTGCTCTTGTTCTTCTTCCTCTGTACAGGCCGGCGGGGAGGAAGACAACTGCGTGGGAGTTTGAAGATGGGAGGTTCTCCTTCGGCGGGCTTGGTCGGCTCTGCGGAAGAAGGGTGGCGTCCTCGTGCTCGTTTCCGGCGGGAGACGGCGAGGGCGGGCTGGCGACGGCTCGGAGCCGAGGATCGTTCATCGACCAGATTCCGGCGCCTGCGTCGGATGGATCTTGCGACAGTTCAACATGGTTGGTCGGGTCGTCGACTTCGGGGTGCGGTGACCTCGCCTTCTTCCTCCCTGGCGGCGTGCTGCTGGTGCTTGGAAGAGGCGGGCGGTGCGACGGATCCTGGCCTCGCCGGGCGGTGAGCTCGTTCCTGTCTCTCTGCGTGTGTGTGCGTTTGTTATTCTGATGATGTCCACGCACTCCCTTCAAAAAAAAAAAAATGAACACCACTATCAATACAGTGGAGGCTGGCCCCATTTGATTCTCGACATGCATTCGCTGCTGCCTGCAGCATTCGACGCTGTTGCCAATCATGGCCCGTTCTGTCAGCGATCAAACTTTAGCTCGGTGTTGCAAAATCCTGACTTGTCGGGGGGCTGCCCCCGGGTAGGGCAAAGATGATGAGTTATGAGCAGTTAAGGTCTAACCGGATCAAGAGCCGGCTAAGTTATCCGGGTCGGATCTCAAGGCGATTCGGTCAGTCCTACTTCAAGCCAGTGAAAGAAAAGACCAAAGGGGATCCGGTGAGGTTTAACCGGATCCAGGAAAGAAGAGCCGGCTAAGTTATCCGGGTCGGTCAGGAAGGACCCGGGTAGGGCAACTCGGATGATGCACAGGGGCCAAGTAATGTCAGTAAAAGTCACGGGCACTGTAAGGTTGCTGACCGGGGCTCAGAAGACAGCAAGGTGCTGCCACAGGTTTTCCGGGTCACAAGCCCCTAGGCGCTGACTCGGCCTATTCGGGAAAGGGGCAGTGGCTAGGCTACTGTGGTCTACACTGCCTTAAGCTCAAAGAGGAAAGATAAGCCTGTGGTGAACAGAGGGTGAGCTGGGCTGAGTGACAGTGGCCAGTGTTTGTCCTGTTCTCCTTGTCCATGCCATTGTCCTCTGCGGCCAGGGGCAAAAGGGTAATTCGGTTACTGTATATAGGCAACACCACCTCCTTCTGTGGGGAGGATCGACCATTGTGAGCATCATTTCCCCCCCAAGCTTCATCTTCTACCTAGAGCCCGTTCCTTTGTTCATCATACAGCTCAAGGAGCGCTCTGTACTTGTAAACACTTGAGATATAAGAGAGTAGGCTAGAGCTGCAGTAGGGGTGTTACCTCCACAAGAGGGCCCCGAAGCAGGGTACATCGTGGTGTTCTTCGCTGTTCTTGGTTTGCTTTGTTCTTGTTGATTCCTGCGAGGTTCTTGTTTGGTCTTCATGCGTGCTTCGTAGGCGCGCAAACCCTCCCCGGTTCCCCCAACGCCCAAGCGAGCCCACACTTAAGCCATACCCATGGCATCTGCCGTGACACCACCACGACAGTTGGCGCCCACCGTGGGGCAAGCATTGGCGTTGGCTGGGGTTTCCATCCGGACGGGCTCCGTCACTGGTGCCGGCGAGCGGGTCCTCTCCGGGCTCGTGTGCAAGCTCGGCGAGTTCAACTTCATCAGCGACAACGCGGGGTGCTTCTCCAACAAGCCCTTCCCCGCGGATGGCTTCCTCATGACGCTGGGCAGCTTCGTCACCTACGTCGCCACCGAGCCAGTTCGCGAGTACCCGGCGCAGGTGCTCGTGGCTGCGGATCCTCCTCTTTCCGCGCAGCTCGCGGAGGGCGTAGCGCTCGCCCTGGGAGCAGCGTGGAGGTCATGGTGGCTGCCGCAAACGCTGCTGCAGGCAAAGGAGGTGCCAGCACGAGCGTGCCAGAGGAACTGGCCACGCCAGTCGATCCGGATGACATGCCGACTCGGACAGCTAAGTTCCCTAAGGAGAAACCCGATCCGGTTGGTCCCCTTGGCACGTCAAGCAGGGGTGCTTCCTTAGAGGGTATCTTGGAAAAGCTAGCTCGGCCAGTGGCTCCTGGAGCAAATGTTGATCTTACTGTAGCTCAGCTAGAGGCAGAGCGCCTGAGGTTGCAAAAAGAGGCTCGGTTAGTGATAGAGTCTAGGCAAGAGTTTGATAGAGACCTGAGAGAATACAATGCTGCCAATGGTATCACAGATGGCTTTACTCCTGTAGTGCACCGCTCGCGCAAGAAAGCCGAGCTACGTAACAGAGGCAAGGACCTCAACGACGAGTTGGCTAGAGCTGCAGGTTCGAGCTCAAGTAAAGCCACTAGTCATAGGTCCGGAACAGGCAAGCCGGTTTATAGCTCCCCGGCTAAGAATCTTAGGGCTGCAGCAGCAGCGCGAGCTGAATTAAGTAACCTGACCGGGGATGCTTGGCGCAAGCAGGCGGAGAGAGTGAATGAGCTAGTGGATGTGTGCAACAGGCAGAATGAGGCCTACAGGAAAGCTAATCCGGATGCTGGTGGTTCCCGGGTAGTTGTCTCGGTTAGGGCTGCTAGCCAGAAGTCTAAGGGGCAAGCGTCCTCTCCGCATGTTGGGATTGACCGAGCCCAAAGTGTGAACTCGGGTAAGAGCAAGCAGCTGCAAACTTATGATGCGGTATACGCAAGCAAGCAACTTGCAGCCCAAGGAAAAGGCGGACAAGGCAGAAACAGTGGTGGTCAAGGCAATCCGGGTACTGGAAGGGAGAATTCGGCTGGCCGAGGTCAACCGCCTCGCCACCCCGGACAGCAAATGATGGCACAGGTGCAGCAGCAGAGTGGTGGCCAGGTGGGCTACCGTTATGACGATGGCAATTCGGCTATGGCGCGAGCCGGATACCAGACGTATGACAATGCACTGGCGTCGAGACTGGGGCCTCGGATGTTGGATCCGGATGATCAGCGTCTCAAATTGGACAGAATCTACCAGTCCGAGAAGCTGGAAGAGCAGGGCCCACCGGGTCCACCATGCTTTGGACCTCGGATAATGAATGAGCCAAGTGTGCCTTTGTTTCAGCTCGGCCGCAACACGAAGCCGTATAATGGGAGCACCAAGCCACAGGATTGGCTGACGGACTATGTATCATCAGTGCACATTGCGGGGGGCAATCGCCGATGGGCGGTCCGGTATCTCCCGCATATGTTAGAAGGTCCAGCCCGGATCTGGTTGAATAACTTGCCGCCGGGTAGTATCAATTGTTGGATGGATTTGGAACAGGCGTTTAACAGCAACTTCTCCAGCACCTACAAGAGGCCAAACCGACCTCAGCTCCTGGCTGCGTGCAAGCAGGAAGAGAGGGAGACAGACCGAGAGTATTTGACTCGGTGGAGCAACATGCGCAATTCTTGCGAAGGTGTAGTGGAGGAGCAGGCCATTTCATGGTTTGCACAGGGATGCAGGCATGGTACACCACTTTGGCAGAAACTCCAAAGAGATATGCCGAAAACCCTGGCAGATATGATCCGGATAGCAGACACGTATGCGCTGGGTGATCCAACACAGCCCGCATTGGATGCAGTGGGAGCAAACAGGAGGCAACCAGTTAATAACCGAGTTGGACCATTAAGGCCTAGTGACCGACATGAATTCGGTTACAAGAGAAGAGATCCGGATTACAGATACGGTTCTGATCAAGTTGCTGCGGTAAACATGGATCAACCCGGTGGAGGAGATGCGCAGAGGCAGAAAACTGATGGTCCAGCTTGGAGGCCGAATCAAGGTGCTTGGCCGAAGAAAGTGTGGGAGGGACCAAGTCCACCTCTGACTTTTGAGTCCAGATTAGATGGGCCTTGCTGTTATCACACCACCGATCCGCGCAAACCGGCTAATCATTCGACCCGGAACTGTAGTTGGCATCACCGCATTCAGGCGGAAGGTCAAAGAGGACCACCTCAAAGAGGTGCTCCTAGACCGAATTTCAGGCCAAACATGCCGCTAACCGGAGCCAATGCGACCCCGGTCAACGCTGGAACTCCAAGGCCAGCAGCAACGAAGCCGGTTAACCTGGTGAACATGGGAGGCAGTGACAATGGTGATGGCCCAAGTAGGCAAGGTGGATACCCTGGGAATGATTACAAGGAAGCACATCAGAGTTATGTGGTTTTCGTGACCGAGCCAACTGACAAGAAAAGTCAGTTGAGACGAGCAAAGGAGGTGAATGCCGTGATGCCAGCAGTTCCAAAGTACTTGAACTGGTCTGAGCAGGAGATCACTTGGAGCAGGGCGGATAACCCAAGGATCATGCCAAGCCCAGGGAACTATGCACTGGTGGTGGATCCAACTTTGGTTGGACCCAAGCTGAACGTGAAATTTAGCCGAGTCTTGGTCGACAATGGCAGTGCCATAAACATCATGTATCGGGACACAATGATCAAGTTGGGTATTTCGCCGAATCAGTTGCAACAGAGCAGCTGTACTTTCCATGGCATAGTACCCGGGGTATCTTGTTCCCCCATGGGTAAGATCTGGGTAGATGTGTTGTTCGGTACCAGGGACAATCACAGGCTTGAGAGTCTCGAGTTCGAGGTGGTGGATTTGGAAAGCCCATACCATGCTCTGCTTGGCAGGCCAGCATTAGCCAAGTTCATGATATCTACTCATGTGGCCTACCTCAAGATGAAAATGCCTGGCCCGAATGGTGTTATCACCGTTGCGGGAGACTACAAGAAGGCCATACAGTGTGCTACAGTTGGTTCCAACTTAGCCGAATCACTGGTGATACAAGCTGAAAAGAGCAAGATGCACGAGGTGGTGGCAATGGCGAAGTCGGCTCAGTTAGGCGTGCTGGCCATGACCAACCCGGATGGCGGCGCAACCTTTGAAGTGCCCAAGGAGACAAAGAAGATCCCCATTGACCCGGAGAACCCAGAGCGCATGGCCATCATTGGAGCCGGTTTGGGCGAGAAATAGGAAAGCGCGCTCTGCCATTTCCTCCGTGAGAATCGGGATATCTTTGCATGGTCGGCTAAGGACCTGCCTGGTGTTCCGAGGGAATTGGCAGAGCACTCTTTGTTTGTCAGGCCAGAAGTAAAACCGGTTAAGCAACCGACTAGGCGTCTCTCAGAAGATAGAAGAAAAGTGGTGCTCGATGAGCTGGCTAAGCTACTGGCAGCCGGATTCATTATGGAGGTGCTGCATCCAGACTGGATATCCAATCCGGTTCTGGTAGAGAAGAAGAAGGACGAACCAGCTGTGGTCAAGGTGTGGCGCATGTGTATAGACTTCACCAATCTGAACAAGGCGTGTCCGAAGGATCCATTTCCTTTACCTCGGATTGATCAAGTGATCGATTCCACTGCTGGGTGTGAGTTGTTGTCTTTTATTGATGCGTACTCTGGTTTTCACCAGATACCACTGAACCCTAAAGATCAAATAAAGACTGCTTTTATTACCCCGTATGGGGCGTATTGCTATCGTGTCATGTGTTTCGGTTTGAGAAATGCCGGTGCTACTTATCAGAGATGTATGCAGAAATGCCTACACTCCCAGATGGGCAAAAATGTGCAGGTCTATGTCGATGATATTGTTATCAAAACTAAAGAGAAACATACTCTCCTCGGGGATCTCGAGGAGACATTTGTGAACTTGAGAAAATATCGGTTGAAATTGAATCCGGATAAATGCACCTTTGGTGTCCCGGCTGGAAAGTTGCTTGGCTTCCTTGTATCAAGCCGAGGCATTGAAGTTAACCCGGCTAAGATCCGAGCCATAGAAAACATGAAATTGCCTAAGTGTCTAAAAGATGTGCAAAAATTCACCGGGTGCTTAGCCTCATTAAGCCGGTTTGTGAGTCGGTTAGGAGAGAAAGCTTTGCCCTTATATCAATTGATGAGAAAGAGCACCGGGTTCACATGGACCCCACAGGCAGATTCGGCTTTCAATGAGTTGAAAAAGATGTTGTCCACTGCTCCAGTTTTGGCATCACCTTTGCCGAGTGAACCGATGTTGCTTTACATTGCGGCCACTAACCGGGTCGTAAGTGTGGTTATTGTGGTAGAAAGAGAGGAAGAGGGCAAATCCGTGCAGAGGCCGGTGTACTATTTGAGTGAGGTGATCTCAACTTCGAAGCAAAATTATCCTCACTACCAGAAGATGACATATGGTGTGTACCTGGCGGTCAAGAAATTGAAACATTACTTCCAAGAGCACCCGATTACAGTGGTGTGTGAAGCTCCAATTGCGGAGATCATTGGGTGCAAAGATGCAACTGGCCGAGTTGCCAAATGGGCGATAGAAGTGTCTCCTTACACACCGCATTATGAGAGAAGAGACGCTATCAAGTCTCAGGCTTTGCCGGATTTCCTTTGTGACTGGGCTGAGATGCAATATGAGCCACCTAAACCGGATTACAATTACTGGAGGTTGCACTTTGACGGTTCCAAATGCAAAATCGGGCTAGGTGCTGGAGTGGTGCTCACATCACCAAAACAGGATCAATTGCGATATGTATTGCAGATTCATTTCTCAGCGTCAAACAATGTAGCCGAGTATGAGGCACTGATCCATGGGCTTAATGTGGCTCGGGACATCGGCGTTCGCCGAATTGAATGTTTCGGTGATTCGGATTTGGTCGTACAGCAATCTTCTGGAAATTGGGATGCTCTTGATGCCAATATGGCACTGTATCGGTTTCATGTTCAGAAAATTTCGGGATTTTTTGAAGGCTGTGAATACAAGCATATACCTCGGCTGGAAAACCAAGCTGCAGATGTTCTGTCAAAACTCGGGTCGTCTAGGGAGGCAATCCCACCCGGAATATCCTTGAATCATCTAAGGGTCCCTTCAATCAAACCGTCGCCTGATTCCGAGTCGATTTTTATTCCCAAGCAAGAATCCGAAGCTATTCCTATGAATGTTGACGTTGAGTATATCGAGGAAGACCCGGGGACTGCATGCCCGGACTCGGGGACTGCTCACGCAGATTCGGAAAATGCTAACCGAGTCTTGGGAAAGAGGAGTAGAGATGATGATGCTAACCGGATTGTGGGGAATGGACAGAAGCTGATAGAAGAGATAATGGCGGCCAAACCTGTGGAAGAAAATGAGCACTTGTTCCCTTTGCATCCAGTACCAGAGTGGGCTGAAGAGATCATGAAGTTCATCGAGGAAGGAAGCTTGCCAAGCGATGAGACCAAGGCTAGGCGTGTCCAGAGGAGATCCAAGGCTTATACCATCATCAACAAGGAGTTATACAAAAGAAGTGTAACCGAGGTGTTGCAGCGCTGCGTGGAGCCAGCAGAGGGCAAGGAGATGCTCCTAGAGATACACCAAGGTGAATGTGGACATCATTGCAGTACAAGAGCCCTGGTGGCTAAAGTGTTCCGGCATGGATTTTATTGGCCCACTGCTCATGCAGATGCGGAGGACATAGTCCGCAGGTGTGAAGGATGCCAGAGATTTGCTAAGCAAACACACTTACCCGCATCGGCACTGAAGACAATTCCTATTACTTGGCCATTTGCGGTGTGGTGTTTGGATATGGTGGGAGATTTCAAGCCGGCTAGGGGCAACATGACACATATGCTGGTGATGGTGGATAAGTTCACCAAGTGGATAGAGGTGAAACCAATACGGAAAGTGGATGGCCGTTCGGCTGTAATCTTCTTGAAAGAAATCATTTTGAGATACGGATACCCTCATAGCATCATCTCGGATAACGGCACAAACTTTGCTGTCGGAGAGTTTGCCCGATTCTGCATGAATAAGGGGATCCGGTTAGACATAGCCTCAGTGGCACATCCAGAGTCCAATGGGCAAGTGGAAAGATCAAATGCTCTAGTGTTAGCCGGCATCAAGGCTCGTCTCATTGAACCATTGTTGAAAACTCCAGGGTGCTGGATAGATGAAATCCCATCAGTTCTATGGGGTCTAAGGACTACACCGAATCGGTCGACAGGCTATACGCCATTCTTTCTGGTGTATGGGGCAGAAGCTGTCCTACCCACTGACATAGAATATGATGCACCAAGGGTGGCAATGTACACTGAAACCGAGGCAAAGGAGGCCCGGGAAGATGCAGTGGATCTGCTAGAGGAAGCAAGAGAGTTGGCCCTGTCTCGGACAGCAATATACCAGCAAAATCTCAGGCGTTATCATAGCCGGAAAATCAGTCCTCGAGTGTTTCATGAGGGTGATCTAGTGCTGAGGCTGGTGCAGCGCAGCAAAGGCCGACACAAATTGTCACCTCCATGGGAGGGACCATTCATTGTGAGCAGGGCTATGCACAATGACTCGTACTATCTTATAGATGTACAGGAACCAAGGGAGGATGGCTTGGACAGACCCGGACAGGAAACCAAGCGACCTTGGAATGTAGCTCTGCTTCGACCCTTCTACTCTTAAAGGGCGCAATGTATGTATTTCAATTTATCATGAATGAAATCGCAGTAATCCGAGTCTGGACTCGGGGACTGCTTCGTCCTTATGCGTGTGTTGTTTATTACGGCTTTGTTTGTTGCCG
Source organism: Poa pratensis (assembly GCA_947311845.1). Classification (NCBI taxonomy): domain Eukaryota; kingdom Viridiplantae; phylum Streptophyta; class Magnoliopsida; order Poales; family Poaceae; genus Poa; species Poa pratensis. The sequence continues at coordinate 20,629,418 of CAMZMU010000095.1, read as the reverse complement.
TTCATGTGCCGAATCGCTTTGAACCTTGTTCTGAGTTTCAGTAATGTATGTTGTGTTGTTGATCTCGTGACTCGACTGACAAACACCAAAATGGTAGTCAAGAGCAGAGATGAGGAATATGGGAAACATGAAAATGGACACGGGGACTCGGTCCAAAACCGATTCGGCACATGTCGTTTACTAACCCCTGTTATTTATTTTTTCGTTTATGTTGAATGATTCTAAACCACAACTCGCATGTTTCAAGTACTGTATGCTATGATTCCTATCTTGTGACTCGACTGTCAAAACACCCAAAGAGGTAGACAAGAGCAAAGATTTGGCAAAAGTAGTAAACAAGAAAACAGACTCGGGGACTCGGTTTAAGATGATCCAACATAAACCTTGTCCGGATCACGTTAAGCATGATAAGCATAGTCTCGAAAGAACTTAAAATAGTCTATTACATCTGCTCCCGGCATACCGGGGATTTAATGTTTTTGTTAAGTACTTCAGGGGGCAGCGGACTCGGTCGCGGCAGACTCGGTCATAGGAGTTTCAGTTGCGGGAACTTCTGTGGGAGGAGCTTCGGTTAGCGGAGCTTCGGGCGCGCGAACCTCGGTTACGGGTATTTCGGTGGAAGTGGACGCGGTTACGAGAGGTTCTGTTGCTGGAGCAGATTCGGAAGATGGTGGCGCTCCGGAAGTAATCTTGACTGGAGAGCTTGAAGGATGGGCGGATTCGGAAATTTCCGGATCGCGTGAAGCCTGTTTAGTAATCACAGTCAAGTTAGTGGCTGAAATCACAAAAGACTCGGTTGGAGTTTGTTCGGTGAGCTTGGCCGAGTCGGAGGCTGGTACCTTGCTGGATTTTTCTTCATCAGACTCGCCCTCTGAGTCGGCATATTCTTCAGCGGAGGCGTCGTCTGATTCCTCTTCTTCAGTGTCTTCTCCATCCGAGTAGACTGGAGCCTCCAGATCAAGATGCTTGGTGCGTGCAAATTCGGCCATGAAGTTGGCGGCTTCTTCACGGATCTTGATCCGGATAGGGTCTGTAGCCCATGAAGAACCCTCGCGAAAGGAGCGCACTTTGGCAAGGTCAATCAGCTCGTACCAGGACATGATGAATAACAAAGCTGCGTCAGCACCAGCGCGGGCAGACGAAGACCTCCACTGTTTTAACCGGGTCATTGCTTGATCCAGGTCTCTGATCAGCTCCTCCACGGGCACAACTTGCCGCGCTTCAGGAAACAAGATTCGGTGAGCCTTGAGACTTGCATTAAGCAGACCAATGTGGGAATCCTTCAGAGGAGCAATCCGAGCCTTAAGTGCTGTAATATGATCTTCGATGTCCCATGTCTCGGATAGGGGAGCCTCGGTTAATTTAGCTCTCTCAGCTCGGGCGTTTCGCACAGCCTTGGCGGCTTGAAGCCGAATGCTGGTAAACTCTCCTACAAACAAATAAGCTAATACTGAGTTCAGCAAGAAGGAACACAATCATATGTATCGGTTAAGAGCAGAAAGAAAAAAGGGGATTCGGTGAACTTACGATCCATGTCATCGTTAAGGCTAGCAAGTTGAGCCAGCCATTTCGCACTGGCCGCTTGGTGAGCAGCCAGTTCTTCTTTAGCAGCTTTCAGTTCAGCTTCAGACTCGGCCACTGTGGTTTGAATCTGCTTATCCATTTCGGCTCGCCTCTGTAGCCCGGCGTGCAAAGTGTCTCGCTCCTTCTGAATTGTATCTTTCTCCTTTTGGAGCGTGTCTCTCTCCCTCCGCAGTGCATCCCGCTCTCCTTTAACTTTGTTCTTCACTTTTTCAACCCGGTCAAGCTCCCGCTGGACTCGGGCTACCTCTGATTTTTCCTCGGATAAAGCACGCTTTGCTCTTCCTCTTTGCTATTCATCTTGAGGACCAAGGCATCAAATGATTTTTGGAGCTTGTGGTACTGGTTGGCAAGCTGCTTAAAGAGGTCGCTGCGAGTGCCCGTGCTTTCCTGAAAGAAAGTAGATAGCGTCAAAAGAGACTCGGGGACTGATACCCGAGACAAGGTGGAGCCAAAACAAATCTCGGAGATTGGCCGAGACTGACCGAATCGGTTAAAAAGAAACCCGGGGACTGGGGGTCTCACAGTTTTTTCAGTTAAGAAAAAGATCATGATCAAATTTTTTAAAAGATTCAAGCCGAATGACTTTCTTACTCCAAAGAGTATCAGTCGTTCGACCCGAATCTCGGGGACTGGGTGTATACTATTTGATCATGACGAACTAAAAGCAAGATTCGGCAAACTTACCTCGAAGACTTGGTGCGATGCAGTAAACGCAACCTTCACTGAATGAAGAGATTGCATCATTCGGCTAGGACCAGCAGGGTGCGGCGTTGCAGCGGAAAAGCCTGGTGCAAGGTCCACGGCGTTCCAGGCCTCAATAAAGTCATTGGCAGTGCTGAGCTTAGGCTTGGCTTGGCCGGATTGAATGGCAGAGGAGGTAGCGGTGGTTTGCTTGACAGCAATCACTTGCTTATCCGGAGTGGAGGAAGTTGTGCCAAAGACAACTTGAGTCGGCTTGGGTGGAGGTGATGCACCCGGGGTCTGTCTCTGATGTTGCGGTTTCTGTGGTTTCTCGGAAGTTTGTTGCTGTTGTTGCTGCTGTTGCTGCTCTTCAGGGGTTACTTGTGGTTGTTGCTGCCTCGGTTTCTTCTTCTTCTGCTGCTGCTCTTGGCTCAGTGCAGATTGAGTTGCAGGAGCAGGACGGGAATCCGGCTTAGGTGTGGACTTAACCGATGTCTTAGCCTTTTCCTTCTCCAGCTCCTTCAAAGGACGTGGCCAGCTTGAATCTCGGATTGGAGCCGAGGTTTCCTCACTCTCCAAGTCGATAACCGGCTCTGAGATGGGAGTCGGCTGGGGAATATTGGTAGTTGGGACACGCGTGGGTGAGGTGGCAGTTCGGTCAGGAGACTGGGTTTCCATGGCCGTATCCAATGGAGGAATGGGAGAAGAGATGGATGAATGAGTCTGCGCGGTGATGAGGACATCACTGCATAAAGCAAAGCAAACAGTTAACTCGGATAGATATGACTCGGTTAATAGAGGAAGAAAGCAAATAAAGTTCGGTCAATGTTACCCCTTGGTGGTGGGCATCGGTTTGACACGGCTCGGCTTGTCGCCGGATTTCTTTCTTCGCTTGGTCTCTGGGGCATTTGTCTCGGGCGCCTCAGCGCGTTTCCGAGATGTCTCTTGGGTATCATCTTTGGCTGGAACATAAGGTGGTGGTAACCATGAAATCGGAATAGCATTGATGGGTTCTAAGATGCAGCAATCTTCATCTTCCTCGTCGGAAAGGTGTGAGTGTTTGATTGCTTACCCTTGCGGACTGGCTTGGCACGGGGAATGGGCAAATAGTCATCCGTATCCGGATCTTCTTCGCCCTCGCGCGGCGGGCTGAGATCCGGTGTCCATGCCTTGGTGGAGAGATCTCCGTCTTCAGTAAGTTGGCGATCAAACAGCTACAAAGAAGGTAATGCGAATCCGGATCAGGCCGCGGTTATGCGGATGAAGTAGGTTGGGTTCGGAGAGTGGTGAGCTAACCTGTGGAGGAAGTTTTTCCCGGTAGAATGGCTTTACACCCCACCGCCATTTGTCCGACATCTCATTGACAGCAATGGCGTTTACCCGTCTGAAGACGGAAGCTTTGTTAAGCTCGTGCTTGCTGATCCGGGTAGGATCTAGTGCGCCACGCATGTGGCATATCTTGTGGTCACGCCTTTGAAGAGGGCTGACCCGGCGAGAGATGAAGGTCCGGAGGAGGTCGTCAGAGATCATGCCATTCTTCAAAAAATCCTCCAGAGCGGTGTGCACTGTCTGGAGTTCAGCAATCGTTTCAGCCGGATTGTAACCGAAGTTCAGCTCGGCTCTGGGCGGCTCCATCCTGAATTCGGGCAGATTAAGAGCGTCATGGCCCTCAGCGCTCTTTATGTAAAACCAGGTCCTTTGCCATTTCTTCACCGTGTCTAGGCCGGTGACTCGGGGAAAGGCGGATCCCTGCCGTGGCGTGATGCTAACCGAACCGCAAGCGGTCAGCTCTTTCGGCTTGGTACCGGGATGGTGTGCTTGCGAAGGTGGAAGTACTTTGCCCATATATCCACACTCGGCCAAAGACCGAGATAGCCTTCGCAGAAGGAAGAGAAAGCTGATAAAGAGACGAAGGCGTTCGCCGGGAGGTGGTGAAGCTGTAATCCGAAGAAGTCCAGAAAGGCCCGGAAGAAGTCACTGGCAGGTAACCCGAGCCCGCGCTCGAAGTGTGCTATGAATACCACGCGTTCACCGGGTTCGGGCGCCGGTGCGAGTTCTTTTCCGGGTCGGCGGCAGATGGCTTGGGGCGTTATGCGTCGGGTGGCTCGTAGCCATTCCAAGTCATTTTTGGTAACATCAGATCCTTCCCATCGGCCAGGGGGAAGTTTGGCCATAACCGAATCGGTCCTGCAGCAAAGAGTCGGATAACCGGGTCAGGAAATTCGGAATCCATGGGACCAAAGAAGAATCGGATAACATTAAAGCCGAATCCGATCTATGGTGACTCGGCTAATCCTATCCCGGGTAGGGCTAACCGGGTCCGGTGGAGAAGGTGAAGCGGTTGGAAGTCGCAAACATCTTTCCGCAAGTTTCTAGGGTTGGGAAGATCTACAGCGGTGGTAAAAAAGAAAGAAAATCACGGGTAAAAACATGGTTGAACTGCTCCAACGGGGACAGGTGTATCTAGGCCAGTCTATTGCGGAACTTGGACAGAAAATTTGCGGAGTGTGCTACGGCAGGAACACGGGCTTAGATACGCATCAATCTACCAAGAACAGGTGTGTGTATTCCGAGAGTATGAACTCGTCACGGTGGCTATGGCGAGAGGAGGAAGAACTTACAGTGCGAGTCGCTCGAAGGAGGAGTTCGACGGAGAAACGTCGGAGATGGGCGCGAGGCGCGGCTCCGATGGTCTTGCTCTGGTACGCTGTGCGTCCCTGGCGCGGCAACCTTGAATGGCGAGGTTGCGGCGGCGTCGATGGAGCGGGTTAGTGGAGTTGAGAGGAAGAAGAAGGGGAAAAACCACCGCGCCCTCTTTATAGCCTCCAGCGGTAACTGCCCCCCACTACCGCGCGGTTACCGGAGCACGGTTAGATCCCTTGCGTCGCGGAACTCTGTGGCAGCTGCTGTGGCCGTGTATTTCAAGCACTCGTGGCCACGCCGCAGAATTGGAAGCGGTGGAGCGGATCCTATGTGCCGGTCAACGGAGAAAACGAGGAGACGTGGTCTTCTGGTCAAACACACTCGAGTACCCGGTGGATCCGGATAACGAGCTGACAACCCGGGTTATACGGCTTTGCACAGGCTTTTCCTGCCAAATGTCCCGGAAAATTCGGTGACAGCTAGAGGTGATCCGGTTAGTGATGTTGGTTTAGAATCTGGAACGGCCCTTCAGCCGATGCCGTAGGACCGCACCAGCTTCGGGGACTACTGTCGGGGGGCTGCCCCCGGGTAGGGCAAAGATGATGTGTTATGAGCAGTTAAGGTCTAACCGGATCAAGAGCCGGCTAAGTTATCCGGGTCGGATCTCAAGGCGATTCGGTCAGTCCTACTTCAAGCCAGTGAAAGAAAAGACCAAAGGGGATCCGGTGAGGTTTAACCGGATCCAGGAAAGAAGAGCCGGCTAAGTTATCCGGGTCGGTCAGGAAGGACCCGGGTAGGGCAACTCGGATGATGCACAGGGGCCAAGTAATGTCAGTAAAAGTCACGGGCACTGTAAGGTTACTGACCGGGGCTCAGAAGACAGCAAGGTGCTGCCACAGGTTTTCCGGGTCACAAGCCCCTAGGCGCTGACTCGGCCTATTCGGGAAAGGGGCAGTGGCTAGGCTACTGTGGTCTACACTGCCTTAAGCTCAAAGAGGAAAGATAAGCCTGTGGTGAACAGAGGGTGAGCTGGGCTGAGTGACAGTGGCCAGTGTTTGTCCTGTTCTCCTTGTCCATGCCATTGTCCTCTGCGGCCAGGGGCAAAAGGGTAATTCGGTTACTGTATATAGGCAACACCACCTCCTTCTGTGGGGAGGATCGACCATTGTGAGCATCATTTCCCCCCCAAGCTTCATCTTCTACCTAGAGCCCGTTCCTTTGTTCATCATACAGCTCAAGGAGCGCTCTGTACTTGTAAACACTTGAGATATAAGAGAGTAGGCTAGAGCTGCAGTAGGGGTGTTACCTCCACAAGAGGGCCCCGAAGCAGGGTACATCGTGGTGTTCTTCGCTGTTCTTGGTTTGCTTTGTTCTTGTTGATTCCTGCGAGGTTCTTGTTTGGTCTTCATGCGTGCTTCGTAGGCGCGCAAACCCTCCCCGGTTCCCCCAACGCCCAAGCGAGCCCACACTTAAGCCATACCCATGTGCTTCGTATATGTTTTCAAATTGGAAAGACGTCCTAACGTTCTCTTGAGTTTATTGACACAAAGAAGGAACAAATAGGCACTAGGATTTTTTTTCAAAGACTCTGCTGGCTCTCTCTAGACCTATCATCTGTTAGATTGACCTTGCCAACTAAAAGAGGGCGTTTTGTAGCCCGGGCTACATGTAGCCCTTTATTTTGAAAAATTTGAAACCAACATTTTAAAGTGCCAAACAAATCTGAAAAAAATCTTAGATGTAGGTGATGATATATGCTTCAACCAGAAATACATTATATTTTAGTCTGTGTAAAAATGAAAAAAATGAAGATCTTAAGAAGTGAATAGTGCCAAAATTTGAACCTCCAAAATTTGTCAGATTTGTCTTTTTTGTGTGGCTCAACATACAATGTTTTTCGAATTGGAAATCTGTATGTTGGTAGAATACGTTATTATCAACATCTGGAATTTTGTTTAGAATTTTCTAACTTGAAAATGTCGTTTTCAAAATATAAATAAGAGGCTACATGTAGCGCGGATTACATTTTGCTTTTTTGGACTCCTAGAGCCGTATGTGCACAAAGAAGGAAAAAAATGCACTAGGATTTTTTTCAAAGGCTCAGTTGCATACGCGGCAGAAAACCTAAGAGGATCAGACTCAGGGTGCCGCCACCTGGAATTGTCAAAGCTCAATATAGATGCCTCTTTTGTGTGTGTGTTTGTGTGTGTGTGAGAGAGAGAGACGTGTTGCACGTGTTCACTGGTTTCTTTGTACAGTGGAGATGTTTGTAAGCTGGTTCAACACTTTGTATCTTCCGTTATTTGCGTCATTAATTTAACGTCGGGTTAGGTCTTCGGTCTAAAAAGACGCGTTGCTGCCTCTTCCACAGGGAACTGGTAGTTAGGACGAATGAGATAGAGTTCTAGGATTTCACTCAAATCGGGATGTTATGAAATGCTCACAGGTACAATCCACATGGGCGAGAAAGATCGATGGACCGTGTGTTATGTGTTTCACGACGTAAACCTCCAGCATCTCTAAGAACCTGACGCAAACAAACTCTTCTGGACATATGTGTGTGTGTGCGCAACGCGTGCCTCGTGTGTCCATGCGTGCGTGTGTGTTGTGCCCCAAATCGCACACTGGGCATTTGGCATGAACTTTGGCCCTCCTTTTGGGCTGGAGCAATTATTTTGTCACACACATTTTACGCAAAACTGTGTGGAATTAGGGGTCTTAATCAATAATGATCAACATGTGTTTTCACTATTAAATTGTGAAGACACATTGTAGGAGTGTGTAATTTTTTTTTCGAAAGTACCAGCAATTGCTGGCTTTCATATATTAGCAGGTAGAAATATTTACAGGCAGCGCCCTAGGGCAAGGATTAAAAGTAAAAGGAATGAAAAAGGTGCGAGCAACAAACTAAAAACTAGTTCAAGGTGGTTCCCAAAGCAGCCTTCTTAGCGCCTTTGCGCCCGCGAATGCCCATTCTTGTGTTTCTTCCTTGATGCAGCAAGCAGTTTGCTGCACTGTCTTCTCGGTGCGCCTGAAAATTCTGTCGTTTCGCTCACGCCAGATGGAGGAAAGCGTGAGCAACAGCAGAGAGTTGATCCCTTTACGGCGAGTTTGCTGTGTTTCCTGAGTGAGCTTGCTCTGAAACTGAGCAATGGAGATGGGGTTTGCTTGGCGTGCCACTGTAATCCCTTGGCAGTTCGGCCATGCGGCGATCTCACCCCACAGCTGTGCGACCCACGGACAGTCGAGGAACAGATGTTGGCTTGTCTCCAAATTCCGCCTGCATAGCACGCATAAGTACTCGTTTGGCCAGCCTCTTTGCTGCAGCCGATCGGCACACCAAAGGCGGTTTTGGAAAAGAAGCCAGGCGAAGAAGCGGTTTTTTGGGGGAGCCCAGACCTTCCAGACCTGTTGCTCGAGGTCTGTACGTATGCGTCCCTCGAATTGAAGCATGTAGGCAGACTTGGCTGTGTACTGTCCATCCGCCGTGAGCGTCCATTTGATCGAATCCGGAACTCCTGCTTGAAGGATGACCCCTCTTTCCTGGATCATGCGCCAGACCTTTGTGAAGGCGAAGATGAGGCCGTTGTTGAGGTGGTGCCGAAGATCGGTGACCCATTTGTTGTTGGCGAGGGCCTGTGCGACCGATCGGTGCTTACGGCGCAAGTGCTTGAACAGGTTCGGGAATTGAGCACGGAGCGGCGAATCGCCGATCCAGTTGTCCTCCCAGAAGAGGGCCTTTTGCCCATCGCCTATCGTCACCCTTGTGGCCATGGCGAAGAGGTCGCGGTCGATCGCGTCACATGGGAGGGTCGATCCCACCCAAGGTCTTTCTGGCGCGGCCCAAGACAGCCATAGCCACCGCAGCCGCAGTGCTCGACCAAAGAGCTCCAGATTGGGGATGCCAAGGCCGCTGTGAACTAGAGGAGAGCAAACTTTGCTCCATGCAACTTTGCACTTGCCGTCGGCAGCTTCGTTCTCCTCGATGCCCCATATGAAGCGGCGACGAAACTTGTTGAACGTGGTGTTGAAATTCTTGGGTAGCTTGAGCGCCGTCATGGCGAAGATGGGCAGCGCGCTGAGGACGGCGGACGTGAGCGCTCTGCGCCCGCCGGCATTGAACCATCTACCTCTCCAACCTGCCAATTTGGCCTTGGCACGGTCTAGGATATGCTGGAGGTGCGCAATCTTGAGCCTACTGAGATCAAGCGGCAGCCCAAGATATCGGATGGGGAAGTCCATCCGCTCCCCGTCGAAAGGAACAAGGACGTCGGTGAGGTTTATCTCCTCGCATCGGATGGGGTGATGGAGCATTTGGCCACGTTGATTCGAAGATCTCCCGCAACAATTATTCCATAAAATATTTTTGTAAGTGTAGATAATTCTTGGGTCTTAAGTCTTAACAGGTATGCTTCGTACTAGAGATGATTTTGCAAAGTATCAAGCATATGATAGTTCTGTATTATTGTGACTACTTGTATCATCCATTAAAAGAGTACTCCGCTTGCTAATGATCACGGTCCCAAGCGACCCGTAGTGTCCGCTTCGATTTTTTTACGCCAATGACGAGAGAACATTTTTTGCGAGTAGACCAACACAAAGTTTCCATGTGGCAACCTCACAATCTGGCATTGCCATCCGCTGTCGATTAAAAATCAAACAGCTGATAACTCGTTCGCTCTAAGTTCTAAAATCCTCATATTCTCTACTTATAATCTTGAAAAAAATTGAATTTCCTTGCCCGTTTTCAAGCAAGTGGTGTGGAATCGCCTTGGAACTCCCCTTCTACTCACACCGAACAATGCCATATTGTGTTTCATAAGCTCAACCGTAGGGCTTACAAGTTGAAGCAAATGCAGAAGTAGAATTAAGCATACGGTATATATATAAAAAAAGAATTAAGCATACGGTAGGGACAAGTTGAAGCAAATGGAGTAGAAGCCTTTTTTTTCCAAATACAATATATGGAGTAGAAGCAGTAGTATGTACTCCCTCTGTTCCAAATTACTCTGTGTTTTGGAGTTTGGTCAAAGTCAAACTTTTTAAAATTTGACCAAATATATAGAGAAAAATACCAACATCTATAATACCAAATGGATATAATACGATTATATATTTTATGATGATTTCACTAATATTTATTTTGTATTTTAAAATTGATATTTTTTCTCATATGCTTGGTCAAAATTGTAAACTTTGACTTTGACTAAACCCACAATTTGGAAGTACAGCAGTACAAGACTTACGATGACTGCGCATGCACTTGCGCATGGTATGGTGCTTCAAGAACTCATGCGCCGGCCAATCAATATGACGAGACACGCTGATCCAATTAATTGCCCCATAACTAATTTATTAGGAGTACTGTCGCCTGTCAATACCCAAACTGTCCAACAACTTGCACACCAATCAAGAAGTACCTCTCTAGTCCATAAAGTCTAAAGCAAGTCTTCGTGTAGGACGCGGACAGGCCCAGGTCGACGTGTTGCCTGCTCATGCATCAGAAAGGCTATTAATTCGTCGCCCGACCATGTTGCCACTGCTCAAGTGTCCGTGCTCAGTGGTACTATCAATAAACAAGCTACACGTCGTGCGTGGGTTATGGCCGCTGCTGCATCGTCGTCGCCGCTGCCGCGATGGGCGCCCACGCCGAGCCCGTCACGCCCGCTCTGGAGCTGGGGCGGCGGCACACCAGACGCCCGAACCGGCGGCAGCGCAGGTGGCGCGGGCTGGTCGCTAGGTAGGTTGTTCCCCTGGTGCCCGGCCGTGCCGGGGTTTGACGGCGTGGAGGTGGCGCCGAGGGGAGGCCGGGCGGCCGGCACGGACGCCGTCGACGACCCCGGGGTGCACCTGACGTGGGAGGACGTGTGCGTCACGGTGGCGGGCGGCACGTACGGTGCCCAGCAGGTGAGCATCCTGAGCGGGATCAGCGGCCATGCCGGGCCGGGAGAGGTGCTCGCCATCATGGGGCCGTCCGGCTGCGGGAAGACCATGCTCCTCGACACTCTCGCAGGTTCCTCCTCATCCCCATCGACCATCATCGTCGATCATGCATGTAGATGTACTAGTACACACAGTTCGTCTTCTTCTTCTTGTTGTTTCTTTGGCGACGGATACAAGATCGGTGGCCGGCCGGTTCGAAATCCTTAGATCAGATTTTTCCCGTTCGTGTATTGGCGTCGCAGAGAGGGCGGACGGCCAACCTTTGCATATACTACTACTATGTTGCATTGCATGCATGCGCCAAAGAGTGCAGATTATCATAGGCAGCACGTGGAAGTGATCGAACGAAAATCCAAACAGAACTACTGTAGTAACAAAGAAAGGCAACATGTAAATTAAGATGCATGCGTGGGATTTTTTTCCCCAAAAAAATCCATATACAAAGTCTCGTGCTACTATTCCTCCTCCATCCATTTACATTAATGTAAAAACAGTGCCATTGTTTGGATTTTATCTTTGTCGCGGATGAGCCTTTTTGTCCGTACGCAAACTGCACTCCTGTGGTTTTCATCATCGAAATAAAAGCACTACAGTCTACAGTAAAGATCGAGAGTGTTCGTCTGCAACTAATAGTGTGCGACACCGCAACATTACATTTATGACATTAGCTTATCGATATGAGTAATAAGTACTAAAATAAGTGATATGATCAGACTAACAATGTAAATATTTTTATCAAATTGGAGGAGAGAAAAAAGCGTGTTCTATATTAATGACCAACTCCAACACATTATATGAGAGTGTACTTTATTGCCAGTCCAATAGGCAACATATGTTGTAAGTACTAGTTATAAAATGTACTTGGGGAGCAGATGAGAAGGAATGGGACACTATCATTGGAGCGTTCCGAACTTGCTTCGACGTGAGCAACAAAAGGATCCAGAGATCTCGGCTGGGCTGGCTTGTGAATGGAGTGATGCGTATTGAGTTGCTTCGACGTGAGCAACATATTTTTTTAGCAAAACAGTGCCAGCCTTAAAATACATTATTAGCGTGCTATGTCATGCTATAACATGCTATTAGGAAGATATTATACACTGATTTTTTTAGTGAGACAAGTCTCAAAACGCTATAGCGTGATATTAGCTGCGCTATTTTTTTCCATGGTTGCTAGGAAGCGGTGTCTACTAGAGGAAGGTATTTCCTATTGCGTTTTGTCAACTAATTGGCGTCCCAACCATATTACTGCTCATTAAATAGGGGGACGGTCCCCCTAGATGTCCGCCGGCTGATACGGGGGCATATCAAGCTCCCCACAAATCTCACCGATCCAATCAGTGCAACACTTTTATGCAACACTTCTGAGAATGCATCACCTTTTTGCAAAAAAAGTATGAATGTGTAAAACTTGCAAAAGTCACCGTTTGCAACAATACAAATCAACGGATCCAACGCTACGTGTTTAGCGAATCCAGCATTATAGAAAACATATTTGCAACATTGGAGAAACTCTTTACAGCAATGGATGCAACATTGCAACATTTTACACATGACTAAACAACAACAAAATAGACGTGCTTGCAGTAAATCACAACATCTGTGTTCATCGAAGATTCCCAAGCCAAATCACTCACATCTACTTCAACCATGGAGGCACCAACATCATGGCGACCATGCGAGCTTGTCTCGGCGAGACCACGTGGTGGAGACACCCACTGTTGGGGCAACTGGGGAGTAGGCGGAGGGTGACACTGGGGCAGTGCCCCACCGCCGTCGTGTTCGTGGCTGCACGATTCTGGCTGTAGAGCATCGTTTTAGAGCAGTTGGGCTTCACCAGTGTCTTCCATGGTGGCCTCTGATTCTGGTGGAAGGAGCAGCGATAGCCACGCAAGAGCAGTGGCGGCGGGGGCATCACCGCAAAGAAGAGTTTAGTTACCGAAAATTGAAAATGCACAAGCAAAATTGTCTGATGTATTTGAATCGAAGCAACTGCAAATCGCTCTTGATTCCTTCCACAAGTCGCATCTCCAAAGCTGAGTCTCTGCTCAAAAGACTCTGCAGCACCGTTCCTTCCTTCTGTATGTAACAGCAGCCCAGCAACAGTAAATAAGCGAAACATTTTTCACAGGAAGTCAAGCAGTGTAGACGCTCCAACATTCTTCATTCGATGAATACTGCCACTGTAAAATTACAGGATTTTTATCCCCAGCGCAATCAGCCAACGAATTCCAGTATAGTCCCCTGGAACAGGGACATTCAAGAATGAGGTGAAGAGAAGTTTCCGGGAACAAAATGCTTCCACTAAGGAATTTACGCTATACATCCACGCATAAAATAGACATTGCAACATTGCTGAATGTTCAATTCGGAATTAACTTCCTTACTTCCCTGGTCTTAACCATTGAAGTTTTTTTCCTCTCTATCGCAGGAAGGTTAGGGCCTGGAGTTAACGGAACCGGGTTGATTCTGATCAACGGGCGCCAAAAGAAGCTCGCCTTTGGAACCTCGGTAAGATAATCAGTTCCAACTTTATAATGTCTTGATCTGTAGAAGCACTTATTATTTGTTGTATGATCCTGATCTGGCTGTGAATTGAACACTGAACTGAAGGCTTACGTGACCCAAGACAACGTGCTGATGTCGACGATGTCGGTGCGCGAGGCTGTCTACTACTCGGCGCAGCTGCAGCTGCCAGGGACGATGCCTGCGGCGGAGAAACGCACACACGCCGACAGGGTGATCCGGGAGATGGGCCTCAGAGACGCCATGGACACGCGCATCGGCGGGCGCATGACCAAGGGCATCAGCGGCGGGCAGCGAAAGCGGCTGACCATCTGTGTCGAGATGCTCACGCGACCGCGGCTGCTTTTCCTGGACGAGCCCACCAGCGGGCTCGACAGCGCTGCCTCCTACCACGTCATGAGCCACATCGCCAGGGTCGTGGTCAGGGAGGGCATGACCGTCATTGCCGCCGTGCACCAGCCCAGCGGCGACGTCTTTGACCTCTTCCACAGCCTCTGCCTACTTGCCAGCGGCAGGACTATCTTCTTTGGAGCTGCGTCTGATGCCACCCAGGTGATTATATCACATATGTGTCTCTATCTCTCTCCTTGGAGCAACATTGAAGCCACCTTGGTGCCCATATGAAGCCCACTGATAGCTCTGCAGAAAACATACAGTACTATTAAATAGGAAGAAAATATTTATTTTGGACACACTGATAGCCTCTTTTCAAAAAAAAAATCCCTTTTTCATAAGGTTGTTGTGACTTAAGCAGCCACACAATAAATGTATGATAGTCGGCCAGATAGCAGGGTTGTGACAGCAGATAATACCTCCAAAAATTATTATGGCATACAATGACAAACAAGAATACCCTCCCACCCCCCAAGTAAAACATACAAAGCATTCGTGATCCATAATTAATTTGATCAAGCATTCTTATAATTTTGAGTTTAAGAGTTGTTTTTGCATTCATTTCCTGCAGTTCTTTACTCAAAGTGGTTTCCCATGTCCACAACTGAGGAACCCATCAGACCACTTCCTGAGAACAATCAACAAAGATTTTGACGAGGTACCTATTTTTTATCATTTCCTTATATGATGTTCTGAATAAAAAGTATGTTTTCTTTAGCTATGTGATCCCATATGCAGGAAATCGTTGAAACTTCCAAAGCTCGGAGAAAAACAGCAGTTGAAGCAATTGACATTCTGACAGATGCTTACCAGTCCCCCGCTTACTCAGAAAAAACAACGAACCGAATAGCTGAGATGAAAGACATTGTAAGTTGTTTACAAACCCCTTTTGCTGAAGAGTAAATACTTCATTTTTTCGGGCGAGGTGTGTCATTACAAAAACATCATAAATGTGCACCAATCTGTATGTACTAACTGTAAAATAATTATTAGAATTTTTACTCAGCAAAATACTCCCTCTAGTTCACAAAAATGAATGATGTTTTAGACTTTGTTCACTAGTTTCAATTGTAGTATATGTGCATATAATACACTGTAAAATTATACGAGTAATATTCTTAAATACATTGTGAGAAAAAATTATGTACATGTGATTTTCAAGTCTCCAGTCTTAATATTCAAAAAGAAAAATTGGGTCAAAGTTTTCAAAATTGAACTAAAGGTATGACCAAACATCACTTTATAAGACCTAGAGGGAATAACATATTACTTCAGCATCTGTACTAGGCCACGTCATTTTTCACACCAAACTTCTCGCCGTGGAGTATATGGCTCTTAACCACATTCAAGAGCTAACTGTTATTGTAATATGTGCCGTATTCTAGGGTGGAGCTCCATTTAGGAAGAGAGAACAAGCCAGCTTCTCAACAAAGCTTTTTGTACTCACTAGAAGGTCATTTGTAAATATGCACAGAGACATAGGATACTATTGGATGCGTTTGGGTGTTTACCTAGGCATTGGCATTTGTCTTGGCACTATATTCTACCAAGTTGGCCACAGTTACAGTTCTATCCAGGTAAGTTCAGATGTTCAATAACATTATTTATTAGGATATATGATATGTTGTCATATCTCTACAAAATTGAGTTGTTCCCTTATTTTCCAGTCCAGATGTGAAGTAATAATGTATACGACCGCACTTCTTACCTTCATGGCAATTGGAGGATTCCCTTCTTTTGTAGAGGACATAAAGGTTGCTTTTTCTCCCATTACACATATTCATTTTCATGAGCACTTCTGCCCAAACTGATTTTTTCAGAGGGTATACTATAACCAAACAACATTATTTATGGTTATCCATATTATTTTGCCACATTTATTTTACTGACTAAAGTAGTTAAGAATATTATTGTGTGTGTGTGTGTGTGTGAGAGAGAGAGAAAGAGAGACATTAATTATTAGAGATATATTACATGATAATTCATGGATGTTAACAATCAAGGACTGGAGAGTGCTCTACTATAATCTTTTCTGAAAATGATGTTTTAAGAGAACGTGCAATTTTAGATTTGAGTAAGTACAACTTGTTTGATTTAGATATAAATAACATAGCGCTTTTTCAGAAGACATGGAAATAGAAAGTCCGCTCAGATTCCTCACAAACGCTGACTAACTCAAGATGGTCGCAGGTATTCAGAAGGGAGAGGCTGAGCGGCCATTACGGCGTGGCGGAGTTTGTGATCTCAAACACACTGTCAGCTACTCCATACCTGGCAGTCATCGCCGTGATCCCAGGTGCAATGTTGTACTACCTGACGGGGCTAACCAAAGGGGCTGACCACTTCGCCTACTTCGTCGTCAATCTCTGCATGTGCACATTGCTGGTCGAGAGCATGATGATGATTATCGCCGTCATTGTCCCGGACTTTCTGATGGGTATCATCGTCGGAGCTGGAGTGCAAGGGGTGATGATGCTGAACGGTGGCTTCTTCCGCCTCCCCAACGAACTCCCGAAACCAGTCTGGAAGTACCCGTGCTACTACATCTCATTCCACAAGTACGCGGTGCAGGGGTTCTACAAGAACGAGTTCATCGGGCAGACCTTCCCGAGCGACCAGCTGGTTGAGAAAAATGTCACAATCAGTGGCCTTCAAGTGCTGCAGGAGAAGCTGCAGGTGGAGATGGGGTACTCCAAATGGGTCAACATTGCCATCTTGTGTGGAATGATGGTGGTGTATAGGATGATGTTCTTTGCTATTGTCAAGATCACGGAGGAAGTCAGGACAAAACAAAGGGGAATGAGATGCAAATGGTGTAAATAAATGTGCCTCTGATTTCACACTTTTCTTGTAACTTACAAAACAGTCATTGGCTATAGTAACACTGTATGTATACGGATTGGTCTCATCTGAATCAACAACATAACATGGGAAAAGGGGTATTCTCACAGTTTGGCATGGCATTTATCCTGCAACCTTTTTTTCTCTACTTTGAGATGATGGAAAAAATCATATAGATATTGCCACAGTTTGCCCTGTAACACAACGAACCTTATCATAGACTGTATACAAACTAGACTACCCCTATTGCTACTTGCTAATACAGGTTCCAGCATTTTTAAAGCGGTGCAAACTCAGGTACAGTTGTCTTACCTGAACCACCGGGGCGCCTCCTCCCGCTTCTGTCCTTGTCGTCGCTGAAGCGGGAAGCTAGTAATTTCTCCGATGAGCGCTCCCTCATCTCCGGTCGCCGACGATGCTCGGGTCCTCCTCACCCGTCCCCTCCTCGGACGGCGTCCTCGGGCTGATCTTCCACTTCGCGGCGCGGTGGCGCAATAATCCCGCGAAATGATGGGGATAGAGTAGAAGGGGCTCGCTTCGAGGAAAGGGGAAAATATGGAGGAGGACTCCGGCGCCGGCGAGAGATTGGGCGTCGGCGTTGGGGGAGACGAAGAGAGAGAAGCGTCGGCTTCAACTCGGCACTTCAGCAGTGCAGCTCGCTCCGTTGCTTGGGCTTGTGTTCGAAATTTGTTCATTATCGAAATTTTGTACAAAATCGAAATTTGTTCATTTTCGAAAATCGTTCAAAATTCAAAATTTGTTCATTTTCGGAATTTTTTATTTTCGAACTTTGTTCAAATTCAAAATTTGTTGAAATTCAAAAAATTGTTTAAATTAAAAAATTGTTCAAATTCGAAATTTGTTCATTTTTGAAATTTGTTCAAATTCAAAATTTGTTCATTTTCTAAATTTGTTTATTTTCGAAATTTGTTCATTTTCGATTTTTGTTCAAATTCAAAATTTGTTCATTTTTTAAAATTGTTCAAATTCAAAATTTGTTCATTTTCAAAAATTGTTCAAATTCAAATTTTGTTCAGGTTCAAAAAAAATTCAAATTCAAAATTTGTTTCTTTTAAAAAATTATACAAATTCGAAATTTGTTGATATTAAAAAATTGAACAAAATTTTAATTCGATATGTTTTGAAAAAAAGAAACGAAAACGAAACAGAAAAAAACAGAGGGATAGGAAAATGAACTGCACCTGGGCCGGCCCACTAGGCCTGACGGAGGTGCGTCTTCAGGCGGCGCTACCTCTTACCGCCGCTAAGGAGCGGTATATAGCTCCCCCCGAATGGCACGAGTGGAACTGCACTAAAAAAAACAAGTTGAACTAAGCATAACACCTAGGGGGAAAAACCTATGTGTTAAACTATTCGCGCATGGGGAGGTGGAGCACGTATGGAACAGCACAATTACCATGGTATTCATTTTATTTGAAAGGAGGGGTAAAAGATTTGCCCCATTCAATCAATTAGGAGAGTTCGAACACAATATCATAAAGGGAAAAAGAAGATACAACCAGACTATTCTCCCCGCATGATTTTATCCAAACATTTCGTTCCTGCAAGAACCCAAAGTTATGGCTAATATTTGAAAGGATGGATAGTAGTGTGGAGTGATTTTTATGAAAAAACACTCACTTTTTTCATTCCGAATTTCCCAATTGGTGAGAGAAGCCATAGCTTTTTTGTTCGATATCCCTCCATCGGACATGCGGCTCCACCACTCCTTGATGGACAAGGTCAGCCAACGGGCAAGGTCAAGCGCGTGGAGCCCTAGCCACTAGCCACTCCTTCAACTCACGGTGGGCGTTCGGGTTACCCGATATTTTCGGGTCGGGTTTTTCGGGTTTTTCTAAATTCGGGTTATGAAAAATGATACCCGTAGTTAGGCCAAAAATATAGAAACCCGATAATTCGGGTACCCGACAATTCGGGTTCGGGTTCGGGTTTTCCTGATTCACCCGAATAGGAATAGGATCACCACAACAAAAAAAATCTTCACAGGAGGAGGACGCTAGGGGCGGATGGATCGGCGCGGCTCCGCGGCAACTTCACGTCATCGAGGCTCGAGGGAGACGGACAGCGTGACCCTGCACCACAGCAGAGAGGCGGCCGGCGCGGTGCGACGCTGCACCAAAGAACGTCGTCGAGGGAGGCGGCCGGGTCCTTGCAGCTCTCAGGCGGGGGAGGCGGCTGGCCATCCGAGACTGGTACCGGAAACATGCAGTTCCCCTTACCGATTTGATCAGCAAGCTAGTGCGGTGCCCGTCGGTCGGCGCCGGACCAGACCAGCCGTGATTCAGGGGTGAGCTGTCGCCGCGCCGACGAGCGACGGAGAGAGGAGATTCAGGAGGATGTCGTACTATGCGTGGCGGCGGGTCGGTGGGAGCCTGGGAGAGGATAGCGATTGAAGTCTGGAGTCTGGACGAGTGGACGGGGTCGAGCAAGTATTAGGTCACGAGGGAATTGGAGGCCTTTTGTTATGTTGCGATGGGCCTTGGCTAGATGCATCGATTTTTACTAGGCCTTCCGAACTTCGGGTTTTTCGGGTTGTTCGGGTACCGGGACTATAAACCCGTATTTCTCGAACTAAATTTGGGTTTTCACATCTGCTACCCGTTGCAGCGTTCGGGTTGGTCGGGTTCGGGTAGATCGGGCTCGGGCTCGGGTTATACGGGTTCGGGCTTCGGGTTTTATGCCCACCGTGACCTTCAACAGCCCCCAGTTCCTCAGGATGTAGCAACAATTTACAAGGAGATGCATGCCACTCGGGGGCCTTCTTGCAAAGCACGAAATCCACAACTGGGCCAATCTCTTTTAGCCAAACAATCCACCGTCCAACGCCCATTTTGAACGAAAAAACCATCCGACAAATTTGATTTTGGGAGGAGCCCAAACTTGCCATACCAATCTCTTCATGTCGGTGGAGGTTGGCCTAATAAACTGGGCCTTGTAAGCCGATTCTACCGAGTACTCGCCGGCCACTTACCGAAAGGTTCCAGACAATGTTGATCTCCAAACTATCATCAAGATGCACATGTTGAAGTTGGATTCAAGAGAAACGAATTTATGGACATGATGAATATAGAACTCCTCAACCATGTTGATTTTACCGATCCATGCATTATTGAGCAAGGCTTGATGGATGAACCATTTATTCACCGAGGATAGGGCAAATATAAAATACACAATGTATTTTGTTTCTTTCCCATTAAGCCACACAGTCTCCCAAAAAGGAGTCTTTATCCCATTACAGATTGTGATGATTGTTGAGGCATAGAAAAAGGTTCGTACCTTTGTTCGTGCAAGGGTTGCCCAACCGGCCCAAATCTTGTTGTTACCCTTCCAATGGAGCCACAGGTAACCTAATCTTAGGGCTCTAGCAAACTTGTCAATGTGAAGGATCTCGAAGCCGCTAAGAGAGGTAGGCCATCAAACGGTCTCCCAATTGACCTTGCATTGGCCACGCGAGACCTTACGAACATAGGAAAGCACACTCAATCTTGTTAATGTCATGGATGAGGCCTAGAAGGACAATGAATGGCGTCATGTGATATATAGCTTGATAGGCCAGGACCAATTTAGCAAGGCAGCTGCAGCTGACCATGGTGATGTACTCCCTCCGTTCCAAATTAATTGACTTGGTTTTGTCCAAATATGGATGTATCTATACTTGTTTGATGTCTAGATACATCCATGTGTAATACAATGTGTGTCAATTAAATCCGAATGGAGGGAGTACTAACTTGCCACGCGGGAATCCTTCCCGCACATTTGTCTTCAAGGTGTTGAAATTCCACTCTCCAGAACCGCCAAACCGAGAGAGAGGGATGCCAAGTTATCGCATTGGAAGGTTGCCATCACCACCGGAGGGCCATCAAGGACGACATCTAAATAAATATTCCCACAACGGATAGACACTACCGACCTTCTTGAAAATTGGTGCAAAGGCATGTCGCCACTTTGAACGACATCTAAATCAATATTCCCACGACGGATAGGCACTGCGGAGCTTCTTGAAAATGGGTGCAAAGGCATGTCACCACTTTGAAACCGCGAAGGATCGCCGAAAGCTTTTGGATGTCCTCTTTAAAAGGCGACACAAAAATCGCCGCATTATCCGAATAAAGAGATGTCCTCAAAACAGTGCCTCTGCCATGCATCTGATGGAGCAACTTAAGGTTTTTGCCCAACTCGAGAATTTGTTGGAAAAGATCAACGGCAAGGACGACGAAAAAGTGGCAATAAGGGGTCCCCTTGGCGAAGTCCACTGTTGTGCGGGGTAGGAAGGCCGGACACCCCACTGAGAAGGATGTGCGAGGAAGACGTGGATAGCAATACGGTGATACAATTCCGAAACCTAATCGAAAAGCCACGTCTTTCAAGAAGATCTTGAATGTATGCCCACCAAATGGAGTCAAAAGCTTTCCCAATGTCCAACTTGAACAAGAGGGGAAGGGTCTTTCTTTTGTGAAGCCTACAAGAAAAGTTCTTGACGTAGATGAAATTGTCGTGGATGCTTTGCTTTTTGATGAATGTGCTTTGGGAATTGGAAAAAAAGGCCGTTCATGAGAGTCCCAAGGTGGAGAGCGAGCATCTTGGCAATGATCTTCGCGATAACATGGATTAGACTAGTATGTCTATACTTGGAGATTTCCTCCGCACCTTTTTGTGTTTGGCAAAAAACAACATTTGCAGAGTTCAACCAATGGAGTTTGAAGGTGGGTAGGTTATCAAAACGATTAATGACAATCATACCATCAACTTTCATTGTGTCCCAACATATCTCGAAGAAAACCTCGGTGAAGCCATCTGGTCCGGGCGCCTTATAGCTAGGCATTTGGTTGATCACATTTTCAGTTCCTCCTTGGAGAAAGGGGTTGGCCAAGGCCTCCAAGTTCAGATACTCGAAATTAAGCCCGTCCGAGTTGAAATCTTTTTGATCTCATCACACCCTTTCAATGGCTGAATGGAACTGGCCATGAATGATTTCCTATTTTTTTTCTTGTGGTCCGTGACACAGCCATTATTATGTTTGAGGCCGTCGATATGGTTTTTCCACCAACGCCAATTCACCCTAAGGTAGGAGAATTCCGTGTTTGCGTCACCTTCCATAAGGTTTGAAATCCTAGGGCATTGGTTCTTCCCTGTCGTATCAAGGATCGACAAACTAAGAACTTTCGGCTTGAGACATGATCTAAGGCCTCGCTCAGATAAAAATAGGGTTTAGGGTTTTCGTGAGGCAATGCATCTCCACGTCTTCCTTTTATATATGATCAGCACAATACAATTTACATACGTATACATACGTGTACATGACACGCTAGACCCTATTTTTATCTTGTTGTCAGAGCCTACCCTAGCCGCCGCCACCTCCCTCTCCGCAGCCGCCACGCCCCTCGCGCCGCCGCCGCGATGTCCTTCAGCTCCGCATTGGCCTCAGCGATGGCCTCCAGCCCCGCCCTCTCAAGTTCCCCCTCCGCGCCCCTCGCTGTGCCTACCCCAACCATCGCTCCACCTTCGGCATCGGCGGCCGTCCCAGCAGTTCCGTCCATCGTGGTCTCCCTAGACCGCAGCAACTTCATGCTATGGAGGGCTCTCACCCTCCCCAACTTCGCCGGAGTTCGCCTCCACGGCTTCCTCGATGGCTCGGAAAAGGCGCCGGCCCCGACCGTGACGACAGGCACCGGCGACGCTGCTCGGACCGTGTCCAACCCCGAGTATGAGCAGTGGTGGACCCACGATCAGAAGGTCCTCGGGCACCTCCTCGGATCGATGCACGTGGAGATCTCAGCCCAGTTGATCGGCTGCACAACGGCTGCTGTGGTATGGGCAGCCGTGCATGCCATGTTTGGCGCACAAAATAGCGCTGGTGTTCGGAATCTCCGGCGCCAGATTCAGGTGTTGAGGAAGGGAGACAAGCCTGCTGGCGAGTATATGCAGAAGGTGAAGGCGCTTGCCGACGCCATGGCCACCGCCGGCTCTCCACTTCGCGATGACGAGGTCATCTACTACATGCTGACCGGGCTCAGCTCGGCGTTTAACCCCATCGCCGCCTCGATGAACTTCGCGGTCGCCCCGGTCACGCTCACCGCGTTCTTCTCCAGTGTTCTTCACTACGAGGCTTTACAGCAGCAGCAATCGGAAACCGAGGACTGGGCTTCCTCGGCCAATGCTGCGTCGCGCCCGGTCTACAACACCAAACCGGGCCGCGCGTACGATGCAGGCCGCCCTAGTGGCGGCCGCCCGGCTGGCGGTCCCGTTCAGCCAGGGCACGGCGGCTATGGCCAAGGCGGCTATGGCCAAGGTGGCTACGGCCAAGGCGGCCAAGGCCAGGATGGTGGCGGTCAAGGCCGCACTGGCGGCAATGGCAACGGCCGCAATAGAGGAGGAAACGGTGGCGGCAATGGCCGCAACCGGCGCTAGCACCCCAAGTGCCAAATTTGCAAGAACTGGGGACACGAGGCGGGCGATTGCCGAAACCGCTATGATCATGACAACCGCGCTGGCAACTCCGCGTCTACCTCCTCCTCCCACGAGCCGCCTCACTAGGTCATGGACTCCGGTGCGACGGACCACCTGACGAGTGACCTGGAGCGTCTCCACTTCCACGAGCGCTATGGCGGGAAGGATCAAGTGCAAGTGGCCAATGGTGCAGGTTTATCTATTTCGCATATTGGTCATTCCAATTTAGCCGGTTCATCTCTTCGTTTAAGAAATATTCTTCATGTTCCACATATTAATCAACATCTTTTATCTGTTTATCATCTTGTCACCGACAATGATGTCTTTGTGGAATTTCATCGTTTCTTTTTCCTTGTTAAGGACAAGGCCACAAAGAAAATTCTTCTTCACGGTAGAAGTCATGGCGGCCTCTACCCCATCCCGCTTAGTCGCGCGTCGTCCACCTCCACTCGCCAAGCGTCTTCCAGCGTCAAAACCACCCCGTCCCAGTGGCATCAGCGTCTCGGTTATCCCACCAATAATGTAGTTCAAAACATTGTTAGGAATAATGGTTTAGTGTGCTCTTCGGAGAATCAGACTTCCGTTTGTGATGCTTGTCAGCGTGCTAAGAGTCGACAATTGCCATATAATTTGTCTCATCGTGTTTCTACTATGCCTCTTGAGTTAGTCCATTCTGATGTTTGGGGGCCTGCTATTGACTCGTCTGGAGGTTATAAGTATTATGTTAGCTTTGTCGATGATTACTCTCGTTTTTGTTGGATATATCTCCTCAAGCACAAGTCTGATGTTGAGCAAGTATTTTACGCCTTCCAGGCTCATGTTGAGCATCTCCTTCACACTAAAATCATAGCCGTTCAGTCGGATTGGGGTGGCGAGTACCATAAACTGCATCGTTATTTTCAGCGCACGGGGATCTCTCACCGTGTGTCCTGTCCACACACATCTCAGCAAAACGGGGTAGCTGAACGCAAACACCATCATCTAGTCGAAACGGGTCTTGCCTTGTTGGCTCATTCCTCTCTCCATTGCGTTTTTGGGATGAGGCTTTTCTCGCTGCGTGTTATCTCATTAATCGCATGCCCACACCTGTTATTCAACAGGATACACCCATGTATCACCTTCTCAAGGTGAAACCCGACTACACTTTTCTCCGCACGTTTGGTTGTGCGTGCTGGCCGAGTTTGCGCAAGTATAACGCCCATAAGCTTGCTTTTCGTTCCACCATGTGTGTGTTCTTAGGGTATAGCCCCATGCATAAGTGATACAAGTGCTTAGATCGCTCCACGGGAAGGATATACATCTCTCGTGATGTTGTTTTCGATGAGTCTGTGTTTCCCTACTCCACACCCGGTGTCACCGTCGATGTCTCCACTCTAGCTGATGCGCTTTCATTTCCTTCCAATGAACCGGCTATGGGTGACAATATGCGTAAATATGACCTGTCCTATTTGTCTACTGATTCGCCTGCTTCAGGCAGTTTACCTCCCGTGCAGGACACTCAGGTTGCGCGTGATGTTCCCCAACCACCCGCGATCGACGTTCGTCCTCCTCCGGTTATCGACGTGCATGGCGCATGCATGCCTCCCGCGCCTGGCTCGCCTGCGGATGGCTCGCCCGGCCCATCGCCGGCTCGCTCGCCTTGCTCCTCTGCAGATGACTCGCTCGGCCCATCACCGGCCTCCTCCCTTCTCCGTCAGCTGGCGATGCATCGCCGCCACCGGCTACTCAGCTCGCGCCGCCTTCTGTCGAGGGTGCCTCCTCGACCACGACGCCGCCAGCTGCGCCTGGACACACGATGGTCACGCGTACACGTGATAATACATGGCGTGAGAAGAAGATCACTGATGGGACTGTGCGCTATGATCCTCGCCGGCGTGCGTTTCTTGTGACGCCTGTCTCCCATCACGATGCTCTCCGTGAGACTGCCTGGCGCGCAGCGATGACTGATGAGCTCGCTGCCCTTCATCACACAAAGACATGGGTTCTTGTGCCTCGTCCGCCAGGTGTTAACATTGTGGGGAGTAAGTGGATATTCAAGACCAAGCATCATCCAGATGGTTCTGTTGATAAGTATAAGGCTCGTCTTGTCGCCCGTGGTTTCACTCAGCAGCATGGCATTGACTATGGTGACACCTTCAGTCCGGTTGTTAAGCCTGCTACCGTCCGTCTGGTTCTCTCCCTTGCAGTGTCCAGAGGATGGAGTCTCCGGCAGATTGATGTCAGTAATGCTTTCCTTCATGGTTTTCTGACTGAGGATGTTTATATGCAGCAGCCGCCTGGTTTCGAGGATGTTCGGTATCCCTCTCATGTGTGCAAGCTGCAGCGGGCTCTCTATGGTCTCAAACAGTCTCCTCGTGCATGGTATAATCGGCTTAGTGCACGTCTCCTTGAGTTGGGTTTTGTCTCCTCCAAGGCCGATACGTCTCTGTTTTTCTTCTCCCAGCATGATGTTCAGATCTATATGCTTGTCTATGTGGATGATATCGTCATTGCGGGATCTACTCAGGGTGCTGTTGATGGTCTTGTTCACTCCCTTGCGGCCAGTTTTCCTATCAAGGACCTTGGGCCGCTGGAGTACTTTCTTGGCTTGGAAGCGTCCTACAATTCAGGGGGGATGACATTGACTCAACGGAAGTATGCTTTGGATCTTTTGCACCGTGTGAGTATGGAGAATTGCAAGCCCACTTCCACACCGTTGTCTACAACGGATCGCCTTGCACGAGTGTCTGGTAATCCTCTTAGTACCGCTGATTCTTTTCGGTATCGCAGTGTTGTTGGTGGACTGCAGTATTTGACACTCACTCGCCCAGATATTTCGTTTGCGGTGAATAAGGTGTGCCAGTTCCTTTCGCAGCCCACAGATGTTCATTGGGAAGCAGTTAAGCGCATTCTGCGCTATGTCAAAGGGACATTGCGTACAGGTCTGAATTTTCGGAAGGCTATATCCACCAGCATTAGTATTTTCACTGATGCGGATTGGGCAGGGTGCCCTGATGATCGCCGATCCACAGGAGGTTTTGCTATCTTTGTTGGACCAAACCTTATTTTGTGGAGTTTGAAGAAACAACTGACAATTTTGAGATCCAGTACCGAGGCCAAGTACAAAGCTCTGGCCAACGGAGCTGCTGAGGCCATCTGGGTAGAGTCACTACTCAAAGAGCTTGGTGTTGCACAACAGCGTGTTCCCGTTTTATGGTGTGATAATTTAGGAGCCACATACCTGACTGCTAACCCAGTTTTCATGCACGCACGAAGCACATTGAGATCGATTTCCATTTTGTGCGCGAGCGCGTTGCTTCTGGAGCCCTTGAGGTCAGGTTTATTTCTTCCGATGATCAGCTGGCTGATGTGTTCACCAAACCAGCCACCTGACAGATGCTAGATCGTTTTAGTACCAATCTAAACCTTGTACAGAGTAGAAGTTCAGATTGAGGGGGAGTGTTAAAATAGGTCTACCGTGTCATGTACACGTATGTAAATTGTATTGTGCTGATCATATATAAAAGGAAGACGTGGAGAGGCATTGCCTCACGGAAACCCTAAACCCTATTTTTATCTCGCTCCTCCGAGGTGAGGCTCGTGGACTCTTGGGCCATGTCAAGTTGAAGAATAACCAGGAGGGCTGCGTGAAGGAGGAGCTTCGGTTCGGAGAAAAGGCGATTCGAGTCCATTTGTATAAACAAATCCCCGACCTTTTGAGTTTGTGAAACAAGACGTGGTCGGGCTAGGTGTGGGTGCATGGCTCATCCCGTGAAGCTTTGACGGCCCCGTCGAACGCAGCAACGCAACCAACAATTCTCAAATCTAAAAGTCCGGGGTGAGCTAGGCCCGCTATCATCGGCGAGGAGGAGCTGGCAGTAGTGTGACAAGGAAGAGGAGAGCACCAGGGCATGTGTGCCAAAATGCAGGTCCCACCTCGACGGCGTAGTGTGACAAGGAAGAGGAGAGCAGTAGGGCATGTGTGCCAAAACGCAGGTCCCACCCCGAGGGCCCGAAAACAACATCAACCTTGCACGTGGTTGGATTGAGCATCTCATTACTCCATGTGAAGCGTTCTGCAAGTGCACCTCATTGATCTCGCAAGCATGCAAGGTGTTATGCATATATTCTGCAAGTGAACCTCATTGAACTCGCATGCATGCAAGGTGTTACGGAAGCGCGTGATGCAACCACAATTGATGTTCTTCGTTGAATCTGATTGAAATCACCAAGCGCGAGCCAATGCACCTTGGGGTGGTTTTTAGGCAAGAAAATTAACAAAAAAGTATTTCTTCATGTTTTTTTAGAGAGTGCGCAAATTGCGCACCTTATTTTTATAGAAGGCAGCAAGATAGTTACAAGATTACAACTCCTCTACTAGTAGAGGCTCAGCACACACCGGGGACAACACCAAAACCTAAACTCTACTCTCTCGCGACATTGTTGTAACAGCCCCAGATTAGTGAACCTAAAAATGTGTATAAAATTTCCACTTTTTGTGTTTCATTGCATCATGGCATCCATTTTAATTTGCTAAACAAGTAAAACAATTGGTTTGGCACCATTTAAAAACAAATGCCAAACTTACTTTAACAAAATTCCACCTCAATGAAAGAATACAACGTTGCAAAACAAAAGTACTTTGACATCCTATATTTGTCAAGGAAGTTTCAAGAGTTCAAAAATAATATTTTGAACTTGCTCTAAATTTCCTAAAGGATTATAAATTTGGAATTAGCAAAATTGCCATAATCGAACCCTATGAACAAATATTGCTCAAAACTTTTTATTTTGAGGAACCAATTTTTGTGGAGCTTCTACATAATATGGGGAGGCCACATGAATAATTTCATATTTTTCTAAAATGTTTAGGTGTCCCAAATAATTCAAATACAGTGCTGTTTTTTTTAGTCCAGAGCTAAAAGGACTCAGTTGTAAATAGGAAAAGTATTCCAGGGGGGTTTTCAGAAAATTCCATCGTCTCTCACCTCCCCGCGCCCGCCGCGCTCACCATGGTCGACAGCGCGACGCCAGGCCCTCCACGACGCCCTGCCGCGCCTCGCCGGACCCCCCTTCTCTCCTCTCCCCTGCGAGTAGATAAGAGGACCACGAGGCCGCTCACTCGCTCCCCTGCCCAGATATTTTCCCTCTCCCTCTTTCTTCCTCTGCCATGGCCGAGACCGAGCCGAGCTCGCCGTCGCATCGCCGTCGCTAGAGACCACCCCGAGCAAATCCAAGCACACCATCATCTCCGCCGTGTCCTCCTCTTCCTCCCCGTACACGGAATCGAGCCACGGCGCCACCGTTCGCGAGATCGACGCCGTCTCCTCCAACTCCGGCCGCCGCGCTCCGATCAAGCTCGCCACCGCCTCCGACCACCGCAGCACCAACGGATCGCACCCACGCGTTGAGGGTGAGCCAGCGCACCTCCTAGACGTCCCCGTTCTACTTCTCTCGCACTAGATCGACGGATTGCAGTAGCCATGCCGTAGACCGTAGCTCACCTCCGCCGTAGTGCGTCACCGGAGCCCTTAACGGCGACCATTTTGGTCCGCGGCTTCCTCCCTAGATGCACCGTAGCAGTACACGTCGTTTGCGCTCCGAGATCCGTCCCCGCGCGTGCTCCTCCGCCGGAGCAGAGCTCGCCGTCGCCGCGGTCACCGCGCGCGCACGCCCAGTCGTGGCCACGCCGCGGTCAAACCGCACCGTGGGGCCGCGTGCTTGCGTGGCAGCCACCGTGGCCACGGGCCCCACCCGTCAGTGGCCGTGGCTAGGCCACCACACGGTGAAAAACGTTTCGCCCCCTTTTATGTGTTGTAAAAACTTGAAAGCAGATTCAAACTTGAACTTGTGAAATGCACAATAAATCAAAAAATGCTCCAAATGCAGTGATTCAAATTTCTAGGTGTAGATCTGGTTGTGCTATATCTGTTAACTCCAGTTTGGCATAAATGTTGTATTATAAATTTTGCACTTATTAAATAATTACAGAAAATGATTAATGAAAGTGAATCTTTGAAAATTCATATCTTTTGTTCTGTTAATCCAAATTGAGCAGATAAGGTGTCAAAATGTTTGTCTTAACAAACTTCACACACACATATTTTATTTGGGCAGAATGGAATTAATTTTATTCTCTGTTTAAATGAAATACTAAAAATGGCAGAAAAGAAATCCTTTTTTGGAAAATCCATAACTTATTAAATATTGATCCAAAAATTGTAATTAGTATACCAAAATGTTCAGTGGAGTTACCTTTACATTTTAACATCATTTGCATGCATATTTGAGCACACTTAATGTACTGCACTCTTAGAAGTTAGGGAGAAACACTAAGACAATTATGGGGATTAATTGTTTTAGTTAATGGAAATATTTCCTTGCACCCCATTTAACTTGTTAGTTAATTTTAGTGCATTAAAATGTCATCCCATCATGTGTTTGAGCATTGCATTTGTTAATGCATGAGTGATTATTGATTGTTGTCTTTCCGGTGTTTTTATGCATCGATAGATCAATCAGTCGGGGTGCCACCGCAATACCCCGACGAACCGTATTACCAGCCCGCTGAACAAGGCAAGCGTAATCCCCCCTCTGAGCATGTCTCCCCCTATGTTTCCGCAATTATTTTCCCCACTATAATATTGCATTCGGTTCCAAATGTCTTTTGCTTGGATTAGAGTATCCTACTAGTTGCATTAGAAATCTGTTGCCATTTACCTGTATCCTCCCTAATATCCATAGGATTGAAGTGTTGGACCGAGATAATTATACTTGCTATGTAATTGCTTAGCCATGCTTAGTTTAGAGGATAGATGTCCGGTGGATGTTTCAATGTTGGAACAGTTGATGGAATGGCCGGATGTGATGGAAAATGTGGTGATGGATAATAAATTGCTAAAGGCGGGGATGAGAGGCCACGGGGAATGTGGTGGGTTGTCTTGTTCTCGCCGCCTAAGTGCGAGTTCTTTACCTCTTGAACCAAGACTGAGCGTGCTTCCATCGGTGGGCCTATGGGATCCCTATCGACCGACTAACTTGTGAGGGGCTCGCCGAGGGTCCTCTAGTTTGAGCTTCCATTTGGGCGTGCGTGAAGATGGTGGCCAGGACTGGGATGAGGATTGTGGTGTTTAGGAAAATAAGTGGCCGCGGGGCAGGGTGTCGGAGGCAACTGTCCTACCGCCACTGATGATCCTGGGTTAGTCTCAAGCAAGGTAAAGGTTGTAACCGCACCCACTCAGCCGGCTTTCCCCGGAAGAGAACTAATGTCAGGCAATGAGCCGGACGGTACCGATGGTTAAAAACAGTACACCCCTGCAGGGTAAATCTTTTCGAAAAGCCGTGTCCACGGTTACGGACGACTTGGGAAAGGACGATAAGACCATAGAGAAACTTGAACGGAATGATTAAAACCTGAGTACTAAAGGTACTACCAAGAATGCAAGGTTGACTTCCTCGAGGGTGATTCGGGGAGGTGCCTTTGTAGACAGGTGAAGTGATTGATGGTGGTTGCTGATGAAGATGATCAAAAGAAAGGAGTTTACTTCTTACCCCCTTTTGAAAATATTCTGATCAGTCGATGCCAGATGTCTTTTA
This sequence comes from Poa pratensis, assembly GCA_947311845.1. Taxonomy (NCBI): domain Eukaryota; kingdom Viridiplantae; phylum Streptophyta; class Magnoliopsida; order Poales; family Poaceae; genus Poa; species Poa pratensis. The sequence goes on along the minus strand of CAMZMU010000095.1, from coordinate 20,598,767 downwards.
TAAAGAAAACCAGCTTTATGCAAAACACCCATAAAACCTTTGAAAGCCAATCATCGAGCTAGTAGCTCTAATAATCTTGCAGAGTTCGTCGAACTCAACGTTGTTTATTTGGTTTCAGTGGAGGACTTCACCGATACTGAAGGTGGGTTCTATGTGGACGTCGACGAGTAGTCTGGGGTTCCCAGGTGGCAGCTTGGGACATCCCGGAACAGCTGGCGCTGCAATGTTTATCTATAGGCCTCTTAGGCCATATTTGGATCTTGTTGTTTAGAACAACATAATTTGCTTCCGCATGATGTACTGTTGGGTCTGTGACCACTGGTTGTAATATCTGCTATCTTTCTCTATTATAAGAGTTGAACTATAATGCTTTGGGTCGTAGAGTCTGTGATGTGCCAGTTGTTCCACAAGTCTTGATCTCTCTATTATGCTTTGATATTGTGTCTGGTGGTATCGGTTAACCGGGGACACAATATCACTGTATAGCAGTCGGGTCAGGGCGCTACAATTGTTTTGAACACCGACACCGGCACCACCACCTACCTTGACTCTAATCCAAGTCTAGAATTCATCAAGGATTTTCCCAGCCAACACAAGAGGGGAAACTTGTTGGCCTGGGTTGTTGAACACGCGTGCATTCCTTTGCTTCCAAATCGACCAGCACCCCAGGATGACCAGCGTGTCGAACAGAGCTTTTTCTTTCTTCTGGAATCTCCTTCGCTCCCGAAGCCACCAGCGTTCGAGCAGCTTACCATGAGTAGGCACCTGGACACCAATGCCGACCCTCCTGAAGCATTCAAACCAGGTCTCCCTAGCATAGACGCAGCTCATGAGCACATGTTCAATGGTGTCTTCCTCCTGCGAACAGTTTGCACAATCTGATGGATCATCTTGAAGGCCGTGACGGACTCTCCTATCCGAGGTCCATACTCTGTGCTGAAGTGCCAACCAAATGAAGAGTTTGCATTTTAGAGTTGCTTTCGATTTCCAAACGCAGCTAGCAGTCGAGATCCTTGTCCTACCCTGACAGAGCATCTTGTAGGTTGCCTGTGCAGAGTATCGTCCTGTCGACGAGCAGGGCCAGGAGAATTCGTCCCGCTCGCCTTCCCTGCACTCAAAATCAGCCGTCTGCACCCAAAGGTTCAGCAGTTGCAGTGCACCATCCCCAGTTGGGATTTCAGCAACATCAGTCATCCATGTGTTGTCATGCAGTCCCACTGCTACAGTTCGGCTGTTCTTCCTCCTAGTGTTCACCATCTCGAAGACAAGAGGCGCAATCTCCTTAGCGTTTCTCCCTCCGATCCAACGATCAAGCCAAAATCTGGTGTTCATACCATCACCAAGCTGGATTTTGGCAAGGCATTGGAACACATCAGTGGCAGCTGTATCTTTTAGCGGCGGCAATCCTTGCCACGGCCTGCTTCCGTCAGTACGGCGTAGCCACTCCCAGGGAGTGCAACGCCAACCCTTGCAGCCGTAGGTTGATCACACCCAGACCGCCGAACTCCACTGGGGTACAGATCCTTTCCTAGGCCACAAGGCATTGACCGCCATTCACTTCTTCCTTGCCGGCCCAGAAAAACGATCTCATCCAATCGTTGATCTCTTCTAGTGCCCAGAGTGGGGCGTCAACAACAAGTAGATGGTGAATCGGCCTGGATGCCACCACCATTTTCACCAGAACTAATCTGCCCGGCCGCGCCATTAGTCCACGCTGCCAAGGAGGCATGAAGGCAATGGCCTTGTCTATCATCGGTTGCCACTCCGCACGAGTTAGCGGCCTAAGAGCCAATTGCAGCCCGAGGTACTTGATTGGGAAATCTTCCAGTTTGCAATCTAGCATGTTCTGCACCACTAGCCTTTCTGCATCCGAACCTCGGATCAGGGTAGCAGCAGTTTTATTGTAGTTCACCTTCAGTCCCGATGCTTCTCCAAAAACCTCCAAAATCCTCTTGACTGCAAGCAAATCAGCCACCAGGGGTTTTACAAAAAGGACGACATCATCGGCATAAACCGAGATGCGCTGCAGCGCCGTGATACTCGTGAATCGTGATGGGAACGAGCAAGTGCTCCTCAGTAGCAGCGGCGATCAGCGCCGTGAAGACCTCCATGGCCAGAACGAAGAGTGTTGGAGAGACAGGATCACCCTGCCTTAGTCCTCGTGCGTGATGGATGCGCTGTCCAGGGCTGCCATTCAAAAGGATTTTCGTGCTGGCCGTTCGCAGGAGAATTGCCAGCCAGCCCAAGAAGATTTCACCAAAGCCCATCTTCCGTAGCACCTCAAAAAGAAAAGACCAAGATAGGGAGTCAAACGCACGCGAGATGTCCAATTTAAGCAGCACACCTGGCGTTCTCCTGGAGTTGATCTTTCTGGCAACTTGCCTGACGAGCAAGAAATTATCATGCAGGCTCCTTCCTTTTACAAACGCCGATTGATTGGAGCTGACAAGATCCCCCTGCTTTGGCCGAATCCTGTTCGCAATGATCTTGGCAAATAGTTTTGAGATACTGTGAACTAAACTTATCGGCCTGTAGTCTCCGACACAGTTCGCCTCCGGCTTCTTTGGAATCAGCGTGATAATAGCTCTGTTCAGCTTGCTGAATCCACGCCCATCGACTACATACAACTTGAGCAGAGCCGCCATAACATCGTTTTTGATGATCGGCCATGCTCGTCGAAAGAACACGCCATTGAACCCGTCTGGCCCAGGCGCACGGTCAGCTGGCATCTCCTTGATTGTGTCCCAGACTTCCTCCTCCGTGATGATTCGCTCCAGGTCCTGCAGATCGGCATGGGGAAGCCGAAGCTGCTCGAGATCAATAGTGTGATCGCGATTATGCACCGAACCCAGCAAGCCTAGGTAGGCATCATAGAACGCATCCTCTTTCCGCTTCTGATCCGTGAGAAGTTTGCCGTTAACCTCAATAGCCAAGATGAAATTTTTAGTCCTTCTCCCGTTGGCCACAGCATGGAACAGTTTTGTGTTAGCGTCGCCTTCCTTGATCCAGTTGATCCGAGATCTTTGGCGTGCAATTGTTCTTTCAAGGGAGGAAAGACCAAGCACGGCCTGTTTCAGTGTGCGGCGCAACCAGTGTTCTCCGTCAGTCAGCAGCCGCCTGTTCTGCGCAGCGTCAAGCAGGAGGATCACCTTATTAGCAATGGCAATTCGTATCTTGACGTTTCCCACACGTCTCTGGCCCCAGCTCTGCAAATAAGCAGCAGAGTTGTGCAGCAAAGCATCCAGGCGCTTGAAGGGATCCACGATCCTGCTGTCGCACACCCAACCATGACGGACAACCTCTTCAAAACCCTCCAATTTGGCCCAGAAAATCTCGAATCTGAATCTGCGCTTTGGTCTGAACCCAGCGTTCAGGGATAGATGAAGCGGAGCGTGATCCGAGATATTGGACGACAACGCCTGCAGTATACTGTCAGGGTTGTTCAAGTCCCAATCCACGGATGCCAGCACGCGATCGATCCGAGTCATCGTCGGGCTCCGGCGCTCATTCGACCAGGTGAAGAGCCTACCATGAAGATAGAGATCTTTCAGCTCATGCCTGTTAGCAAAGCTTCGGAACCTCACCATCATACGCCTGTTTATGTTCGTGTTGTTCTTGTCCTCAGCATTTAGGATCATGTTAAAATCACCGAGAATCAACCACGGCCCCGGGCAAAGCGATCTGCGCACCGACAGCTCCTCGAGGAACTGTGTTTTTGCATCATCGCCTTGCGGGCTGTAGACCGCCATGAGCCACCAGACAGCACGATCACGGGTGTGCACCTCGCCCGTGATGGCGTGAGTGTCGAACGCAATGTTAGTTACATCTAGCACGGAGGTATCCATTTCTTCATGTTAGAAGCCGTGGGTCCAACACTGCATTATTTGTTAGGTATGCATGGAAATACTGCGATTTTAGAATACTTTTGTTAGACAAGGCCTTTGCTGGCAAACGGAGACTTAGATGCAGATAAAATTATCTTCTTGATCTCAGTATCTCTAGTCTATCATGACATCCGGATCTTGTAATAATTAATCTGTATATCTATACCCTCCACAGGGTTCTGTACACGGAAACCATGAGCGCCAGACCGTGTTCCTGAAAAACAAAATACTTTGAGAGGGGCACCATGACAGTGAGTAATGGGACCTGCGTTGCAGGCTTTTGTGTTTGCGATAGCAACGAACGAGAGCGCACTTATAGCAAAATAGACCTCTGTTTTAAACACTGCACACATAGCCACATGGGGCGGCGCAGCGCGATTATATTTGGATGCAGCGCCAGCGCCTATGAGATCAACTCACATCTGGGAAAATCCACGCGCCCGTGCTGGCATCTGAGTCCCTCTCCTCTCCTCGTCCCTCTCCTCTCCTCTATCTCTCTTTTCTTGGCTTCAGAAGCGACCTGTGGGCGTATCGCGGGTTTTAGCAAGGCAGCAGCAGTCGATCTGAAGTTCGATCGATCCGGCCGCCTGCAGGGCGCTTGCTTCTCCAGGTAATTACCAAACATTTTTCCTTTTTTTCTGGACTACGGCACGGTGCTATTGCAAATGCTCTTCTAACAGGCTTCCCAAGGTAATTAGCACAGCTTTTTCGTTGGGAACGTAGTGCTGCTGACTACTTTACCGAGTGCAGGAGAACAGGGGATGATTTTGACAAATGTTTAGTTATGGTCTCGTGGCTTGGACTTGAGTTGGGAGCATGGTGGTAGCAGATGCACCCTAAAACATAGAAGCACTAGATCTGTTCACAATGACACAAGTGCACAACCAACTAGTACAAGCAAGTGGAACTAATATTGTTTTTCCATAGTTTTCGTGCACTTGATGAATGTAAGATCTTACTTCTGTAAGTTGCCTCGTAATAACATGATTGTCCTTGTTTCACAGATACCGTGATAACGGTGACAAATGGACCCTGAGGCTAATGCTAAACGCGGTGTTTTGGAGAACATGCTATCCAATGCAAATGCAGAGCCGACCGATCTGCCTTTCTCACTTCTAGAATACATCACGAAGGGTTTCGCTGATGATATGCAAATTGGTAATGGTGGGTTTGCGTTGGTTTATAAGGTACAATATTGCCCAACTGCCCGAATCTTGATCATTGTTGATCCTAGTACTCGGATCAATGTTGACCACGCAACTTGCCACTGCAGGGAGAACTCGGGAATGGAATGGTCGCTGTTAAAAAGTTGTCCAAAACATATAATATTCATGAGAAACAATTCAAGAAAGAGGTTAAGTGTCTCTTGAAAGCAAAGCATAAAAACGTTGTGCGATTTCTAGGCTATTGTTCTGAAACACGAGGGAAAATGGCAGAATATGAGGGAAGATCTGTTATGGCGGATGTGAGACAAAGGTTGCTATGCTTCGAGTACCTATGCAACGGAAGTCTTGATAAGCACATCACTGGTAAGGTTATAACCAATAGTAAGATCATGCCGTTTCAAAAAATATATAGTAAGATCATGTGGCACGTAACATATGTTTTCATCTCTTCTTTAAACTTTGTCTTCACTTTCTTGATCAAGTATTAAATATTATATTGTTCAAACATTCCACAGCTATATCACGATATGGTTAAAAAGAACATTCTACAATTACAAAAGGGATCTGACTAGTTGCTTCTATTGTCGTGCACTATCTAGCAAAGAATATTTGATATTAAACCTATATTTATTTGCACCATATTATAGGAGCATCATGTGTACTTGAGTGGAGAAAGCTCTATCGGATCGTCAAAGGAATATGCGAAGGTTTATATTATCTCCATGTGGAACGAAATATTGTACACGCAGATCTTAAGGCTCAAAATATATTGTTAGATGATAATATGGATCCGAAAATTGCTGATTTTGGTGTCTCGAGGAGCTTTGGCAAAAAACAGAGCCAAACGTTTACTTCAAACGTGATTGGAACTTTGTGAGTTATCTATGGCTCATGGGATTCATAATCTCTTTTGTTTTCCTTGATTAAGTGGGATTTGTATGTGGGTTTTTATCCAATTCATCAGTCAACTTGTTAACTTCAATGCAGAGGATATATGGCACCAGAGTGTCTCGACGGAAAAATTACATTCAAGACTGACATATACAGTCTTGGTGTCATCATCACAGAGATATTGACGGGCGAGAAGGGACATCGTGATGTTAACGAGGTAAGGCCAACATAAAAATAAATGTAAAATTTAAAATAATATGTTACCTTTCTACTTGGTAGTAGATCAGGCAAGATATTTGTGCATGTTGCATAGGGTCATTCTTAGAATCACATAGTAGTGCAATAGATATAGGAGAATGAAACAACATTTTTGGGCCTGAGGTATCAGGGTAAAATATGCTACAAGAACTTTAGCTAGACCAACCACAGAAATTCGAAGCATGCATACACCTAAAAGTAGATATACATATAGTGATATAACTATTATTCATAGGATACATTTTACTAGTTTTTTTGCAGACCCCGCAAATGTACATTTTGATGGCTTTATATCTTATATGAAACTGTGGAGGCTCATTTAGCTTGGTGGTTTTAGTCGTTGGTTTGGTGTATGAATTGGCGCGATTTCGTGCGTACCACCATTCATGTGAATTGTATATGATACTGTTACATATTTTAATTCAAGAGTTTTCATAACTCGTCATCGCAATTTCATAGGTACTTGATACCTGGAGGAAGAGGTTTCAGCAATCACACGAAGACGTACAGTTGAAACAAATACGAGTATGTGCCCAGATAGGAATAGAGTGCACTCTTTTTGACCCAACAAATAGACCAAACATACAGAATATAATCGATAGGCTTGATGGAATAGCAAGTATGGATCAATTTATTGACACTAATGTGAGTAGCTCATCTGCAGGGCAGGTAAAACCAACAACTGCAAAATGACTCTCACCTACATCATATTTTTTTAGATCTTCAGCATGAGACCACCTATTAATTAGCAGCCAATGCGATCCTCCGCTGCCTTTCTCTGAAGTAATACATAAATGAATTCTATATTTTGAGCTTTTGTTTTGTTTGGGCGTCCAGGTAATGGCGACCACCCTCCTCGTGCTCTATGGCAAGTCCTCCGAGGATGGGCATGAAGGCGAGTCCATAGGCAGTGTCATCACTGTTCAGGTAAGTAATGAACTTAAGAACAATAACTGAGTAGGCATTTACTAAATTTCTTCAGGGACTAACACAATGTGGTTATTTGCATGCCATTGGAGAGGACGGCAAAAGCTATGAGATGCACCCTGATGGTAACAGGTAATGCCAATAGTTATATCAGGCACTAAGAGAATTCTCGTTGTCATTTATATCCGTACTAGTATTCTATATGATTTTATCCCAAGATGTTTCTGACAAGAATGAAATTGTCTCTTACGTACCATCTTGATCAAAGAAATCTGATACAGTTGCCGGGATTGAGCTTTATTGCTTCACATGATAAGTTCCTTGATGCAAGTGCGGAACCTAGAGATCTGCCTTTATCACTTCTGAAATATATCACGAAAAATTTCTCTCATGATCGAAAAATTGGTTTGGGTGGGGTTTCTGTTGTTTACAAGGTACATAATTCCAAACTTCAGTCATTGTTGATATGTATGATAACTTAAAATGATGATGACTAGAAATCTTATAACTACAGGGATCGCTTGGGAACAGGTTGGTTGCAGTAAAGAAGTTGAATGAAATGCTTGATATTCTTGAGGATAATTTCATCAAAGAGGTTGGTTGTTTAATGAAGACAAAACACGAAAATATAGTGCGGTTCATGGGATATTGTTCTGACACACGAGCAATAATTAAAGACTATGGGGAAGAGATTGCTATGGCAGATGTACGACAATGGTTGCTCTGCTTTGAGTATCTATCTAAGGGGAGTCTTCGTAAGTATATCAGTGGTAAGGTGATTTTGCACAGAGCATTTATGCCTATCTTTACTTTGTTCATCAAACATTATATGGTCCAGCATCCAAACAATCCTACAAGTATAATTTTTTTGAAGCGGAATCCTACAAGTATAATAGGGATATATATTATTACTTGTCAATAACTAGAGTAGTAGATAAAAACAATCAACCTGTTATAGGAGATTCCTGTACACTTGGATGGACGAAGTGCTATGAAATAATCAAAGGAATCTGTGAAGGCTTACGTTATCTCCACATGAACCGACATATTGTCCACTTAGACCTCAAGCCAGAGAACATATTGTTGGCTGACAATATGGTACCGAAAATTGCTGACTTTGGGCTCTCGAGATGCTTTGGTGAAAATCAAAACCAAGCTTTTACTTCAAATCCAAAAGGAAGCACGTAAGCTATCTTTGAATTTAAGAAAAATCTGATCTCCTTATATTTTTACTTTTCTTTGTACATAAGAATAGCATTGGTTCCACTTACCATTATGTAACTTTTCATGCAGTGGGTACCTGGCACCCGAGTGTCTCGGTGGAGATATTACATTCAGTTCGGACATATATAGTCTCGGTGTAATAATTAGAGAGCTAGTAGCAGGAAAGAAGGGACATCGTGACATTGTGGATGTAAGAAATCTATATGACTACATTACTTTACGTTATATTTTTCCTTCTTTTAACATTGCATATTGTTATTCTTTCTCAAGCACACTAGAGATGTGCGTGCTTTGAATAGTATCATTCTTGTAAGCTCACCCAGTAGTACAGCGAACAAATTTCTACAAAAGAATGTAACACCATTTTTTGTCTGAGGTACAAGGCACTCTCTCCATTTCCAAATGTGTGCCTATATATGTTGTCCGAATTCAAACTTTCTGAACTTTGAATAATTTATATAAAAAAATCAACATCCACAATACATATTCAGTATCATTAGATCCGTCATGAAACATATATTTATTTAGTTGGTATTATAGATGTTGATAATCTTCATAAACTTGTTCAGAGTTTACAAGGTTTGACTTGGGAAAAAAATATATGCACTATATTTTTTTTAAGGGAGTAACACTTATATGTGCAAATAGAAAGCTGAAACTTTAATGACACCTACTATTGTTAAAAATGTAGAAATTAGAAATTTAAAACTACAAATTCATATAGTGATATAACTATTATTTACATGAAACATTCTTGGAAATTCAATTTGGCACATGGGAGCATATGCCCCTGCCACCGTAAAACAACATTTTTAAATGTAAGAAAATTCGGAACAAAAATTTGGCACGTACATGTCAACATTCCATGTGCCCGCGACAAGTTTCGTGGAAAATCGACATTTTTTATGGTCTGTGTACAACAACAAAAAAGTCTCTTGAAAAAGCCTTTTTTTTAGCACTGAAATTTTGTCTTATTTACACACGATACAAAAACATGTCGGTTTTCCGTGAAACGACTTCATGAGCACATAAAACGTCAACATGTACACGTGATTTTTTTGTCTGAAATATTGACATTTCAAATGTGTTTTAAAATGCATTTTAAAATCCGGGAGCATATGCTCCCGGGTGCCAAAACGCCATCCCAAACATTCTAGGCTTTCTAAACTGAAAATGCCCATTTTAAACTTAATATCTGATTAGAATTTATGGAGACATATTTAGTTTTTAGGTTTTTTTCAGTGTTGATTTGATGTATGAATATATGTGGCTTTGCGCATTAACATGGTGCATGGGGTTTATATGTATATTTCGTGCTTTAATTTAATTTTCCACTTGAAAGATGGTTCTCCTTTTCGTAACTCATTGTGGCAATGTCTAGGTACTTAATATTTGGAAGGAGAAGTTGGAGCAATAGCATCAAGACATGCAGTTGGAACAAATAAGAGTATGCACGGAAATAGGGATAGACTGCGCTAAAAATAGCCCGGCAGAGAGACCAGATATACAAAGTATAATCGATAGGCTGAATGGAAAAGAATATATCAACACTAGGCCACCAAATACAGTACAAGGAGAGGCAAGCTCTGAGGTTAGTTCCACCTGACTCCGATTTCGGGCAGCTGTCTGCTGCTGCTGCTGCTACCACTAGCCACCAGCACAAACCAGCAGCTGCTGCCGCTAGCCACCAGCACAAACCAGCAGCTGCTCACTCATCTCAAACATCAGCACGACACACCTATTGAATAGCAACACACGAGGAACCTCACAGCAGCCAATGCGATCCTTCTCGGCTTCTTTGCTGCAAGCGACGAGCTCACCTAGCTCTCTCCTTTTACCAACCAATCCCAGCACCACAGACTGCAGCTTGTCGTGCTTCTGGCAGGCAACCACCTCTGAACCTAAGGTCTTACGGGCTAGGGATGCAAGTGCGATCCCACTTAATATCCCACTTTTAAGTTAACTTCAATTTCACAAGTCAATTTTTGAGGGAAGATATTCTACTAAATTGAACTAAATGACTTATAAGGGCAGGTACAACGCCAGACACTAATCAGGGCGCTTACGTGAAAAAATACAGAAAGTCGGATTTATTTCCTAAGCATCCTACCCTCACAACGCTAGACGATAATTATGGACGCAAAACCGTCCAGCTGGTGGACATCCGCTGCCCTCCCCGCAACCACGTTCAGGCAAAAAAAAAAAAAGTTAAGCGCTCGCACTACGGGAAAGCCACACTACGCCGACGGCCGTAATGTACGCCAACGGCTAAATGTCGGGGTCGTCGGCATACAGTACGAGCTAGGGCAGCCGCCCACACAGCCGTCGGCGTACGAAGCGCCGTCGGCGTATCCAGCTAAGGCCGACGGCAGCCGTCGGCGTAAACCGTGCCGTCGGCGTACAAAAGGGCGCCGTGACGGAACGTCCAGCGGCGTTGATACGCCGACGCCCGTCGGGCGTACACGTGTACTTCAACGCCGACGGCGGCTGTCGGCGTATAGATGAACTTTTATTTATTTATTTCTCTATATAATATCTATTTATTTCTCTATATAATATTTAATGTAGTTATAATTTATATATATATTGGACCTATAATTTCCCTCCCAATTTCAGTATCCCACCCCCGTAAAATAACGGTTCGAGTTTCTCTCTAATGAGTTTCTGCACTTGGAGGTGAAAACTCCCGTTTCGGGAGAACCGGATGGAATCGTGTGTTGATTTGGGGTAGACTTTGGTTTCTCACCTTCCTATGGCCTAACTTAACACAACCAAGCAAAAAAGTCCACTGGCCTCTTTCGACGCACGTCTATGGGGGTAGACGAAAACATTAGGGTTTTCCTAGCGGATTCGGGGTTTCGCCGAAGCGGGGCACCGGAGCGTCGGAACCCCACCAAAACCTAGGTTGTGCCATACCATATATATACAAGTGTGTTGTGTGTTGTAAATGTGCAATATCCTACTCCGAGGTGTGACCGGCTTCACCGGCTTCACTTTCTCTCTAGTGAGTTTCTGCACTTGGAGGTGAAAACTCCCGTTTCGGGAGAACCGGATGGAATCTTGTGTTGATTTGGGGTAGACTTTGGTTTCTCACCTTCGTATGGTCTAACCTAACACAACCAAGTAAAAAAGTCCACTGGCCTACCCCTTTCGACGCACGTCTATGGGAGTAGACGAAAACGTTAGGGTTTTCCCAGCGGATTCGGGGTTTCGTCGAAGCGGGGCACCGGAGCGTCGGAACCCCACCAAAACCCAGGTTGTGCCATACCATATATATACAAGTGTGTTGTGTGTTGTAAATGTGCAATATCCTACTCCGGGGTGTGACCGGCTTCACCGGCTTCACTTTCTCTCTAGTGAGTTTCTGCACTTGGAGGTGAAAACTCCCGTTTCGGGAGAACCGGATGGAATCTTGTGTTGATTTGGGGTAGACTTTGGTTTCTCACCTTCGTATGGCCTAACCTAACACAACCGAGCAAAAAAGTCCACTGGCCTACCCCCTTTCGACGCACGTCTATGGGGGTAGACGAAAACGTTAGGGTTTTCCCAGCGGATTCGGGGTTTCGCCGAAGCGGGGCACCGGAGCGTCGGAACCCCACCAAAACCTAGGTTGTGCCATACCAAATGTATACAAGTGTGTTATAAATGTGCAATATCCTACTCCGGGGTGTGACCGGCTTCACCGGCTTCACTTTCTCTCTAGTGAGTTTCTGCACTTTGAGGTGAAAACTCCCGTTTCGGGAGAACCGGATGGAATCTTGTGTTGATTTGGGGTAGACTTTGGTTTCTCACCTTCGTATGGCCTAACCTAACACAACCGAGCAAAAAAGTCCACTGGCCTACCCCTTTTCGACGCACGTCTATGGGGTAGACGAAAACGTTAGGGTTTTCCCAGCGGATTCGGGGTTTCGCCGAAGCGGGGCACCGGAGCATCGGAACCCCACCAAAACCTAGGTTGTGCCATACCATATGTATACAAGTGTGTTGTAAATGTGCAATATCCTACTCCGGGGTGTGACCGGCTTCACCGGCTTCACTTTCTCTCTAGTGAGTTTCTGCACTTGGAGGTGAAAACTCCCGTTTCGGGAGAACCAGATGGAATCTTGTGTTGATTTGGGGTAGACTTTGGTTTCTCACCTTCGTATGGCCTAACCTAACACAACCGAGCAAAAAAGTCCACTGGCCTACCCCCTTTCGACGCACGTCTATGGGGGTAGACGAAAACGTTAGGGTTTTCCCAGCGGATTCGGGGTTTCGCCGAAGCGGTGCACCGGAGCGTCGGAACCCCACCAAAACCTAGGTTGTGCCATACCAAATGTATACAAGTGTGTTGTAAATGTGCAATATCCTACTCCGGGGTGTGACCGGCTTCACCGGCTTCCCTTTCTCTTTAGTGAGTTTCTGCACTTTGAGGTGAAAACTCCCGTTTCGGGAGAACCGGATGGAATCTTGTGTTGATTTGGGGTAGACTTTGGTTTCTCACCTTCGTATGGCCTAACCTAACACAACCGAGCAAAAAAGTCCACTGGCCTACCCCTTTTCGACGCACGTCTATGGGGTAGACGAAAACGTTAGGGTTTTCCCAGCGGATTCGGGGTTTCGCCGAAGCGGGGCACCGGAGCGTCGGAACCCCACCAAAACCTAGGTTGTGCCATACCATATGTATACAAGTGTGTTGTAAATGTGCAATATCCTACTCCGGGGTGTGACCGGCTTCACCGGCTTCACTTTCTCTCTAGTGAGTTTCTGCACTTGGAGGTGAAAACTCCCGTTTCGGGAGAACCGGATGGAATCTTGTGTTGATTTAGGGTAGACTTTGGTTTCTCACCTTCGTATGGCCTAACCTAACACAACCAAGCAAAAAAGTACACTGTCCTACCCCCTTTCGACGCACGTCTATGGGGGTAGACGAAAACGTTAGGGTTTTCCCAGCGGATTCGGGGTTTCGCCGAAGCGGGGCACCGGAGCGTCGGAACCCCACCAAAACCTAGGTTGTGCCATACCATATGTATACAAGTGTGTTGTAAATGTGCAATATCCTGCTCCGGGGTGTGACCGGCTTCACCGGCTTCACTTTCAACGGGGTAGACCGGAAGTTTGACTTTTTTCCTACGGATCTAGAGTTTCACCGAAGCGGGGCTGCGGAACCCCACTTAACCATGCATATGTCCTATTATATGTATAAAACGTTCTATAAATTAATTACAATTGTTTTAGAAAATAATATTTGATTTGTTTTTTAAAAAGGAAAAATTCAAATTTTAAAAAAAGGAAAAAAATTCATAACTGATACGTCGACGGCATCGATACGCCGACGGCAATGCCGTCGGCGTATGCTTATCCACTTAACCCAACGCGCGGCCCGCACGGTCGTCCCCAACCACACACACCCTGCAGCCCTTCTTCTACCTCACCTCCATCCGATCCGCCGACCGGCCGCCAGCAACCCCCGCGCCGCCACAGCGCCGCCGCCGGCAACCCCCGCTCCACCCACCTCTGCTCCGAGCCCCCACGGCCCCACGCTGCCCTGAGAGCCCCCACGCCGCCTCCCTCCTCTGCGTCCCAAGAGGCCCCACGTCGCCTCCCTCCTCTGCTTCCCGCTGCGCCGGGTTAGCGCGGAGGAGCACTTCCACGGCCGCCGTCTACTTCCCGTCTTCCCCGACATCGACCGGTCGCCGTCCTCGTCTCGGGCTGACCCACGACACCGGCTGCCCCTTGGTGAGCACCACCGCCGCTGGGCTACCCTCTCCTTCCCACCCCCCACATGGCAGCAAATCAGAGTTCAACAGTCAAAAAATGTAATCATGTGAAAAGACCAATGCATGATATAGCAAGCAGCAGAAGCATTTTTACACTTGAAACTGCCATACCTCCTGATAACAGCTCATACAGCATGGGTTTAAATACAAATCTGTCAGACTGATCAACCAGCAACACCTGAAATATTCCCCCCCATTCTTAGTAAAACGTTGCATCATTTCTTTAGTAAATACGCATGAGTGCATTGCAGAATATAGGCATCAAGTAAACTTTTCCAAAGTACAAATACCACCAATCCAAGCCACATCAATGTAAAAAATAGGAAAGCACCCGGTAAATCAATAAATGTCTAGCACAAGGACACCATCGTTTTACCTGAGGCTTGTTATTATCAGGCCATACAAGAGATTCTAATCTCAGAGCAGTGTATAGCCCACCAAATCCACCACCCAAAATGCACACTCGTGGTCGCTGAAAATGAGAGAACACATTTAGAGCTTATACATAGAATTACAGAAGCACACCTAGCTTTTTTGTAAACATTTTTCTCAGAGGTTCCCTGCATATGAAGAATGCCTGCCCATCAAGCAGTTGATCTCTAGAGTTATGATATATCAATATAAAAGAAAAGCCAAGATCAATGGAGTATGTTTGAATAAAATGTACCAAAGTCTGTTCAAATGGGATTAAGTTAGCAACAAAAGTACAAACTCTAAGTAGCCTAGCCAAATGTTGAACTATGCATCATCGCAGAGTAGCAGACTCCACTGATAAACTAATCATAGAGAATACGAACTTTCTGAAATAAACATCATTAGACAACCAGGGATTTAAGGATGTGGGTAGTCAAAATCCAGTCAGATAGATAGCAACTTCCCAAACAAATACCTGTTTATCTGGCCAGGAGTACAGTGGCACTGGTGTTTCATCGGCCGGCGAAGGGCTAGAAAACCCAGCGCCCCCAGAAGAGCTACTTGAAGCCATGCATCTGAACAGTCCAGACGGCAGCCCAAACATCATCAGGACATCACCCACTCTCCATGAGTTATGGAGGATCGGATTCTTCCAGACATGCATACCCCCTGTCAGGATCCAAGCAGTAAACCAACCAGTTAGCCTGAGAACTGAAAGTAGTCACCTAGAAAGCGCGGATACGGCAGAAAAGTTGCGTATCAGGGTTAGATACGTATCGGATACGGGATACGTATCGGATACATCAGGATACAGAACGCCCCCATCGAACTTGATGCATTGCTATCCGCCTCGATCAAATGCAGTCCAGATGTTGAATGTTGCTCATATATTCCTCCAAATGATGATCGGAAGTGGCAGGCATGTACAGAAAGTCACGAAAACTTCTATATACTAGTACTAGTAATTCTCATTCTCGTACAAAAAATTAGTAATTTATATACATTATTAACTTAATTATATATATACAAACGTATCCCCGTATCCGTGTTTTTGAAAAATCTGCGTATCGGCGTATCGCGGTATCGGTATCGGTATCCGTATCGCCGTACCCGGGCATCCTAGGTAATCACCGACAGAATCCACTATTTTCACTCCTAATCACCCCCATTTCTCAGACTGGAACACACCCAAAACACACAAGCTCGGCGCCCATCTACCATTTGCACTGAAGGATTCGGCTTAATCCCTACCCAAATACTGCCGTAACATTCCACACGAGCTTAAATTCGATAACCCTGGTTGCTGGAAGAGAATTGGGGAGCTTGTGACCTCACCGAATGGGTTGCGCAGGCGCGCCGAGGCGGGGAAGGACCAGCCGCGGGGGACAGCCGATGGGCGGCTCCATGGAGCCGCGCGGCAGCTCATCGGCGACGAGGGGGAGGGGCGCGTGTCCAGTCGTAGCCTAGCTCGCTCCCGGCGATAGTGGGGAGAAGCAAAAGGAGTCGTCTCCGGAGAGCCACGAGAGGAGAGCCGGCAGCAGCACCTGAGCCACAGATGCCGCCGGCCGCGTGCGTCGTCGGCCTGGCCGCGCCGTCCTTCTTCCTCCTCTCCGACGTCTCCGTCTTCTCCGCGTCGCCATGGGCCAGGCCCGTGTGGGGTGTGCGACGACTTCTTAACGTCGACCAGGTCGAAACGCCCTTTGACAGCCCACGCATTGGGTTTGGGTAGCAAGCGAGGTGTCCTTATTGCTGCTGGAGTAATTCACGTGACCGACCGCGTGCGGAGTCGTGCTAATATTTTGTCTTTCCCGGACGGGAATCAGGGGAGGGGCTTCTTGGGGCGACGGGAGGCGGACGAGGCCGTCCATGGCAACGAGCGGCGGCGAGGTCAGGGCGAGTGACGACACAGGTGAGAAGTTTCCTTGGTGTGGCAGTTGGTCTTTTCCGGACAATTTGTCACAATGCTGATCATGGGGCATGAATTGACAAGTTTACCAATCCAACACCCAATTTTGGTCATGATCTAAAAAAATTGGGTCTGTGACCACTTATGTGTAACCTTTTGAAACATCTTTTTTTGCTCACAATACCCAAAAAAACATTTTCTGAGTATCGAGAGCAAATATGAGTGAGTTGTTGGCGGTCCTCTTAGGTCGGTTTTATTATGGTAACTATTGAGATAAGTTCAAAACTTAATTTCATTAATCGAGTACATATTTCCTTCTATAGATCTAAGAGAGTCTCTATCAGATGATCCCGTAAAAATCCATAATGTAAAAGCATTTTACGTTGAAAACTGTTATGGTAAAAAAGGTATGCAAGCACGTCGGACCCACCTGGAAGAGCAGGAATTATTATTTCCTTCATCCTCGATCATCTTCCTCATAGGAATGCACAGCCCCAGGCGTTGCCCCGACCCCAGCCCTGGCACTGCCATCCCATGTTGTGCGTTGCCGCCCCCGTTCAAGCCCTTGGCACAACCACTAGCACATTTATTTTTCCTATTTTTAAATATTTTATCTTTTTATTTTTTATAATAAAATATTAAAAAAACACTTCCATTAAAAATACTCAATATCAATTTCATGGATCAAGAAAAAATGTTTCATATGGCATAATTTGTTCACTCAGTTTGAGACATTACTCACGTACATTAATTAAAATGCTCACTAAAAGATATTCCCATATATTCACAACACTCTTTTGAGTCATATGCAAAACCTTTTTCTGCCGATATATGTGGAAAATGGTCAGGATTTTTTCAAAGCAAATGTTCATTTCTATCATAATAAAATGTCGACGTACTTTACAATAAAAAAACATGAATTTGAGAATGAGTGTAATGCATTCGGGAAAACATTCATAATCTTTAACTAAATGTTAATATATTATCTACAAAAAAACTATAAACAAATAGAAAAATCATGCTAACAAATATAACAAAAAAATAAAAATGTAAATTAAAGTAAGTCGACAAAAATAGACATAAAGGAAATAAAAAACAGAAAAGGATTTGGCCGGCCCAAGAGTATCTCGTTTCAGACGGAGCCCCGCATTGGGTGTAGCGACGCGAGCATCTCACCATCGGGCGAGCAACATGCCAAGTGATAATATTTTGTCCTCCATTATTGCTGCTGGAGTATTCACGTGGCCGACTGCGTGCGGAGTCGTGCTAATATTTTGTCTTTCCCGGCACTCGTATCTGGATGCAGCATCTATGTCCATATATATCGCACCTCCCGCCGTGAAATTTGACAAAAATAACCCTTTGCCAAAACTTCATCCAAAAATAACCCTTTTTTCAAAAAAAATCGAAATCTAACCCTTTTGTGTGGCTCCCGTACCGGGGGCGCCACACGTGAAGGCACCGCGCCCCAGGCTGGGGCGCCACACTACTGCCAGCGTGGCAAGGCGGGCCCCAGCCCTGGTTAAGTAGCGCCGCGCTGGGGGCGCCACACCTCCATGTGTGGCGCCGGGGCCAGGGGCGCCACACATCGACATGTAATTTCGGCGCCCAGCCGACCCGCGCCCCAGCCCATTCGTCCTCTCTCTCACAGAAAAGAAAACGGGAAGAACACAGCGGCGGCGGCGGCGGTTCCTCACCTCTCCCTCTCAAATCCTCTCCAAATCCGGCCCGATCTAAAGCGATTTCTTCTCCCCATCGGTCCTCACGGTAAGCTCCTCCGTTCCCCTCAGTTTCATCCAATAAACCTTTCTTATTTGTCCCCATTTTGGAACCCTAGGTGAAATGTTAGTTCATCCTATATTTCGAAATTAGTATGGCATGAGACTTGTTTTTTGATCCCCTAGCATTTGTATGGCACTTGTAGTAGTTGGTAATCATGTGGAGGGTTGATTTTTCATATTTGACCCGTTTTTGCAACCCTAGGTGAAATCTTAGTTCATCCTACATTGCAAAATTAGTATGGTGTGATGCTATTTTTGTTGATCCCCTAGCATTTGTATGGCACTTGTAATAGTTGTTAATCATGTGGAGGGTTGATTTTTAATTAATTCGGTATAGATGTGTGATATGAGATCTATGTGTATGTGATGTAACCATTTTGTGCATGGTCAAAGTGGTTACCCAATTTCTATATAATTTTTATATGTGGTGTATGTGTGGATGTGGTAGATGTCCTATATGAGGTTGAAATGAATATTGAAAAGATATTGAAAAATTTATATCTCTTACTAGTGCTAGTTTTTTAAAATATGTAGGATGGAACTTCTCGAAGAACAATATGATAAGCCGCACCGTGCGAGAAAGATTGCGGAGGGAAAGGTAATTTGTAATGTTTTGCATATTTTAGATGTTAGTTCATATTTCTATTCGGCATGGACATTGTTGTAACTTGTAATTATTTTTTTAGGTACTTGCCCCCCTTCGTCTTCGGTCTCACGAGGCCTCCTTGCAACATGATGACAAGGGCAAGGGCATGCCGTACGACGAGAGGTACACCGAGTACATCGAGAAGCTTGGACTCCTTCCATTCATCCAGCTCGTGTCTCGGTCCACGCCAAATTTCAATCCTTCGGCCATCACTGCTCTTGTTGACCGTTGGAGGCCAGAGACACACAGCTTTCACCTCCCCACCGGGGAGATGACGGTGACTCTTCAGGACGTGTCGATGATCCTGGCACTCCCCATCGCGGGCAAACCTGTGTGTTTCAGTACCGAATCTGATGGGTGGCGCGAGAAGATGTTCAGCCTTATTGGTGCGGCTCCTCCAGAGAAGGATGACTCTAGTAAGGATAGACTCTCCGCCGGCGCCTCATTTGTTTGGATCCGGGAAAAATTTGCTAAGTGTCCTGAAGGGGCTGATAAAGTGGTGATTCAGAATCATGCACGCGCATATGTGTGGTACGTGATCACGAGGACTTTGTTTGCTGATAGTAGTGGGCGGACCGCTCCGTGGATGTGGCTGAAGGCGTTAACACGTTGGGAGAGTAAGCAAAGCTGGGGTACGGCTGCGCTTGCTTACTTGTACCGCTTGCAGTACGGCAGGTAAATATTTATCTTGCTTTGTTTCTTGTGTGTGCAAAACTTATGAAATTCTAACATGTATACCTATATGTGCAGTTGGATGATGCGTGTCGTCGGTTCGTCGGTGAGGCCGGTATCGGTGGTCCAATGATCCTACTTTCGGTTTGGATGTGGGAACACTTCTCAGTTGGACGGCCGAAGCTTTTGCCATGGAAGCCTTGGAACGTCCCTGACCATCCCAAGAGGCTTCGGGAGGCTACATGGGCGTACAAGTGGGACAGGGTTGCGGAGTTCACCGGCGACCCGCAAAAGGAGTACTTG
Organism: Poa pratensis; assembly: GCA_947311845.1. Lineage (NCBI taxonomy): Eukaryota > Viridiplantae > Streptophyta > Magnoliopsida > Poales > Poaceae > Poa > Poa pratensis. Next base: position 20,578,936 of record CAMZMU010000095.1, on the reverse strand, counting down.
CGGTACATCAACGAGTTCGACTCGCTGACCCCCGACCAGGTAATAATTAGATTGCTTTCGTTCAATCACAATCTATCTTAAATCCCAACTGCACATGCTGAAATGAGTACTATGATATAGGTGAAATGGCAGATTTATGGTGTCGGGGAGAGATTTGGTTGGAATCCAGAATTCCCCTAAACCCAAAGTGTTTCGAGGAAGAATATCTTTGGATGATGCAGTGCCCATTGGTATGCTTGTATGCCGTTGAGTTCCACCTACCACATCGTGTGATGAGCCAATTTGGGTTGTATCAAACTACACCGCCAAAGTGGATAAACACGATGTTTTCGTTGCACGAGTGAGGCTCCAAATTTTGTCTAACCAATCTTCTTATGTATTAGTGTAGTTACTAATATTTCATTTGTTGACCATGTAGATTGGACCGGCGCCGGCAGAGGAAGATCACGAAATGGGATAAGCATCATAAGGATTACATCACTACATTCAATGCCGAGGTGAAAGAGGCAACGGACCGGAAGGTGTATATGCGGGATTGCCCCAAGTACCGTCAAGAGGCATTCGACACATATCTTGGTTGGTACCTTGCACGTACCCGTGTCCGTATATGCCCCCCGGCTTATGAGGAGCTCTTGGAGGACATGGACGATGATGCTATTGTTGAGCTCCGGTACAACAAGGCCGTAAGAGAAGGCACCCGAACTGATTTCGCTCCCGTGATGAACTTTATGGTAATTTTTGCCCAACTTATTTCATCTCATCATAATTAGAGTTTAGTTGTTGACATGTTTGTTTTCATAGCGCAATGAGATCGACCGCAAGCGGTAGCAGCCGAGGAGGCAGCCATGTTACCTCGTGGCAAGAAGGGTGATGCTGCCGTTAGGGAATTTGTGAAGGTAAGTTAGACGATCTCCGCTTCGTGCATAATCTGTTGTTCATTTGTACTAAGATATTGATTTCTTGCCGTCATAGCGTTCCGCAACTCGGTTGCGCACTTTAGCGCATTTGCTTGGTTGTCGCGGCGATGATGCCATGCGACCCGCTCGAGGTCCCCTTCAACCCCTATCCGTGGTGATGCTTCTAGTTCGAACCCACATGAGCCCAATGATGAGGAGGTTGAGGTATGAATATGTTACATGCCATGCCGGTCACCCAAAAATGATTTCTTGAACCTCAACCATGTACTAATTATTCCGCTTACATTCTTTCATTTCTAGGGCGATGTAGATGATAATGTGAATGATGACATGACCCTGCAGGCGTACCAGCGATCCTTCCACCTAAGATCCAAGAAGAAGTCTACCAAGCGTTATTCACCGGACGACTACATCTACAAGAAAAAGGGGCCTGCTGAGGATGAGGATGACGACGATCAAGAGTCCGATGATGCGGAAGAGCACGTGTCGGAGGACGAGGACTCGGAAGAGCACGTGTCGGAGGATGAGGACTCGGAAGATCACGTGTCGGAGGAAGAGCCGATGAAGAAGCTACCTGTGAGGAGTAGGAGGAAGAACGCGGATCCGGCGCCGACTGAGCCTTTGAGGAGGCTAAGGAAAAGGAAGTAGACCATGTTGTGAAACATGTCGTGAACCATGTCGTGAACCATGTCGTAAACTTGTCGTGATGCGTGTCGTAAACTTGTCGTGAAACTTGTCGTGGACCTTGTCGTGGACCTTGTCGTGATACTTGCTGTTGTTAACTTCTGCTGTGAATTAGTTAACTTCTGCTGTGAATTTGTGCTTAATTCTGATATTTTGTTGTTGCTCTACTGCTGTGATTCTGATATTTTGTTGTTGTTAACTACTGCTGTGAATTTGTGCTTAATTCTGATATTTTGCGGTGTGGCGCCGGAGATGGGGGAGTTGCAGATGAAGGTGTGGCGCCGGCGACTGCGGCGTTGCACATGTGCAGCGCCCTAGGCCGGGGCGCGACACATAGAGGTGTGGCGCCGTGCACTCCGGCGCGGCAAAATGACAGAGAGCACGAAATTGTGTGCGCGTACCGCGCCGGCGCTCGGGGAGCTGGGGTTCACGGTGTGGCGCCGGCCTCTCCGGCGTTGCACATGTGCGGCGCCCTGGCCTGGGGCGCGACACGTAGAGGTGTGGCGCCGTGCACTCCGGCGCGGCAAAATGACAGAGAGCACGAAATTGTGTGCGCGTACCGCGCCGGCGCTCGGGGAGCTGGGGTTCACGGTGTGGCGCCGGCGACTGCGGCGTTGCACATGTGCAGCGCCCTAGGCCGGGGCGCGACACAAAGAGGTGTGGCGCCGGCCTCTCCGGCGCGGCAAAATGATAGAGAGGAGGGAATTTTGTGCACTTGTGTGGCGCCCCGCATGGGGGAGTGGAGCTTAAAGGTGTGGCGCCCCCAACTCCGGCGCTGCACAAGTTTCAGAAATCCATCTCATTCATGAAATCCATCAAATTTCTGCACTTCAAAATACAGTTCCAGAAATCCATCAAATTCATCAAATTCCTGCACTTCATATTTTTTACCTCCCACCGGTAGAGGCCATTTTGCTCAAAGTCTATCCACCGGTAGTATTGGCAAATAGGCGGAGGTGACTGCAAACATAATAACGAGTCAAAACATGCAACTAGATAAAGATAAATTCTTTATAAGAGAGGCGGAGGAGACATTTACCCGCGGACGCTCAATAATATTTGTTTGCTTTGTCTTGCGTTTTGTTTGCTTCGACTTGTTTTTTGTTGGCTTCGGCTTCTCCCAAGCATAGTTCGGGCACATCCAGAACCTCCTTCCTCTTCTATCGTCCCAATCGCTGGAGTGCTTCATCTTGCAAACGTCACCACACCAACAAGTCGGCGCATCGTGCCTGACTCGACTGTCAATGCTGTGTTGCCATGCCACCGGTTTCTCCTTCAGATCGGAACAGTCCATCCCTACAAAATTGCAAGTTTGAACTTAGTTGACAGTAAAATGGAACAATTGAAAATAAGAACCATCCGGCGCACAACCTTTGTTTTGGAGAGAAGAGAGTGAGGGAAAAGAGTTAGGCTGGTGGGGCACGGGCTGGGTTGATATTTTTTACAGAATGTGTGGCGCCCCTGACTCCGGCGCCACACATGTATGTGTGGCGCCCCCATCTCCGGCGCTACTTAACCGGGCTGGGACCCGCCTTGCCACGCTGGCAGTTGTGTGGCGCCCCAGTCGGGGGAGTGGTGCCTACATGTGTGGCGCCCCAGCCTGGGGCGCGGTGCCTTCACGTGTGGCGCCCCCGGTACGGGAGCCACACAAAAGGGTTAGATTTCGATTTTTTTTGAAAAAAGGGTTATTTTTGGATGAAGTTTCGACAAAGGGTTATTTTTGTCAAATTTCACCCTCCCGCCTCCGGGAAAGTCCACTCGCTTCTGCAATCGCAGACCTCTCTTTGCGGGCATTCAGATTCAGATCTGAAGCTCCATCCGGCACCATCGATCTGAATTTAAGCTTGATCCGGCCGCGTGCACTAGGCATCAGGTACCAAAATTTTCTGATTTGCTGTTGTTGTTAGTGCTCTTTCTGTCATGCATGAACGCTAAGCTAGATATGGACTGGTTACCATCTTGCTGCTACACTAGTTGGTAGTTGTACAAGCGGTCGGGGTTTAGTCGGGGTTTCGTGAGACGGCATGAGAGAGGTGTTGCAAGCTTCCAGGAGCAGTATAGCGGGCGTAGCAGTAGGAGCCACGATCCACCACCGACATCGCCCTGTCTCGCCGGAGATTTGCGATCTGAGACGCCAGGGCTTTCTGCTATCAGCTAGCTGAGACCCTGTCAGTCAGGTAGAGGAAAGTTCCTAAAACGAGCTAAAAAATGAAACATGCAGTTTAAAATCAATACGATCTGCTGACAAGATCGAAGATCTGCAGTAGTGTTTGCTCGTTCAGGGAGTGAGAGCTACTTCTACTGGTTTACCTATATTTGCAGGGTAGAAGACTGATTCTTGTCCTATGATTTTGTTTATACTGATTATTTGGGTTCCTTTTCAGCTGGTTCTGGTTGCCTTCATGAATAACGTCTCTGAGCTACCGTGGTAGCAGCTGAAAATGGAACAAGGTGTCCTGGAGCGCATGCTAAGTGCAGAACCCACCGATTTATCATTATCCCTTCTGAAATACATCATGAATGAGTTATCCGATGATCAGCAAATTGGCAGGGGTCGGGTTTCAACTGTTTACAAGGTACACTGATTTCAAACTACAACCATTGTTGATACGAGAACTCAAATTGATGCTGACCAGAAACCTTGTGACGACAGAGATTGCTTCGGAACAGGATTGTCGCCGTGAAGGAGTTGAATGAAACACTTGCTATTCTTGAGAATAAATGCAACGAAGAGGTTGGTTGTTCGATGAAGGCGGGGCACAAAATTATATTGCGGTTTTTGGGATATTGTTCTGACACGCGAGGGGTGATTGTAGATTACGAGAGAAAGTTTTTCATGGCATATGTACGACAAAAGTTGCTCTGCTTCGAGTATCAACATAACGGGAGTCTTGGTAAGTATACCATTGGTACGGCCATGTGGCCCGTAACATGTCTTTGTATCTTTTACTGTCAAGCAAATGTGTCATACATTATCTAGAGAAGTATTTTGGGTGCTAAATCTCCTTTCTTCTCACCTTGTTACAGGAGCATCTTGCTTGAATCGAGAAAGTGTTATGAAATTATCAAGGGAATTTGTGAGGGTTTATATCATCCACATGTGAAGCGGCGTACTGTCAAGTTAGACCTAAAACCTGCAAACATATTGTTGGATGATAATATGGTACCAAAAATTACGGATTTCCACCTCCTAAGGTGCTTCTATTAATCAGAGAAATAAAAATCTCGTTAACTTTTATTTTCCCAAATTATATAAGAATTGCATTTGTTCCCTTACCATTTATTAATGGAACTACATAAATTTCCTCACAGCGGATATATGGCACCCGGATTTTTTATGGACAAATAACATTCAAGACAGACATATATAGTTTGGGTGTTATAATCATAGAGATACTAACAGGAGAGAAGGATTGTCAATGAAGGCGAAGCACAAAAATATAGTACGATTTCTGGGATATTGTGCTGACACACAAGGAAAATTTTGTTACGACAGTTGTACCGTAAAGGTTGCTCTGCTTTGAGTATCTACCTAAAGGGAGTCTTGATAAGTATATACGTGGTAAGGTCATGTGGCACATAGCATGTATTTGAGTATTTCTATATTTACTTTCTTAATCAATAATTATATGATTAAGCACCAAAAACATCCTACACTTACAATAAGGATATAACTCAATATTTGTTGTGTAACTATCTACAGAAGTAGATAATGGGAGCAAATAATAGGAGCATCTTATGTACTTGGATGGAGAAAGTGCAATCAAATAATCAAAGGGATTTGCGAAGGCTTACATTATCTCCACATGAACCAGCGTATTGTCCACTTAGACCTTAAACCTGCAAACATATTGATGGATGGTAATATGGTACCAAAAATTGCTGATTTTGGTTTCTCAAGATGCTTTGATGAAAAGTGAAGCTAGGCTTGTACTTCAATTACGAAAGGATGTAAGGTATGTAGGAATTAGAGAAATAAGAATCTTGTTTTCAATTTCTAAGTTGGTAAAAATTGTAGTGATTCACTTTACCAATACATAAATTTTCATGCAGTGTATATATGGCACTCGAGTGTTTCGGCAGAGAAATTACATTCACTTTGGACATATATAGTCTCAGTGTTATTATTAGAAGATAGTAAGAGGAAAGAAGGACATCGCGACGATGCGGATGTAAGAATAATATATATGACTATCAGTATACACTGTATTATTTCTTTATTGGACATTGCATATTGTTATTCTTTCTCAAGACCATGCAATTTTTTGTGGTTTGCGTAGTATCATTCTTGTAAGTTCATCCAGTAGTACAGGCAGAAGAATAAAAGAACATTTTCACATGAGGTGCTAGGTACTCCCTAGTCCCTCCATTCGAAAATAAATTGCATATGGATGTCGTTCAATGTCAAACTTTGTAAAATTTGACAAATTTTATGAAACAAAATCTATAATACCTATTCAATATCATTACATCATCTTGAAGCATATATTATTTTATATTGTAAATGCTATTTTGTAAAATTTGGTCAAATTTTACAAAGTTTGACTTAAGAATTAATCTGCATGATGTATATTTGGAATAGAGGGAGCAACACTTATATGTGAAAAAGAACAAAAGAAAAATAACCATTATTTACATGATACATTCTACTTTTTTTAACGTAAAAATATATTTTTGTTTGCCTTATATCAGATTAGAAACTGAGGAGGCACATTAGTTTTTTTTGGTGATTTTTGTTGTTGGTTTAAATTATTTACTAATTTGAATTCTATCTGAAAAGATGTTTATCCTTTTCATTACTCATTGTTACAATATCATAGGTACTTGCTATTTGGATAGATTGGTTGCAGCAATCATATGAAGATATACAGTTGGGACATATGAGAGTATGCGCGGAGATAGCAATAGAGTGCACTAAATGGAGTGGATATTTTCTTAGACCATATATACAGAGTGGATACCTTTCTAGATCTATACATACGAACAAATTTGTAAAGTCGACTGGGATATCTCAACCAACAAAAGAAATAGACATGTCTTTCCTTATTGTAGTGCAAAGGCTTTATCATGTTGCTCTGTTTTTCTCCTGAGACAGTTTTTATTCCCTTGTTGTGTGATCCATGAGATTGAATGAATCGAAAAGTTGTGATTTTTGTTGAGGAAATAAGGATCCATGCCATGTATGTGATGAAAAGCTATATAAAAAATTAGTGTTGGTGCCCGCTTTGAAATAGGTGTTTTTCCGCTTGATTTTCCCACCGCAATAAGATAGTGAGTGAAGACAGTGCAGGAGTCGCAGTGTAGTTCTTCAACGTTGAACAGATTTTGAATTCAGCCAATTACGCCTTCGGCGGCTGAAAAAAATCGTTGTTTTCGTCAACTTAATTGAAGCCAGAGCTTGTTAAGCATTCGAGTGTTCATCAGTATGTTTAACCATTGCCATTATGTGCTAGTTCATTCACAGAAAAACATTATGCGCTGTAGGTTAAAAATTGATCTTTTAGCAACAACGTATGCTGGACGATCAAGAATGTGTGGAAAACACCTCTAGGTTGTCTCATGTTCTGATTCACACTGCGGATGAATGTTGTTTGCATTGCCATGATTGAAGCCATCAAAGAATTGTTGTGTGCTAAGGTGAAGCTTTATTGCAGACTACATTCGGTTGGCAACCATTTGTTGCATAATAAATATTTCCATAGGGCTAACTTCTAGAAACAAAGTGGTATTCCTATATATATCTAGAGGGGATAATAATTGGAGGCATTATTTGGATTTCATCGTAATTGCCAAAAGTCTATAATATTGTGTTGGTAAGCGAGTTTCTGATATTGTTGATACACATCATTGTCATTCCTTTTATCTGACCAGCCTAAATATGTTCTACTCCCTCCATTCCCTTTTATAAGGCATTTTGGTATGCCAATTAAGACTGCCAAAACGTTTTTTATAAAAGGGAACTGGGAGTTTTCTATACGCTTTCTCTTGACATGTGTCTGTAAAGATGTAATGATCTATCGAATGCTGTCTTGACCAAGGAAATCTGACGCGGTTCCTTGTAATACATTGTACAAGGGGCCGCAAGGAATTCCAGAATAGATCAGCACCGTCACCTATTCATCTGCACTCCAGTGTGTGCTTAAAAACACATACGAGTATTCTCCAGAGAATCAAAGTTACTTCCACCAGCTACAAAATCACTTACACCGCAGGGAAACCAACAGTTTCTACCATGGTGTCTAGCTAGTGTGATAAGATATTATCAACCCGATGGTGCGTAGGTGATGCTCAAAACAAGCCCGAAGTGGTCACTTGGTAACACAGGTAATTCCAGCTCGCGGACGTTCTTGCCGACTTTCTTCTCCTTCATGTACGATATTCCAGGTATTGCCTCCTTCCCAATCATCTCAATAGAGTCGACCTTGAAATCTGGCAACTTGCACACGAACCGGTCCATCCTCTTCTGCAACTTGCGGTTGCCCGATAGCATGGGATTAGCTTTTGTGTCGTACGTCCAGCCATCTTCACCTGGCTTCAGCTCGTCCCAAGGATCAACCCAGCCATCTAGCAGAGGAAACGGCCCATCTCCTTTGTCATCCCAGTTCATGTCTCCGCCAAATATTACATTGTGGAAGCGATCCAAGATCCTCATAGATTCATTTGCCTGGGTGACTCGTTCCTTGCTGTACATCTGATCCCACCGGCATGGACTCTCTAGGTGGCTTGTAGCCAACACCAGCTTGATCTCACCTTCAATGTAGATTTCTTGCATGCACAGCTCCCTTCCCATTATTGAGTTACCAAATGGGAGGCATTTAACAGAAATCACGGGCAACTTGCTCATCTGCACTTATTGCAATCGAATCACATTACTGAAATACATGAATACGTAAAAAAAAGGAGACATGCTCTTATAAGATGTAACAGGACAACATAATGTTTAAGAGCAGTAGAACTTCAGGAGCAAAATTCAGTTACCTAGAGCAAGCACTAAAAGGAATTATGATGCAACAGGTTCGAATAATACAGCTTGATTAAAAAAATAAAGTGCACGAGCTCCATCGTGGCTATTTTTAATATTTCTAACCAAGGCTGTCTTACCATTAGCATTTTAGGAATGTTAAATTGATGCTGTTTGTGTATTCCCTCGATCGAGCTCCCTCTTCAGCTCAATCTGGGGGCTAGAACAGCCCAAAACCCAGCTCATGTTATTTCCCTATATCCACTTTCCTTTCAGATCTTGAAGTCACTATTATCATTCATGCATCTTTCGATCTAGAAATATGTAGCAAAATCTGATGACAGAATAGCTTAGTTGTTTCCATGGGGACGCTGCAGAGAATCGTGCCATTTCATTCCTTGATTTACTTTTTTATTGATGTGCAAATATCTTCAAAAGTTTTTCAGCAAACACACCGCATCAACACATAGGGTGTCATCTAGTGTTTCCTAATATCATAGGATACTGATCTAGCTCACACGACTAAAGAACCCTGGAGGCACAAAGTAGCAAGTAAAATTTTATACGCTAACTTGTCCAGCAAAAAAAAACAAGACATTAATTCCAATTGGACATACTCCCCTTGTCCCTATGTGACAGAAGTCACAGAACAAGTGAAGTTGTGTCAAACATACAATGAGAAACTTGAAATCTGAACACAAATATATGCAAAAGCATTTGGGTCCAAAGTACTTTCATGATCTTATATATTCTTTTAGATGACAGTATATAAACGGAATGGTCATATGTGCATCCTGGTGACCACGAGAATAAAAGGCTCGCTTTATTTTAATGTTGATTGCAAATTAACATTGCATGTAAACCTTAGAATTAGATCAGAGTATCGAACTTCGGGGATGCTTGCACTCATGCCATATATGAGTTTGAGAGAAGCATCAGTGCATACCTGCATGCAGAAATATGGCTTGTCCATGTACATGACCATCTTATCTGATAGGGAGCATTTGTACTCTTGCCACCAACCAGATTTTTTGAGAAGCTGATATATGTTTGAGGTAACCTCCTGGAGTTCACAGGATAAATTGAGAAGAGGAAAAGAAATAACGCAAAGATCAAACTGACGAATTGTGCACCTGGAAACATATAAGATCTGGGTTGTGGTGCTGAATAAGATGTCCAATAGCTTCCATCCTTTTGCTCAGTTCCAAATCCTCCCGAAACCATAGGTTGTATGTCATGACTTTGATGATCTCCTTATCCAAATGAGCCTCAGCATCTACTACAGAAAGACATTATAGATTTTTAGCTAGACCAAACAAAACCAAAAGCTTCAAACCTGCATAAAAGAACTAGAACATTTGTTCTGTTGACCAGTTTAGATAAACATCATAGAAGGGGTCAATGCTGTCAAGATAAGGTCATGCTGAGTTTCAGGCCAAACAACGTATCAAATCTAAGATAAATTTGTTCGTGACTTTTATAAGGATCGTGCTGAGTATATTCATGATAGCAAAAAATGAGTACACGTAGAATGTTTAATCAAAAGAACTACTCAGTGTCAATCTGCAGGCATGATCTTCCATGAACGATATCACTGCCATTAATATTCTTGATGAAAAAACACTGCCACTATCACCAGTACGCTGCAAGTATGTAAGCAATAATGACTGCTGGGGGCAGATTTGTGCATCACGCAGACCTGGAAAACTAAGCTAGATGGATTTTAACAACCGGTGTTTGAAGGGATAAAACGGCTGTGCTGACATAGGTGACCTAACCACAAGAATACACCACATCCTCAACGGTGTCACAAAGGTTCATATCTTGCTCCTACATTAACGAGGGAAATGACAATGGCAGCAATATGGCATAAGAGTATAAGAACAATCTATCAGATCAAGTTACTATGTTGAGAAAAATCACCTAAACATATTTTATACAGAAACTGTTCTGCAACAATAAGAAAAGATAATACATGGCTATACACATATATAAAGTAGAGTGGAGAACCACAGGAAATATTATTGCATGGACAACAGGATACGGTCATATTGTAGAAGAAATTTGACAGAACGAAGTGAAGATTATTTTGCATTGAAAAAGTAATGCATTGAGGCAGAAACTGCAAACGCTACACTGTACCAATTAGCAACCATGGTAAAATCTGAAACACAATGAAGATAACACACACATTACATTAAAAAATAACACAAATATATCAATCATCTTTGTGCATCAATTTTCTTATGGAGTTTACCATAGAGTAAAATTCCAGATTTTATTAACATTATTACTCGTTCCCAATTACTCTCTGGTTGGTTTTTACCATAATTTGTCCCAGTCCATCTTCAGACAATCTGAGAGCAAATAGGAGCACTACTCTTCTTTTCTCTGACTAATTAATAATAACTTGTCCTGATTTAAGATGTGTCGATTGAAACTTCTATAACATCCCAACATTTTATCCACGAATTAAGAAAAAAAACTAATGCTGCAAAATAACATTTGAAAAGATTCAGAGGAAAAAACCGCACCAATCAGGAGAAACGTAAAAGACAATCGATCCGTGGCACATTCAAAAACGCTGGTAGAACAACTCCAGTACTATATTTTAAAAGCATACCAGATCTAAATAATGCATTTTACTTTAACCCTAAGTAAACCTTTTTCGGCGGTGGTCTCCTCCTCCTTTTGCTTGGAGCAGCCACCCTCGTCGACGACGGCGTCGGGCGACGCCGGGCGAGCCCTCTTCCTGGGGCCCCCACGGAGCGGGAGGAAGGAGGCCCCGGCGATGGCGGACAGGTCCAGCGCGTCGGCGTCGTCAGCCTCAACCTCCACGGGGCGCGCGGCGCCACACGCGTCGCAGGCGGGGGTGCTCCTGGGGTTGCGGAGCGTGCAGCGGGCGCAGGCCCACTGATGCGGCGGGAGCGGGAGGGACGAGGGACCGGCGACGGCGGACAGGTCCGACGCGTCGGCAGCGTCGCCGATCTCCGCGGGGCGCGGGGCGCCGCACGCGTCGCAGGTGGCGAGGACTCGGGGGTTGCAGAGCGTGCAGCGGGCGCATGGCCACTCAGGGGGTGAGGTGGCGAGGTGGTCCGACCGTCCTGGCGAGGGGATCCTCGCGGGGGAAGGCGGCGGCGCGGCCATGGTTGCGGAGAGGGGGAGGATTGTGGGAAGGAAGAGGGGTTTGGGGTGGAGGGAGAGGCGGCGGAGGATACGGGGATGAAACCGTGGAAGGGGGAACAGAAGAGGAAAGTGGCCATTGGAATTTTGAAATTTGAATTGGGCTTTTGCTGGTGCAGCGTGCACGGGACGGTTCCTAGTAAATCGTCCTATTTTTTCGGCGAGCATGATCGGCCGGTCGCGGTTTCCTAGTAAATCGTCCTATTTTTTCGGCGAGCATGATCGGCCGGTCGCGGTTCCTAGTAAATTTTTTTCCCATGGAAATCTTGAGGACCTTTATTCAACACTATGCTAAGTGTTCGCCCATTGCTGACAATATGAAATATATGTCACATTTAACTACTACCTCATGTACCATATAATTGTCGTGGAAACAATACTAAGATAGGACAAATTCCTACACATCTCACGACAAAGTTACGGATCGGGGAAAGAGTATATATTTACTCTAACGTGGAAACAATACTAATATTAGTCAGAGTGAGGCGATATGGCTCCTAGGCTCCAGGAAGCCCTGAATTTTTTGAAAAGTTCAACTTTATATCTTCAAAAAATACCATGGTGTAGTCCATACTTAATAATTTGTTCTATTTGTCTATAAAAATTTTAGTACGAAATACCATATATTATAGTCTTAGCAAAATTGATAAATTTGCAGATCTAGGGCATGGACACTGCACATTTTGAATCTCCTAAAAAAAATTTGATTTGTCTTTTTTGCTGAGCCCAAAATACGAGATATTTGACATTGAAAATTTACACGCTCGTAGTGTAGAGTTGGCTATATCCAAGTTTTTTTTTGAATTTTTAAAAACGCTTTAAAAATATTTAAATCTTTTTCAGAAAATCTAAAAAATACATGCATGTTCTTAATGATGTATACTATAAGCATGCAAAATCACAATATGATGATAAAATTTAGAGATTTTAAAATATGCATTTTTCACTATACTTAGATCTGTGCATTTGTTATTTTTGTGTAGCTCGAAATACAAAGTATTTTGCATTGTGATTTTGTATGCTTGTATGATAAATTATTGAGAACATGCAAGATTTTTTTCAGATTTTTTTGAAACTTCTAAATTTTTTAAACCAGAGGGAGCACCGGAGCTCCAGAGCCAGAAATCACCACTCAAAATACTGCTTGCTATATTTTGTTACTCTTTTAGTTTTCACCGATGCAAAAAAAGTCCTCCTCCCCTCCTCTATTTTCTGCCTTTTCTTGTGCAGATCAACAAATCGGCTTATAGAGTGATACGGTAGCTCCTCCCCTAATATAATCTACATCTACAGTAAAGAAAGAGAAGAATAATGGGGAGGCACGCCCCAGCCCGCTTCAGCCTATAGCAATGAAGGCCCAAAGCTGATACTAGTTCAGACTGCAGTGCAAAAACCTCTATACGGATAACATCATCGACAGAGCCCAAAGACACTACAGGAGAGCAGCACATTGCCGTGTGCTAAAGACACACGGCAAAGGCTGAAAAGCCCACGGCAAAGGCTTCCCCGTGTGCGCTGGAGAATTGCACGGCAACGACCTCTTTGCCGTGTGCTAGATATCGGGGCACACGGCAAAGCTGACATGTGGGTCCCACCTTCATTTCACGTCGATAACGACGGTGATGGTCGGTCGTGACACGAGGGCCCCACAACCTTGCTCTTTACCGTGTGTCCTGCGCAAGCACACGGCAAAGAAAGGGTTGTCACAAAAAAAAAATCCCCGCCGCGTCCCTCGCCAGGGACGGGCTGGGGACGGGGCAGTCGAGGGCGCCGCCGTCGTCGCGGTTGAGGCCGAGGCGAGCACGGGCTGGGGGCGGCACGAAGCCTTGCTGCTGCTGCTTGGACGAGGTCCTCCAGTCGCCTTTGCGGCCGCGGAAGATGCAGGGGAGAGGCTCGGCGGCGTCGCCGCGTCGTCGACGAGGTCCTCCAGGCGCAGCATGGCGGCCTGCACGGCCTCGGCGGCACGGGAGGCGAGGGCCGCGGGAGCTTGGAGGCGAACTGGCACAGCCGCAGGACTCGCCGGGGTGGCGGAGGCGTCCACGAAGCAGTATGCGTCGTCGAGGACCTGGAGTTCCTCCGGTGGTGTTGGCGGCCGGACGGTGAAGTCTGTGGCGTTCGTCGGCGACTCGCTGGCCCGGAATCAGATGCTCCGCCGTGTGCGCCGTCGGCAACTCGCTTCCCTGCGGCCAGAGGCAGGGCTCCGCCGTGTGCGCCACGAGCTCCAGCGCCTTCCCTTGTTGCTGCCTCGGTGTCGCTCGGCGTCGATGTAGTGTTCAGTGTTCACGAGTCACGACCTGGGAGAAGCGCAGGCCTCACGTGCACGTGATGATATACCTCCAGCTTCTACCCTCAAGGCACACGGATAGTGTGCTTTTCTATGCATGCTGTAAGCCGTTAGATCATGCAGGAGTATCCAATGAATGGTTCAGATACTTGATCCGCGTGAAACTACTCCATCCAATCAGCACGCACGGATTCTTTGCCGTGTGCCTGCACACGGTAAAGATTTTTTTGGTTTTTTAATTTACTTTTCTTAGTTCTAAACATAATTTGAAAGCAAGGAAAATAATAAAATCTAGAAATTCATCAACTCGCACGTATAAAAGGACGCCATGCCGAAGGTTTTCCTTTTTTGATGTTTTGTTCATTTTCTTTGAGTTTTTTCAAAAAAAGGTTAAAATGGCGAGCATGGCTATTCATTGAAAGGGGTAGAAATTTTCAAAACTATCAATGGTTCTATGACTATCACACACATCTAGTTCAAATTTGAATTACTTTCGGAAAATCGGCATAAAGTCGTTTAAATAGACGAAATTAGTTAAAAACCAAGAAAATTCCTAATATTTCTCTATTATCCATCAAATATGGTCTACTTTGTGTGGATATTTTATGGATTCCATTTTGCACCATATTTGTTATACTTGCTTCACAAAAAAAGCTATTTTTGGCACTTAGAAAATGAAAAATTATATTTATAAAACTAATTTGAACAAACTCAGTTATGCAACATTGTTTGCCATACCAAGACGCATCTATGTGTAAATATGGGAACATTATCACAAACTATGTCACGGGAATGGTGATATCTTGGTCATTTGTCTCGAAACTTATACATGTTTGTAGATGATAGACTTTTTTGTGAAGGAATTTTTTGGAAACTTTGTCAAAAATCAAGTTTATCATTTTTCCTATCAAATAGTACACATAATAGGACTCCATCTAAAAGGATTTCTTTTTTTGAGGTTTTCTTCATTTTCTTTTATTTTTTTGAAAAAATGGTCCAAATGGCCGGCACGGCTATTCGTTGAAAGAGGTCGATTTTTTCAAAACTATCGAATGTTTTGTGAATTAATAACTACTTGTTTATCTTAAAATGATTTTTCAAAAAAAATTCAGAGCAAATTATCACACACTTGCAGTTCAAATTTGAATTAATTTTAGAAAATTGGCATAAAGACATTTAAATAGGCGAATATAGGTAGAAATCGAGAAAATTCCTAATATTTTTGAATTTGCCATAAAATATGGACTACCTTGCGTGGAAATTGGAATTGTGCCATTTTGCATCATAGTTTTTGTAATTGCTTCACAAAAAAGTTATTTTTGGCACTTAGAAAATAAAAAAATGGTGTTTATAAAAATAATTCGAAAAAACTCAGTTCGGCAACATTGTTGCCCATACCAAAATACACCTATGTGCCAAATATGGTAACTTTATCACAAAATATGCTACGGTAATGGTCATATCTTGGTTATTTGACTTGAAACCTATATATGTTTATAGATGATATACCTTTTTGTGAACCATTCTTTTGAAAAGTTTGTCAAAAGTCAAGTTTATTATTTTTGCTAGCAAGTAGTACAAATAAAAGGATTCCATGCCAAAGGATTTATTTTTTGAATAATTTTTCACTGTATTTGATTTGTTTGAAAAAAATGCTCAAAATGGCCACCCTGCTATTCGTCGAAAGGGGTCGAATTTTTTAAAACTATCGACGGTTCTGTGATATAATCACTACATGTGTACCTTAAAATGATTTTTAAAAAAATCAGAGCAAACTATCGAACAGTTGTAGTTCAAATTTGAATTAGTTTTGGAAAATCGACATAAATTCATTTAAATAGGCGAATATAGTAGAAAGCGAGAAAATTCCTAATGTTTTTGAATTGACCATCAAATATGGACTACTTTGCGTGGAAATTGGATTGGTGCCATTTTGCATCTTATTTGTTCTACTTGCTTCATAAAAAATTCATTTTTAACAATTAGAAATAAAAAATGATATTTCTAAAAATAATTTTTAAATTTTGTTTGGCATTGTTGTTGCCCATATCAAGATACACCTATGTGTTAAATATGAGAAATTTATCACAAACCAAGACACGGGAATGGCTATTGGCCTTAGAAAATTGGGGGGGGGGGGTGTGAAAGGACAATGATGTCGCCTAGAGGGGGGGTGAATAGGCGATTAAAACTTTTCCGGTTTAGGCTTGCTAATTGCGGAATAAAACTAGGTGTTTAAATTAACAAGCCAACAACCTAAATAAACTAGGCTCACCTATGTGCACCAACAACTTATGCTAAGCAAGACAAGCAACAAGGTGATAGCAATAAAGAATACTTCAAGCACGAAGGCTATCACAATGTAAAGTGCATAAGTAAAAAAGCTCGGGTATAGAAATAACCGAAGCACGCGGAGACGAGGATGTATTCCCGAGTTCCTCCTTGAAAGGGAGTACGTCTCGTTGGAGAGGTGTGAACCGACACAACGGTTCAACAACCACAAAGGTTTCACCCTCTTCTCCGATGAACCACATCACAAAGGTTTGGTTCACCTTCCACTATCGGTATTCCTTCGAGGCGGAATCCGGAGCCTTTCAACAACAATCCGGGGCACAACCCACAATGGGATTGGGGGCTCCCAAACGGCTTTCAACAACAATCCGAGGCACAACCCACAAAGGGATTGGGGGCTCCCGAACGGCTTCAAGTGACCACACAAGGGTCCAACCACCACAAAGGCGTCTAGGGCCCGAAGACCCAAGAGTAACAAGTTCACAAGATTTCAACTTCCACGAATCCTCGTGGAGAGCACACCGATGCACCAAATGCAAAAGGCAAGAGCACAAGTGCTCAAGTCCTCCACTCTCAAATTCCAACAAAGCAACAAATGCTTATGGGGGAATAAGAGAGGATGAACAAAGAGGAGAACCACTCAAGAACTCCAAGAACTAGATCCACTATGGTCCCCTTACTTAGAGGAGAGATTGATTGGTGGAAATGTAGATCTAGGTCTTCTCCTTCAATCCTCCAAAGATCAAAGAGTTTGGGTGGAGGGATTGGGAGATATCAAGGAAATGAGCTTGCAACAATGGAGTAGAGAGAAAGCAAAGGTTGCTGGGCTCAGCTAGCTGGCTGGAGGAAGGTGGAGGGGTATTTATACCCCTCCCAGAAAAGTAGCCGTTGCAGCCAGATTCACACTGGAGTTTCCGGCCAAAGTGGCCGGAGACTCCGGCCTGCACCGGAAACTCCGGCCCCCTGGGGGCGGAAACTCCGGCCCCCACCAGGGGGTGAACCATTTCCAGACGAGAAAAGCACAGGCATAAACTCCGGCCCCTGGGACCGGAAAGTCCGGCCTAGGGCGGATACTCCGGCCTATTGGGCCGGAAACTCCGGCCCCCACTAGGGGCTGAACAAGAAAACACTCTCCGAGGAAAACCAAGGACCGGAGACTCCGGTCCAGAAGACCGGAGACTCCGGCCAGAAAGCAGTGAAACTGCAAAGCCTGAAATGCAATAACTTTCTCGTATGAACTCCAAATCAGGTGAATCCAATTGCGTTGGAAAGGTAACGACGAGTGTTATCACATAGAAATATTAAGGTCACAAATATAGAGGGGATACCACACATGGGAAGGTGTGGACCCTAACTCGAAGGTGGATCGGTAATATTTCCAACACGAAAACGCAACACGTTTTCAATAAGAAATCCGTTTTCGAAGAACTTGGGCTTGTCATGAAGATCAGGACATGCACCAAAACCCAACAAGGAGAAAAGCCAAATAAGAACCAAGAAAGATGATATGCCAAGTATGCAAAGGTATGAGCTCTCCACAAAGATGCGATCAAGTTACTCACTTGAGAACCCCTCTTGATAGTACGCCGTCTATCCTAAAACCCGGTCTCCCACTACATGAGACCGGTAAAATAGAAAACCTATCAAGATCATATCTTTGCCTTGCGCATTCCACTTGAGCTCGATGATGACGATCTTGACTCTCTCAAGTTGGAACACCTTTCTTGATTGTGCTTGCTAGCACATGCTTGATGAAGACTTCTCCAAATGCTCCCCCATACTCCATTATGGGAGGGCCTCGCAAAGCTCTGTCTTCATGTCTCCTTTGCAAGCCATCATCTACACATGACCATTCTTCATATAAACCCTTAAATAGAGCATTGGTCATCATGCCATCTTCAAGAGTCCAACACATGAACTCCAGTGGACAAGATCTATAAGAATATCTCAATGTAAACATTAGTCCATAAGGAGTGTCATTAATTACCAAAACCACACATGGGGCAACCATGCACTTTCAGGGGGGGGGGGAATGAAAATTGGTCTTTGCCGTGTGCAGACACACGGCAAAGACCATACGTAACTGCGCCGTCGGCCCCGTCATCTCGATGGACACGTGTCCAATGTCTTTGTCGTGTGCTGGTCTTTACCGTGTGTTTTTTGGTGTCTTCGCCGTGCGCCAAACGTTGCCGTGTGTTTTATGCGCTACTGTGTCGTGCGTCGTTCTTTGCCGTGTGCCCCCACATGGCAAAGAATCTTTGCCGTGTGCCCCGATATCCTGCACACGGCAAAGACTTTGGCACACGGCAAAGCTCAGCTCTCCCGTAGTGAGAATAGTAGTCGAGACCAGGTGCAACCAGGCACGTGCAATACTTTGCTTGACCTCACGTCAACAAAAAAAATTGCCTGACCTTTCTGCATCTTTATCCATACTAGTTGCCATGTACGTGCAACGCACGTCTTCACGATTAAAGGGCTAATTTACAAGAATGAAAGACCATACCAGAATTTACATGGATTGCTTCTTTTACATTTTTTGCATTAAGGCAAATGAAGGCGCAGTGCAAAATGCTAGCAAGAGTACACACAATCATGACAAACAACTTCACGATTCCAATTCATTCGCATCACTCAGCAATAAGATGATAATCATCGGGGAAACAAGAAATCAAAAGCCTCAATTTGTCTTAGTAGCAAATTTTTGGCAGTATATTCGCCACCAATCACCGAATCAGACGGTAGCCTCTTCCCCAAATCGCATCAAGACGATGGGGAAAAAAACCCTACGAAACAAAGCTGCTTAATTGGTATAGTTAATGTCAGAATTAAGCTTATTTGTGCTCATCTTTAACTTTGGAGGTTACTATCTCATGCGAAGGGACTTAAATTCTCACACTATTGATCGATGCTCATGCATGTGCGTAGATGAAAAGCTTCCTCCTGACATCTCTCGGTTCTGAAGCAGACAGACCTTCGAATTTTTTTTTTGAGGAAAGGATCCAACGCATATATTAAGGTAGCTCAATACACTTTACAAACAGGTCCAAAAGAAAACAGAAATTACAAAAGGACCCAGAAAAGTGCAAAAAGCACCCCAAGCCACCGGGAGGAAACACGATAGGATCCACCGCCGCGCCCCAAGCTCCTAGTCGACGCCGGAGCCGCCGTACCGCCAGCCGTCGGGAAGAAGGCACCAGCACATGTTGTAGACGACCGCAAGAGCCGTCTGCCATCACGCGACGGAACCTAGACTCGATGAACGCGCACGGCCACAGCGCCAGCTTCCCGCCTCCGCCCATCTTCTAGCCGCCTCCGCATCGCCCAGGACCACCACCACCACCACCACCCAGCCACCTCCAGACGCCACTCCCCTCGCCACCATGGCTGGCCGGAGCAGAACCGTCGAAGAAGACAACCTCCACCACCACCAATAAAAGCGGATCGCAAACAACCACCAACTTCTCCCCTCGCCACCACGGCCGTCCGGAGAAGCAAAGAAGGAAGAGAGCATCCGACGAACCTTCACGACCTCCCCGCGACGAGGCCGGAACGGGGAAAGGAGGGGAAGGACCACACCCAGCACACCGACGCCATCGCCACCGTCTTCGATGCCGCCGGGAGGCACAGACACCTAGATAGGAACCTATCTACACGCACAACCGATTACCAGAGCTCCCCCCCAACCTCACGGTGCCTAACAGGCGACTGGAGGCGGAGGGGAGTGGCGGAATCGCCGGCGAGAACTCGAACCTTTGAGTCGCCTCCGAGTCGCCGCTCTGAACGACCGAGGACTGACCTTCGAATTTCGACCACCATGGCTATCATCCTAAAAGTCTGTTTCACCCTGTACCCGTTCGTTGTGCTTGGTGGTGGCCACGTACACGGCAATAGCAATAGCAATGGCATTGCCGCCGGCGTGTACGACGTGACCGAGTACAGAGCGACTCCGGGCAGCGAAGACAACAAAGACGTGAGTGAAGTGAACGACTCGTTGATCCCCTTGTTTCCTTTTATTTTCTGAACCATGTGTCGGTCGACCATCCCTGTACAGGCATTCGTGGCGGCATGGCGCGCCGCGTGCAGCTCCACGGCCGGAAACGCGACGCTGCTTGTCCCCGAGGGCTCATTCGCCGTCGGCGCCGTCGAATTCTCGGGCCAGTGCCAGAGCGGCGATGCGCCGATGATAGTCTTGATCGACGGCCTGTTGCGGCCTTGCGCGGGTCGATCTGATAATTCCTGGATCGCGTTCAGTGCCTGACCAACCTCCTGGTCAGCGGCGCCAGGACCCTGGATGGTGAGGGAGGCGCCGAGACCAACAAGCCCAAGATGACGGTACTGACTCCGGCCGTACGATCATTCAGCACTACTCAATCGATCGAGCGTGGGCCAGCTGTTTTCTTTCCTGAACGATCGAGACAGTGAGCCGGTTTTGTCAATGTGCAGACTCTGGAGCTGGACGGCGTGGCGAACTCGACGGTGAAGGGCCTGCGGTTCGTGGACAGATATGGGTTCCACTTCCACGTGAATTTCCACCGCAGCAACGGAGCGGCGGAGGGCCGCAGCATCCATGCGCCGGGGGGCAGTCGCAACACGGACGGCATCCACGTGGGCTTGTCGAGCCACGTCCGCATCACCGACTCGGTGATCGGCACCGGCGACGACTGCGTGTCGGTGGTGCCTGGCTCCTCGGACGTGGTCGTCTCGGGCGTCGGCTGCGGCCCCGGCCACGGCATTAGCATGGGGAGCCTGGGGCGTGGGGAGGGCGAGTAGGAGGTGCGCTGGATGGTGGTCCGGAACTGCACGGTCCGCGCCTCCGCGGCACCACCAACGGGCTGCGCATCAAGACGTGGCCCGGCTCGCCTCCCGGTCGGGCGTCCAACATCACCTTCGAGGACATCACCATGGCCATCGTCTCCAACCCCATCGTCATCGACCAGAGCTACTGCCCCCACGACCGCTGATTCGACGCCATCGGCCGACCTTCGCTGGTGCAGATCAGAGACGTGACGTTCTGGAGGATCGAGGGGACGTCAAGCAGCAAGGTGGGGGTCCACCTGGACGGCATCAACCTCCGGTGCGGCAACCAGCCGTGCCATGCGCAGTCGACAACGTGCCTGGCTTGGAGGCGCAGCAGCCCAGCCTGTGGGTTCCCATCGACCAAGAAGATCACCTAGTGCCATCAGACACCGAATGACCATCCCTCTGATCGCCGATGCATGTTCGAAGTGTCTGACACTTTCCATCGATTACCGTAGTAACGCGTCTTTTATTCTTTTAGCGATGGCAATCCCTGTAATTATCACAAAACTGAAAATGTGTGTTGAGTTGTCAAACATTGAAGCAATCTGAGTCATTGATCACATATTGAACGGATCAAATTTAATGTATCAACACAAGTTCAACATATGTTTGCTCTTTTTTTAATAGTAGTATAGAAGACCCAAAATCATTCACCTGGGATGTACAGCTAAAACACCTGAATATTGGCAGTTACTCTGCTAGTACATTTTTTTACAGCAAGAGGCCAAATAGTTACAGCGGGCCCTCGATACACCTAGGCTAGAACTTCTTGTGTACAGCCTACAACAAGAACCATGCAAAATAGTGGGGGTTTCGCCCGAATCACATGTGCATCACTGTGATTGCCACTTCACCCGAACCTAAAAAAGAATGTACTCCCTCTGTCCCAAAATAAGTGTCTCAAGTTTGTCTAAAAATGGATGTAGCTTTCCCTAGTCGCTACGGAGATCGAGCAACCACCTTCCCCTCCCTCCCCTACAGATCAGCAGGTACGTACAGCAATCTACGTTAGGATGACACGGCGACTGCCACTACCCCTCGATCGCACTCTCCGCGTCGTCGAGCACGTCCGCGCTCTCCAGTAGGAGGTGGTCGCATATCCCCAGGAGCTGGTCAGCCAGCGGAGGGATGTGGGGGTGCCGCGTGTCGTTGTACTCGTGCGCGTTGAACGCTATCTGCCACACGTCGTGCCTGAACTCCTCCCTGTTCTTGTACTCCATCTTCCTCGCCTTATCCCTTATCGTGCCCAGGTCCATCGGGCGCTGGATCACGTCGTAGTAGTCGGGGGCGATCTTCTTTGTCACCGGTTTGAGGAACAGTAACGATATAGCAGTTTTGGTCCCGCAGGTGGTCGACTATCTTCTCCAGTATGTTGGAGAGCTCAACCTGTGTAGGGATGCACACAACAAAATCAGTTCCAGTTCCTAGTCTTGCAAATAAACAAACACCCATCGGTTATGTCTGTTCTTTCAGACAGTAGCACGTCCCTATTTGATAGCAGTTTTCACATAAAAAACTCGTCGAAAACTAAATGCAGAACAATCTTTAAACCATTGATCGAACTGAAATATTTGAGAACAGAAAAGAAAACATAATCCAAGTGATTTTCTACAGTCCTGTGCTTCCATCTCTTGATTTATTTTTTCTATTGAGATCATACTATTCTGTTGAGATCACATATACAAGTGAGATTTTAGTTGAGAAAAGGCTAGGGAGAATTCTAGAATGCAGAAAACAAAAGCAGAAACAAAGATGGACACCGGCAATTAATCGAATTCGTGCTTACAAGTGACTTTCATCGGAAAAAAAATATCAGCATCAAGGGCTGTTGATAAACATTAACAAGACAATGCACAATTCCACCAAGCATGAGTGAAATGAAGTACCTCTCCTCCTCTGCGACGCTCGGCCGATGGAGCATATTCTGTCATATCAGCCGGAGTGCGTCTCTTTGCTGCTCGATCCCTTTCAGGAACCTTTCTGTCATTTCGGTACGGCCGGTGATCAAGAACATCGTCATCTCGAAATTCATGCTTTTTCTTTTTCTTGCTTTTCTTCTTTGCCTTCTGGAGCTCTTCCTCCCTGCTTGCGTCATACATCCTAGCTTCAATTAACCTTTGTTCCTGTCTCTCTCGCTGCTCTTGAAAAGCTCTCCAGGATTCATCATTTCACATAACTTTGTTTTTCCTATTACCCTCCAAACCCAACCTATCAGAGGAAGTCATCTGGCTGGACTCTCCAGCATACCATTGATCTTCCTCTCTGTTAGCCTTCTCAAAGCTTGACAATTCAGCAATTTTCCTTATCTTCCTAGGCTCCTGGCCACTCCTAATTTCAATAGCCCTTTGCTGGTCTACATGCCCCTTAGGCTGCTTGATAATGACCTTACGAGGTGCATTCTTCTCTACTTCAGCAGGAGGCCGTATTACAACCAATGGCTTAGGGGTATCAGGAGGATAATCTTCAGATTTAATCTTATTAAATATTTTAATCTTGCCAATCTTCCCAGTAGATTTCAAATCTGTAGCATCCGTTGTACGTTTATCAGAAACGAAAGAACCTGCCACTGACATGTTACTCTCAAAGGACTTCTCAGGTACCCCACATCTGAATTTTACTGGTTTGGTCTTCCCAATGCTTTCTGGTCCCTCGGTTTCAGGAACATCAGACGAAACCTTGGCTACCAACCTCTTGCCTGGTGTCTTTGTTTGAGACTGACTCACAACATCAAGAGGATTATGTCTGAAGGAAATGGCATCCATTTCTGAGGTTTCTGGATCCTCCCCATGCTTGGGGCACAGTTTGTTGGTCCACATGTGTCCAAGCTAAGCAATATCAATGAGACACACAAAGTCAGGGAACAACATTTCCAGAGCACATGAGTAATCCAATCTAGTATGCTTACCGCACCACAAGCTCCGCATACAAGACTGTCCCCCCTTGCCCCTGCCTCTTCTCCTTAAAATAAGAAAAGGCATGCCACATAAGAATCAAGAACGGAAGACAAGATCAGCATTATACTAAATGCTACTACTATTAAAACAAGTTGAGAAGTTAAACACATGAACCATAGATTCGTCAAGACAAGTATTCAATTAGTCTACACAGCAACATTCACACCTAACTTGCAGCTATCTGGCAAAGCCAAGATTACTTAACATCGGCATTAGCTTGAATTGCCACAATAGTACAAACATGAGCTTTGGCACATCACTAACTCATCAGCTAGTTGTGATAGCAAACAGAACATCAATATCTGTCCGAAGTATGTGTCACATCACCCAAAACCAGGATAGTATAGGGAATGAGGGTGATTTGCACCAGCTTTGAGAGTTGAGGGACGTAAAGTGGAAGTTTTTGGATTTAAGGGCATTTAGTAGACTGGCAAGAGCTGAAGGGGGGCAACTGACTGCCCCAATGTTTATCATTCTTAGCTGTTTTTATCTAGGGTAAAATAAACATTATTGCGTGTGTATTTCAAAAGATTGTAATAATCTCCATCTCAGAATCTCTGAATAATACTAGGTTCATTACACAAGAAGGTCTCACAAAAGCTAAAAGGTCAGTTGAGCATATCCAATAGAGGCCTCCAGAAGCACCAGGTAATAGTGGGATTCTAGAGGGTAGGGAAAAAACTAGGAGGGACAGAGGACAGCCAAAGATGACATGGGAGGAGGCTGTAAAAAGGGAGTTTGGGGGATTGGGATGTACCTAGAGATTTGGCTCTTGATAAGGACTGTATGGGAATCAGAAATCCATATGCCGGAACCTTAATTTACTCTCTTGTACTTTGTTTACTTTTTTCTCTCTCTTTCACTCTTTGGTTTTAATATGTTTCCCTTGGGTTTCATATCTAGCGTACCCCAACTTGCTTGGGACAAAGGCTTTGTTGTTGTATTAAAACCATTACACGGCCAGTACAACACAACCATATGGTATCAGTGCAAGTTCTTTGTTGTGCCAGATCTATAAACTATCAACATTCAGTATGATAACAAGCAAAAGTTACTCCCTCCAGTTCCCAAGAATATGTTGTTTAAAGTCCATCTTTCATAACCTTGACTACTAGTATCTTTAAACAGAATAAGATCGATATTTTGAAATCATGTGCTTAAATTTGTCTCGCAAAGTACTTCCAGAATACAAAATTTGTTAGATTACATAAATATATTCTAATGTGAATTAATGAAAAAATTACAATTTGGAGGATGTGTCCAAAATGGCAACTATTATGGAACCGGAGGGGGTAATTCAAAAAGACACACAAATGTATGTATTCAAATACAGCTTCTAGCAACCCAAGTACAAAATACACATGAAAGTCAGTGGTCTCCAGCAGAGTACAAAGAAATAATACATAGTATATCACATTCATGCTCTGGACCTACCTTAAACCCATCCTTTCCTGGAACATTTTTCTTTTTAACAAGAATGATATCATTTGCATCAACCATCGTCTTAGTTTTAAGATTTGAGGGTAAACCATCTTCAGTATAAGAATATTCGACCTGTGTGCAGTCATATAAGTTCTATTAGAGATTGTTTCTGCTTGTATGGCGACAGATAATGAATCAGCAACAGCCAAGACTAGGCTCAGAACTTAGAGATGAATTTCTGATACCTCTTTTGCTCCTCTTGGTGTGCTCTCCTTTGGAGTTGATGCACTAGCATAGCCAGAAGATTTAGTCATTTGCCCAACCTTACCCTGTTTCATTTTATTGGCACCCTGATTATACATAGAGGTTCCCGCATGCTGCTTCTTCCTCTTTTTGTCATTACCACTCTCTGCAAAACAATAGTCCATTAATTATAACTACTAAAGTTGGTCTTTGGAAAGCAAAAACTATGAATTAACCACCTTCGAGCAATTTTTTTACTAAAGCAGCTTCTGCTTCGTCATCTTGAATTTCTTCGTTAGGTAGTGCTTGAGTAGGGCACCTTCTTATTTTAAGCCCTCTTGTTCCATCTGCTTTATCACTCCTCAGGTCTGCAGTACCAACATCGACATCGTCAAATTCTTCAGCATCTAGCAAGTTTTCAAGATCCCCAGCGAACGAGTCCAGATCACTGTTGGCTTCTGTATCACTGGCATTGTCATCACCGTCCATAGCCGAGAGTGACTGAACTTGTCTGTCCCATATTTCCTGACATTTCTCTTTAGTTTGCTGTTGAAGCTGCAGAAAAGACATCCTTGCAAACTTACTAACTGGAATTTGACCGATAGTAATTCCAGACGCTGCTTGCTCACTTGAAAGCTTTCTCACCATAGCAATCCGATGCCACCTTGTTAACTTATAAATTTGCTCGTCCGGAACACCGAATTAGAGAAGCAACTGTTTACAGCAATATCAATGGCAAGTATTAGTAAATACGAAGTGTAAAAAGGCATGAATACTGCAGATTTTCTTCCAGTTAAATCACTGTGGGATTTGGTCAGACTTTTTATTTGTCATAGCCAATGGCCTTTTGGGAAATATATTCCTTCTTTGAATGTATGGAGGTAACTGTTCCACTTTGTAAAGGGATCGGCATACAAAATTCTTAATAAACCAGTCAATAAAACAAAGCATCTGAAAGACTATCCATACACATATATGTCATATGTGTTCTCGGTGAAGCATGTTCCTTGATCCTATGCCATGTCAAGGCTGGAACCCCAAGGCGAAAAATACTACCGAGAGGATGGCCAGGTGGCACGGCTATTTGGGGAGAGGGGTCCGATTACGGATTGGGGGGACATAGTAGACAGAAGACCGATTGCAGTACTTCTTTTTTAACGAAAATATAGGTGTGAAGCCTCTTTATAAAGAGCTGACCTTAACAATCGAATCCAAGTAAATCTTGTAACTGAGGAAATATCTTAT
Source organism: Poa pratensis (assembly GCA_947311845.1). NCBI lineage: Eukaryota > Viridiplantae > Streptophyta > Magnoliopsida > Poales > Poaceae > Poa > Poa pratensis. Next base: position 20,551,951 of record CAMZMU010000095.1, on the reverse strand, counting down.
CTCTAGTTGTCTTAAGGGCCTTTAGTTGAGAGAAAACTTTCTAATTGAAAATATAATTTCCTAGCTAACACAACAGTGTTGAGGGGATTATATTCCTTAAGTTGGATAAGGCCTAGCACGTGGGTTACTGGCCCACATGAAAGTATAGTACTGCTAAATCATTAGACTTGATGGTACCTCTCGGGCTGCATCCATGCTCAACCTGCGGAGATCAGCATCTGTTCCGGTAACAGTGGTACCTTTGGCTGCAGCAGACTTTTTTTTATGACTTGAATTGGCGACAGGTGCTTTTGGAGTTACGCGCACGTAGCTAAATCCTAAACCACGGCCAGATGGATCACCAACACCAGTAATTTCTAGTCTTTCTATATTCTCTCTGTCCTGCATACACCCAAGAAAATCAAATTAGAACACTCGTGGGAAACCATTAGGCAAGGAGCATTAACAACATACTCCCTCCGTTCCTAAATGTAAGATGTTTAGGTGTTTCACATGTTGTTGATGACGTGAAACACACGTTCGTTGGGAGACCCAAGAGGAAGGTATGATGTAGTCAGCAGCAAGTTTTCCCTCAGAAAGAAACCAAGGTTATCGAACCAGTAGGAGCAGCAACTCTTCAGAAGGTTGTCAACGGCGCCAGAAAAATAGCTGTCGCAGGAAGTCTGGACTGTTGACGTGGAATCTGCACACAACACAATCAAACTACTTTGCCCCAACGAAACAGTGAGGTTGTCAATCTCACTGGCTTGCTGAAAACAAAGGATTAAACGTATGGTGTGGAAAATGAGTATTAAATTGTAGAGAATGAAAAAGGAACAGTTTAAAGTTTGTGGTTGTTTAATCAGTGTAAAAGAATGGACCGGGGTCCACAGTTCACTAGTGGTGTCTCTCCATAAAAGATAACTAACATGTTGGGTGAACAAATTACAACTGGGCAATTGACGAATAGTGAGCGCATGACAATGCATATACATGACATGTTGACTACTATGATATTTAATTGGGCATTACGACATAATACATAGACCGTTATCCAACAACATCTATGACTAATAATCCACCGCCGGGTTGTCATCCGAGTCCCCGTTGGTATTAAGTTGCAAGCAACGGATAATTGCATTAAGTAAAGTGCGTAATGTAAACAAACACATATGCCCGTGGACATAGCATCGTTAGGTTATCCCTAGTGGCAACAGCACATCCACAACCTTAGAACTTTCTGTCACTGTCCCAGGTTAAACGGAGACATGAACCCACTATCTAGCATAAATACTCTCTCTTGGAGTTACAAGCATCTACTTGGCCAAAGCATCTACGAGTAACGGAAAGCATGCAAGATCTTAAATAACATATGAGATAGATTGATAATCAACTTGACATAATATTCAATATTCATCGGATCCCAGCAAACACAACATGTAGCATTACAATAATATGATCTTGATCATGTAGGGCAGCTCACAAGATCTAAACATGATGGCACAAAGTGGAGAGACAACCATCTAGCTACTGCTATGGACCCGTAGTCCAAGGATGAACTACTCACACATCACTCCGGAGGCAGGCATGGCGATGTAGAAGCCTCCGGTGACGATTCCCCTCTTCAGCAGGGTGCCGGGAAGAGGTTCTGAACCCTCCCGAGCTAGGGTTGACGACGGCGGCGTCTCTGGATCTTTTCGTGGATATTTGCTCAGGTACTTAGGGTTTTCGCGTCGGGGGAATAAGTAGGCGAAAGGGCGGCGGCTGCGGACCCCCGAGGGGCCCACACCACCCTAGGGCGCGGCAGAGGGGGCCCCGCTCCCTAGGTGCGTGTGGCCTCCTGGTGGCCCTCCTCTGCTGCTCCTTCGCTCCGTCAGGTGTGTTCTGGAAAAATATGCACCCCCGTGTAGTTTCGTCCAATTCCGAGAATATTTCCAGAGTAGCTTTTCTGGAATACAAAAACAACAGAAAACAGGAACTGGCACTTCGGCATCTTGTTAATAGGTTAGTCCCAAAAAATGTATAAAAGTGATATAAAGTAGATGCAAAACATGTAGCAATTGGTATAAAACAAGCATGGAACATCAAAAATTATAGATACGTTTGAGACGTATCAATATGCCACTAGTCCAGGTGTAAAAGTCCACTCGACAAATAGAATAAAGAATAACCACACTAATTCCTCATGAGCTAGTAAACATTGACACAAAAAGGGAATAATAACATTTTGAATAATTTAAAGGTAGCACATGAAAAATTTACTTGGAGTGGCAAGGAAATATCACATATAGGTAGTTATGGTGGACACAAATGGCATGGATTTTGGCTCAAGGATTTGGATGCACGAGAAGCATTCCCTCTCAGTACAGAGTTTAGGCTAGCAAGGTTATGTAAGCAAACAAGAATATCAACCCGTACACCAAGTTTTATATGACAAACATATTGCAAACGTTATAAGACTTCATACCGTCTTCCTTGTTAACCAAACCCTGTTATTAGAAAATATCTAGACCTTAGAGGTACCACCGATGCAAACCAAATTTTCAACAAGCTTTACGGTAGTTCTTCACTAATAGGCTTAACTCATATGATGCACAATTTAATCATGATCTACTTGTTAACTCAAAACAATTGACAAGCATCAAGTTATCCATTTTAGTGATCTACAAGATTAAGCAAGTTTTTCCTTATACCAATTACCACATGCAACATTTTCTGAACCAACCAAACACCAATCAATTTATTTCATCAACTCTCCAAACAAATATAAGTGAAGCAAGAGAGTACTTTCTACAAAAGAAAGCTAATAGCTCTGACAAGAGATACATGAAAACAGGAGCTAAAAGCTGAACAGCGCTAGATATGAATACTCAACAAATATAAGTGAAGAATAGGAGTATTCTCATGAAAAAGCGGAGCGTGTCTCTCTCCCAATCAACAATGCTAGGGTCCAGTCAAGCTTTATTGAAAATAAAAGTGCAATACTGAAAATAAAAAGCACACAGACGCTCCAAGAAAAGCACATATGATGTGAAAGAATTAAACTATAGTTTCACTAGAGATGACCTGATAATTTTGACGATGAAGAAGGGGATGCCTTGGGCATCCCCAAGCTTAGACGCTTGAGTCTTCTTGAAATATGCTGAGGAGATCCATGGGAGCCTCCCCAAGCTTAAGCTCTTCACTCTTCTTGATCCTATTATATCATCCTTCTCTCTTGACCCTTGAAAACTTCCGTCACACCAAACTCAAAGTAGATCTCATTAGAGGGTTAGTGCATAATCAAAAATTCCCATGTTCTATAAAGACGCAATATGATTTGTTACTTTAAACATTAGCTACAGCCACTGATGTTATGTGAAGCTCTTTCACCCAAAAAAGAATTTCACTCAACAATAGTAAAAGAGAGAATGCAAAAAATAAAAAGGCATAATCTGTCTAAAACAGAACAGTCCGCAAAGACGAATTTTTTCGAGACACTTACGACGCTCAGATCGAGAAACTCTGAACTAATGAAAGTTTCAGACATTCATAAAGATTACGCACAAATTTTTTCAGATTTAATTAACAATCTAGTGATTTTAGGAATTTTCGTACAGTGAACAGCAAAAATCTGTTTCTGCCCAGCAATCAAAATTAAGCATCATCTTATCATTAGAGGCTACTCTTGGTACAACAATGCGAGAAAATAAAGATACAAAGGAGTTGCTACAGAAGTAAACAAACTCCTTGACTAATACTGAAAATAAAAGATAATGGGTTGCCTCCCAAAAGCGCTTTCTTTTAATGCCTTTTAGCTAGGCTAGAAGATTTTAATGATGCTCTCAAAAGAATAAGAGTTGAAAAACAAAAGAGAGCATCAAGAGGCAAATATCAAACACATTTAAGTCTAACCCACTTCCTATACAAAGGAATCTTGTACCAAAATAAATTATTGAAGCATAAAGCAAATAGCATAGAAAGATGAAACAAATATAGCTTCAAAACTTTCAACATAAAGAGATGTGTTTTAGTAACTTGAAAACTTTTACAACCATATTTTTCTCTCTCATAATAACTTTCAGTAGCATCATGAACAAACTCAATAATATAACTATTTCATAAAGCATGCTTTTCATGATCTACAAACACATAATTTTTATTAAGCTCAAAAACAGTAGGGTTATTGGTGCTTGGTTGACGGGAGAGTATTTGAGGATGATGATGATGGTGACGATGAGTACTTCCCCGGCAACGGCGCCAGAAAACAGCTTGATGGCTACGTGTTGGTGAACCCCAAGAGGAAGGTTATGATGTAGACAGCAGAAGTTTTCCCTTGAATAATCTACCCAAGGTTATCAATCCAGTAGGACTTGACGATCTATCGGAAGGTTGTTGATGTTGACTCCCCCTGGCGCTAGGGAGCTTGCACCAACGTGGAATCTGCACAGACACAAACCAGAACTTTGCCCAACACGAAACAGAGAGGTTGTCAATCTCTCCGGTCTTGCAGAAACAAAGAGTTAAACGTATGGTGTGGAAAACAGCAGGAAAAACAGCAAGTAACAGGAAACAGATGATTGCAGCAGGTTGTGTAAACAGTATGAGGAAATTGGACCAGGGTCCACAGTTCACTAGTGGTGTCTCTCTCAGAACAGATAACTAGCATGTTGGGTAAACAAATTACAGCTGGGCAATTGACAAATAGAGAGGGCATAACAATGCAATACATGCCAAGATGTCTACTATGAAATCTAGTTGGGCATTACAACAAAGTACATAGACCGTTATTCCAACCGCATCTATGCCTAAATAATCCACCTTCAAGGCAGCATCCGCATCCTATTCAGTATTAAGTTGCTAACAACAGATTATTGCATGAAGTAAAGTGTGTAATGTAATCAATACAAGTGCCCTTGGACACTGCACCAATGTTTTATCCCTAGTAGCAACAGCACATCTACCATCTTAGACCTTTCTGTCACTGATCCAGATATCTAGAGACTGAACCCACTATCGAGCATAAATACCCCCTCTTGGAGTCACAAGCATCTACTTGGCCAAAGCATCTACTAGCAACGGAGAGCATGCAAGATCAAGAGCACATAGATAAACAACTTGAATAAACATGGTATCAATATTCATCGGATCCCAGCAAACACAACATCTAGCATTACAATAAGATGATCTTGATCATGTTAGGCAGCTCACAAGATCTAAACATGGAGGCACAAGGTAGAGAGACAACCATCTAGCTACTGCTATGGACCCGTAGTCCAGGGGTGGACTACTCACGCATCACTCCGGAGGCAGGCATGGTGATGTAGAGCCCTCCGGTGATGATCTCCCCTCCGGCAGGGTGCCGGGAAGAGCTTCAGAACTCCTCCGATCTGAGATTGACGATGACGGCCGCGACGGAACTTTTCGTGGAATATGATCGACCGTAATAGGGTTTTCGCGTCGCGGAGAATATATAGGCGAAGAGGCGGCGTCGGTGGCCGAGGGGGGCCACCACGCCATAGGGGGGCGCGGGCCCACCCTGGGCCGCGCCCTAGTGTGGCGTGGCCCCCTGGTGGGTCTGCTCCGACTCCCCTTTGGACTCCGTGATCTCCTCGTGATATTATTGACGATGTCTTTTGTTTCGTCCAATTCCGAGAATATTTCCTTAATAGATTTTCTGAAACCAAAAACAGCAGAAAACAGGGAACTGGCACTGTGGCATCTTGTTAATAGGTTAGTCCCAGAAAATGCATAAAAATGATATAAAGTGTAACCAAAACATGTAGCAATTGATATAATAACAGCATGGAACATCAAAAATTATAGATACGTTTGAGACGTATCAAGCATCCCCAAGCTTAGTTCCTGCTCGTCCTCGAGTAGGTAAACGATAAAAACAGATAATTTTTGAAGTGACATGCTACCAACACAATCTTTGATCAAATAACAATGTAATGCACATGATCTGAATGAAGTGATCCAAGCCAATGGTCTATAGTTTGCAAGCAAGTAAATAAAGAGTAAACATAAGTGATCACACAAGTGCAAACTTTCATGAATAATACTATAAAACATTTAGAGATATAATAGTCTAACATAATAGTTAGTTCACAGCAGCAATAATTTCAACATGAAAGTGTTTGTATCAACACAAAGGAAGATAATAGCTTCAGCTTTTGCTTCAACTTTCAACATGTATATCATATAGATAATGTCAATGCAAAGAATATGATCAACCAAACACAAAGTTATGTAAAAACTGTTATACTGGAGTTGACAATGATGTTTGCTTAAGTAGACAGAAAGAAGTGGGAAAACTGACTCAACATAAAAGTAAAAGAATGGCCCTTCGCAGAGGGAAGCAGGGATTAACATCATGTGCTAGAGCTGTAGTTCCCGAAGGCATATAGAGAGCATAAAATATTGTTTTGTAAGGTAATGGTGTATACAGGTGTCAACAAATCAGCAAATAGGCAATACTCTACTTCACTAGTTGATCAAACTTTACAAGAGCGGCTCCCATGAAGGACGTTATTTCTACCAGCGGGCAGATCATCCCTCTTCTCTTTTGTTTACACACTTGTGAACATTGCTTGACTGACGAATCAGGGGCAAAAAGATGTGAAGAGAATTGTTTGGTTAAAGTTGTAATTAATTGGGACTGGGCACCCCGTTGCCAGCTCTTTTTGCAAAATTATTGGATAAGCGGATGTATATGCCACTAGTCCAGGTGTGTAAAATTTGATCAACCAGGAAATAAAGACCACCTATCTACGTCCTTATGAGCTTTTCAAGTAGTGACACAAAAAGGAAATTGTTTTGAGTAGTTAGTAGATAGCACATGAAGAAATTTACTTGGAATGGTGAAAACACCACATAATAGGTAGGTATGGTGGACACAGGTGGCATGGATTTGGCTCAAGGTTTTGGATGTACAAGAAGCATTCCCTCTTAGTACAGAGTTTAGGCTAGCAAGGTTATTATAAGCAAACATCATTATCAACTGGAATAGCAAGAGTGTACATAAAACACAAGGTTTGACGAACCATAGACTCCCACTGTCTTCCTTGTTAACACATAGCCTTCATCCAAAAATTATCTAGACTACTATGGACTTCCAATTATGCAACAGATTATTATAGCAGAAAATCCTTATAGTAGTTCTTCATTAATAGCCATTACTTACATGATGCACAAGCTTAAACATTAATTACTTGACAGCTCAAAACAATTGGCAAGCATCAAATTACTCAAGACAACGATCTAAAAAGATTCATGTAAGCATTTTATACCACTACCACATGCATAGCATTTTTCTGGTCCAACCAAACACCAATCAACTTATTTGACAACTCTCCAAACAGATATAAGTGAAGCAAGAGAGTACTTTCTTCAAAAGAAACTGAAAGCTCTAACAAGAGATACATGAAAAACTGAGAGCTAACAGCAATAACAGCAACTAGACAGGAATACTCAACAAGTATAAGTGAAGCACAAGAGTATTCTAATGAAAAAGTGGAGCGTGTCTCTCTCCCAAACATGAATACTAGGATCCAACAAGTATAGCACAGCAAACAAAACAAAACAAACTGAAAACAAAAACACACTGACGCTCCAAGGAAGAGTACACTAGCATGAAGCAATAAAAATATAGCACCATTAGAGATGACCTGATAATTTGTAGATGAAGAAGGGGATGCCTTGGGCATCCCCAAGCTTAGATGCTTGAGTCTTCTTGAAATATGCTGGGGAGGTAAGCCTCCCCAAGCTTAAGCTCTTCACTCTTCTTGATCATGTAATATCATTCTCCTCTATCAACACTTGAAAACTTCCTTCACACCAAAACTTAACAGCTTTTCTCATTAGCAGGTTAGTGCACTAAAAGATAATACTTCAAAGTTCTAGCAAAGACAAAACTCACAAGCCAACTATTTTAAACATTAGCCACTGTTACTAGGCTCAAGTGGGCACTTTTACACGAAAAGAAACCACTTAAAAACTTGTAAAAGAGAGAATGCAAAATAAAAGACAGAATCTGTCAAACCAGAACAGTCTGTAATGACGAATTTTTTCGAGGCACTTACGATGCTCAGATGAAAACTTTTGAAATAATGAAAGTTGCGTAACATCATCAGGAACATGCACAAAAAGTTTCAGCATTTTTCGATTTTTTCTGATTTTCTACTGAATTAAACGGTGACGAACAGCAATCTGTCCAATGCAGTCCCGAAAATAAAACCAACTTTGCATTAGTAACTCTCCTTGGCACAACAAAACAGCAAATAAAAGATACAAAGGAGTTGCTACAGAGGTAAACAAGCATCCTTGACTCAAGAAAACAAAAATAAAACAGCAAATAAAAACATGGGTTATCTCCCAGAAGTGCTTTTCTTTAATGCCTTTGAGCTAGGCATGAAGAGATGCATCAAGTATTGTCAAGACCAGAAAATCCAAAACCATAATTTGTCTTGACACTAGTATCATGTGAGTATTTCATCTTCTTCCTAGGGAAGTGTTCCATACCTTTCTTGAGTGGGAATTGAAATTTTATATTCCCCTCTCTCATATCAATAACAGCACCAACAGTTCTCAGAAAAGGTCTTCCCAAAACAATAGGACAAGAAGGATTGCATTCAATATCCAAAACCACAAAATCAACAGGGACAAGATTGTTATTAACCATTATCAAAACATCATCAACTTTTCCTAAAGGTTTCTTCATAGAAGAATCAGCAAAGTGAACATCCAAATGACATTTTTCCAAAGGTGCAAGCTTGAGAATATCATATAAATTTTTAGGCATAACCGAAATACAAGAACCAAGGTCACACAAAGCATTGCATTCAAACTCACTCAGTTTCATTTTAATAACAGGTTCCCAATTATCATCTAACTTCCTAGGGATAGAAGCTTCAAGTTTTAATTTTTCTTCCCTAGCATGCATGAGAGCTTTGATAATATGTTCAGTAAAAGCCATATTTATTTTACTAGCATTAGGACTCTTAGCTAGCTTTTGCAAGAACATGATGACTTCAGTTATGTTACAATTTTCGAAATTGAAGTTGTTGTCATCAAAAACAATGGAGCAATTATCACCAACACCTCTAAAAATTTCAGCACTTTTACTAGGAACAAAAGTAGTGCTATCAGGCAATTTAAAACTTTTTGTAGAGGTAGTAGAGACATTTCCAACACTTATTATCTTTTCACTAACAGTAGGGGGCGCATTAGCATGTGAGGCTCATTTGTTTCATTAGTAAAAATAGTGCAAACTCTAACAGCAGCTGTTGTACTAGTATTTTCTTTAATAGCTTCGGGTTTAGCTGCCATTTTATTTATCAAGGAGGTTTGAGAATCTGACAAATTCGAAACATAAGTCTCAGTATTAGAAATCCTAGTTTGCAAACCTGAGATTTCATTATTTAGATTTTCAATTTGGTGACTTATATTCCTTAGCATACTAGATTGTTCCTCCATCATTCTAGTGAATATCTTATTTTGCTCAAATTGCTTTTGCATAAAATCCTTAGTTGCTTTCTCAACCTCTATCATTCTTTCTTCACTAACCATGCCAAACTTGCCATTAGGACTTCCATAAGAGTTGCTACCATTAGAAGGATATGGCCTATAATTGTTGCTACCAAAATTATTCCTATAGCATTGTTGTTGAAGTTGTTATTTTTAATGAAGTTTACATCAACATTTTTCTCATCATGAGCAACCAAAGAAGCAAGAGGAATATTATTTGGATCCACAACACCATGTCCATTCGAAAGCATAGTCATAATAGCATCAACTTTATCACTCAAGGAGGAAATTTCCTCAACAGAATTTACCTTCTTACCAGTTGGAGCCCTTTCAGTGTGCCATTCAGAATAATTTACCATCATATCATCAAGAAGCTTTGTAGCAGCACCCAAAGTGATGGACATAAAGGTCCCTCCAGCAGCCGAGTCCAATAAATTCCTTGAAGAAAAATTTAGTCCTGCATAAAAGGTTTGGATGATCATCCAAGTAGTCAGTCCATGAGTGGGACAGTTTTTAACCAAAGACTTCATTCTTTCCCAAGCTTGGGCAACATGCTCATTATCAAGTTGCCTAAAGTTCATAATACCACTTCTCAAGGAGATAATTTTAGCAGGAGGATAATATTTTCCAATGAAAGCATCTTTGCATTTAGTCCAGGAATCAATACTATTTCTAGGCAAAGATAGCAACCAATCTTTAGCTCTTCCTCTTAAAGAGAAAGGAAACAATTTCAGCTTAATAATATCACTCTCTACCTCCTTATACTTTTGCATATCACAAAGTTCAACAAATTGTTTAAGTGGGCAGCAGCATCATCAGTACTAACACCAGAAAATTGCTCTTTCATAACCAGATTTAACAGTGCAGGCTTAATCTCATAAAATTCTGCTTTAGAAGCAGGTGGAGCAATGGGTGTACAGATAAAATCATTGTTGTTTGTGCTAGTAAAGTCACACAACTTAGTATTTTCAGGATTACTCATTTTAGCAAGACTAAAACAAACAAAAGCACAACTCGAAATTAAAAACTAGATGCAGGAATTTAATTTTTTTTGGGTTTTTGATTTTTAACAGCAAGCAAAACAAAACTAAAACAAGACAAAAACAAAGTAAAGAGATTGGAACTGAGAGACTCCCCTTTCCAATAGCCTCCAAGTCCCCGGCAACGGCGCCAGAAAACAGCTGGTGCCTGGTTGACGGGAGAGTATTTGAGGATGATGATGATGGTGATGATGAGTACTTCCCCGGCAACGGCGCCAGAAAACAGCTTGATGGCTACGTGTTGGTGAACCCCAAGAGGAAGGTTATGATGTAGACAGCAGAAGTTTTCCCTTGAATAATCTACCCAAGGTTAATCAGTAGGACTTGACGATCTATTGGAAGGTTGTTGATGTTGACTCCCCCTGGCGCTAGGGAGCTTGCACCAACGTGGAATCTGCACAGACACAAACCAGAACTTTGCCCAACACGAAACAGAGAGGTTGTCAATCTCTCGGTCTTGCAGAAACAAAGAGTTAAACGTATGGTGTGGAAAACAGCAGGAAACACAGCAAGTAACAGGAAACAGATGATTGCAGCAGGTTGTGTAAACAGTATGAGAAATTGGACCAGGGTCCACAGTTCACTAGTGGTGTCTCTCTCAGAACAGATAACTAGCATGTTGGGTAAACAAATTACAGCTGGGCAATTGACAAATAGAGAGGGCATAACAATGCAATACATGCCAAGATGTCTACTATGAAATCTAGTTGGGCATTACAACAAAGTACATAGACCGTTATTCCAACACATCTATGCCTAAATAATCCACCTTCAAGGCAGCATCCGCATCCTATTCAGTATTAAGTTGCTAACAACAGATTATTGCATGAAGTAAAGTGTGTAATGTAATCAATACAAGTGCCCTTGGACACTGCACCAATGTTTTATCCCTAGTAGCAACAGCACATCTACCATCTTAGACCTTTCTGTCACTGATCCAGATATCTAGAGACTGAACCCACTATCGAGCATAAATACCCCCTTGGAGTCACAAGCATCTACTTGGCCAAACCATCTACTAGCAACGGAGAGCATGCAAGATCAAGAGCACATAGATAAACAACTTGAATAAACATGGTATCAATATTCATCGGATCCCAGCAAACACAACATCTAGCATTACAATAAGATGATCTTGATCATGTTAGGCAGCTCACAAGATCTAAACATGGAGGCACAAGGTAGAGAGACAACCATCTAGCTACTGCTATGGACCCGTAGTCCAGGGGTGGACTACTCACGCATCACTCCGGAGGCAGGCATGGTGATGTAGAGCCCTCCGGTGATGATCTCCCCTCCGGCAGGGTGCCGGGAAGAGCTTCAGAACTCCTCCGATCTGAGATTGACGATGACGGCCGCGACGGAACTTTTCGTGGAATATGATCGACCGTCATAGGGTTTTCGCGTCGCGGAGAATATATAGGCGAAGAGGCGGCGTCGGTGGCCGAGGGGGGCCACCACGCCATAGGGGGGCGTGGGCCCACCCTGGGCCGCGCCCTAGTGTGGCGTGGCCCCCTGGTGGGTCTGCTCCGACTCCCCTTTGGACTCCGTGATCTCCTCGTGATATTATTGACGATGTCTTTTGTTTCGTCCAATTCCGAGAATATTTCCTTAATAGATTTTCTGAAACCAAAAACAGCAGAAAACAGGGAACTGGCACTGTGGCATCTTGTTAATAGGTTAGTCCCAGAAAATGCATAAAAATGATATAAAGTGTAACCAAAACATGTAGCAATTGATATAATATCAGCATGGAACATCAAAAATTATAGATATGTTTGAGACGTATCAGTTATCAAACCCACTTTTGGCAATAGTAGTATAATTAATATCATTAGGCAATATAGGACCATCATCAAGAGCATTATCATATATAACATTAGGGAGCACATTTTTACTTTCTGCAATTTCCTCTTTTACTTGAGTCAAGGAGGATGTTACTTCAAATTTATCAAAAAAAGATATTTCAATAGAATCATGACATTCAACAATATAGCATTCTTCCTCCTTAGGTAGGCATGGAGGGTAATTATATAATGTAAGAGTTAAAGAGTTACTGTCATTAGAAGGTAGGTCCTCCTTTTGTTCATCACGCTCTTCCTCTTTTTCATCAAATGAGCTTTCAGCTTCAGCAATTTCTTCTTCCACGTTTTCCTGCAAGGCATTAGTCTCTTCTTTATGAGGAAAAATCCTCTTGACATGTTCAGTAATATAAGAATTTTCATCCTTATAGTTATCCAAACAATATTTAAGTATAGCAAGACTTTCAGATTTATAAGGGGCATCAATTTTATGCTCAAGATAAGAACTAATTTCAAGTGCACCCTTAAAGACAATAAATTCTTCCATCCTTTCTACCTCATAAGCATTATAGTAACCTTTAACATAAGAAGCTAAGGTTTCATTTTCATTACAAGCACATTGGAAAGGAAAGTGTTTAGACTTCCTATGACAATCAGATTTATTAAAGCAAAAAGATTTGCCAAATATATAGCATAAATTTCTAGCATATTCCTCTAGTTGATTTAACAATTTCCATAAGTATATCCCTTTTTGTGATAAGCGATAATTCCTATAATATCTTCGTTCATCTTCCGTGGACCCACCTTGCCAACAAGATCTAGTTTCATAGAGATAAGACATTGATAGCAAATAAACAACTAGACATAATAACAAACCGAAATAAACTAAATGCAAGTAACTAATTTTTTTGTGTTTTTGATAATTGAAAGCAAACAAGATAAAATAAAATAAACTAAGCAAGACAAAAACAAAGTAAATAGATTGGAAGCGTGAAACTCCCCTTGCAGAAGACTGCTGTCTCCCCGGCAACGGCGCCAGAAAAATAGCTTGATGACGTGAAACACACGTTCGTTGGGAGACCCCAAGAGGAAGGTATGATGTAGTCAGCAGCAAGTTTTTCCTCAGAAAGAAACCAAGGTTATCGAACCAGTAGGAGCAGCAACTCTTCAGAAGGTTGTCAACGGCGCCAGAAAAATAGCTGTCGCAGGGAGTCTGGACTGTTGACGTGGAATCTGCACACAACACAATCAAACTACTTTGCCCCAACGAAACAGTGAGGTTGTCAATCTCACTGGCTTGCTGAAAACAAAGGATTAAACGTATGGTGTGGAAAAGAGTATTAAATTGCAGAGAATGAAAAAGGAACAGTTTGCAGTTTGTGGTTGTTTAATCAGTGTAAAAGAATGGTCCGGGGTCCACAGTTCACTAGTGGTGTCTCTCCATAAAAGATAACTAACATGTTGGGTGAACAAATTACAGCTGGGCAATTGACGAATAGCGAGCGCATGACAATGCATATACATGACATGTTGACTACTATGATATTTAATTGGGCATTACGACATAATACATAGACCGTTATCCAACAACATCTATGACTAATAATCCACCGCCGGGTTGTCATCCGAGTCCCCCGTTGGTATTAAGTTGCAAGCAACGGATAATTGCATTAAGTAAAGTGCGTAATGTAAACAAAAACATATGCCCGTGGACATAGCATCGTTAGGTTATCCCTAGTGGCAACAGCACATCCACAACCTTAGGACTTTCTGTCACTGTCCCAGGTTAAACGGAGACATGAACCCACTATCTAGCATAAATACTCTCTCTTGGAGTTACAAGCATCTACTTGGCCAAAGCATCTACGAGTAACGGAAAGCATGCAAGATCTTAAATAACATATGAGATAGATTGATAATCAACTTGACATAATATTCAATATTCATCGGATCCCAGCAAACACAACATGTAGCATTACAATAATATGATCTTGATCATGTAGGGCAGCTCACAAGATCTAAACATGATGGCACAAAGTGGAGAGACAACCATCTAGCTACTGCTATGAACCCGTAGTCCAAGGATGAACTACTCACGCATCACTCCGGAGGCAGGCATGGCGATGTAGAAGCCTCCGGTGACGATTCCCCTCTCCGGCAGGGTGCCGGGAAGAGGTTCTGAACCCTCCCGAGCTAGGGTTGACGACGGCGGCGTCTCTGGATCTTTTCGTGGATATTTGCTCAGGTACTTAGGGTTTTCGCGTCGGGGGGAATAAGTAGGCGAAAGGGCGGCGGCTGCGGACCCCGAGGGGCCCACACCACCCTAGGGCGCGGCAGAGGGGGGGCCCGCGCCCTAGGTGCGTGTGGCCTCCTGGTGGCCCTCCTCTGCTGCTCCTTCGCTCCGTCAGGTGTGTTCTGGAAAAATAGGCACCCCCGTGTAGTTTCGTCCAATTCCGAGAATATTTCCAGACTAGCTTTTCTGGAATACAAAAACAGCAGAAAACAGGAACTGGCACTTCGACATCTTGTTAATAGGTTAGTCCCAAAAAATGTATAAAAGTGATATAAAGTAGATGCAAAACATGTAGCAATTGGTATAAAGCAAGCATGGAACATCAAAAATTATAGATACGTTTGAGACGTATCAGTTGTCTAGATGCATACTAAAATGAGTGAACATACACAATAAAACATGTCTAGATACATTTATATACATGTGAATGTGGACAGAAGCTAAAAACATATTATATTTAGGAACGGAGGGAGTACATAACTTCATTTTATTATAAAGAAGTCACTGAAAACATACACACAGAATGTAGCTCCCCCCCCCCCCCCCCCCCCCCCCTCCCTCTTCTCTCTCCCCCCACAATCTTTAAAAGCTTGTGAACAAACCTTTGTGAAGGGTGCCGCTAAAGCTCACTGGGATTTCTATCCCCTCCTTGCTGCACTGGTTCTCACTTCCCTCCATCGGCATATGTGGCACTTGATCGCGCGCACACACACACAAATTTAGTTCATCTCTATGCACACATACTACATCCCCCAACCACCTCTATCTGCAGTGTTTGATCATCACTGTTGCATCAGTCCAAACAGGACCGAAAATAGCACCCCAAAGTATATACAATGCAATACCTACCTCTACCATTTCCACCTTGCAAGTCTTTTCATGTTGCTACATGGTTGTATTGTTCATTCTCTCTCAGTGTTAATTCAGCAAATAATGTTAGATGAAGTTTACAATCGTCTCTCTAGAAAACATTAGCTCTTAAATATGTCGTTTGCGGCTAGTGGTTTTACTTCCAAAACCTATCATTACATGGAAAAAGGAGTTGTTCTGGCACGATGAATACATGAATAATACACATAGAGTGAAGTACCTGATTAGTACAAGCAACAAAATTGCTAGTAAGGTTCCCGCTAGTGATTTGCAATTCCCTCTCACCATGTGCTGCAGCAGCGAGCTCAATTGCTTCATCAGGAAGCCGATTCATTGCGGAAGCAAGCCCCCCAGGCTGAGTAAGCTTTTCAATTCCTAAGCGTTTGAGACGATGCTGACCAGCTTGCATACTCTCATGACAGCAGACCTGAAGGAGTGAAATTTTCAGTTGCCATAAACTCAATAGCAAGACATGGGCACTTCTTCCAGAATGAAAGATTACAATTATTGAACGTTTAAACTGCAAACAAATAATGACACAGTTTGGCAGTTTGACATTGACAAGATAGAAAAATAGCAGCACACCCAATTTTCCAACAGTGTATCAACTTGTTCTGAACTTATAATCATGCAAGTTCTTTCAACCATCCAATATCAGCTCAAGCTTTTGGTGTACCGAAGATGTAAGGTACATACTCCATTATTTTGTCTTGCAAAGTGTTTGCTAAAGGCATGTTTCCTTGCACTGTGGTAATCACTGGCAAGTACTGAATAATGAATAACCAAAGTTCCTGTTTAGTTGTACTCGATCCACAAACTTGATTTTTAGTACGGCAGGTCCATGAACTTGTATAAGTGCGCCAATTAGGTGTATCGGGGTCGATTACTATAATGAAAAATACTGTGGCAACCATAGTTAGTCCACAAACTTAATCGTGCCAATAGCCCTTGCAAGATGATTTGTTAGTCATTTCACTGACAAATGGCCCTAGCTGTCGCAAGCAAATAAGGAAGTTCAAGGACTAGATAGATTAAATTCAATTTTTAAGGATGTAAAGTGACATTTTACTCCTAGATACCACCTTATCTACCAGTGTCCATAGAAGAGCCTGGAATTTCCACCGCAACAACACGCCAGAAGTAAGACAAGTTTGAGGACCTCTAGTGAGACTTACTAGTTTTCTCAAAAAAGCAATTTACTAAACACCATTTGACTATTAATACACTGATATTTACATGAGTGTGTAATCAATCAAGATGGCAAGCCTCATATAGAAGTTAGCAGTTATGTTATGACTGGCCAGCATACAGCCATACACTTTAAGAGATAATTATCAACTGTCATCAGGAAATACTTGATTGGCACAAGTGGCGCTACTCATTTTGAGAAAACTCACACTCTCTGGTGGCACTAATCTTCTCAATTCCTCTTCTGATGGAATCCGAAAGTCGGGTCTCTGTGTATAGAACAAAGGTCCGTTGGGTATTTTCTGTTTAAATGAATGCAGGAGACTGTTAATTATGGTAAACCAAAAACCCGTAACTGGAAGCAAAAAAGGAGATGCACAAACACAATTACAGAAGTAACGTTAACATGGGTGGTAGATCTACCTTCAAGTCTGCACAATGCTTCAATCGTTTTCTCACAATAGCCTCTGTCAGAGGGTACTGCATAGGTAATTCATCGGCTCGAATCTGAGGAAGAACACCAGGCCTCTCCCTCACACGGAATTCACGATATACATATACGAGAATTCGATTCAAAAAATAATTCAGCACATTTTTTGTTCCTGGTGTAAATACTTCCATATGTGGTTCCTGCCAGGAGAGCACAAATCTATCATTATAAGGATTCAAGAGTCGTTGCAAATATTTCCTCTCCTAGAATGGTGGCATGCAGGAAACAGCAAAAATATTTATGGATATCACAATATGTGTTTTTAATGCACTATGCAGAGCAAAAAAAACACTCTTCGCTGAAGATTTTCCAGCATTACACATTTTTTTACGGGAAAGGCAGGTGCTCTGCCGACTTCTTCAAGATAGGTAAAATTAAAAAGTAGTGCAGAGATTTTATATATGAGTAAAAAGAGGGGAAATACATGAGGAAGATTTCAGCACAAGGGCTTACTTGTTGGCCAACAGCATATAGCTTGTCAATGCGACGAAGAGAAAGCATCCCTTTAGGCGAACGAACTAAAAGATAATCAGACGATGCTACCTTGTGAGGAAATGTAGGTGCTCTATACATGTTTGTTTCAAGACATGATTGATGAGACCCAGAACGTACGTCTCCCAGAAAAGGAGATTTATCAGCAGGCTCAATAGCAAGCACTGTACCCAGCCCATCATTGTTGCTTCGCAGAGATGTAGCTGTCTGATCAGCAGGTGAAGTTTTCTGGTAGTACGTGCAGAGTCGAGCACCCATTCCTGCATTTCCAAGTAGTAAAGGTCTCTCCTCAAAGTATCTGCATTGAAAGTGACACATAACACATGGTACATTAGTGAACAAGAACATACACTACCAAAACAACAAATAGTACAGCATATGACGCATTGAAATGATCGATGGTACTTTTATACAAAGTAACACCATATTCACTTCTTAGCTAAAGTAGCAGTAAATTTGGATACAACTTCCACACACAGAAATCCGTATGTTTACAAGTTTCCGAAATTTTCTACTCATATGATTGTTACTCCTGTGATATGAAGGGAATTGAAGTAAATTGGACTTACTCCATCAAAAATACATGTCCATCCTTAACAGATAAGTCGAGTTTTTTCCTGAATGCCCCAGGAGGACGTAGAGCCTTGTCCTCACTAGGTAACTTTTGTGCTTTTGGCCATAGATGCACTTCAGTGCGGACGACATGCAGAATGGAGTTTGGCCGCACATTTTGCATAGCCAAGGAGATGTCATCCTCAAGTTCTTTTCCAGAAACAAACAATTTGATCTTTTCAGATGGTCTGAATTCTGCATGGAGTAAAGTTAAGGTGTCAACAACAAACTATTGATGACCTCCTAATTCATAAGATAGAGCAAGGATATTCCAAACTAATGAAAAAGACAAAACATTAACGGGGTAATGAATGAGTATTAACCTAATTTCTTGGAAGCTTTTGATTTGACAGAGAGTGGAGTTTCCTCTGTGTTGACGAGAAGCTTCACTCCTTTTCCAGCCAATGTCATCACTATAACAGTCATTGGTCCATGACCACAAGCAGGTCCTTGCAAGTCAGCAGCAAGTTTATTTTCATGGGGGTACCACTTAGCTCTTGGTCTATGGAAGTTTGCAATTTCCTTGCTGCATGAAAGTAAATCATACTTTTAGGACCGAAGCCAACAAAGAACAAACAAGAATAGAGTTCAGTAGGTAAGGTATGAATGACAACAAGTCCCAGAAACACACTTGCCGAATATAGCTAAGAACAAAAGAGCGTAAAAATGTGAAAGATAAACTGATGATCATTATCCGGAACAAGGAGTTTTGCAATATCTAAATAGAAGCGTTCAAGCCTCAAAATATAGAATCCAATATTCTCCACTAGAAGAGGAAATGCATCCGACCATAATTACAAATTGATATCTAAAATTTCGCGGTCCAAATAAGTCTTTCGTCCCTATAGCATGCGCACAAATGTCACAAGTTCATACTACACCGTAAAACAGTCCAAAATAAGCATGGAATGCATCTTATATTATCTCAAAAGTCCAGCGGAGCAGGGATGAAAATATATGCATAGATACAAGTACAAAAGGTACATATATCCATCATTGCAGAAATATTTCCTCAGGACAACAAACTGTCGGTCGTTCACTTGAGCACACATTGATGAAGGCAAGACAATAGATCACACGTTTTCTATTGAACTTTTCAAAATGATTATTCTAATTACTGGTATAATTATTTTTCATGTCACTCTAGGTGCAATAATTATCACCTCGATGAAATAACTGTACATAGACTGCAAGACTCAACAAATAAAAGTTTACTGGTCCAGCACAAGATGAGAAATCATATATGTAGAATTTGAATAAAATATGGTGGGGGTTGGGGGGTTCGTACTCACTCAACTTTGGCTTCATGGACTGCAGCTTCTGAGCAGGAACAGAATGTACCACCTTTATGCCCATTGAAGAACGCTTCTTAGTATGAGATTTAGCTTGCTGTGAAATCTTCCTGTTAGAATAAAAATTGTCATTGGAAATGTCGAATTGGCCACCCAATATAACTGCTTGGTTGTTACGGTCAAAATTTGCCACTGTTAAAGTCTTCATCGGCCGAGTAACAATCATCGCACGAGCATGAGAGCATAGGTGATCCCCATTCTTTTCATCTAGAATCTCAAAAAGCATCTGCTCATCTTTAAGATCAAGGATTAGCTTAGGCTTTGGAGTATCCTGACTGGCATCCCAAATTATGTTGTCCAACCAAGATCCTTCTAACAACTCCTTGTTCAGTCTTGAGAGATTGTTTAAACGGTTCATGGTATCAATTTTAACTGTTCCATTTATGTTATTTGGTTCTGTGTTGTCCAAGTCATTCTTCTCCTGAGGAGTCTCCTTTGTCAACAGTGAGTAACTGTTCTCAGGTGAATGATAACTAGCTGAAGCAGGTATTTCTGTACAGCTAAAAGGCTCTGTTATCATTGGAGAGCCACTATTTTTACTCTGTACATCAGAACATTTGGATGCATAACCATAATCCTTAGCCACATCTTCACTTAGAGTGTCAGCACTCTCTTCAGATATTACACAGCTTTTTAAAGAAGCCTGACTTTCATTTGCCGGTGAATTGCCCCAAATGATGCCATCTTCCCAGTCTTCGTGCTCAAGTGGATAAAAATCAGGACAAACTGGAGCCTTCTGAGCAGTAGGGAAATCTTTGTGTGCATCCGTCATCGGTTGTTCAGAAAGACATGAGTCTTTAAACCCACAAGTATCACTAGAAGTTAAATCATCACTGTCACTCTCGACAAAATCTTCTTTCATCTTGATATGCTTCAAAGATGAGATATCTTGAATAGTACTCCGTAGAAATACTTCCTCGTTATCTTCAACGATGTCACAAACATTTGTGATGCGGAGCTCTGGAAGCAGTTAATACCAGACAGAGGCATATGGCCAGTCAGAAGTGACAACTTTCAAAAACTAGTTCACTATTAAATTGGTCATATTACCCCCATCTATGATATTCCAGGAACTTTTTAGATGCACAAATGTGACTCTCCAAAATCACGTGCGCCAACCCATACCAGAACATATTTTCTCCCTACTAAAATAGGACTTGGCCTCAGATAAAATGATCATACAAGCAGTAATAAGCATATACTGTACTAATTACATTTATTAATATTCAGATTAAACGACCTAAATAAGATTCTATGTAACCAATACTTTCAGGTTAATATCCCTCCAATAACACACCAGCTATATATGCAATACTGCCAAGGGGTTCATGATGATCTTCTCAGATTTGTTTTTTATAATCAGCCTGTTGAATACCTTTATTCACTGGCCGCTTATGGTAATCTGTCTTGGCTTTTTTTACAGGCTCCTGTGCTCCAAAAATATCAGAGAACTTCAGG
Source organism: Poa pratensis (assembly GCA_947311845.1). NCBI lineage: Eukaryota > Viridiplantae > Streptophyta > Magnoliopsida > Poales > Poaceae > Poa > Poa pratensis. Next base: position 20,530,868 of record CAMZMU010000095.1, on the reverse strand, counting down.
ATCACACTCCCATCATCTATGCATAAAACAGGGAGGGAAGTCCCAGATTTAGACCGGAGATGATCTCCTTCAGTGTCAATTTCTTCCTGCTACATTAGAAACAAGCAGTCCAATGAGACAGGTGGATGTCATTACAAAGCAACTGCAGATTTATGAGTAGAAATGTCGAGGCAATTAACTACAGAGAATGAGAAAGTAACTTTTCTACATGGAGCTGGTGTATCAATTAAATCTGGATCCAGGTACCACTTGGCATCAAGGATCCAGTGTCTTTTAGCCATTATAAAAGGGTTTTATAGTGTCTCTTAGCTAATTTCCCCAAAATAAGCATGATCCAACCTATGAAGTAAATTCGTCTACCATCCAAGATTCCTCAACCCAAAATCAAACATATTATTATGTGACAAGCCGACATATTTAGTTTAAAATGATCCAAATTCTGAATGAACATAAACTCTAAGTAAAGATGCCATGTGATTCAGAATTCATGTGGGAAACAGTTTAATATAAATATTGCGTACCTGACACACTTCATATTCAACGTCCATACTTTCCCCTGATTGTGGTAACGGGCTAGCAACTTGCGAGTTAGATACCGTTTCGATGGCAGGCTTGTCGTTAGAGGGTAACATATCCAGCTGTTCAGCTGAAATGCCATCCAGTTAGATAAAGAGAAAGGAAACTTGTGTCAAAAAAACATGATGAGATACATGTAAATAAAGTTCAAACATAAACAATAAAAAGAAGAAATGCATATGAAAAGCATTCAAACATAAACTATATAAGGTGTTGACTTCAACAGATTAGATTGGCTTATTTTGCTTTCAGACCTGTTCTTCACAAACCAATCACTTGGAGCAACAACAACTAAGCCTTTTGTCCCAAGCAAGTTGGGGTAGGTTATATATGAAACCCACATAGAAACTTGTGAAAACGTAAAAGAAAAAAAAAGACAAAAGAGTAAATCAAGGTTCGGGCACATGGATTGCTGATTTCCATGCAGCCCTATCAAAAGCCAAATCTCTAGGTACATTCAAGTCCCTTTTAACTGCCTCCTCCCATGTCCATTTTGGTCGCCCTCTACCCCTCTTTGTATTATATATGCCCCTTAGAATCCCGCTATTAACCGGTGCTTCCGGTGGCCTCCGTTGGACATGTCCAAACCACCTCAGCCTGTGTTGGACCAGCTTCTATTCACAATCGGTGCCACTCCTACCCTCTCACGTATCACCTAGTTCCTGATTCGGTCTTCCCTTGTGTGACCACACATCCATCTAAGCATGCGCATCTCCGCGACAATCATTTGTTGAATGTGTCGTCTTTTAGTGGGCCAACATTCTGCTCCATAAAGCATGGCAGGTCTGACTGCCATCGTATAAAACTTACCTTTTAGCTTTTGCGGGACCTTCTTTTCGCATAGGATACCAGATGCTTGCTGCCACTTCATCCACCCTGCCTTGATCCTGTGGCTAACATTCTCATCGATGCCACCATTTATTTGCAGCATTGATCCCAAGTATCGGAAGGTCCCCCTCTTGGGCACTAATTGCCCTCCTAGACTAACCTCTCCGTTCCTCGCATCTATCGCTACTAAAATCGCACCACAAATACTCGTCTTTGTCCTACTAAGTCTAAAACTCTTGGATTCCAAAGTCTGCCTCCAAACTAATCACTCGGAGCGAGATGCATAAATAGAAGTTGCACAATGTTTTAGAAGTTCGAAATGAAAACCATTCATGAAAACAGTAATGCTGCTGACTTACTGCCATCCATAAGAAACACAATACTATTGATTTTCTCATATTAACTTTTACTACCATGAGCAACAGACTAACAGTTGTCCAGACCAAACAGTTTTTAAAAAATAAATTTGATAGTAAGCACACAAACACATTTATGAGTACAGATATGACAAACCTCGTATAACATCATCACCAGGTAGCTCAACATCATTGGGTGGTTCTTCATCCTCGTCATAGTTCTCCTCATCAGACACTGAAACTTTACTATTGACCGAAGCAAACATTGTGTTTGAGGAGAAGTAATCTTTTTTGGATAGCAAATGGTCTTCCTCTGTAGCTGCTTCGACTTCAGGCCCATCATATTGTTCATCAATATCTTCATAGTCAACAGCATCTTCTGCTTTCTCATCATAGTCTATGGAACAGAAAAAATATCAGACATCAACTACTGAGTATATATATGTATGATTAGATGGAACACTGAATACAAAGCTGTCAGAAACAGCAGAAAATAATTATAGTTCACAAATTGGACTCATAGAAGAACCCATTAAAACTAGTTCATACAGATTATACAAAATGATAGAGATTCCACTTACCTTGCTCAGAAGGATCAGCGTGAGCTGGAGAAGACTTAGTTAGCTATAAGCAAAAACACTGTATTAATGCGTTTGAAAACAAAAAAGAAAAGATTAATCAAGTTAGCATTCATCGTAGGACACCATACATCAATGTCTTTCAGGGATGGACCAAGCTTGTCTGCCAGCGCAAAAAGATGTTCCTTGGCATCCTGTCAATTAAAGAAAAGGATGGGATAAGATATGAGGCACCTGCGTTAGGTAACATTATTACAAAGAAAAAGAAAAATACATTTTGTTGTCAAAAGTTGCAGACGAAATCAAACAACAGAGTAACCCTATGCTGCACGCACAACTGACTTGTTTCTGGTGGAATCCTGAAGACCTACTAAGGAAGGAAAAGCAATTCACCTCGTCGAGATAGTCTGCGTCCAAGTCGCCGGCGTCGTCGACGTTGCCGAACATGAACCCGAGGAAGTGGTTGCCTCCACCGGGCTCCTCGTAATCCTCGTCGTCGACGTCATCTAGCAGGATAGGGCGAACAAAACCAGCCTTGTCATCAACCAATCGATCAACCAGCCCTAGACATGGGAGGGAGGGGGAACCTGAGGCGCTGGTGTTCGCCGTGTCGTCGTCGCGGAGCTCGCCGTCGCTCATGGCTGCTGCTTCGGCTACCGACGCCGATTCCGGCCCGCGATGGACGGGCGCGAACCCTAGAACCGCAAGGACACTGCCTCCGCCCGACAATCTCGAGGATCGAGGGCGGATACGCGGGAGGAGGCTCCCGCTGCTTCTTCCGCGGCGACGGCCGGGGTCTGGGGACGGCGCGGCGGCGAGTTGGGGACGGCGAGAGCGGCAGGGGTCGTGAGAGAGAAGTGAGGACTGCGGTGCGGTGCAAGCGGGCCGCGCTGGGCTAGGACGAGCCCGTAAGCCTGTTTATTTATGGGCCGGCCTGTTACGGGATCTCGAGTCGAGCTCAAGAACGGCCCATGGGCCGTTGGGGAGATCGAGTGCAGCCGGGTGGACCAGATGGCCGTGCTCTTCTCAGTCGGGATGTCTGAACGCTCGCTAGCTCGACTCGTTTGAGATCGGCTCGTTTTCTTAACAAACCAACCTGAGCAGTAATTTTATCTCGTTAATACTAACGAGTTAAACAATTAATCTAACGAGATTCACGAGCTACTCGCTAAACTCGTTAGCAACGTGGCACTAGGCTGCAAATCAGCATCTTAAATATTTTTTGCACACGGTAGGTCTTTGTCAAATGCATGTCAGTATATTTTTGTAAGTATATCTATGTCCAAAATCTGTTGCTCCTGATCCTTATTTGATACCTTGCATAATTATCTGAATACCCTGATACATCTTCTTAACGAGTTGTTCGCGAGTGCTCGCGAACATATAACGAACCGAGCCAATCTTTAAATTTAGCTCGGTTAAGTATAACGAGCTTAACGATCCGAGCCTTAACGATCATGAGTCATAACAAGCTGAGCCTTAACGATCCGAGCAGCTCGTTCAACCCTAGCTCTGTCTAGTCTGGGACTGCGTGTGTTTAACTTTGACCAATATTGAAACACATGGATACCGTTTCAAAAAACAAAAATCGAGCACCCGCCGCGCGTTTCGCGTCGGCCGTCTAAAGCCAGACGCTTCATGAGAAAAACACAGCGTTTTTCTTTCTCCGTTTCTAAAATTTGAACATTTTTAATTCTAAATAAAATTTTAAAATCTGGAAGTTTTTCAAATATGAACATTTTCAAATTTGAAACAATTTTTAAAAAATTTAAAATGAACAATTCTCAAACATTAATAAATTTTAAATCTGAACAATTTTAGATTTGAACAATTTTAAAAGCTAAACATTTTTTAAAATCATAAAAAGTAAACAAAATTAAATAAAAGAAAAGAAAAAGGAACACAGAAAAAAGAAAACAAAAAAGGAAAACGAAAAAGAAAAGAAAACGAGAAGAAAAAATAAAAAGAAAACAAAAAAGGAAGATCCGCCAAAATGGGCCGGCCCAGCAGAGATTCGCTTCAGGCGGCGCGAGCGTATCGCGCTGCTAATGAGCGCGATATAGCATTTGACCTCTCAACCGGACGGCGGGAACGTGGTTGTCGGAGACTCGTAGGCGGGTGGCCCTATCGATCTAGGACGGCGGAACAGAGTCGTCGGTCGACAGGAGGAAGCTGACAGGCTCTAGCCTATCCTCACAACCAAATCACAGAACTAAGCGGGAAAATGGAGGAATTTCAGGTTCATCTACAATAGTCGCCTAAACCACTACTAGTGGCGGCTAGGGTTTGACCCTTTACAAGAATGGAGATAAGCCTAAAGCAGGGGGTGAGCCGTGCGCGTCTAGATAAGGGGGGCACCGCGAGCCCCAAGCTGCAAAACGGAAAGGTGGATGACGACGGGGGTAATCTTGTCGTCGAGTGCCTCGCGCCACTTAAAGGATACTTGAACTTAGGACTTTAGATGGATGATTAACGGTCAGGATGGCATCATACCACTTCAGTCTTGACAATTCCTCCGCTTTGAAACCTGACCTGACCTTAGGGATGAAATTCCGGAAACACCTTCTGAATGAAGGCCAAGTCCTCCCATGTTGCTTTCGTTGCTGGCAGGTTTGTCCATTTTACCAGCCAGCGCACCACTAGAGTGTTGATGTTACCCTGCACCCTGGGTGTCAATTTACGCTCCAGAACTGCTTCGGGATCAGGATTTAGCAACGGTAGTGTGGTTGTAGGAACTGCTTTTGGCCCGAGATGTTTGTTCAACTGGCCGATGTGAATTGTGGGGTGCAGCAAGCATCCGCCAGGAAGTAACAATTTGTACGACACAGCACCAACTTTTTGCAAAACCCGAAAGGGACCATAGAGTGTAGCTTTAGGTTATGGTGCAAGCTGAGTGATGTGCGTCTGTAGGGTTGGATCTTCAACTACACCATATCACCAATGTCTAGTGTTTTTTCTTATCTCTTTTTTATCAGTGAAATGCTTCATTCTTTCTTGAGCTTTGTGCAAATTCTGCTTAATTTGTGCAGCTATGGCTTCAGTTTGTGCAGAAGGTGACAAATTGTCACTGGTATCCTCAACAGGCAGTAGCAATTCAGCAATAAGAGGTGGTGCACAACCATGGAGGGAAAAGGAGTCATACCCAACGAGGTGTGGAAACTAGTGTTGTACCACCACTCAGCCATAGATAACTAGTTATTCCATTTTCCTAGACTGTTGAAAAGCCATGCAGCGAAGGTATTGTTTCAGCCCATTGGTTTACATGTTTCGTTTGGCCGTCAGTTTGGGGGTGGTATAAGGTGCTGAAGTGTAGCTTGACGCCCAAGGATTTGAACAAATCTTGCCAGAAGTGGCTTGTGAAAATCTTGTCCCCGTTGTCATTGCCCTGCCCCTGGGAGGACGCCTCCGCCGCATCCTTTCGTTGGCCGCCGCTGTAACCCGCCGTCTGGTGCTCGACTCGCTAGCCCGCTTGCTCTCCGTAGGCCTCGTCGCATTCCGCCGCTGTTGAAGGCTGCCGCCTCCACCGATCCCAGCATGTCAATTGTTTGCCTCGCGTCGGACCGTCGGTGTGCTAGGTGTTAGGCCTCTTCGTTTGACATGCACGGTTTTCGATCTCCTGTTTCTTCACACCCGCAGCACAACGGCGTTGCCTGACTCTGACAACGGCGTCGCACGCTTCAGCCTGTCCGCCACCTAATACCCGCCGCGCGACCAGCGGCTGCCTCCCACGCCAATCGCCAGCCTCCGACATCCCTCGATCGACGACAGGGTCTCCTGTGGCCGCCTGTGTTGCCTCGCCGGAAAATCAAGGTTTGTTTTCAGATATTTTTTCAATACCTAATTTCCGGCTCTACTTATCTACTCCCTCCGTTCAGAAAAGGATGTCGCTAAAATGGATGTATCTAGTCCGGACGGAGGGAGTACAAAATATGTACTCCACATTTCCCAAAGTCTTGCTGTCAAGCTATCTCCAACATAATCGAATTGGTTGTTCTTGAAAATAATGCAGAGGTACCATTATTTACTCAGTTTTGGTCAAGTCTGATTTACCTGAACCAATGTATGACTTGAAAATACCTAAGTGGATTGTAAAGGGAGCATCATGGAGTTCTCAATAATTTGTTGTATTGTGCCTGTTTACATCTAACCATTTAGTTAGTGATTCCTTCTGTAATCTTGTTCGCTACAAACTTGTTACGTTACCGTATTAAGCAGAGCAAGTACGATCAGTTGGCTATGCTGGCAGTGCAAGTGGTAGCTCAAGTTCAGATATTTGTTCCCTGAATCATCGTGATTAGTACTGCCTCTCTCTTCATATACTCTATCTATTTTCTTCTAATGTGCTGAAACTATCCTGTACTACCAGCACCACTTATGGCAGTTGTTCAAGGAGACATGCAGCTGCAATAAACTTGCTCAAGACTGCCTCAGCGAAGAACACAGATGATTAGATGAACCAGAGGGCCACCAAGGGCGCCGAAGGAGAAGCCATAGAGGATCAGGAACACTTACAAGAAAATGCACGTGAGTTACAAAGACCTACATGATGATGTTCCCAATGTTGAGACTTGAAAGACGCCCTGATTGTTGAGGTTTTAAAACTAAAAGATAGTGATTATGTCTTGCAACTTTTATGAAGGTAACTTCTGATAAATGATAAATATGAGGGAAGTTTCTCCATTTAGCTTTAGGGTTCAAACTGCATGATAATGATCATTTTGGATTTTGGTGCCACTTGCATTATGATCTACTTTGTAGTAGGGTTGAACCAATATTTTGAAATTTTATTTTCACCAGCAAAGCATTATATGTTGGGTCCTTGCATTTCTGAATCATACTAGAAGTGTAGAAGTATTATTGTGTTGTATTTTCGATTTATTTAAGGAGAAATGCTTTTACAAGTACAATGGTTGTACTAAACATAAATGATGTCTTGGCTAGATGAATACAATCAATTTCTTTTTTGAATTGCTTTTGCTTCCGATATTCATGATTTACGTTGCATTAGCCAACACGTGCATTGCGCATGCACAATTACTAGTCTCCCAAGTAACAAATCATTGTTCAGCCATGACAGAGAACTGAACCCTCTTAGCTGCATGCTACTTACACTAGTGATTGTCTCTAGTTGGTTATCTGTTCCAGTCACGACCATTTTGTCACTTGTCAGATATTACTTGTTATAATAACTCCAAAATTACGATAAGATGTGACTTGAAAATAAACATCAGTCACCAATAACTACAGTTGTTGATGGATAGGATCTCTTAATTTCTGCGTCACATAGCTGCTTACACTAAGCCAAAGCTACGCGCAGCATAAAAGGAACAGTAACATAGACATAATCACTGCCAAGTGAAGCTCCGTGGACTGTTTATGCGTCATCTTGTTGGAAACGTCATCTTGTTGGAAACGCGATCCCAGGTGCGAGAACTCCACACTATGGAAATTGCAATCACGTACTCTGAACTATGATTGCTGATCTGATTCCGACTCCACGGGATCTGAAGACAACAGACAAAAGTTCAGACAAGAAAAGAAGACTTTCAGCCCAATTTCTGCATATACAAGAGTTTACGACCTAAATGAAAAAAATTGTAGGTACTCAGGCAGTATAACATGAAGAGGCTCGCAGTGTCACATAGTTAATATTGATTATTGCCTCAACTGAATCTGAAACATGTGACTGTAAACACTCGCTTTGGTGTGTGTAGCATTGTAATTTTGCAATCCAAGTTAGAGTACGTAGCCAGGCCGGGAAGCACGTCAACATAAAGAAATGAGACATGTGAAAAACTTAAGCCATGCATAACGGGTACATTTGTCTTGCCGGAGTTCACATACTATCTGCTAGTATGAAAAAAACTTGTGGCATTGGTAGCGAGAACCAACACCGCACCCCCCCACACACACACATATCTTATAGAAAAATGATAATACACAATCACCTAAAACTCCTTAAATTTCAGTCAATCATCACAAGCAATATGATTTGCTTTAAGATCAGGAGAACCATGACATGACGATCTAAGAATGGTGGAAATTGACTGAAGCAAAGAAAAATTTCAGTAGCCTGTACAATGATAAGCACTCCCTTGGTCTCACGAGGTTTATTTCATATAAAACAGCATGTGAGCACAAGACAAGATGTTCATATTATTTAGAGCTGTGACCAGGATCTTATATGTGATCATACTAGCTATGCAAATTTATTTCATAACAGTATCGCAAGATAAGATTATACATGTGAAGATGGCTAAAAAAACTTTTTTGTGTCCTTATCTACCAGAAGAAAAGTTTACAAGATGAGTTTCCTTGACTTGAGTGAATTACCTCGAGCTGAAAGAAGCCAAGGTAAGCTGGATCTACACTTGTACTCCTTCTACTTTCCCTTGAGCATCAAAAATTCAAAGCTACTCATCGAAAATAATTGCTGTGATCTAGTGTTTTTCGTGATTCCATCTGCACTCATGCATAAGCTACTCGTGTGCAAGTATTTTTTTTTTCTTACTAATCTCATTCTCTTAACACAGTAAGAGAAACAAGAAAATGTAACACAAATATGTTCCCGAGCTTACTTAGCTTTCCCATGAGGACAAAAAATACATATTACTAAATCATGTAAGAATTATAATTGAAATATTGAACAATCAAGCATTAGACAAGTCATGTGATAATTATGGAAGGAATGAGATAACTAGGATGCATTAGATAGTTTACCTATTCATATTGCCCTTGAAGACAACAACGATGGTGGGAAGTTGGTATATATGCGTATCCCGGACGTCGTAGTCCAGCGTTGTTTCGCACAAATCCTCTGAAGCTGCAACGTCTTGGTGTCCATGGAGAAATATTCAAAGAGTGACTCCTTTAGAGATGAGGCTTTTATTCTTTGCAAGAGCAAGTAATTCTCTGATGCATCTTTGATAGAATAATGGTATCCAGGATCTAGTGAGATTTTCTTCTCCATATGCCACTGGCTGAGAATCTTGGCATTGTTTGGCGCAATGAAATATCTGAGATCAGGTGCAATTTGAGCATGGAAACCAAACATCCCTAGCCTTCCTTCCCCTGCATCCACAATGCCTAGACCTTGCGGACTCCATACTCCGGGTGGGAGGTCAGCAATGGAGAACTCCATCCTTCTGGTGTCAAGCACGAGCAACTCTTTCCTCCCAATCATGGACGAGTCCCAGTAGAAGCAGCCATGGGCGTAATGGCGCCTTTGAAATTTAAGGTCCATTGGTGACATCCTAGTCGAGTCGGCGCTACCAAGGAACAAATCATTCCAACCCTTGGATGCAAGGGCTCGCCATTGTCCGGTGCTCAAAGAAAAGACGAAGGCGGTCAACCTAGTTTCGCAATGTGCCACACAGATCACTCTGAAGGCTTCACCTGAATCTTCGTCGAGAGGAAACAGCAAATGCTCGCACCAGGCCCAGCGTATCCTAGGAACTGGGTGCTCCAATGCGGCTAGGTCTTCAGGCACTGGGGGGAGCGGGATGAACCGCCGGTGCAAGGGGTCGCACACGGCGAACTCCCTGTAGATTTGGGGCCACTCGTGCTCGTCGGGGTCGCGGCCAAGGAGGACGAGGCCGTCGCGGGTGTCATGGACAGTCCAGCGGCAGTGGGAGGGGAGGAAGCTGAACGAGAAATCGGCCGCGTGTGCGACCGCGCGAGCGCCGGGCGCAGAGGGGTGGGGCGGGAGGGCATGGTTGAAGCCTTCGTGGTCGAGGAAGCCAAGGAGTGGCGGGGCGTGGAGGCGGCGGAAGCGGCGGATGAAGGACCGGTCGGTGACGAGTCGGCGGAAGGAGACGCAGGCCGCGGAGGCGCGGGCGAGGTCGTCCGGGGCTGGCAGCCGGAGGAGGATCTCCGCCAGGAGGTGGTCGGGGATCGCCGTCAGCGGCGTGGCCATTTCCCGGTCGGTCAGCAGAAGAGGCGGCCGCCGGCAACCCTAAACCGTCGGCGAGATGGGGAGAGGAGGAGCCGGCGCTGAGCTGCTGGAGTTGAGTGAGATGAGTCGAGTGATATTTCGCGAAACGAAATGGGCTTGGTCGGCAAGGATGTGTAACGGGCCACGCACTGGGCCAATTTCTACTGGCCTCCTCTGCAGCTCTACGAACCTATTTTTGCGTCTACTCCTCAGCACGTTTCCACTTGTTTCCGACCATGGCTAAATGAACCCGAAATTTGATAAGTATTGGGATAATAATGATGGGTTAAACCCGCTGCTATTCATTGATGTTGCTCTTGATCCTCGGTACAAAGTTAAATATTTGGACTTTTGCTTTTCCAATATTTACAATAAGGACAAGGCAAAATGTTTCACAAAAAAGGTGGAAGATGGCTTGATTAGGCTATTTGAGTGGTACGTTGAAGCAGACTCAGCTGCAAGTAATAGTGAGCCTCCTCAAGCACTACTTGTTGTTGATCTTGAAGAGTGAACATTTGCAAGTCATAGAAAGTAAGGCAGCAAATACCGAGTTGACTAGATTTTTGTCAGTTGTGTGAGAAGGATAGAGATGACTTCGATATTCTAAATTGGTGGAGTCGGCAAAGGAACAAGTATCCACCTTTATCCAAGGTCGCAAAGGATGTCTTAGTTGTTCCCGTTTCAACCATAGCTTCTAAATCTAGTTTCAGCACAGGTAGAAGAGTAATCAATCCACGAAGGAGCTCGCTGTCCCCAAAGATGGTTGAAGCACTGATTTGTGGACAGAGTTGGTTAAGGTCATCACCAACAAAATCGATATACGACAAACCATTGATGATTTACACAAGTATGAGGAACTTGCATGAGGTACAAAACAAGATCCTAGCTCTTAGTAATACCGAATACCCTATTATTTGAATACTGAATATCCTATTATTTAAATTTGTTAGAGCTTGGGGCATTAGAGTGTGGAGAGACATGATGTCGACAAGCATATCAACGCATCAGGTAGCAAAAGCCTACACTTTTCACTCCAAATTTACTTCCTTGTTATCTAGTATTTGGTTTATGGCAGCAGTAGGTATCATCGTAGGTACCTTGTCCGTATGGTTCCAACTTGCCGACTTTTTTACACTTATGAACTTGCTATGAATTATTCTCAGGTAGCAGTATGACAAGCATGTGCACAAGATAAGCTGGGAGCATTGCCAGTTGGTAATCATCGTCGCTCTTGCCATCGCCCGCCACAAATATTAGGACTACCCCGGTGGGTATTGTCACCAACGGAAGCCCGTGAAGCATAAGGAGGAACACCGCAAAATCATGCACATGGGGAAGAAAAAGCCCTGCAAACAAATGTGTGAGCACAGCAACACATGGTGGATAGAACAAATGTACGAATAACAAAAATATAACAATCATACTGGTAAATCATGCAACTAAACAATAGGTTCCGTTTTTCATATGGACTCGTGGTCTGGACGTAGTAATAGTTTTTGGACACGACGTTCCAAACTTAGAGCACAACCATTTGATCAGAAATCAAAGGCTTAAGACCGACAAGATTTTTCACACCCAGGACATCATAACAACCTCGCACCTAGCTCATGCTGAGATCAAAATCGTAATTTTATTGGGTAATAAATTTGGATGCTTATACAAATATAATAGTGACATACTCCCTCCGTAAGCCACACACGTTTTTTAACATCTTGCTTTGACAAAAAAAAATCAAGTAAATCATGATTATTTGATATACAATTGGTAAGATAACACTTTCGTACAACATAATTGGAAAAATGTTGCTCTATTTCCTTTTGTCAAAGTTTGGTCTTGAAAAGGGTGTGCGCATTATTCATGCAACAGAGGGTGTATAGGAAAAAAAATACTAAGAATGTCCATAACAATTGCCACAAGGATGCCCATAGGGGAAAAGCTCTCATGTTTAGCCGAATACATTGTAGAGGTTGGCCTTAAAATGGAATTTCTTGTATAATAAGAAATATTAAACTCATGTTTCCTCTCCTGCATATTGCAATTCAAAAAGAAATATGAGTCCAATTTTATGTCAAATACTATACAGTATGTCCAAGGCGGAGACGGGGAGGGGCGACCAGGGGTCAGCCCCCTCTCCCCACCCACCCCCAATGGTTCGTCCCCCTACCCATATGTATCTAGATCTGATTACTTGATATCAAACACTCAGTTCTAAACCCATTACACTATACACGTGTTACTGATGTTTTGCTTTTTTATGATCGATGGCAATGAGTTCAGATGATAACATTCTAGTCTGGTTACTTTAAGAGGCGATCATTGCTTTAGTAATAGGATGTTATATATGTTTTTTTTGAGGGATATATATGTTCTTTTAATTATTTCATGTCTAAGAATGAAGTGGAAAACACCACCGAAAACAGCAAACTTTTTTACCAATTGACTGTAATGTTTGTTTATTTTAATTATTTCATGCCTAAAGATCAAGATGAAAATACCACCAACATTTTTTAGAAATCCCTTACCGTCTCATGAAGAGAAAATTTGTGATACATGTTGATGCTTATCTCTTGTGTAATTGAGAAAAAAATTCATTCGCCCCTATGCTTAAATCTTGGCTCCACCCATGGCTATGTGTATACCACGACAAGAAGAAGACAAAAGGAGTTTAAAAAAACATCAGTCTTCTGTTTCAATCAAGTTGGGATAGACTAGATATACGAAACACAATAAAAACATGTTCATGATTATGTATGCGAGTGTTGTGGCCTGACAATCAAAATCAAAGTGCAAATCTTCTATGGAAACTGACTTTCACATGTAAAAGGAACTCAATGAGGAAAGTATTTTGGTCACTCGTCATAGTTCAAAGAGTACTGGCGTTGCCACTAGGAAGAGCCTCGAGTTCAAAACGTGTTCATGAACTTTTTGCTATCTGCTCGGATCCATCGCTCTTGGTGGCTGACGCGGCCCATAGTGGGCGCTGGAACATTAAGTTTCGCCGCACTTTTGGCCTGGTGGAGGCTAACCGGTGGGAGAGCTTGTTGGCTATCCTCCCACACTCCCTTTCGGACGCCCTAGATAATGTTTCTTGGGCCCTCTCACCCTCGAAAAGCTTTACGGTTGGCTCTGCTTACCGGGCCCTATTTAGAGGACCCGTGTTCTCTTGGACCTCCCACTTGTGGAAGGCTCCAATGCCACTGAAGATTAAGATCTTTATGTGGCAGTTGTTGCGAGATCGCCTCCCTTCGGGTGTGGACGTGGTCAAGCGATTTGGCCCAGGTGATGGCACTTGTCCCTTATGTGCGGTCCCCGAATCGGGGACCCACATTCTTTTCACTTGCCCCGCAGCTCGCTTCCTGTGGAGCTTTCTGGCTGAGGCGCTTGGGCCTGAGTGGCAGGCCCAAGACCTTGCCGAGTTCCTGGACGAAGTGTAGGCAAACCGTACTGGTAAGGGGAGGTGCCTCTTCTGGTTAGTGTTTGCCGCGATGATCTGGACACTTTGGACTATACGTAATAAGATGGTGATACGTGCATTTTGTATCATCATTTATACAACTTTTAGTATCATATTAGAACGTTATTTGCATTGTTATATCATTATTTTTACATGTTTTAGAAGATTTATGGGACTTTCTTACAAAGTCCCTATTTTTGGTATTTAATTTCGGGAGGCAGAAAACCTCCTTTTTCTTGTTTTTAATGTTTCAGGAGCTACAGGGACCCAAATAATAAAAGGAAAATTACACAGCTGGTTTTTCGTCGAGAGAAAGGCAGAGGGAAGAAGACCGAAGAGAGGAGAGCCACGAGGCCCAAAAGAGGTGGGCCCACGCGGCCAGAATCTTGGGACGCGTGGGCACCTCCTCGCCTGGGGCTTTTTATCGACGCCTTCGTCCTCCCGAAAAGAACACCCTAATTTTCCCGAAACCATCCGAGGCCGCGGCGGCGACGAAACTCCTGATTCCCTCCGAGGGGGATCAGATCCTGCTGCTCCGGAGCTCCAGAGAAGGGGGAAGTCATCGTCATCACCTCTCCTCCTTGGCGTGGGAGGAGGCCTCTACATCATCACCATCACCAAGACCAGCACCATCTCCATCATCATCTCCGTGATCCACTCCGTCCCCCGTAGTTTGAGAGTTGCTATACCCTAGATACTTGTCTTGTGCTACTATTCATGTTTGTGATTGAGTACTTGTCATTATTTGGTGGTGAAGTTATATTTTCAGATTGTGTTGTACCACTTATGCCACTGAATATTATCATGTTTGCACGTTGTGAGTAGTTCCCATATGTTCCTGAGGGCATAGGATGAATTGGCAATGATTTATATATAACATGTGTTGGTATTTTGTCAAGAGTTTATCTTTTATGTGATTCTATGATGGTGTTGTGCGAACGTCGACTGCACAACACTTCACCTATATGGGCTCATAGGAGAACACCGTAGTATAATGAATTGAGGGAGACTTGGGAGGACATGTAAACCTGGGACCGAATCATGAAGTTATATTATGAGGGTATTAGTATCGGGGACCTTAGAGTGTAATGCTATGGTGGGACTTTATGTCTTAATAATTCTTGTGCAGTCATTTACTTGGCCACATGATCCATCATAAGGGGTTGTAGTTTATTTATTTAGCTATACCTAATAATGGCTCCGTCCAAAGAAGATTAAAACTTGACAAGATATTCAACGTGTTGTTTAATAAATCTCTATGCCTAGCAATATCCATGCCGCCCTCGGGAACGTTTTCCACATATAAGTTACACATCACTTGAGCTTGTCCTCTTGCACATAAGAGGATTGGGCTTTCTCTCTTTGAGAGCTTTGACTTGCTACTGTTTATTTTCTGCATTGCAACTATACAACCAAAAATACCAAAAACACTTGCATCTTTTATTGTTTTATTTATCAATCTTACTAACCA
Organism: Poa pratensis; assembly: GCA_947311845.1. NCBI lineage: Eukaryota > Viridiplantae > Streptophyta > Magnoliopsida > Poales > Poaceae > Poa > Poa pratensis. The sequence continues at coordinate 20,515,672 of CAMZMU010000095.1, read as the reverse complement.
ATACCTTCAGCTCCTCGTGGGTTCGACAACCTTTTCTAATTGAAAGGTACTACAATTGATCTCCTGCACTTGGGAGTCATCAAGATACTTTTCTGGCGCCGTTGCCGGGGAGCGTAGCGCTATTGGTAAGAAGTTTGGTAAGGAAACTTGAAAGCTGAATTTTATTTACTGTTTTATCTCATTGTTACTATGGCATTTATGAATCGTTCCTCGCTGCATCTTGCTCTATATGAAAGTGCTTATGCCACTACTCAAAGTGGTTGAAACTACTGTGTCTGAGGTACCTAAAGTGGGATTTAAAATTCCCATTGGTCATGTTAAAAGAGTTATGAAAAATCCATTTACAGGTGATGGAACTAAGTCTGCACGTGAACACATGGAGTTAATTGAAGACATATGTGGTTTATTTAGACTTCCTGGTATTTCTGAAGATCAGGTAAAAAGGAAGTTATTATATTTGTCTTTATCTGGTAATGCTCGTGATTGGTACAGGTCTCTTGATGAAGAGGTTGCTATTGAATGGAGTATCTTGAGGAAGGTTTTCTTTCTTAAATATTTTACTCCTAAAGAAGCTTATGAGAACCGCTGCTATATATTTAATTTCTGGCCACATCTGGGAGAGAGTATTACTCAAGCTTGGGGGAGGTTAAAGGAACTCCTTCGCAAGAATCCTTGTCATGATCTTACAAGGAAACTTATATTGATAAACTTTTATGTGAGGCTACCGTCGAAGCACAAGGAAATTCTGGATAATTCATCTGGTGGAAGTTTTACTAATAATACTGAAGAAGAAGCATGGAATTTATTGGAGACTATTTCTGAAAATACTAGTCATTGGGATCTTGATAAAGGTAATGAGCCTATTTTGATTATGGATATTCATGTGTAGAGAACTTCTCTACTTCTATGTTGTTTAAAAATCTGAGTGATACTTTTAATCTTGATCCTTATGTTATAATTGAGATAGCTAAAGGTTTTGCTGAGCATATCTGTGTTCCTCAAAGTGGTTTTGAAGTTTATGTTGAACCTGTTAAACAATCTATTGTTGTTCCTAAAGTTATTAAACAGGCAGAACCAGTGTCATCTGTGACAATTGAGGAGTATGTTGAACCACCTCCATATCCAAACCAAGTTAAGGAGAATTTACTTATTGCTGTTACTAACAAGAGTAACAGAAGATGTTCTCAGCCTTATGAACAGGTGGAAGTCAACAGTCAAATTTCTATTATCAAGCAATTAAATGAAGAAGACCCTGTTGATGTTTATTTATGTGAAGATGCTACTAAGGTCATCAAAGGTAATTCGGCCAAAGTTGGTAAACCTGTTATATCATGCTCTATTGGGACTTCAAGTTATCATGGTCTATGTGATATTGGAGCAAGTATTAGTGTCATTCCATATTCTCTTTATCTTGAAATCAAGCCTGATATTGATCCTATCATTATGGAAGAGACAGGTATGACAATTCAACTTGCTAATAAAGATTATATTAGTCCATTTGGAATTGTTAGAGATGTTGAAGTATTGGTTGGCAAAATAAAATATCCTGCTGATTTTATTGTGCTTGGTTGTCCTCAAGATTCTTTTGTCCTATCATTTTTGGTAGACCTTTCTTAAACACTGTTGGTGCTGAAATTAATTTGCCTAAAGAGAAAGTGTTTATTAAATGTGCTGGTGAAAAACTTGAGTTCAACTTTTCCAAATTTGCTGATAAACATGTTGTGAAAGAGCCAATTTCTGAAGATATAATTGAAACTCTTGCACATATAGCTGTAGCTTCAACAGATGTTGTAGAACGTTATATGCTTAATCAAGATGAACCATTTAATGATGAGGAAAAGGATGCTTTAGAACAAATATTATGGCAACAACCACCACAATTACAATTGCATATCCCACCTGATAATTTAGGAGTGCTACCACCACCTAAAGGGGATCCTAGTTTTGAATTAAAGCCTTTGCCTACAAATCTGAAATATGCATATTTGGATGAGAAGAGCATATATCCTGTCATTATTAGTGCTAACCTTTCAGCTGAAGAAGAAGAGAAATTACTTGATGTGCTTAAAGCTCACCGACCAGCCATTGGATACTCTCTTGATGATCTTAAAGGTATAAGCCCAGCTCTATGTATGCATAAAATTAATTTGGAAGAGGATGCAAAACCTGTTGTTGATTATCAACGCCGTCTCCATCCAAAAATGAAGGAAGTGGTAAGGAAAGAGGTAATAAGACTTATTGAAGCTGGTATCATTTATCCCATAGCTGATAGTAAGTGGGTTAGTCCAGTTCATTGTGTTCCTAAAAAGGGTGGAATGACTGTTGTTCCAAATGATGAGGATGAACTTGTGGCTCAACGTACTGTTGTTGGTTATAGGATGTGTATTGATTTCAGGAAGTTAAATAAAGCAACTCGTAAAGATCATTACCCATTGCCATTTATTGATCAAATGTTAGAAAGGTTATCTAAACACTCTCACTTTTGCTATTTAGATGGTTATTCAGGTTTCTCACAAATTCCAGTCCATAAGGATGATCAAGAAAAGACCACTTTTACTTGCCCATATGGTACATTTGCTTATAGGAGAATGCCATTCGGTTATGTAATGCTCCTGCTACTTTTCAAAGATGCATGAATGCTATATTTGCTGATTATATTGAAAAGATAATGGAAGTCTTTATGGATGATTTTTCTGTGTATGGTACTTCCTTCGATAATTGCTTGTTCAACCTTAACAAAGTTTTGCAGCGTTGTGAAGACCAACACTTAGTTTTAAACTGGGAGAAGTGTCACTTCATGGTTACTGAAGGTATTGTTCTTGGGCATAAGATTTCTGGAAAAGGAATAGAAGTTGACCCAGCAAAGATAGAAGCTATTGAAAAGCTGCCATACCCAAGGGACATCAAAGGTATAAGAAGTTTTCTTGGGCATGCAGGTTTTTATCGTAGGTTTATTAAAGATTTCTCCAAAATATCAAAACCCTAACCAATCTTTTGCAAAAGGATGTTCCTTTCTCTTTTAATGATGATTGCATTGAGTCCTTTAATATTTTGAAGAATGCTTTAATAAGTGCTCCTATTATTCAACCTCCTGATTGGAAATTGCCTTTTGAAATTATGTGTGATGCTAGTGATTATGCAGTTGGGGCTGTTTTGGGCCAACGTGTTGATAAGAAACTGAATGTCATTTATTATGCTAGTAGAACACTTGATGCTGCTCAAAGGAATTATGCCACAACTGAAAAAGAATTTTTAGCAGTGCTATTTGCTTGTGACAAGTTTAGACCTTATATTACTGATTCGAAAGTCACATTGCATACTGATCATTCTGCCATTAAATACTTAATGCATAAGAAAGATGCTAAGCCTAGATTAATAAGATGGGTACTTCTATTGCAAGAATTTGATTTACACATTGTTGATAGGAAAGGGGAAGATAATCAAGTAGCTGATCATCTTTCTAGAATGGAAAATATACCTGATGATCCTATTCCTATTAATGATAGCTTTGTTAATGAACAAGTATCAAGATGGTTGGAGTGAGGTGGCTTGGCATCCCCAAACTTGAATTCTTGTACTTATTTGATATATGTTGGGTGAGTCTGTTAATGTTTCTAGTGCTAAAGTTGCATCACCATGGTTTGCCAACTATGCAAATTTTATTGTTGGTAAGGTTCTACCTCCACACTTCACTTTTCAACAAAGAAAGAAATTCTTTTATGATCTTAGACATTATTTTTGGGATGATCCCTTCCTTTATAAGAAAAGTGTGGATGGTATTATTAGACGTTGTGTACCTGAGCATGAACAACAGGCTATTATAAGAGATTGTCATGACAGTCCTTATGGAGGGCATCATGCAGGAGATCGTACAGGTGCCAAGGTATTACAATCTGGTTTCTATTGGCCTACTTTATTTAAGGATTGTGCTGAATATGTTAAATCTTGTGATAAATGTCAAAGAGTAGGAAATATTGGTAGGAGAAATGAAATGCCTATGAATTATTCTTTGCCACTTGAGCCATTTGATGTTTGGGGCTTTGACTTTATGGGGCCTTTCCCAGAGTCAAAGACAAAGCATACTCATATTTTGGTTGCAGTGAATTATGTTACAATGTGGGTGGAAGAAATTTCAACCAAGAGTGCAGATCATGCCACAGCAATGACGATGCTCAAGGACATCATTTTCCCCAGGTTTGGTGTTCCTAGGTTTTTAATTACTGATGGTGGCTCTCATTTCTTGCATGATATTCTTAGAAAAACATTGGCAAAATATAATGTTAACCATAGAATTGCATCGCCCTATCATCCTCAAACAAGTGGACAAGTTGAATTAAGTAATAGGGAAATTAAACTCATTTTGGAGAAGACAGTGAATAAGTCTAGATCTGATTGGCCAACTAAAATTAATGATGCATTATGGTCTTATAGAACTGCTTTTAAAAATCCTATGGGAATGTCTCCTTATAGAATGGTTTATGGAAAAGCTTGTCATTTACCTGTTGAATTAGAACATAATGCTAGATGGGCTATTAAACAATTGAACTTTGATTTTAAGACTGCTGGAGAAAAGAGAATTCTTGATTTAAACCTACTTGATGAATGGAGAAACGAAGCTTATGAAAGTGCTAGAATGTTTAAAGAGAAAGTTAAAATTTGGCATGACAAGAAAATTAAGAGAAAAAAATTCAAAGTAGGTGATCAAGTTTTATTGTACAATTCTCGTTTCAAGTTTTCTGCAGGAAAGTTAGCTTCAAAGTGGCAGGGACCATTAGTGATACAGGAGGTGTACCGTTCAGGAGCTATCCGTCTTCACGGTGATATGAAAGGTAAACCTCATGTAGTCAATGGACAACGCCTTAAACATTATATTGCAGGAAAGAGCTTCGTCGGAATGGTGGAAAAATTAAACTTACAAACGCCGGAGGAGGTAATTGAGAGAGGTCGTGCAGTTTCAGAAACCCTAAATCAATAAAAGGTAACTTCAGTGTTGGAAAGTTTCTCGGAATTGCGTAATATTTTACGGAAGTCATTTTTTATGGAAATTAACGTGTGGGACAAGAAAACTGGACGAAGCGGAGACCCGAGGAAGGAAACAAGGGGTCCCACGCGGCCAGAATCTTGGGCCGCGTGGGACCACTCCTTTCCCTCCTCGGAGTCCCTTTTCGTCTCGTTTTCTTCTCCGACTCTTCGTCTTGACTTAAAAATCGTCAATATATACCCCCTTCCGCCAATCTAATCTCGCACCAAGCGTCCTCGAGCGATCTTTGCTTTTGCTGTTTCTGTCTGTCAGGGTTTAGCCATGTCTTGCTCTGGATCCAACCATGAGGGGTAGAGCGTCCCCAAGGGAGGTGTTGTGAACCGCTACCTCAACTCCGTGATGGCTCCACCGAAGGCCGTGACCTTCAAGGAGGGTGTGCTGCTCGTGGAGGAGGTGAAGGCTCCCAAGGCCACCGGTACGGTGGAGGAAAGGCTGGATGATCTGGAAGACAAGACCTTCAGGTATGGCACTGTGGTTTACCGCAGCCTTGATGCTCATCACTTCATGAACCTGGAGCTGGAGAAGAAGGTTGAAGAGTACAAGGGGAGGCTCGAAGAACTAGAGGAAAGATACAAAGACGTCATCGAGAAGATGGAGAAGATCCAATGCTTTATGTGGGATGTAGAGAACCAGAACTGCGAGTATGAAGAACGCTTCAAGAAAATTGCAGCAGCTGCCACCCTCAGGTACAATGATCCACCTACATCTTTCCGTGATGGAAGGCCTTTCCCATGGAAGATGGCTGAATGGGAGGAACAATATAAGAAGGAGAAGGCCGCAACAAAGGAGGCTCTAGCAGAACGTCAAGCTTGGGGAGTTCCACCTAGTCTTTTATCTCTACTAGTTTATCATATCTATCTAGTCATGGTGTGTTTGCTTTTATCGTTTAGTTATCAATCTCTCTTAGGCGTGTGTGAGCTCATGGAGCATTATCATGTATCCCTATCTTGTGGTTTATCAATGAATATTAAAGTATGGTGTCATCCATGATTCGTGTTTGGAGATTTATGGGTAACACTCATGCAAATGAGCGTGGCATATTTAGAAGTTTCAGTCACATCTTGCCTTGAACTTAATTAACTTGAGTGTGTTGGACAATTGTAGAATCACCCCATTATAAAATGAGTAAAGAGAATGAGTCAATATGACTTGAAAATTAATAGTTTAAGGTTGAGATATAGTCTTGTAGGATAAAAAGTTAGGAAGAGTTAATGAAAAGGATATGAAACACTCTTGTTAGAATCTAGTATCTTTTGAGCAAATTAATGATCATGGATATTTCAATACTTATGCTCTTGGAAAGTGAATGAAAAGGAAGGCACCTGAAAATTCAGTTAGCCATGGAAAGTGTGAGATAAAGGTTGTTTAGAGCATAGGAACTTGATTGAGATATCCATGACTAAAGTTTGCACTAGTTACTAGTGAAGCAAGGGTGCAAACAATTTTATATCTGTCTTTTCATTTGTCTTCTTAAACTTGTTATATAATAAGAGTTTATCTTGTCTTTAAATTTCAGCAAAGTATAAAATATTATGATGCTTTCCATAAAGAGCAAAAGCATGTGAAAAATAGTATGATTCAATTGTCCAACATACAATGGTTATTTGCTTTCAAAAGTAAGGGGTGATTGCTAGAGCTTCTACTTATGTTGCCCTCATGTGTATGAGTTTTAGTTCATTAATCTTACATTGCAACTGAATATGATGATGATACAATGCTCGTATTTATTTATCAACCATAAGTCCATTGATGCATGTAATGATCTATGTCCTTACTTACTCGAGGACGAGTAAAGGTTTAAGCTTGGGGGAGTTGATACGTGCATTTTGTATCATCATTTATACAACTTTTAGTATCATATTAGAATGTTATTTGCATTGTTATATCATTATTTTTACATGTTTTAGAAGATTTATGGGACTTTCTTACAAAGTCCCTATTTTTGGTATTTAATTTCTGGGAGGCAGAAAACCTCCTTTTTCTTGTTTTTAATGTTTCAGGAGCTACATGGACCCAAATAATAAAAGGAAAATTACACAGCTGGTGTGGGCCCACCTCTTTTGGGCCGCGTGGGACCCACTAAACGGCACCTCGGGCACCTCCTCGCCTGGGGCTTTTTATCGACGCCTTCGTCCTCCCCGAAAAGGAACGCCCTAATTTTCCCGAAACCATCCGAGGCCGCGGCGGCGGCGAAACTCCTGATTCCCTCCGAGGGGGATCAGATCCTGCTGCTCCGGAGTTCCGGAGAAGGGGGAAATCATCGTCATCGTCATCACCTCTCCTCCTTGGCGTGGGAGGAGGCCTCTACATCATCACCATCACCAAGACTAGCACCATCTCCATCATCATCTCCGTGATCCACTCCGTCCCCCTCGTAGTTTGAGAGTTGCTATACCCTAGATACTTGTCTTGTGCTACTATTCATGTTTGTGATTGAGTACTTGTCATTATTTGGTGGTGAAGTTATGTTTTCAGATTGTGTTGTACCACTTATGCCACTGAATATTATCATGTTTGCACGTTGTGAGTAGTTCCCATATGTTCCTGAGGGCATAGGATGAATTGGCAATGATTTATATATAACATGTGTTGGTATTTTGTCAAGAGTTTATCTTTTATGTGATTCTATGATGGTGTTGTGCGAACGTCGACTGCACAACACTTAACCTATATGGGCTCATAGGAGAACACCGTAGTATAATGAATTGAGGGAGACTTGGGAGGACATGTAAACCTGGGACCGAATCATGAAGTTATATTATGAGGGTATTAGTATCGGGGACCTCAGAGTGTAATGCTATGGTGGGACTTTATGTCTTAATAATTCTTGTGCAGTCATTTACTTGGCCACATGATCCATCATAAGGGGTTGTAGTTTATTTATTTAGCTATACCTAATAATGGCTCCGTCCAAAGAAGATTAAAACTTGACAAGATATTCAACATGTTGTTTAATAAATCTCTATGCCTAGCAATATCCATGCCGCCCTCGGGAACGTTTTCCACATATAAGTTACACATCACATGAGCTTGTCCTCTTGCACATAAGAGGATTGGGCTTTCTCTCTCTGAGAGCTTTGACATGCTACTGTTTATTTTCTGCATTGCAACTATACAACCAAAAATACCAAAAACACTTGCATCTTTTATTGTTTTATTTATCAATCTTACTAACCAATACCTTCAGCTCCTCGTGGGTTCGACAACCTTTTCTAATTGAAAGGTACTACAATTGATCTCCTGCACTTGGGAGTCATCAGATGGTTATTGAGCGTGTCTTTGTAAGGCGTGCCTCTGACTCTGTTTTCAAATTCTTGGTATTTTTGTAGGTGTGGCATCCTCTCTGTAGGCAGCGGGACAAGGAGCGGCTGGATGGCTTGATCGAGAACCTTCTGAGGTGGCACGCCTACTATCTGCGTCATCCAGCGACTGAGTTGCTCCCTTGCGGAGATGGATCTTTTCATTTTAGTTTTGGGCTTGTTGTGCTGTGGCCCTAGCGGATTTGTTGTTTTTTTCCTTTTGAACTTGATACTTGAACTTGTATGCTTGTGGGCGGTTGATTTATTTATAAATCGGGGCGAAAGCCTGTTTTGAGGAAGAGCCTCGAGGCCGGGTTGAACTCCTGGCTCGGAAGATGTGCACGAGGTTCGATTAGCGGGTAGCCCATGACACTCCCGCCGTCTTTGCCTCATTCCATCTTGCAGAATGCTGGCCGGCGCGGCGGGAAAACTAGTACAGTATAACAGGTAAGGAAGGAAGTAGTGGAGATTTTTTTCTCCCAAGCATCAGTGCTCCCTCCTGTTTAAAAAATTCGAAAATCATATTTATAAGTTTCAAAAAATTCTTAAAAAATCCGTGTGTAGCTAATGATATATCCCACTGACGTGCAAAATATTAACTCCAAAACTTTGTATTCTGAGCTACACAAAAATGACAAATGTGTAGATCTGAGAATGTATATCTTCAAATCTCTAATTTTTATTTTTATTTTGAAACCGGGCAAGAGGCTCGCCTTTTCATTTATATAGAAGAAGTGAATTGGCCAGTTTATAAGAAAAACTGGCCGAAAACCGGATACAACAACACAACGCACCACGCCGGCCCCGAGGCCACGCACCACACAAGCCGACAGCCTAGCCGCCCAAGCGGCCAAGGTCGACACCCCTCAACGCAACAGCGGAGGCCCTCAACGCAACAGCGGAGGCGAAACCCGGAGCCGCCGCTCCGACATCCACGTTGGCCACGGGTCACGCTCCACGCAGGTCGACGATGAAACCGCCCAAGCAGGAAAGGCCGACACCAACACACCTCAACGCGACGCTACGGAGGCAAGATCGGAGCTGCCGCTCCGACATCCACGCCTAGGCCTGGGCATTCGGTTCCCCCGAACCGATCGGTTCGGTTTCTCGGGTTGTAGCGAATTTCGGTTTCTAAACTTTGCTGACCGATCGGTTTCCTGGAAAAATGGAAACCGAGACTTCGGTTCAATTAAATATCATTGTAAGCATAATAGTATCATCAAGAGCGTCAACTGGGGTACCTCTTGTCCCAAGATATGGAACAAGCCCATATCAAAATGACAAGACAAACAAACAAAATGAACAATCTCAACACCCTTTTTATTTACCATTTGGAATAGTTTTTTATTGCAAGGTGTATCACAGAAGGTTCACCATAGTATGTAAGTAAATTTCCACCATGAATGATGCATGGCTTAGATTAGCGGCCCAGGCGTCTCTCTAACCATTTACACAAACTCATTTAAACTCACTCTATTTCCACATTTATTTCAACATGATAAGCATCCATAGACAAAAGCACATGATATCAACTAAATGAGATGAAGAGCGTGTTGAAAGCTTGCCATGTGACAGCACATATGGGCTAACTTCCAACCCAAAACATTCATCAAGCCACAAACATCATAATCTTAATCACAATGGGTCAAGTTTTATTATGCAAATAAAAGAACATTGTGCATCAAGTTCGTGAGAGCTATATAACCAATTTTTTTCCATTGCAATCAATAACATAAACATTTTCATTCAGAGGTAAGATAACACAAACAACATGTTAAACATACTCGGAATAGCATAAAGCCAATAGGTAGATATGGTGGACTCACTGGAATAACTTTGGTTGAAGGTGTTGGAAACAAGTTTTTGCTTGTTGGAGTTTTTGGGCTAGCAAAAGGGAGAAAGTTGACCATCTAGATGCATGCATGAGTGTCCATAGAACTAACTAATCCATGTTAAACCAAGTGAAATAACAATCAGCACCAAAACATGAATAAGTGATAGCTCTACAAAAAGAATTTGCAAACTATTACTCATAAACAAGCTCATGAATCATGCAACTATATGTATCATTAAAAATCAATCAAACATCCCTTTTCCCAATCTTATAAAAGCATCCAACATATTTCAACCCATATTTCCAGTAGCTCTCTCATATATAATTGATAGTGTGGTGGTCTCTCAAGACTCAAACAAAAACAAAAACGACGCTCCAAGTTTATGCGATAAAGTGTTTCGATCGAAAAACAGAAGTTGGACGTGTGCAAACCGAGAGTGTGTAGGTCCAGCGGGGTTGTCTTCACATCCCCAAGCTTATGGTCTTCACCATCCTTGGATAGCTCTTGGTGCATCTCCTCCAATCCCTGTGAAAAAACTTCAAAACACCGTTTCTCCCATCTCTTTTCTGTGGGGTGCATTAATAGTGATAAACAAATAGGTTCCTTGCTGCATATAATCCTTGAACAAAAATTCATATGACATGTCCAGAAAGTGTATAATGTTGTATGCCTACTCATAAACTCAATTGGATCAAAAAGATTCAACTTAAAAGCTCAAAGCATGCATCAAACAAAATGGGACAGAATCTGTCCAGAAAAACAGCAGCAGCAAAACGTATTTTTCTACCCTACCAAACTTTCTCGAAAAATTCCGAAAAATTCATGCATACAGAGGATGAAAAGTTGCAACTACAGTTCAAATATGAGCTCATTCGGAGTTACAGAATAAGAATTAAAAATCATACCGTGCACTGACTCGTGCAGGAATAAAATCTCCGAACGCTAAGCAACTTTTTCAAACCAAAAAGGGTAAAACTTGGCACTTTATTAAAAACTCCAGAACCTAACTAGACACAAAATCTCTTGTTACAGCAAGAGGACACAAAGAAAAATCACACACAAAAATAACCGGGTTGCCTCCCGCAAAGCGCTTTCTTTATAGCCATATAGCTAGGCTTCTTGTTGTTTTATTGTGGACGAAGCTCATGAGGGAGCTTGAACTTTGGTGGTTCCCTCTTCCTTGGAAAGTGTTCCATGCACTTCTTGTGTGGAAACTGAAACTTTACATTCCCTTCCTTTGAATCAATGATAGCACCTGTGGTACGAAGAAAAGGTCTTCCAAGAATAATAGGACTAGAGGTTTTATTCCCCATATCCATGATTAGAAAATCCACAGGCACAAAAGTCATATGTAACTCTACCATAACATCACTTACTTTTCCCAAAGCATGTTTAATAGAGTCATCAGCAAGTGCTAGTTCAATAGAGCATTTTTCAAGATTTTTCAATTCAAGCACTTCATATAGTTCTTTAGATAAAACAGAGACACTAGATCCTAGATCAAGTATGGCATGGTGTGTCTCTTTTCCAATAGTTACTAGTACCTTAGGTATCCACATATCCCCAAGCTTAGGTGGTATCATAGCCTCTTGGTTGTACCTAGCAATCTTTTCTTTCAAGACATGATTAGCAATATAAGAACCAAAACCTGCTTGGTTAGTGTTGATGGAAGGATCACTTGCAAATTTTTGTAAGATAGATATTAATTCATGCAAGCTACAATTTTCTAAGTCAAGCAAAGGATCCTTGACTTCATTAAGCATTTTAACTTCCTCAACTTTCTTTTCCTTTTTAACCCATACTTGTTGCCTAGCAGGAACCTCTTTCACATGTTTAAGAGATGAATCTTTTCTCAATGAATCACTAACTCGAACCAATTTTTCCTCAATATTGTTCAGGTAAACATCTTTTTCCAGAAATTCTTTCTCACAAATTCTCAACTTATGCATGACATTAACCAATTCATTGTTTATCTTTGGAATAATGTTTTCAGAATAAGAAACTAGTTGTTCAAAATCTTCCTTACTAGGTAGCTTTTCTAACTTAGTTTCAAATTTATCCTTTGATGAAGCAAGTGCTATTGTGGTGTCTTCCAACTTTTTCTTGCTACCCACAAAGCTACCAAAAATCCTTCTAAGTGTCATGGCTGCACAAGGTGGTGTTGACAAGACAAAACTTCCACCTGTAGCCCCATCTAAAGCATTTTGATACCAAGGATCTATTCCATAATAGAAATAAAGATTTAGCTTTTCATCTTCACAAGGTGTAGGATCTTCATAATGCATCCTATTAATTCTTACCCAAGCATCTTTTAATGTTTCTCCATGATATTGTTTAAAACTAGAAACAGAATTCCCTAGAGAACTCCCTCCTTGTTTGTTTCCAAGCACCATGATAGCAAGTTTTTTTTGGTATTTTTAATTTTTTATGCAAAACTGAAATAAATATGATATGATATGCAATGACACTAACAAATAAATTGCTTTGTAAGTAAAGATGGATAAGATGGTGCTCACGTAGGTGCAACCTCCCCAAGCTTAGGTGTTAGCACAAGTTGGTGACGTTGACTTTGTTGTGAGATGAATGCGATGATGCACACCCTTGGATAAATCTCTCAGCTACGATTCCCCGGCAACGGCGCCAGAAAACGTCTTGATGATCCCGAAGAGCAAGTCTTGATGCCTGCACAAATAAACGGGATTAGGTTGAGACTCCAAGTGCAGAGTGTATAGTAAGTGGAAGACAGTTTTCCCCACGAGGGGTGACTCGAGGGTTTAATATCGAACTCTCGGGGAATCTGAAGTGGTAGATTTATCTTCTTATCCTTCTTTTGGTTACCTACAAAACAAGGTTAGATGTTTTGGTCCTCAACCTCACCTGTGGTTGTCAAGCACAAGGTGTAAGAATGATATCAGGATAGTTATGCAATGCAAACAAGAAATAAATATGCAATGATGGTGGATGCAATGGTAAATGATATTTTTGGGTTTTTGAATGATGTATGCAAGATGAAAAGTATTTTTGTATTTTCGGATTTAATGATGGCTGAAAATAGAAAAGTGGTATATGGTGTTGGAAAGGTGTTTCTTATGATTAAAAATGGACTGGGGTTCATGGTTTCACAAATGCACTCTCTCTTTATAAAGTGGTAGACAATGGAACACACAGTTAACATATGAGATTGCAACACAGGGTTTGATAACAAGTTACTTAGATATATGGGCATCACGTCCTAACATAGAGATCTTTTGGTTATTAACCTCTCTTATACTCCACCAAGATGCGAACTAAATCATAACACCTCAGTAATTAAGATAACTCAGAGTATAGCATTAAGTATCATGACATGAAGTGAAAATAAGAACATGCTAGATCTAGTCATGGAGTAGTGGCAATGGTCACGCCCACATCCCCGGTAGCATGGTATTTTAGTTTATCCCTAGTGAGGTAACAAAGTAAGGTAAAGATACCAAAGTGGATCGCAGAACTTTCTCTCACGTTCACTGCACTAGCCACCCCCGTTACTCCAACTAATGCACACGTTCCCCCACACACGCTCTCATAAACATGCTTGATCAAAACAAGTAGACAAGAACGGGGTACATAATATGCATCTATACTCATAACTGAAACAAACATTGCAATCTCAAACATATATTAACTCATAAAGATCCACCACAAAGGTATTACAACGGTGACCGTAATCATGTTCAGCAGCTCATACGGTGCTAATTAGTGAAGCTCAAGAGAGGAGAGATACATAAGTTACTTCCACAAACCCATAGTCCAGAGGTGGACTACTCCCTCTTCATCATGGAGACGGTGGAGAAGTCGATGGAGAAGATGGAGACCACGCCGGCAGCGCCCCGCCGGAGTTTTCCCCTCCAATCTGCAGCTCCTGATCTCCGTTTCGGTGTTTCTGTGTTTGTGCGGCGCTCCTTCCAGAGAACGTCGGGGGACCTTTTTTATAGGCGTTTTTAGGTCAAGACGAAGGCGGTGGAGCGAAGATCGACGGCAACGGAGCCACGAGGCCCAAACGGGTGGGTCCCACGCGGCCTGGTACTGTGGCCGCGTGGGCCCTGCTCGTTTGGCCCTCGGGCCTCCGTTTGCTTGCTTCCTTTTTCCGTAGTCCTTCTTCCTTCCAAATATTGACGCCCGTAAATTTCCAGGTGATTTCGTTGACGTTTGGGTCCCTGAAACATTAAAATACAAAACTAGGGTTTTCTGCCTGTGCAGGGTTAATTCCATAAAAATAGGAAATCATTAAGATATTTCCAAAATCATGATAAAACATTGATATAACCCTTATATGATGCAAATATGATTGGAATATAAGCAATTAAAGTGCAAAGTTCATGTATGCATTTTACATGCATCAGACAGCTGCAAGGTGAGGCCGTGCTTCGATTTGGACAGGTCCATCCCTGCGTGGAGTCCATCCATCACTGCTTCGATCTGGACAGGTACAAAGCGATGCGGGCTACGGCTTCGATCTGGAGCTCCCTTGCAATGATCTCCTACCACCGCTGGCAGGATGCGGCGCCTTGCAGCCGTGGCGTCGCGGGGCTGCAACCTCAGCTTGCTGGGCTGATCCTATGTCAGCGAGCCGCCGCCGGCAGCTCCGGCCGCTTTCCTCGCACTAGCGACCACGTAATCGCTCTCGGAGCTGCCTCTCCTCAGCGCGATCAGCACCCAGCAGCTCGCCCGCCTTCCAGCCTCCTCTCTACCCGAGCTCGCCCAAGATCCCTCGAGCCTCCTCGAGTCCTCTCTGCCTCTAGGAGAAAATCCACAGCGTCGACAGTGCAGCTTTCGCCTTTCCTGCCATTGCTTACAACATCTTCTGTAAATACTTTTTGTTAGTTCGTCTTCGTGCAATTATTGTTGTAGTTTAGATCTTATTATCAGATGCTTATACGATTCAGATTTTTTGTGCGTTTTGATTTGTTTCAGAATATATTCTTATATTTGCCTTTTTGGTGGATATTAGAATTGTGTAAAGGCCACGATTCAAATTGAATTGTCCCGTGTCTTTCAAGCATAATCACTGTGTTAGTCTAGATAATTATCTTTAAACGACACTATGATTTCATATTACTATGAAGCTAGATCAGTACACACTTACAGCCTTTGATAGAATAAGAAATTCACTTCTCCCTATTTAGAAATGAATATCAATTCTATACACCTATTCAGTTGTTAATTTTTTTTATTTGAGGTTATGTCTTACTTTTTTTTTGCATGATTCAAATATTTTTTTAGATGTGATCAAATAAATGAGACCCTAAAAACAATTAATTTTGCAGTCTTATTTTAGGTGAATCCAAGCGAGGGATGTTGATGACGCTTCAAATCTGATATAGTGTATATTTCTTCATAGATTTATAGTAGTAGTGTGTATGATATTTAACTTTAAGTTCCAATATTTAAATTGTGTGGCTGGCACTGATAGAAAAAATGTTAAGCTATTTGTTGGTAGATTTCATATGGAAGTTGGGAGACTCAAAATGCTTGGAGAGAACCAAAGCACATGACGTTTCAAGGTTGTCATACATGCGCCAAGAACGATTCAGTTTCAGTTGCCACTGCACGTTTAGTTGGCTACACGAGCAATGTCATTTGGCTACCCAAATACCCCCTAATTATTTTATTTTTGTTATTTCGTTCAATTAGTAAATCGAAAACATGGATGGTACACTTTCTTTGAATTTAGCAAAATTCATCACTGAAATAGAGAGATCAAACATGATAACACATATTTCTTGCTATGTGCTAATATTGCATTATTTGAGTCGCTATATCCTCGATTTGGTTCATTTGCGAGGAAAAAGTGTATCTACGTCTCTAGCAGTTAATACAAATGTGTCTTAGTTAAATATTTTATGGGATGAACATGGATGAGAAGTCTATTTTGGAGTTATAAAAATGTGTCTCGATTAAATATTTCATGAATATTTTTCATATCTCTTACCGGTCTTATTTTCTGGTGTTTCAGCCTTTTCCCTTTGTGCCAAAAAACATGATGAAGACTATTGGCAGGATGCAGAGGCAGAATTATCTGAGTGCATACTTCTTTGCCATCCAGGCTTTTACGAGAGCTACAAAACAGAGCCCTCAAAAATATTACATGGGTTTGTGTCATGTCTAATTTTATTTGTTTGTTGGTTTATGGCTAAGCCTGAATATTTATAGTTTGTTTCCCCCAAAATATTGTTAACATTATATGGAATATTTTTCTGGTTGAACATCTGCCTTCTAAAGACGTGCGTTGCACGTGCAAATTTACTAGTAATATAAAGTATCTCAAACTAAAATTTTGCACCGTTGTGGGATACACTGTTGGCTACATCCGGATTTTTTTTCCAGATTTTTTAGAAACTCACAAAAATAATTTTCATTTTTTTTTAAATAAGAGAGAGCAGTGGTGTTCGGGATCACAAACCACTTTCCGGGAAGGAAGCGACTATTATGAGATGGATCGTAAGTTCGTAACTCCAGTACCGTATGTTCAACCGAGAAATCTATTGGTGTTTCTTTCCTCGTCACTCCGTGTCCGTTTCCGCAAAGAAGGGCACGGGTCGTACATAGGCCGCCTCTCGTAACAAAATGTCCTAGGCCCAGCCCGAGTCCGTCTTGGGGTAAACGGGCCGTGCCTGGAGGCAACCTTCTTCTTGCCTGCTGCTGCTGCCTGCCTCACGAGTCCAAATCCACTCATCTGCTCCAGCGGCGGCCATCCTCTCTCTGTTCTGCTGTTGACAAATATACCACTTTTTTTCCTTCCTGCGACCGCTTCCCTCTCGGCTCCTCTCCACCACCAACTTCAGTCTGGGAATCTCATCTCACCTGGAAGGCTCGCTTTCCAGTCCAGTTGACCAATCTCGAGGAACCTCGGCTCTGCAGCACGCAGCTCAGGACCAATGGCGCAGGACGATCCAGTTGTTTCCGCTCAGTGGCTGCAACAGCACCTAGGGCAGCCTGATGTCAAGGTGAAGAATCTCTATCTCCCATCTACTTCGCGTTTCCATCTATAGTTCTCAAAGGGATACTCGCCAGCATTCTAGATAGAATATATGTGACAGTAGTCTGTTCTTACTGTGGAACAGAAGCGACTGGGATTCGCTTATCAATGTTATTTTACTTCCATTCATGCTCCGTGTACAATTTTTGTGCCAAAAAGTTAGGGATTGCAGAACGCTGTGTTTAATTAACGACATTTAACTACTCGGTTTTAGGTATTGGATGCTTCATGGTACATGCCACAGGAGAGCAGGGATCCATGGAAAGAATACCAGGTTTCTGGATAAGTTGTTCTGTGCTTTGTTTTCCCCCTATTTTTTACAGTCTCTCCCAGCTGAAGTATTGTGTTGTGCTCAGGCGGCCCATATTCCTGGTGCGCTCTTCTTCGACATAGATGGCATTGTTGATCTGTCGACTGATGTGAGAAATGTTTCCGGTTATTAATTCCTTCCTCATTTCCATGATCGTTTTGACCTGATTAAATAAAATAAAATAAACGTTGCCAACGGGGAATGATCCCTCCCTTGGTCATACGTTGTTAGGTAGGTGAGATACCCGGTTTATTCGAGCGCACGCAGCTGAGACTCGAGTTTTTCTTGAGCGCGCACAGCTGGGACTCGAACCCGGATCGGCACTTGATTAAATAAGAAGCAATGACATCTTGGTGTTTTGGTTAACTGGGTCAATTGATCCATGTATGTTAATTTTCCCACCAACTGAAATTCATATATTCCATTAAATTTGAAGGCATATGTTAAACCTTATTGTACCGCGCTTTTACTATCTTCTGTCTTTGAAGGTCTTCCTATGAATATATATGTGACTTTTACTGCATGCAAATATTTCAGTTGCCACACATGCTGCCATCAGAAGAGGCTTTTGCAGCAGGGGTTTCCGCACTTGGTATCAAAAACACTGATAAAGTTATTGTTTATGATGGAAAGGGATTCTTCAGTGCACCACGTGTTTGGTGGTAAGCAGAACGCCTGGGTTCAGTTTGACAAAATGTTGAAATCGACGAAATATTGCTAATGCACAAAGAAAATTAAGCTGACGATGTATAAGATGTTCAAAGGTCATGTTGACATAGTATTTTATTTTTATTTAGTGCCTGTAGAGGTTGCTCCTCTCAATTTCTTATCCTGGAAATATAAACCCAGATAGTACACTTTCAAGTATACCTGGCAAACATGCCAGACTTGTCATTTCCTGTCTTGATTAAGTTGATGGATAAGCCTCTGTACTGTAGTCTTGTGGGGTTTGGTCTTTGGTCTGTGGTCTTTGTGGGGCTGCAGCACATGGTCCTTGTGTCAAGGACAGGTTGCAGTTAGGATAGAGCATCTTGGACTGGCAGTTAGAATAGCACAAGGACTGGCTGTTAGGACTGGTTGTTAGGATAGCTTTTAGGGCAGCATCTTAGACTAGCATCTAGCATATTCGTGGCTGGCTAGCAGCATATAAATATGTATCCCCAACCCCTCAGGTTGGTATGCCATTGTGTGAGAAATAAACCAACGAAAATTGCCCCAACTCTCCAAGTGTCATCCTCTCTCAATGAGAGTAAGCCTGAAACAACTATCAAGTGGTATCAGAGCCAAGTTGTCTTGTAGCCTGGCCATTTCCTGTTCTCCTCTCTCACTAGGAGCAGAGCAGCCCCAGTCGGTAGCAGCAGTTGCTCCGACTGTCCCTGGTTACTTCCCTCCCTCCGGGTTGTCGAGCAGCAGCTCGTCGGCAGCAGACAGCCCCCCAGCAGCGAGCCATGTCCACAGGTCGCTCTCAGCACACGGCTACCTCGAGCGTGCGGCGTCGGCAGGAGGCCGAGCGCGCAGAGGCAGAGGAGCGTGAGCGAGTGACTGCGGCAACCGCTGCAGCGGCGGCAAGGGCGTCGAGGCTGGCAGCCGCGGAGCTGGCAGCAGCCAGAGCGGAGGTAGAAGCAGCAGCGACGGCGGAGGCAGCACGTGTGGCTGTGGCGGAGGCCAAGGCATTGCGCGACAACGCCAACAGCTCCGCGTCCGCTGACGGCAGCGTCGACGCAGACCGCGACGACGCGGAGCAACAGCGGGCGGCGCAGTGGGCAGCCGAGCACGCTCGCGGTGGCGCCAGAGGAGGCGCGCACGGCGACGGCGGCTGGGATGACCAAGGCCGAGGCCTCCACGGGGTCCGGACTGTGGTCAGGGACGTTGGTCCCGGTGTTGGGTGGCCTACCCTCACCAAAACCAACTACGTCGAGTGGGCAGCGATCATGAGGATCAGGCTGCAGGTGCGGCACATGTGGGAGGCGGTCCAGGACGACGTCGTCGACCAACATGAGGATCGACGGGCGCTGGACGCCCTCATCGCCGCAGTCCCGGCTGAGATGCAGTTCTCGCTTTCCAACAAGCGGACTGCCAAGGAGGCATGGGACGCCATCGCCGCGACACGCATCGGCAGCGACCGTGCCCGCAAGTCCACCCTGCAGGCACTTCGCAAGGAGTGGGAGAACCTGGCCTTCAAGCCAGGTGAGGACGTTGATGATTTTGCTCTCCGTCTCAATACTCTGTTGCAGAAAATGGTGCCGTTCGGCGATGCCACCTACGACGAGGAGAGAGCTGTCGAGAAGCTCTTCCGGTGCATCCCCGAGAAGTACAAGCAGATGGCTCGCTCGATCGAGTCCCTGCTGGACCTCTCCACGATGACGATCGAGGAGGCGATAGGTCGCCTCAAGGTCGTCGACACCGACGAGCCACAGCCTCTCTCGAGGCCCATCACCACCGGCGGGAAGCTGCTCCTGTCTCGGGAGCAGTGGGATGCCGGCCACGGCGACGGGAAGAAGGGGAGCCTGCTTCCACAACAGGCAGCCGCAGGCGTGGCAGGCCGCGCAGGATGCGCGGAGGCTACCAGGCCAGGGGGCACGGTGATGCCCGCGGAGGCGCCCGGGGAGGCGCCGCCGGCAGGCCCCAGCCGGCACAGGACGACGGCTGCCGCAACTGTGGCCGCCTTGGCCATTGGGCCAAGGAGTGCCGACAGCCACGACGTGGCCAGGCCCACGTCGCACAGGCTGCGGAGGAGGACCCAGCCCTGTTCATGACGCACGCAAGCGTCGAACTACCTGCTGCAGCACGACTGCAGCAGCCCTCCTCCACCTTGATGAGCCAAAGGCGCACGCCCTCCTTGGCGACGGCTCCGGCAAGGACAAGACCGGCGGGTGGTGCCTCGACACCGGCGCCACCCACCACATGACCGGGCGACGAGAGTTCTTCGCCGAGCTCGACTCCGACGTACGAGGCTCCGTCAAGTTCGGGGATGCCTCCGCCGTAGAGATCAAGGGCGTCGGCTCCGTCATCTTCATCGCCAAGACCGGAGAGCACCGGCTGCTCACCGGTGTCTACTACATCCCCGCGCTGAGGAACTCCATCATCAGCCTGGGACAGCTGGACGAGAACGGCTCGCGCGTGCTGATCGAGCATGGGATCCTACGCATCTGGGATCGCCATCATCGCCTTCTTGCCAAGGTAACCAGAGGCGCAAACCGGCTCTACGTCCTTGATGTGCAGGTGGCACAACCCATCTGTCTCGCTGCTCGTCGGGATGACGAGGCGTGGCAGTGGCATGAGCGCTTTGGGCATCTTCACTTTGAGGCCCTGAAGCGGCTCAGTGCCAAGGAGATGGTGCGAGGCCTGCCATGCCTCGACCACGTGGAGCAATTCTGCGACGTCTGTGTGCTGGCGAAGCATAGACGCATGCCCTTTCCCCGGCAAGCGAGTTTCAGAGCAAGGAGAAGCTCGAGCTCATGCACGGGGATCTGTGTGGCCCGGTGACACCGGCCACACCAGGAGGACGACGCTACTTCTTGCTTCTCGTGGACGATCTCTCCCGCTACATGTGGGTGGTGATCCTTGGCAGCAAGGGGGAGGCAGCGGGCGCCATCAGGAGATGGCGCCCGCATGTTGCTGCGGAGGCGGAGTGCGGCCGCAAGCTGCGTGTGCTGCGCACCGACAACGGCGGCGAATTCACAGCAGCTGAGTTCGCGTCGTACTGCGCTGATACAGGCATCCAGCGCCACACTACTCCGCGCCGTACATCCCACAGCAGAACGGCGTCGTCGAGCGGCGCAACCAGACGGTTGTGGGGATGACTCGGGCCCTCCTCAAGCAGAGAGGGATGCCGGCTGTCTTCTGGGGAGAGGCGGTGCTGACGGCCGTCTACATCCTCAACCGTTCGCCTACCAAGGCGCTCGACGGCAGGACGCCGTATGAGGCTTGGCATGGGCGGAAGCCGGCAGTCTCCCACCTGCGGGTCTTCGGCTGCCTCGCGTTCGCCAAGGAGCTTGGTCACATCGGCAAGCTCGATGACAGGAGCACTCCGGGAGTGTTCATCGGCTACTCGGAGGGCTCGAAGGCCTACCGCATCCTCGACCCAAAGACACAGCGTGTGCGCACGGCGCGAGACGTCGTGTTCGACGAAGGGCGAGGATGGGCGTGGGGTAAGGCGGTGGACGACGGCTCGACTCCGACGTGCGACAACTTCACCATCGAGTACGTCCAATTCGAGGAGGCCGGGGGAGTAGGCAGCTCCTCCTCGCTGAGCACGTCTACTTCAGCCCCCAAGTCCCCATCGACCCCGGTGTTAGCTATACGGCGACACCACAGCCGGCAACGCCACGCACTCCAACACCAGCAGCCACTCCTCCGGGCGCGTCTACACCACCACCAGCTCACTCCGAGCACAACCCGGTGGAGTTTGCTTCTCCGCTCTCTCACGACGAGGAGCGTGCGTATCATGATGACGAGCCGCTGCGGTACCGGACGATGGAGAACCTTCTCGGTGACCAGCCGGTGCCGGGGCTGGTGCCACGTGACCTGGTGGCGCAGCTGCAGCTTGCGCGTGAGGATGGTGAGCCTCAGTCCTTTGCAGAGGCTGAGAGAGATGCGGCATGGCGCGCCGCGATGCAGATGGAGATGGATGCGGTCAAGGAGAACCGCACCTGGGAGCTTGCTGATCTCCCTCGTGGTCATCGCGCGATCACCCTTAAGTGGGTGTTCAAGCTGAAGAGGGATGAGGCCGGCGCCATCGTCAAGCACAAGGCTCGCTTGGTGGCGCGAGGTTTCTTGCAGCAGGAGGGGGTCGACTTCGACGACGCCTTCGCTCCTGTGGCACGGATGGAGTCCGTGCGACTCATCCTTGCACTAGCTGCCCAGGAGGGCTGGTCTGTCCACCACATGGACGTCAAGTCGGCCTTCCTCAACGGCGACTTGAAGGAGGAGGTCTACGTGCAGCAGCCGCCGGGGAAAGGGCATGCGTCTATGCTTCGCCAGCACAAGGCTCTCTATGGCCTCCGGCAGGCACCAAGGGCGTGGAATACCAAGCTGGACTCCTCGCTGAGCACGTCTACATCCTCAACCGTTCTCCTACCAAGGCGCTCGACGGCAGGACGCCGTATGAGGCTTGGCATGGGCGGAAGCCGGCAGTCTCCCACCTACGGGTCTTCGGCTGCCTCGCGTTCGCCAAGGAGCTTGGTCACATCGGCAAGCTCGATGACAGGAGCACTCCGGGAGTGTTCATCGGCTACTCGGAGGGCTCGAAGGCCTACCGCATCCTCGACCCAAAGACACAGCGTGTGCGCACGGCGCGAGACGTCGTGTTCGACGAAGGGCGAGGATGGGTGTGGGGTAAGGCGGTGGACGACGGCTTGACTCCGACGTGCGACGACTTCACATTGAGTACGTCCACTTCGAGGAGGCCGGGGGAGTAGGCAGCTCCTCCTCGCTGAGCACGTCTACTTCAGCCCCCAAGTCCCCATCGACCCCGGTGTTAGCTACACCGGCGACACCACAGCCGGCAACGCCACGCACTCCAGCACCAGCAGCCACTCCTCCGGGCGCATCTACACCACCACCAGCTCACTCCGAGCACAACCCGGTGGAGTTTGCTTCTCCGCTCTCTCACGACGAGGAGCGTGTCGACGCGTATCATGCAGGCCACACTCGGCCGGACTTGGCGTTCTCCGTCGGCTACGTTAGTCGTTTCATGCAGCGACCGACGACGGAGCATGAGCAGGCTGTGAAGAGGATCATCCGCTACGTTGCGGGGACTCTTGATCATGGCCTTCACTACCCTAGATGCCCTGGGGCAGCAGACTTCGTCGGGTACAGCGACAACGACCACGCCGGCGACATCGACACCAGCAAGAGCACGAGCGGGATCATGTTCTTCCTCGGCAAGTGCCTCGTGAGCTGGCAGTCGGTCAAGCAACAGGTGGTTGCCTTGTCCAGCTGCGAGGCTGAGTACATAGCGGCCTCCACAGCCTGCACGCAGGCGCTGTGGCTCGCTCGGCTGCTTGGTGATCTCCTTGGCCGAGATGCTAGAGCAGTGCAGCTCATGGTGGACAGCAAATATGCTCTGGCCCTGGCAAAGAACCCCGTTTTCCACGAACGGAGCAAGCACATCCGGCTGAGGCATCACTTCATCCGAGGCTGCTTGGAGGAAGGGAGCATCAAGGCGAGCTACATCAACACCACGGATCAGCTCGCTGATCTGCTCACCAAGCCTCTTGGGAGAATCAAGTTCCTTGAACTCTGCTCCAGGATTGGGATGGTTCAGCCCGTCCACAAGACAACGCACAAGACTTAGGGGGAGAATGATGGATAAGCCTTTGTACTGTAGTCTTGTGGGGTTTGGTCTTTGGTCTGTGGTCTTTGTGGGGCTGCAGCACATGGTCCTTGTGTCAAGAACAGGTTGCAGTTAGGATAGAGCATCTTGGACTGGCAGTTAGGATAGCACAAGGACTGGCTGTTAGGACTGGTTGTTAGGATAGCTTTTAGTACAGCATCTTAGACTAGCATCTAGCATATTCGTGGCTGGCTAGCAGCATATAAATATGTATCCCCAACCCCTCAGGTTGGTATGCCATTGTGTGAGAAATAAACCAACGAAAATTGCCCCAACTCTCCAAGTGTCATCCTCTCTCAATGAGAGTAAGCCTGAAACAACTATCATAAGTAACATGCTCTCCCCTAAATGCAGAAGTTCATGATATTTATCCATACTTCTAAATGCAAAAGTTCATGATATTTATGCATACTTAATTAATTAATAGGATGTTCAGAGTTCTTGGACACAATAAAGTTTGGGTCTTAGATGGAGGTTTACCTCAATGGCGAGCTTCTGGATTCGATCTTGGAAGCAACTGTCCTGATGATATAGTTCTGAAATCCAAAGCTGCCAACAGCGCTGTTGAAACAGCTTATAATGGTGAATTGGTGAGATAGCTCTAAAGATGGTCTGGCTATCTTACTGCAAATTCTGTCTCTTTCATTTTTCTTACTGAATCATGGTTTCATTCTTTGCAGGCAAATGCTGCCACATTTCAGACTGAATTTCAACCTCAGCTATTCTGGACTCTAGAAAAGGCTAGCTCTCCATCTTACCTGAAAACATAAGTCACTTCATTTTACCTGAAATCTGTCTTGCATCCTCATAGATAGGGGTAGGCGATTGATCATGAATTAGTCCGCATCAATGTTGGATTTGTTCACATGATCATATTTCATGGTCCTTCGTGGATCTTAGCTTTTGTAGAATTAAAAACATGAAAATGACATAACTCAGTGAAACACCAATATCTTGATTATCCCCGTGTATTGAGCTGATATGTTTGTGTAACAGGTAAAAAACAATGTAGTTGCTCAGTCACACCAAGTAGTTGATGCCCGATCGAGGGGCAGGTAACATATCCTACCTTCTCTTTGATTACTCTGATTGGAAGAGACGGTTATAGAAGCTCTTATCAATAATTGAACGTAGCATACAACTTTCTTGCATTAACGAAGTCAAAAAAAGATTATCCTAAAAAAAAAATTTGTTTATGACAACAGTTTATGTTTCAAACTAATGATGATTCATCTGACCGTTTAAATTTTTAGGGATCACATTGAACACGAATCTGTAGTGAAAGCTGCAGTTCCTTATTGTTCTCATGAAACCCGCTTAAATTTTATTTACAGATTTGATGGTGTGGCACCAGAACCAAGAGAAGGGGTAAGAAGTGGGCATATACCTGGAACTAAATGTGTTCCATTCCCTGAGGTGGTACATTGCAAATGTGCAGTATATTACATAATATTTGGACAACCATAAATAGCTAAGAAATTAACATTGTTGGTCTCCTCTCAGATGTTTGATGGTGCGCCAATGCTTCTTCCTGCAGATGAGCTATCCAAAAAGTTTGAGGAAGCAGGTGTGAATTCTGTTTCATCTCACTGTTCCAACCCGAAACTTTTAGCATGGCCTTTGTTATGCAAGGAAGGAAGTAAGGAAATTTTTTAATACAGAAGAAAGCAGAACAACATCTATCAATAATTCAACTATTTATATCTTCCGACCAAAGCATAAGTTTATTAGGTCTATAATATGTGTACATCAGGTATGAAAATTTCACCAAGCAATAGCAATAATAGAACCCATTTTATGTTTCTCCAGGGATTTCCCTTGATCATCCGATTGCCGTCACATGTGGATCTGGCGTAACTGCCTGCATAGTTGCTCTGGTCTGCAAATCTTGCCTTCTTGGATAATGTCATTGCTTCCACCAACTGGTCTCTGATAATATCTCTTTGCAGGGGCTCTATAGAATTGGGAAGCATGGAATTCCGGTTTACGACGGATCTTGGACAGAATGGGAAGCTCAGCCAGATAATGATTGCCCAAAAGTTACTTACACTGCATCATAAATCAACCATTCAGAAGTGATGAAGTAGTTGCATCCTGCAGCATCCTGCTCAGATTATCAGCACAATGATATTTCTCTGTGGCAAGCTGTACACCCAAGTCAATATAAAGGTCATAAGGAAATGAAATACCTATTGTACTGTGGCCAATGGCTAGCTGATGATGAGCAAATCCTATGCCAATTTTTTGAGATGTCGACATTAAATCTATAATCGACGTTGTACTTAACGTTACTAGTGTTGAAGAAATCTTGATTGAAAACAACATTAATCATCTGGATTGATTTTGTTTCAGAGTAGCAACTGTGTTTCATGCTTGCATAGCCTCCCATGTCCTGCAACCAAATGAGTTGTGCACAGCAAGTGCGGAGCTCAAAATTTTCATCTTGTGTGAATTGCTTTCGTGGCCCAAGGAAATCAAACATAAAAAAGTGAATGCTTGAAATTGAGCAATTGATACTAAAAAAAATTACAACCTGGTATAATGGGGCCATGGTAATCAGGACTGAACCTCTGCAGCATGCAACGACACAAACCGAGCACATAATCTCATTTGCACATAATCTCAACGCAGCCCATCCCTGCTTTGCATATTCTTTCTATCAAACATTCAGGCTGTGTTTTCCTTGGTCCAGCCGAATCTACATACAACAGTGAGACCTGCGGCTCTCCAAATCCCAGAAAACTGGTACTGTTGAATTCAGCTATCACTGAATCAGATCCACTAGCGCATTTGATAGCAGAAACTCCAGATACAGATCAAACAGCACAGGTCTCTGTTTGGTGTACTTCTGTAACTCCAGCAGTGCTCTCTTGATTTCTGAACGTTGCAGATTCTCCACTTGAATTTTGGAGATCATCAGCGACCATGAAGGCATGAACACCATCCTTGTGATCTATCCAGCTGTATCCACGACCTTTCACGACTCCACGGCTAATCATCAATTCCCTAACGCCTGATGCATCTCCATGTCGGCCTAAGGAAGCGTATATGTTTGACAAGAGCACATACGGTGATGGGTTCTTTGGATCAAGGTGGAACAGGTGCTGCGCAGCACATTCCCCCAGTTCAGCATTGTGATGTACCGCACAGGCAGCAAGTAGAACTTCCCACACTATAGGATCATCTTTACATGGCATTTTATCTATTAGGGCCTCCACTTCAACAAGCCGACCTGCTCGCCCCAATCCATCTATGATACAAGTGTAGTGTTCAGCCAATGGTGTGATTCCATATGTGCTCTCCATGGAATCAAAGAATGCAATAGCTTCGTCTACGAGCCCGGAGTGACTACATCCTGTTAGGACGGCAATGAAAGTGACACTATCTGGCCTCTGCTCTGTAGTTAACATGTACTCAAACAATTCAACAGCTTTCTCTCCAAAGCCATTCTGAGCATATCCATGTATCATCTCATTCCATGCAACTATGTTCTTAGTCGCCATGCTATCAAAGGAAAGGCGTGCATCTTCCATGTTGCCACATTTGGCATACATATCAATGAGGGCACTGCCAACATAGACATTCTGATCATAACCATCTTTCACAATCTGCGCGTGTATCTGCCTACCTTGAGGTACTGAAGACAATTTTGCACATGAATTAATCATACTAGCATAGGAGGATTCGGTGGGAATCATTCCATTTTCTCGCATCTGCTTGAAGAAATCGAAGGCCTCTTGATTCAAAGAATGGATAGACAAACCTGAGATCATGGAATTCCAACACACCACATCCCTCTCTGTCATCCTGTTGAAAATGCTCCTAGCCATGCCAATCTGCCCACATTTTGAATACATATCCACCAAACCACTAGCGACGAACATGTCATTATGCAACAGGAGTCTTACTGAAGCAGAATGAACTTGCACTCCAAGATCCAAAATCCCCAATCTTGAGCATGAACTGAGGATCACGGCCAAAGTTGTCCGGTCAGGCTGCACATTTTGATGTTGCATTCTCCTAAACAACTCGATTGTATCCTGATGCAGTTCCTCCTGGCAGTAACCAGATAAGAGTGTGTTCCATGTAGTCAAACTCGGAGTTGATATCTTGTCAAACATTGCACGAGCAGACGGAACATCTCTCGCCCTAATGCAGGATGCAAGCATGTTACTGTAAGTGACCTCATTGGGCTCAAAGCCCGACTCCAGCATTAGGTTCAGTACTTCCAATGCCTTCTCATAACTGCCCGCCTGTCCAAATCCTGTTATAAGGATGTTCCAAGAAACGATACTGACGCTGGGCAACGACACGAAAACCTTGACAGCTTCATCCATTTTCATGCACTTGGTGTACATGTCGATCAGTGAGTTCCCCACATGCTGGTCTGACCCAAAGCCTTTTCTGACAATCAAGGCGTGAATGCACTGTCCAAGCCAGAATGCACGAACAACGTTGAACTCACTGGTGCAAGCTTGCGCGCACGAGCCAAGGACGCTGGAGACAGCCACGGGATCAACGCGAACCCCGGTCCTGCACATCCTTGCGAACAGTCTGAGTGCGTCTTCGACGGACCCGGTCTGTGCCAGCCCTCCCATCATCGCCGTGAACGACACCTCGTTGGGGCGAGCCATCCCGTCGAAGAGCCGCACCGCCTCCCTGATGCTCCCGCACTTGGTGTACATGCCAAGGAGCGCGTTCTCGACGAACTGGTTCTCGTCGAGCCCGAGCTTGACGGCGAGCCCGTGGCAGCGCCTCCCGTCCTCGGGCGCGCCCACCGCGCCGCACGCGCTGAGCACGCTGGCGAGCGTGAAGTGCGTCGGGACGAGGCCCTCCCGCAGCATCGCTTCGTAGAGCTCCAGCGCCTCGCCCGCGCGCTCCGACCGCGCGAGCGCGGCGATGACGGTGTTCCAGGAGACGACGTTCGGCTCGGGCATTTGGTCGAGCAGAGTCCGGGCCACTTCGAGGTCCCCCGCGCGGCTGGCGGCCGAGAGCGCCGCGTTGTAGGAGTAGGCGTTGGGGCGGGGCAGGTCGCGGAAGGCGCGGAGGGCGTCGCGCGGGAGGCCGGAGAGGGAGTAGAGCTCGACGACGCGGTTCAGGAGGAAGGTGTCGCCGGCGAGGCCGGCGGCGAGGACGCGCGCGTGCGCGGCCTTGGCGTGGCCGCGTCTGGGCTTGGGGCTCCGCTTGATGCAGGCCTGCAGCACGCCGGCGAGCTGGGCCGCTGGGTTCGCCATCTGCCCGGGAGCTAGCGGCAAGAACAAGGGCACGTCTTTTATAGTGTGGGGTATAGCCCATCAACTCGTTATGGTCATGGAAGTTCGGCCTGGGCCTGGGCTGATCGACGGCGGCACCCGTCGCCTTTGGAAAAAAGATTGTTCGATTCTCAAAAAAAAAAAAGATTGTTCCTCTCAAAAAGTAAATGCAAAAAAATTGTTAGAAAATAGCCACCCTAAGAAGAGATTGTTAGAAATGGCACTCTTCCCTTCCAGCCTTTCTTTTGTCCCTAGAAATGGCACACTTCGTGAAGGTTACTTCGAAGAAAGCTCGTGCCGCGACAGTCTCCTTGTGCGAAATGTGATGTTTTCGCCTCCCTTACTGTGTTTTCTCGGGTCCTACGCTCCCAAACGGGTCAAGTTTCTCCTACTGGGTTGTACTATTTGTTTTCTCCTTTTAGTGTATTCACCATCATCTTTTTCTCGATTTCGAATCGAAATAAAAGGAGGGAGAAGAGGAGCGACGAGGAAGCAGTTATGCCGGGAAGAGCAACAAGGAATGAAACTTTCACTGGACAAGAGCGAACAGAATAGTTTTCCCTTTCCACCTCGGCTTTTAAATCGAAGTAGATGTTGATATTTTTTATATTTACATGGTCAAATTTAGAAAAAATCACCAAAAAAAGCAATATAGTCTGGAAAGGAGGAAATATTAGTCATTTTACCATCGAGATTATACGACGTAGAAATGCTCTTATTTATAGATAAACTAAGTACCGACTTTTTTTAGATAAAATGTACCGCCTATTTTGAGACTAAACAAATATATATTCCCAAATCTAGAAAGGGCGCAACACTTGAAATGCATGATTTAGCACATCTATGCCTAGTTAAATCATATTATGAAAAATGAAATATTTATGTGTCGAGATTGATGAATATCTTTCTGGTCAATGAAACATTTTGCGTGAACATGGAGAACCTTTGCTACAAAATACTATGCCCCATTGGGCACGGCGCGCAAGTTTGCACGTCATGTGGGACGTGTGGCAGTTTGTCGCCATACTACAAGTGCGGAGCATGCATTTGAAGCATCAATTAATTTAGAGCAAACAATTCGAGTTCCGGCCGGCTTTGAAAACCAGAATCTAAAACGAAGCGACCAGCGTAATTTTCTGTGAGCGCTCACGTCCGTTGAAGTCCCAATCCTCGCTCAATTCTTCCAGCCGACCTCATTAACGGCATCACCGACTGCCTCCCACCAACGACATCGACTGTTACATGGACTTCCGCGCTGTCTGCAGCAACTGGCGCTCCTCCACCGCCGACCCCAAGAACACCTTGGACCTCTGCTTCCGCCCACGGCAGTGGATCGTGCTCGACGAGGTCTTCGAGAACAATACGTGCCTCTTGGTGAACACCACCACCGGCCGCGTCATCCGCAAGGAGCTGCCTGTGCTTCGGAACTACTATGTGATCGCTACCACCGCCGGCGGCTTCTTCGTCCTGGCCGACAGGAAGTACCTCCACGCCGCGTGTGTTCTCAACCCTTTCACTGGCCATCTGATCCGTTTCAGGACGCCCGTTCCGCTTGAGCAAGACGTTGCAGCTGCTGTCTTCGGTCCCAAGCCCACCCTCGTCTTGATTTCTGACAGATCTCGTACGCAGTACAGGGCTGATCCTACCAGCGAATGTTTCAGAGTGTACGAGGACCAGGACATTTATCCTATGGTCCGCCTGGATGTCCTAGGCGGTATGTACTCCGACGGTGAAGATGCCTCGGTGCGGCGGATTTCAGATGTTATGGGTGACAAGATCTTCCGTCTGATGGGGATGTTTGGAGTGGAACCTTCTCAGATGCACGCTGACGCTCTTATTGATGATTTATCCCCTTATATTCCTCAAATGTTTCAAGCAAACCGTTGTTTCCTAGTGAAGTTCGCTGGAGAAGTGTTTGTTATCTTTAAGCTGAAGCATCGCATGGAGGTTTTCAAGATGGACACCGACATGGATTTGCTCGAGCCTGTGAAGAGTATCGGAAACCTTGCTGTCTTCATTGGCTATCGTCAGGGCCGTCTCCAGAAATTGGGGGCCTCTGTGCAAAACGTAAAATGGAGCCTTGAAATTTGAAAATTTACATGACATAGCAACTAAAAATACTTTCAGTTTAGAACATAACTTCAAATTGTGTTATTTTTAACAATATATAGAAACATATCAAACCTTAATTCTACTACAAGCACCAGTAAAGTCTAAAGCAATCAAATGACCTCATGTTTCACTAAAAATTATCATCCGTTTGGTATTTTTTGAAATGAAATTTTCAATTATATATTCGTAGTTAATCTTCTTTAGGATATTATTTTCAAGTGTTATTGTCGCCAATCCATTGAGTTGTGCGTAAGGTTGAGAAGAACATCCTCATCAAAGGATATTTTAAACGGTTAAACTAGTGCGACGAATTTGATAAAACTCGTCTAAAAACATTCCGAACATCGGTTCGAAATTGGGAAGCTACGGTCGATTAAACTCGAAACCGAGTACGGGAATGAAATCTACTTGTCAACGCCCATATTTTTCGTGTACATTTTATTTTGAATCCAATTAATTTGTATAGATTACAAAGGAGATTTAAGGAAGGTGATCACGTCACGTGCCTGCATGCGTGGTACCGATTGGATCGTGGCCATCGTGGCATCATACCTAGTGTGCTGAGACTAGTGTACACAGAAAACGGCCCAACGGAGTAGCAAAATTTGACACGCATGGTATTAGGCAGCAGGAATTCGGGGGCCTGGGATTTGGAGGCCCTGCTGGGTCGAGCACTTCGAACATGCCCATCGACGGCACTGGCTATCGTAGATGTCTGGCTGTTGATGCAGAGAAGGTCGCTTCTGTCGAAGCCAACTGCATCTACTACATAAGATCCATAGATCACTCCATTCACATCTATAAATTTGATCTCGAAGACGAGAAAGAAGATAGAGTATCTCAAGGCATAGATTCCTTGGATCTCATCGGGCCATCTTATGCTCACCCTCCGTTCACAATCATTCAACTCATCTCCAGCTACACTGTCAACGTCCGGATATCTCAACTTTTTTTTTGCACGAATGACTGAAGGTATGTCTGGTGTTAGTACCGACGGGGATAAGTTTCCTTCCGACCTAGAGGATTTGGCTTCTGTGGTTGAGAGCATGATATCCTTTGATAGCTAGCTGTTGTTCGTCTCTACTTGTTATGTACGTGGCCATGCTTGTCCTGGGAAAGAAACATGTCGATCGAGTCTACTGAATTTGGCTTACATGTGGTTGAACAACAATTTCGGTTACTTGGAAAGGCATGCTAAATATTTACGTCATTACTGGAATTTTCAAAACACTTTTGTAGAAATCACCTTACACTACATTTGAGAGACAACATATGTATTTTTTTTCTACAAGCTGAATCCAATGAACAATCCCATTTTAGATAAACCCTATAAACTAGGTCGCTGCCACAAAACGATTAATCTGAAAAATGTAAATGTGTTAAGGATGCACACTCACCCACACACTACACATACACAATTCTTTTTTTTAAAGGAGTGTGGAAATCCTCACCCATGAGGAATTGAATCTGAGTGGTTAGTTTGTACGTCCACTTCCCTAACCAAATGAGGTGCGCTCACTTCTGATGAAAAACTTAAATTGGCATGTATGTATATTGTAGGTCTGTAGCCCATGAACAATATGAAAATTACAATTTGTTCATAACTAAACTTGGTAGCACGTGAGGGCACTTAACGCGTCTTCTAGGCCCCAAAAAATAATATATTCCCTAAACTTATGTGTGATTCACATCAAAATTAGACCCATGATTACAATCTCAAGCTTAAAAAATTCCCCTCTTTTGGCTACTACTTACACGACTTGGAGCGAAAAATGTGGCTCACGCGACGCTCATTGTGAATCCTCTTAATTTGCACTTAGGGGGTCACATAACGTCGGAGATAAGATCGAACGATGACGGTTCATTGAGCAAGGTCTTTTATGTGCTCTATTTAATGGGATGGGTTCAACGCCTCCCAGTCGTCGTGGTTACCTCGAGGATGTCAAACGAACACAAATAAAAGGAGGGACTGATAATGAAAATTGAAAAATCGTGGCATCTTAAACAGAAAATGTGCATCCCGCCTAGTTGTCTTGGCTCCCTCACGTACAAGTACAACGCACGACTCGCCACATTGGCATGACACAGTAGACATGAAAGATTGATGAGCCTCTACCTAAGTGAGATCGCAAGACAAGTTGATGCGCACTTGTGCATTCCCATTCTCAAGTATTATCATTGCTAATTGAACTCGGCTCCTAGGTGTAAATACACCACTTATATATGAATACAGATGTTAAAATATAAATCAATAAGCTTAAACTCTTTGACATTTTAGTCGATATTCATCTGTCCATGCCATTGAGTGTGCTAGTGGGCTTGTTTCTCTTTGTGCCTTAGACAAATTAGTAGTATAATTTTTAACACGAAGTTGCATCTTCGTTGTTTATGTGAAGGTGTGATGCATGTAAAATGCATACATGAACTTTGCACTTTAATTGCTTATATTCCAATCATATTTGCATCATATAAGGGTTATACCAATGTTTTATAATGATTTTGGGAATACTTCATAGTTTTCCCATTTATTTGGAATTAACCCTGTTTTTCCAGAAAACGTCTTTTTTAGTGTTTCAGACTTTCCGGGAGTTTCGGGACTCCAAAAAGGGCAAGGTCAAAGAGCACGGTTCAGAATTTTCGAGACGAACGCAATGGGCTTAAATTGAAGACCAGAAGCCCAACAGGCTGCAAATGGGAGGGTCCCACGCGGCCACAAGTACATGGCCGCGTGGGCCTGTCTCGTTTCCCCCTCGGAGCTCCGTTGCCGTCGATTTTTCGTCCACCGACTCCGTCTTGACCTAAAAACGTCTATAAAAAGGTCCCCTGGCGTTTCGCGAAAGGAGGCGGCGGAAAAACACGAAACACACGAAACAAAAGACAGAAGGCTGCCGCTGGAGAAGATCGGAGGGGGGAAACGCTGCCGGAATCACCTCCGGAAGGCTCCTCCATCCCCCCTCCGGAGTCTCCATCAACACCAACGTCAAGACCAGCACCATCTCCATCACCATCTTCGTGATCCACTTCATCCCCCTCATAGTTTGAGATTGTTCGAACCCTAGCTATTGTTTAAGTGCTATTCTACCTGTGTATGATTGGCTACTTGTCATTGTTCGAGGGTGAGATTATATTTTCAGATTGTGTTGTACCACTTATGCCACTGAATATCATCATGTTCGCACGTTGTGAGTAGTTCCCGTATGTTCCTGAGGGCTTAGGATGAATTGGCAATGATTTATATATGACATGTGTTGGTATTTTGTCAAGAGTTTATCTTTTATGTGATTCTATGATGGTGTTGTGCGAACATCGACTGCATAACACTTCACCTATATGGGCTCATAGGAGAACACCGTAGTATAATGAATTGAGGGAGACTTGGGAGGACATGTAAATCTGAGACCGAGTCATGAAGTTATATTATGAGGGTATTAGTATCGGGGACCTTAGAGTTTAATGCTATGGTGGGACTTTATGTCTTAATAATTCTTGTGCAGTCATTTACTTGGCCACATGATCCATCATAAGGGGTTGTAGTTTATTTATTAGCTATACCTAATTATGGCTCCGTCCAAAGAAGATTAAAACTTGACAAGTTATTCAACGTGTTGTTTAATAAATCTCTATGCCTAGCAATATCCATGCCGCCCTCGGGAACGTTTGCCACATATAAGTCACACATCACTTGAGCTTGTCCTCTTGTCACATAAGAGGATTGGACTTTCTCTCTTTGAGAGCTTTCACTTGCTACTGTTACTTGCTGCATTGGAATTATACAACCGAAAATACCAAAAACACTTGCATCTTTCATTGCTTTGTTTATCAATCTTACTAACCAATACCTTCAGCTCCTCGTGGGTTCGACAACCTTTTCTATTTGAAAGGTACTACAATTGATCTCCTGCACTTGGGAGTCATCAAGGTGCAAGTTTAATACAGTATATATATATGGCAATATGTGCAACTTTGTATTATGGATTGCCTGGAAAGAAAAACTGTGTTTTATCTTTGTGATACTAGTTATTTACGTCTCTTTATATCCACTCTATGTTTTCTATAAGGGTAATACATGTAAACCATTTTATTTTTTCTTTCAAACATAGTTTGGTTTCAAATACTCCATCCGTTCACTTTTATAAGGCATTCTAGATATTTCAATATGGACTAGATAATGATCAGATGAGTGAACCTACACACTAAATATGTCTAGATACGTGTATTTTTTAGAGAAAAAAAAGCTAGAATGCCTTATAAAAATGAATGGATGGAGTATTCATTTTCCTACACACCTTTTATATCTTTGTTGGCCACTCTTAAGACAAAAGTTAGCCCAATTAGGCCCAAGTAGAAAGTACATGCCTACATGATATATCAGCCCACTAGCTGCACATGTGCAAGAAACTAAATTCCAAAATAAAAGAAGATTTCACGCATCCTAAAAAATAGATTTCACGCTAGAATAAAAAAGTAAATTCACGCAACTAACCAATAGACAACCTTAGCAAACATCACAATCAGTGTGAGTCAGAGTGCCAAGCAATGTGTGTTCTAGACATTTGACCGTGTTGTGAAGGTGTGTAGATCACTTGTCGTAACTAATCATCACTCAGGCGAGGAAGTAAGTAATCACAGTGGGTGCAATTTGGAACGGTTTTGGTATCTTGCTGATATTAATATATATTTTTATTAAAAATATATCTTAAGGTCTGGTGCAGTGTCCATGACAACACAGAATTGTCCATCACCTCGGACAGCTCTCTCCGAGTCTCACGGCGCACCGCAAGACAGATCCACAGACCACAGGTGAATGGACGCCGGCACCACAACTGTACAAACGGTACTGTCAGAACGCCACACGGCATATAATCAGATCAAAAGCATGCGCCCAGTAGCTATAGCTAATCGCCAATAATGCACACTAGATCGATAAGCCCGCCGGACCGGAGGAGGCAAATGAATCTTCAGACAGCTCATGGCCACGATCGATCAATCCATCTCCGGCGATCGGCTGTACCAACGCACGCCCCATGCCAGTGCGCGCTGTGCTTTTGGTACGACCGGCACGTGATGGGACAGCGCGGGTTCGCACATGCGAACTAGACCGGCCAGCCGATCTTCTTTCTGAGACTGAAAGAAGTAGAACGGCCAGCAGATCTGTCCATGTGTGTTCTTGTTAAGATATACGCGTATATATATGGTCAGTCGAGATTCAGTTCGCGCGCGGCGCACTAGTATAATCGTCATCTAATATCAGGGACTGATCAACGGTGGTGTGGTGTATGTGTACAGTGTGGACGTACTAGCAGTGACAGGGTGTAGCGCCAATTATAGGGTGGTTAGAGTGGAGGTTACGTTAGTGAAGGAGCTAGTGGAACCGGATTTAATTGGTAATATACGTATGTCAATACTCCAACCTACCAATTGCTGTTCCTTTTTGTTCCTCTCGTATTAATTTTCTATAGCTCGTTTATGTAAGTATATATCTCCGGTTGCAGGCTGCAGCCTTTGGTTTGGCGAGAGCGAGGAGAGGATGAACTAAGAGCATCTCCACCCGAGCCGCCAAATTCGTGTCCGACACCCTTAATTGTGGTCTCTTTGAGGTGCAGGACATGTGTCCGCCATATTGGGGGTGCGGCCCCAGCGGCACCCCAAACAAAATAAAAAAATTGACGAATGCAAACAAATCAAAAGATTCCAATTTCATTCATATTTTTTAATTATATATTATAAAAAAATTGAATGAAACTTGACCGGCTTCTAGCCCTAACCCTAGGCCTAATCGAGCTCGTCCCAGTTGACGTCGTCGTCCTCGTCGAGGAGCACGACGGTGGAGGAGGAGACGACACGGCTGGTGGACGCGCCGTCTCGAGGAGCACGACTGGTGGAGGCGCCGCCGGGCGAGGAGGAGGCCCGGTGACTCCCTCTTGAGCGCCGTCACTGAATCGGCTATCGCCGTCAGGAAGTCGGGGTTGTCACCGTCATACTCGTTCCGGACAGATCTGGTGCCGTTGTGACGGTTTTTTAAGTCCGAACCCCCAATGGGCCATTGGGAAGCCATTTGACGAGTGCCCGTGGAGATGCTCTAAGAAAAACCAAAAAATGGCAAACATCAGAGGGTACAAAAGAATAGTAAAACAA
This sequence comes from Poa pratensis, assembly GCA_947311845.1. Lineage (NCBI taxonomy): Eukaryota > Viridiplantae > Streptophyta > Magnoliopsida > Poales > Poaceae > Poa > Poa pratensis. The sequence continues at coordinate 20,478,336 of CAMZMU010000095.1, read as the reverse complement.
AACAAAAAAGATCTCTATGGTACAAGGGCCATATAGGCATGAAACATTTCTGCCACAAACGGATCTCGGACACTGGCAAAGAATGCGTGTTGGGCATGCCTAGATCAGACGTACGTGGCAAAGTAGAAAAGCAGCCAAAATGATCATGATATTCGTACGTTGCCTTGTACTCCGTACTACTACATGGTAATCGATTTCATACCAGAAAGTTTCTAATTGAGCCTTGGGGCGTCCTTAATTAGTTCAAGCCAACTGCAGCTACCGAGATGCGGTTGTTGGCGTGAAGCCCTCGAAAGCGAGGTACTACCTGTCTCTTCGTTGGCCGAATGTCAGCTGTAGATGTGATGACTGATGAGGGGGCGCCGTTGCCAGCTCGACTGATATTAGTAGAAAAAGATTTATAAAACTGCGACCGCTCCAAATTTGTACAGGATTCTAAAGTTAGAAAAAATAAACAAATGAATATGGTACTGCAGTTTATTAGAGTGGAAAATCTAGGAGGGTTCAGTATGGTCGTTGTTGGGACGTAGGAATCAGGCAATACAATACAATGATTGACTTTGAGAATTACTCCTCCGTCCTAAAATATAGTATACTTAATTTTCGTGGATCAATAAATTACAATTTTGATTATGATTTGTATTTTATAATATGTTCACAAAATTAGTATATAAAAAAGGAAATTACTTTTTGCAAGACAAATACAATGTACCATTTATATGTTCACAATCCATATAAATTTTGTATAGAATGATGGTCAAAATCATGCATCAAAAACTCTGCAAAATTAAACGGCCGGGAAGGAGGGAGTAATATAGAAGAAAAACTCCATATGAGTTATTAACAATACATGTGGAAGCTTCACCCACATTTCAAATATAACCATAAAATCATATATCAAATGGACAAACTTTTTGGCTTGGCCTTCGAGGAACATCCATTAATTAAATACATTTAAGGTTTGAATGACGATCTCGGTACAAGGAAGGATGGAGAAGATGACAATATGGTGGGCACCAACACATCTCCATATCTCAGAAACCCTGTCAGTAGTGCCCCCGGTCCACCCTAGCCGACCTCCTCCTCTCCCTCCCAGTTTAGAGGATGTCGATAATTCAATTGCACCTCGTCAAACTTGCCGAGGTGGTGGGTGAAACATATGTCACCTGAACCAATTGCGGCCAAGAGGTGGGAGCAGGAAAAGGGTAAGATATGGACACTATGCATCCTTTGCACAAACAAGGAGAAGAGTAGCGATGTACCTTAGTCAGGGCCAACCTCCACCTCCCCCATACCACCCACACCAATCACATGAGATTTTTTTTGACTATGCCTCATTAGATGACCCATATAGTCGGTTTAAGACATGCCCAAAGCTTTGTTTTGGTTGCCCTGAACAAATTAACGCCACTCCAAGAATGTGGCCCAAGCTCTGCCACTCAAGACAAGGGATGTGGCAAACCACAAATACCATGGACGGAGGTAGGAATGCTAATGGCCTGTTTGGTTCACATAATTCCCAAACACACAAGAAAAGGATAGACATAGTAAAAGCATAGGAATGATGTTGCAAAACATAGAATTAAAAAATACAAGAATTTTGTAAAGTTGGTTGTTTGGTTAAGAGGAATGTGAAAAACACATGATTACTAATAATAACATGTTATTATGTCACTAGAGACCTCAACCCGGTTGTTCGTGCGCCAGATTATGAAAGAGGTATGAGTTTATTGTAGAACCTTTGCTTCTTCTTTGAAGTTGAGATTAAAGGAAATTTTCCCTCGTATTTTCTTTGCTCAATTCATTTGAACAAAATGGCTGAATAGTGTCACTGTAGAAAAATTTCCTTTTCCTACATTCTCACTCCACTTTTCATTTGAACCAAGCAAACCCTAAATTTTCTATGTCGAGGGGGACTAAATAAAAGAAATGCAAACTTGTACGCCCCCCACCTCTGCTACTAACTACAACAAAGAAGGGGACCGACACACGAGAGGAAGGTCTCACTGTAGTTGTCTAGGGTGAAATTCGGAGCCCTCACTTTAAAATGTGCATGAATATCATAACCCATTGGAAAAAATATAAAATCATGGTTAAAAAAGAAGATGAGGTTGACTCAGTGTTTGTGCCACAAATATATATGTTTTCGCCTGAAAATGACATTTGTGAGATGGTCACTATTCCCTCCATTCTTAAATAAGTGTACATCTAGCTTTTATACTAAGTCAAACTTTTTAAAATTTGACCAACTTTAAATAAAAGAGTAGCAACATATATATAAAATCAATTGCTATACTTTGAAACTTCATTTCAATATGAATCTTGTGATACCAATTTAGTGTCAGAAATACTAATACTTTTGTCTATAAAGTTGGTCAAATATAATAAGTTTGACTTATGATTTTTTAGATGTACACTTATTCGTGGACGGAGGGAGTAACTCAGCAAGATTTTACCGCTTAGCAGCAAATATCATCTTTGTACAAGCACCACCAAATTTCAACCAAGCGGCCGGTTTGTACGAGTAAAATTAAAACGAGTTTTGCGTATTACACAGAACACCTACCCGGCCACCCGATAAATCCAGACTCTCTCACTGCGCTCCAAAACGGAGCCCTCACTTTGAAATGTGCACGAATATCATAACCCATTGGAAAATATAAATCGTAGTTAAGAAAGAAGATGAGGTTGACTCGGTGTTTGTGCCACAAATATATATGTTTTCCCCTGAAAATGACATTTGTGAGATGATCACTATTCCCTCGGTCCTCAAATAAGTGTACATCTAGCTTTTATACTAAGTCAAACTTTTAAAATTTGACCAACTTTAAATAAAAGAGTAGCAACATATATAAAATCAAATTGCTATATTTTAGAAATTTCATTTCAATATGAATCTCGTGATACTAATGTAGTGTCACAAATAGTGATACTTTTGTCTATAAAGTTAGTCAAATATTAATAGTAGATCACCATGATTTACCGCTTAGCAGTAAATATCATCTTTGTATAAGTACGAAATTCAACCAAGCGGCCGTCTTGTGTACGAGCAAAATTCAAACGAGCATTCCGGATTACAGAGTACACCACTACACCCACCCATTCTCTCTCTCACCGCGCTCCAAAACGTGGCTCCTCCCGAAAACGAATTTCAAATTTCGAACCCGGTAACCCTACCCTGACGTTCCCCACACCCACGCCTTGCAAATAAAACTCCCCACGCACCCACGCTCCCCACATCCCACAAATCCGCGCCTCCATTTTCCCCTTCCCCCTCCTCTCCTCCAAAACCTCGCCGGAAACCCTACCCCCTCCGCCGCCGCCGCCGCCATGAGAGAGATCCTCCACATCCAGGGCGGCCAGTGCGGCAACCAGATCGGGGCCAAGTTCTGGGAGGTGATCTGCGACGAGCACGGCATCGACCAGACCGGCAAGTATGCGGGCGACTCCGACCTCCAGCTCGAGCGCATCAACGTCTACTACAACGAGGCCAGCGGCGGCCGCTTCGTGCCCCGCGCCGTCCTCATGGACCTCGAGCCGGGCACCATGGACTCCCTCCGCTCCGGCCCCTACGGCCAGATCTTCCGCCCCGACAACTTCGTCTTCGGCCAGTCCGGCGCCGGCAACAACTGGGCCAAGGGGCACTACACCGAGGGCGCCGAGCTCATCGACTCCGTCCTCGACGTCGTCCGCAAGGAGGCCGAGAACTGCGACTGCCTGCAAGGTATGGCCTCCGTCCGGATCTGGAAGTTTGGTTTGAAATGGTCATGAGATCGAGTGTAGATCTAGTGCGCCTTCTTCGTTCGAACGATTCGTTGGAATGCTTCGATTTTAGGGTTCTCGGCTCGTAGATCTGGCCGTTTGCCCCTCTATTTCGTCTCAGGCGGTTCGCGTGGTTCGGAAGCTGTAGATCTGGCTCGCAGTACTTGTGCTATCAGGATCCATTGTTCATTCAACTCATGCTCTTGTTGGGGGCGGTATTTTGGATGGTTTTCTCTGGTTCGAACTGCCGAGATCTGGCGAATAGTAGAATGTATCCGTTTTCTGTCTACTACTTTTTTGTTTCGTCGTGTATGATAGATCCAGTGTATTCCATTTCTCTCCCGTTTGTATGATAGATCCAGTGCATTCCATTTGTTTTCCTCATTTATGATAGATACAGTGAATTTCATTTGTTTTTCTCGTGCGTTCCACATACAGTGCATTCCTCTGGTTGTTAAGATTGATTGGGTGATGTATATGTATGAATAGCTGTCCACTCACCACTGCTCTACTGGGTAAAGTAGAGTAAATTCTGGCATGAGATCAAAGCATCATCTAGAGTAGCATGCCTGATGTTTGATTTCTCAAGCACCCCGTGCTTATGATTCTGCTTAATGTATTCAATGTATTGCAGTTTGTTTTATGTGTGTGTTTTGCTTAATGCATTCCATTCGTTTTCCTCATATATGATAGATACAGTGCATTTCATTTGTGTTTCTCGTGTATTCCACATACAGTGCATGCCTCTGGTTGTAAAAATTGACTGGGAATGTATATGTATGAATTATCTGTCCACTCATCCTTGCTCTACTGAGTAAAATAGATTAATTTCTGGTATAAGATGAAAGCATCACTAGAGTAGCATGTCTGATGTTTGATTTCTGAAGCACTCGGTGCTTATGATTCTGCTTAATGTAATCACTGTATTGCAATTTGTTTTATGTGTTTGGATTGCTTAACATTTGAAACCACACCATGACTGGAGTTATTGGGCATCTTTTTTGTTTAAGTGCCAATTGAAAATGAAATAAAAACTAACGTATTATTTGAATTTATCACAGGATTTCAAGTCTGCCACTCTCTGGGAGGAGGAACTGGCTCTGGTATGGGCACCCTGCTCATCTCAAAGATTAGGGAGGAGTACCCAGATAGGATGATGTTGACATTCTCAGTCTTCCCATCGCCAAAGGTGTCTGACACTGTGGTGGAGCCTTATAATGCTACACTTTCTGTCCACCAACTTGTTGAGAATGCCGATGAGTGCATGGTCCTTGACAATGAGGCTCTCTACGACATCTGCTTCCGCACCCTGAAGCTTGCTACACCAACATGTAAGCTTGAACATACTATGATTAGTCTTCTGTGCTTGGATTCCATACTCTTGTCCCAGCAATTATTTATATAATATACTGGTATACTGTGATGTTTATATAAGAATCCATTATACTAATCTGCAGTCATCTGTATTATGAATAGGTTCTTGTTATCTGTTGTTGTGTATTTTGATCCGTGGATATGTCTTGCACACGCTCTCCACTATAGTTTTGATATTTGTGAAGCCATCTTACATTTTTAACTGTCATACTAGTACCTGTATGATCTAGTAATCTGAAAGACTGAAATGAATTGTGCGTTCTTCTTGCTATTATACCTTGTTTGTCATTTATTTTTGCCATTTGTACATGCATTATGCTCACTTGGGTTTTTCCTATTTTTTTTGCAGTTGGTGACCTGAACCATCTTATTTCTGCAACAATGAGTGGTGTTACTTGCTGCCTGCGCTTCCCTGGCCAGCTGAACTCCGACCTCCGGAAGCTTGCAGTCAACTTGATCCCTTTCCCTCGCCTCCATTTCTTCATGGTTGGCTTTGCACCACTGACCTCAAGGGGCTCTCAACAGTATCGTGCCCTCACTGTTCCTGAGTTGACCCAGCAGATGTGGGATTCAAAGAACATGATGTGTGCTGCTGACCCTAGGCACGGTCGCTACCTCACAGCCTCTGCTATGTTCCGTGGTAAGATGAGCACCAAGGAGGTTGATGAGCAGATGCTGAACGTCCAGAACAAGAACTCGTCATACTTTGTTGAGTGGATTCCCAACAACGTGAAGTCGAGTGTGTGTGACATCCCTCCCACGGGCCTTTCAATGTCATCCACCTTTGTTGGCAACTCGACCTCTATCCAGGAGATGTTCCGTCGTGTGAGCGAGCAGTTCACAGCTATGTTCAGGAGGAAGGCTTTCTTGCACTGGTACACCGGGGAGGGCATGGATGAGATGGAGTTCACTGAGGCCGAGAGCAACATGAACGATCTGGTGGCTGAGTACCAGCAGTACCAGGATGCCACAGCTGATGAGGAGGAAGAGTACGATGAAGAGGAGGAAGAGGAGGTTGCTGCCTAAGCCACCTGACCTTGACCAGCCATCTTGCTGTCTGGTAGATGTGCCTTGTGTTTACAATTCTGTCGATTTGGTGGCTCTAATGGTGCGGATAGGTCTTTAGGTGGTTCATAACACTTATAAATGCTTTTATTGCTTCGCTGAACCGATTTTTTTGAACTGTTTTTTGTGTATGTGGATGGTGCTGCTTTGACGTTGCGAATTGTGGTATTAGCGTAACTGTGGACTTAATACTAGTAAAATTTTCGAATTGTTTTTTGCTAGTTGGTCATATGCACTGTGATTTGTGCTTATTTTATTTCCTTTTGGATGTGATTAGTTTTACGATACTGTATCCTATTCCTACCTGTGCATCACAGGTTCTGAATTCTTGTTGATGTGGCTCATGGTATCTCGAGAGGAAATTCTGAGTAGTGAGGACTGAGGAGCTCATGGTAGCTAGACTCAGCCGACAGCTGAACCTTACGGTTCATGTGATGAAGAGAAAAACTTGATAATTTCTGCATGGTGAATTGCTAATTAAACTGCACTGTTCAGGTAGCTGGAAGCGCTTCCTTCGATTAACTGAATATACCGTAAACATTATCTTCGCGGTGAAGCAGTATAGTTATACGAACATAAATACAAAACGTAGCAGAAAAAGCGCAAAAATATCTTTAAGGCTTTCTCGTATGAGAACCTGCGCTGAATATACTGGCGCTTAACACATGAACTTTCACCAGAGACCTCTTATCTGAACAAAATGCAATCTATTGCAGAATAACGAGCCTGATACAGGTATCTGACAGATACTGTCATCCCGAAGCAAAATCCAACCACGCTTCATCATAAAACCAGTCAAGTAATAAGAAACTTCTAAATACTCCTTCCATTCTCAATATATTCTGTAATATGTTTTATCTAAAAAAAAAACCTCATAACTGTACATCGGGCTTCAGTTTCAGCTCAAGTGCAGAGCCGCCTGCTAGTCCTGGGTGAAAAACAGGTCATGTTAAAAGATGAGTACAGTACAAGGTATCACATCATAAGCTCGGGCTGTACATCATTTGAGATTCCTCTGCAAGCTTGTGCACTGTTAATGATGCATGATCTGATCTCAGATACAATTGAAGTACTCACTGACAACAAGCAGACCTGTTCAATGTTCATGACAAGATCTAAAGGATGCCAAGAATCTCAAATCTTGACCAAAACTTTGATACATATATATTCATCGATTCACAATACGGAGTAGATAAACAATGGCATACAAATGCGAGGACTTTTATATAGAAAGAGGACAGTGCAATGTCTCCGATCACAAAATGCCTAGTATCCCAAGGCCCGCTGATGCCTCCCGCGGCTGATCCGTCTGGCGCGCGAGGAGCACGTGCTGGCGCCGCTCCTCTGGTACGTGTGGTGGCGGCGGCGCGGTGGTGACGCGCGGGACTCTGCGTCGGACACCAAGGGTGACGGAGGCGGCGTTCTGGGCGTTTAGTCCGGCGACCCGGGGCGCCTCAGAGGTGTCGACGGAGTGTAGTATGGAGACGCGGCGCCTGAAGGAGGCGTCGACGGAGTGTAGTCAGGTGATGCAGCGTGCTCTGACGGCTTCACGAACGACGGGCTCGATGGCGTGTAGTCCGGCGATCCGGCGGGCAGCGAGGGGCTCGAAGGCGTGTAGTCCGGCGAACCTGCGCGCCGCGAAGGGCTCGACGGCGTGTAGTACGGCGACCAAGCGCGCAGCGAGGGGCTAGAAGGCGTGTAGTCCGGCGAATCCACGCTCCGCGTAGGGCTCGACGGCGTGTAGTCCGGCGACCACGCGCGCAGTGAGATGCTCGAAGGCGTGGAGTCCGGCGAACTCGCGCTCCGCGAAGGGCTCGACGGCGTGTAGTCCAGCGACCACGCGCGCAGCGAGGGGCTCGAAGGCGTATAGTCCGGCGACCACGCGCGCAGGGAGGGGCTCGAAGGCGTGTAGTCCGGCGAACCCGCGCGCCGAGAAGGGCTGGACGCCGTGTAGTCCGGCGTGTTGGTGGAGAGAAACCGATGCCCTGATAGGTTGATAGGGGCTCGGGCTGCATGTTATATAATCATAGGAAGAACCCCTATGGTGGCAAATACAGAGGGGGTAGGTGCAAGTGGTGTACTACACCATTAATGCTCCTATAGTGGAATACATAAGGATAGGGTGTAAGTGGAGCACTACACCATAATGACCATATTAAACTCTAACACCCACTTAATCTAAGCCCGATGAGAGGTTTAGATTACGTTTAAACTCATTTAACTTCTTTACAGGCAATGTCTTCGTAAAACCATCTACAATTTGATCCGCACTAGAGATGAATTTGATGTCTAACATCTTGTTGGCAACACGTTCTCGAACGAAGTGGTAATCAATCTCGATATGCTTTGTGTGAGCATGAAAGACCGGATTTGCAGAAAGAAAGGTAGCCCCAAGATTGTCACACCAAAGACAAGGTTTTGTGTTGAGAGAGACCCCGAGCTCTCGAAGTAAAGCCTCAACCCAAATAATTTCAGCCGTAGCATTTGCTAATGCTTTATATTCTGCCTCGGTGCTTGAACGAGAGACAGTGACTTGTTTGCGAGCATTCCAAGATATCAAATTAGGACAAAAAAATATAGCAAATCCACCAGTGGAGCGTCTATCATCAAGACTGCCACCCCAATCTGCATCTGAAAATGCACTAAGAAGAGTGGATGATGATTTTTGGAATGTGAGTCCAAGATCGATTGTACATTTGACATATCTTAAAATTCTCTTTGCAGCTGTCCAATGTGTAGTTGTAGGTGCATGAAGAAATTGACACACTTTGTTGACCGAAAAAGACAAGTCTGGACGGGTTAATGTAAGGTATTGAAGTGCACCAATGATGCTGCGATATTGAGTACTATCCTTGGGACCAAGAGGTGTTCCATCATGTAAAGACAAATTCTCAGTAGTAGATAGTGGCGTTGGACATGGTGTACAATTACTCATACCAACCCTTGCAAGAAGATCAGTAGCATACTTTTGTTGGGTTAAAACCAAACCATTGTGTGTTTTCTTGACTTCAATACCGAGGAAGTAATGCAGGTCACCAAGATCCTTGAGAGCAAAGTTGTCACGTAAATCACGAAGTAGAGCAGAAATAGCTTGTTCGGATGAGCTTGTCACAATAATGTCATCAACATAGATGAGGACATAGATAGATATTCCTGACTTGCTATATGGAAACAATGATGTATCAGCTTTAGAGGGAATAAATCCAAGCATATGTAATTTGGCACTTAGATGAGAGTACCAAGCACGAGGGGATTGTTTCAAGCCATACAAAGCTTTATCAATTTTGCAAATGTGGTGTGGAGCGGAAGAATCCTCAAAACCAGGAGGTTGCTTCATATAAACATCCTCTTCCAGAATGCCATGTAAGAACGCATTCTTTACATCTGGTTGCCGCAAATACCATCCCCTAGACACTGATATAGATAACATGGTCCTGATGGTGGCTGCTTTTACAACGGGACTGAAGGTATCTTCATAATCAATACCGTATCGCTGCTTAAATCCTTTAGCAACAAGTCGAGCTTTATACCTGTCAATAGTGCCATCAGCATTTTTCTTGATGCGATAAACCCACTTACAGTCAATGACATTGCTTGAAGTGTTGGGGGAAACAAGATGCCATGTCTTGTTTTGTAGCAACGCATTGTATTCATGTTCCATTGCCGTTTTCCAATTTTTATCATCAAGTGCTTCATGAATATTACGAGGTTCCCCTGTAGACATTAGCATGCCATAACAAACAGTACCATCAGTGAAAATACGTGGTTGTCGAATACCTTTTTGTAGACGAGTACGCGGTGAGCGCGGAGGCGGAGGCTGCACAGGAGAAGGCGCAGGATTATTCGCAGCAGATCCTTCAGAGTCCGATTCTGGTTGAGAGTGCACAGAAGAACCAGTGGAATCATGGTCTCCGTCACAACCATGGCCTGCAGTGGCATTATTGCCTGTGTCGCTGCATGCGCCAGGAGAGTGGGCCGACCGCTGGTTGGTGGAGCCATCGCTTTCAGCGTGTGGCGACAGGGAGCGGTCCGGGACGTTGACGCGATGGGAGCGGTGATTGCGTGGATCACACGTTCGCTGGGAGACCCCAAGAGGAAGGTATGATAAGTGCAGCAGCAAGTTTTCCCTCAGTAAGAAACCAAGATTTAATCGAACCAGTAGGAAGTCAAGGGTCTTCTGAAGGTTGTTGGTGGCTGAATGTGGCACGGCGCAACACCAGGGAATCAGCAGCAACGTGGAACCTGCACACAAGACAATCAAACTACTTTGCCCCAACGAAACAGTGAGGTTGTCAATCTCACCGGCTTGCTGAAAACAAAGGATTAAAAGTGTGGTGTGGAAAATGATGTTTGCTTGCAGAGAATTAAAGAGAACAATGATTGCAGTTGGTTGTATTTCAGATGTAAAAGAATGGACCGGGGTCCACAGTTCACTAGTGGTGTCTCTCCATAATAAAATACTAACATGCTGGGTAAACAAATTACAGCTGGGCAATTGACAAAATAGAGAGTGCATAACAATGCATATACAAGTCATGATGATCACTATGAGATTTACTTGGGCATTACGACAAAGTACACAGACCGCTATCCAGCATGCATCTGTGCCTAAATAGTCCACCTTCAGGTTAGCATCCGCACCCCTTCCAGTATTAAGTTGCAAGCAACAGACAATTGCATTAAGTATGGTGCATAATGTAAACAATACAAATATCCTTAGACAAAGCATTGCTGTTTTACCCCTAGTAGCAACAGCACATCCACAACCTTAGAACTTTCTGTCACTGTCCCAGATTAAATGGAGGCATGAACCCACTATCTAGCATAAATACTCCCTCTTGGAGTTACAAGCATAAACTTGGCCAAAGCCTACACTAAACGGAGAGCATGCAAGATCATAAACAACATAGGCATGAAATCAATAATCAACTTGACATAGTATTCAATATTCATCGGATCCCAGCAAACACAACATGTAGCATTACAATAAGATGATCTTGATCATGATAGGCAGCTCACAAGATCTAAACATGATGGCACAAGAGGAGAAGACAACCATCTAGCTACTGCTATGGACCCATAGTCCAGGGGTGGACTACTCACACATCACTCCGGAGGAAGGCATGGCGATGTAGAGCCCTCCGGTGATGATTCCCCTCTCCGGCAGGGTGCCGGGAAGAGCTTCAGAACCCTCCCGAGCTAGGGTTGACGACGGCGGCTCTGGAACTTTTCGTGGATGGAGGCTCGGGTGTTTAGGGTTTTCCCGAGAAAGGCAATTTATAGGCGAAGGGGCGATGTCGGTGGAGGCCCGAGGGCTCCTCACCACGTGGCGGCGCGCCAGGGGTGGGACCCGCGCCACCACATGGTGAGGGCGCCTCGGTGCCCCCTTCGTCTCTCCTTCGGACTCCGTGTACGTGACAGAAAAATAGGACCTTGGCTTTTTGTTTCGTCCAATTCCGAGAATATTTCCAGAACAGCTTTTCTGGAATAAAAAACAGCAGAAAACAGGAACTGGCACTGTGGCATCTTGTTAATAGGTTAGTCCCAGAAAATGCATAAAAATGCTATAAAGTGTGAATAAAACATGTAGCAATTGACATAATATAAGCATGGAACATAAGAAATTATAGATACGTTGGAGACGTATCAAGCATCCCCAAGCTTAGTTCTACTCGTCCTCGAGTAGGTAAAACGATAACAACAAATAATTTCTTAGGTGACATGCTACCACATAATCATGATCAAATAATATTGTAAAGCATATGTTATGAATGAAGTGACTCAAGGCAATGGTCTATAGTTTGCTAACAAATAGATAATGAGTAAACAACTGAATCATATAAGCAAAAACTTTTCATAAATAGTACTTTCAAGACAAGCATCAAAAAGTTTTGCATAAGAGTTAACTCATAAAGCAATAGATTCTAAGTAAAAGGCATTGAAGCAACACAAAGGAAGATTTAAGTTTCAGCAATTGCTTTCAACTTTCAACTTGTATATCTCATGGATAATTGTCAACACAAAGCAATATAATAAGTGCAATAAGTAAGCATATAAAAATTGTTGCACACAAAGTTGACACAAGTGTTTGCTTCTGAGATAGAAAGGAGTAGGTAAACTGACTCAACCTAAAGTAAAAGAAAGGCCCTTCGCAGAGGGAAGCAGGGATTAAATCATGTGCTAGAGCTTTTTAAGTTTTGAAATCATATAGAGAGCATAAAAATAAAGTTTTGAGAGGTGTTTGTTGTTGTCAACGAATGGTAGTGGGCACTCTAACCCCCTTGTCAACCAGACTTTCAAGAGCGGCTCCCATGAAGGACGTTATTTCTACCCAAAGGCAGATCATCCCTCTTCTCTTTTGTTTACACATGTACTTTAATTTGGGTGACACTCCTCCCAACCTTTGCTTACACAAGCCATGGCTAACCGAATCCTCGGGTGCCTTCCAACAATCACATACCATGGAGGAGTGTCTATTTTAAATGATCAACTTTTTAAATTGCTTACTGATAAATCAGGGCAAAACATGTGAAGAGAATTAAAGGTGAAAGTTGTAATTAATTGGGACTGGGCACCCCATTTGCCAGCTCTTTTTGCAAAATTATTGGATAAGCGGATGTATATGCCACTAGTCCATTGGTGAAAGTCTGTCAGGAGTAAATGACAAGGTTGAAAGATAAAACACCACATACTTCCTCATGAGCTATAAAACATTGACACAAATAAGGGATAATAGCTTTTGAATAGTTTAAAGGTAGCACATGAAGTATTTACTTGGAATGGCAGAAAATACCACATAATAGGTAGTTATGGTGGACACAAATGGCATGGGTTTTGGCTCAAGGATTTGGATGCACGAGAAGCATTCCCTCTCAGTACAGAGTTTAGGCTAGCAAGGTTGTTTGAAGCAAACACAAGATATCAACCGGTACAGCAAGACTTACATGAAAACATATTGCAAGCATTATAAGACTCTACACTGTCTTCCTTGTTGCTCAAACACTTTTACCAGAAAATATCTAGACCTTAGAGATAGCAAACATGCAAACCAAATTTCAACAAGCTCTACGGTAGTTCTTTACTAATAGGTTTTTAACTACATGATGCAAGAGCTTAAACATGAAATACTTGAGAGCTCAAAACAATTGCCAAGTATCAAATTATCCAAGACAATGATCTATATGTGTGTCTTTTCGATATACCATCTACCACATGTTGCATTTTCTGTTTCCAACCAAACACCAATCAACTTATTTCAACAAAAACTCTCCAAATAATTTACAAATGAAACAAGAGAGTATTACTCTACAAGAACTAACAGCTCTGAATAAGAGATGCATGAAAAACAGGAGCTAAAAGCATAGCAGTAGCTAGATAAGAATACTCAACAGATATAAGTGAAGAATATGAGTATTCACATGAAAAAGCGGAGCGTGTCTCTCTCCCACACAAGAATGCTAGGATCCAATTTATTCAGAAAATAAAAATAACAATGCGAAAATAAAAGCACACAGACGCTCCAAGTAAAGTACATAAGATGTGGAAGAATTAAAATATAGTTTCACTAGAGATGACCTGATAAGTTGTTGATGAAGAAGGGGATGCCTTGGGCATCCCCAAGCTTAGACGCTTGAGTCTTCTTGAAATATGCTTGGGTGACCCACGGGGGCATCCCCAAGCTTAGGCTTTTCACTCTTCTTGATCACATCATATCATCCTTCTCGCTTGATCCTTGAAAACTTCCGCCACACCAAACTCAAAGTAATTCTCATTAGAGGGTTAGTGCATAATCAAAAATTCTCATATTCTACAGTGACACAATCATCACCAATACTTCTGGACATTAGCTACAGCCACTGATGTTTTATGGAGCAAAGAAATCCAATCAAACATAGTAAAAGAGGCAATGCAAAATAAATGGCAGAATCTGTCAAAACAGAACAGTCCGTAAAGACGAATTTTTTCGAGGCACTTAAGTTGCTCAGATTGAGAAACTCAAAACTAATGAAAGTTGCGTACATATCTGAGGATCACGCACGAATTTTTTCAGAATTTTTCAATTTTTCTGGAGTGAATAAAGCTCAAAACCGTGGACAGCAAAAATCTGTCCCTGTGCAGAAATCCAAATCTAGCATCAACTTTCTACTAGAGACTTTACTTGGCACAACATTGCAAGAAAATAAAGATACAAAGGAGTTGTTACAGAAGTAAGCACACTCCTTGACTCAAATAAAATAAAAATAACAGGAAATAAAATGATGGGTTGTCTCCCATAAGCGCTTTTCTTTAACGCCTTTCAGCTAGGCGCAGAAAGTGAAAATCAAGTGTTCCCAAAAGATAAAGCATCCAAATCATCGAAAGCCTCCTCTAAAACACAACTTGTCACAATAGGTACCTTAGGTATTCCTGAAGATGTTTCATTATTTAAGTCACCCTTAATTGTACTAAAGGTTTTATCAATTTTAAGCTCATAATGAGGTTTCGGTTTGGGCATCTTAGGAACATACATGAATTTTTGCTCTTTTCCCACAAAAGCTTTCTCCCTCTTAGACTTAAGAGAAGAAAAAGTTGAACTTAAAGTTTCCATAGCATCTTCTAATTCACCAATCCTATGGTTTTGGCTATCAAGGGTGTTGCTAGCCTCTAAAACAGTGATTCTTTTATTGATGCTTACCACTGATTCATCAATCTTACTAGTATCAAGTAATTTTGGCAAATTTTTCTCCATAGAATCTAGTTTGTTTATAACATCTTCCAAAGTGATCTCAGTTTTAATGTTTTTAGTAGGCGGTATTCCTACTAAACTTTCAATTAAATTACAAGCTTCCAAAGCAGGAGTACCAAGAAAATTACCCCCTGTAAGAGTATCCAGAACATACCTATACCAACTAGTGATACCAACATAAAAATTCCTAAGAAGGATCATGGTAGAATGTTTTTTAGTACATCTATGATGAGCATCACTAATTCTATACCAAGCATCTTTCAGACTTTCTCCCCCTTGTTGCCTAAATGAACGAACCTCAACTTCAGGAGTACTCATTTTAGCAAAATTAAAGCTAGGCCGAAATAAAAAATAAATGCAAGTAACTAATTTTTTTGTGTTTTTGATATAAAGAAGCAAACAAGATAAAGTAAAAATAAAATAAGCAAGACAAAAACAAAGTAAAGAGATTGGAAGTGAGAGACTCCCCTTGCAGAAGGTTTGACTTCCCCGGCAACGGCGCCAAAAAGGCTTGATGCGTGTTACACGTCCGTTGGGAACCCCAAGAGGAAGGTATGATGAGTGCAGCAGCAAGTTTTCCCTCAGTAAGAAACCAAGGTTTAATCGAACCAGTAGGAAGTCAAGGGTCTTCTGAAGGTTGTTGGTGGCTGAATGTGGCACGGCGCAACACCAGGGAATCAGCAGCAACGTGGAACCTGCACACAAGACAATCAAACTACTTTGCCCCAACGAAACAGTGAGGTTGTCAATCTCACCGGCTTGCTGAAAACAAAGGATTAAAAGTGTGGTGTGGAAAATGATGTTTGCTTGCAGAGAATTAAAGAGAACAATGATTGCAGTTGGTTGTATTTCAGATGTAAAAGAATGGACCGGGGTCCACAGTTCACTAGTGGTGTCTCTCCATAATAAAATACTAACATGCTGGGTAAACAAATTACAGCTGGCAATTGACAAAATAGAGAGTGCATAACAATGCATATACAAGTCATGATGATCACTATGAGATTTACTTGGGCATTACGACAAAGTACACAGACCGCTATCCAGCATGCATCTGTGCCTAAATAGTCCACCTTCAGGTTAGCATCCGCACCCCTTCCAGTATTAAGTTGCAAGCAACAGACAATTGCATTAAGTATGGTGCATAATGTAAACAATACAAATATCCTTAGACAAAGCATTGCTGTTTTACCCCTAGTAGCAACAGCACATCCACAACCTTAGAACTTTCTGTCACTGTCCCAGATTAAATGGAGGCATGAACCCACTATCTAGCATAAATACTCCCTCTTGGAGTTACAAGCATAAACTTGGCCAAAGCCTACACTAGCAACGGAGAGCATGCAAGATCATAAATAACATAGGCATGATAAATCAATAATCAACTTGACATAGTATTCAATATTCATCGGATCCCAGCAAACACAACATGTAGCATTACAATAAGATGATCTTGATCATGATAGGCAGCTCACAAGATCTAAACATGATGGCACAAGAGGAGAAGACAACCATCTAGCTACTGCTATGGACCCATAGTCCAGGGGTGGACTACTCACACATCACTCCGGAGGAAGGCATGGCGATGTAAAGCCCTCCGGTGATGATTCCCCTCTCCGGCAGAGTGCCGGGAAGAGTTCAGAACCCTCCCAAGCTAGGGTTGACGACGGTTGCGGCTCTGGAACTTTTCATGGATGGAGGCTCGGGTATTTAGGGTTTTCCCGAACAGATGAATTTATAGGCGAAGGGGCAATGTCGGTGGAGGCCCGAGGGCTCCTCACCACGTGGCGGCGCGCCAGGGGTGGGACCCATGCCACCACATGGTGAGGGCGCCTCGGTGCCCCTCTTCGTTCTCCTCGGACTCCATGTACGTGACAGAAAAATAGGGAACTGGGCTTTTGTTTCGTCCAATTCCGAGAATATTTCCAGAACAGCTTTTCTGGAATACAAAAACAGCAGAAAACAGGAACTGGCACTGTGGCATCTTGTTAATAGGTTAGTCCCAGAAAATGCATAAAAATGCTATAAAGTGTGAATAAAACATGTAGCAATTGATATAATATAAGAATGGAACATAAGAAATTATAGATACGTTGGAGACGTATCAAGCGGTCCCCAGGCGACGCGGCGTTGCGCGAGTGGACGGGCATGCGCCTGGCAGACTCCAGCTCCTGATCCAAGAGAGATCTCCGACCAGGTGATTCTGCATGCATTGTTTTTTGAGAAGTATCAGCATCGGAGTCTGTACCAGTCAGATTTTGATGATTACGAAATGATTCTTCATCTGTACTTGGTACTGCACTTGAACTGATATTTGTGCAAGTTCTTGCTGTATTTTCTCCAGGAATCTGCATGGGTTCAGGAAAAACCGTAACAGGAACAATATGCATAGGTTCAACAACATGCAACCCCTCATTATTAGAAGATGGATGAGACAAATCAGGTGGTAACAAAAGAATTTCCTTACGAAGTTGGGCACCCGCATTTGGATGAAGGGAGTGAAAAGGAAAAATATGCTCATCAAACACAACATCGCGTGAGATATAAACACGACCGGTGGATATATCTAGACATTTTACTCCTTTGTGAAGTGGACTGTAGCCCAAAAAGACACACCGTTTTGATCGAAAAGAGAGTTTACGTGTATTGCACGGACGAAGATTGGGCCAACAAGCACAACCAAAAACGCGAAGAGTGTCGTAGTTAGGAGAAATATTGAGGAGTTTTTGTGTAGGAGTTTCAAAATTGAGAACCTTGGTGGGTAAAAGATTGATAAGGTATGTGGCGGTGAGAAAAGCTTCATCCCAAAATTTTAATGGCATGGATGCATTAGCAAGCAAAGCAAGACCGACTTCGACAATATGACGATGTTTACGCTCAGCAGAACCATTTTGTTGGTGAGCGTGAGGGCAAGAAACGTGATGTGTGATGCCTACTTTTTGAAAGAAGGCATTAAGTTTGTTATATTCACCACCCCAATCAGTTTGCATGGTGATTATTTTTCAACTAAATTTGCGTTCAACAAGTTGCTGAAAGTTAAGAAAAACTTGATAAACATCAGAACGCCGTTTGAGCAAATAGATCCAAGTAAATTTGCTATAGTCATCGAGGAAACTCACATAATAGGAATGTTTCCCAACGGAAACAGGAGCAGGTCCCCAAACATCAGAAAATATTTGATCCAAAGGTCCACTAGATACACTAGTAGATACATGATATGGCAATTGATGACTCTTGGCCTGTTGGCAAGGGTCACAAACATGGGCATTTATTTCAGGCGAGTAGGAGAGTTTATTTTTCCGAAGAACTTGTTGAACAATAAAAGATGATGGGTGCCCTAGACGACAATGCCACGTTGATGAAGAAGGCTTGACGGTGATGAAGGCATGCTTGGAAGACCCTATTGTTAAGGCAGAAGAGGGTAGAGACCACCATGACAAGGACCTTTAAACATGACTTGGTGTGTTTCCTGATCCTTAATCAAGAAGAAAAATGGGTGAATTTCTAAAAAAGCATTGTTGCCAAGAGCAATTTTATGTGCGGATAATAAATTTTTGGATGCACCAGGAACATGTAAAATGTTTCGGAGTTTGCTGGAATTATGAGGGGTGTGCAATGTTGAATGACCAATATGCTGAATTTTCATACCTTTTCCATTTACAGTATGAAATTGATCACCCCCTTTGTAGGTGTCATGGGTGGAAAGTTTGTTTAATTCGCTAGTGATGTGATCTGTAGCACCACTGTCAATATACCAATTAGTATCAACACCATAGGATGCAATATTTGCGCCTTTGTGATCACTTGATGAATCATCATCATTATCATCATCATCATTGTTTTCATAACGCCACCAGCAATTGTCTGCAGCATGACCATATTTCTTGCAAATTTGACAAGTTGTATCTTGAAAAGGAGATGGCCTCCGACCACGACCACGACCATTGGAGCGTCCACGCTGCCTGCCGTGGCTTCCATTAAAACCTTGACGATGATAACTACCGCCTTGACGAGTTGTTGTATTTGCCGATGAAGAAAAGGAGAGAGAGCCTTGTCCACTTTCAGAGAGCATCTGCTGACGATAATCATATGCAGTAAGCTGAGAGCACAAATCGCTGAGAGTGGTGTTCGGATTGCCATACACCGAAACAACAAGGGCATTGTGTTCACCATCTAGACCATTGAGAATATACTCCTTGAGTTCATCATCATCAACCATCCGTCCTGCTGCAGTGAGTTCAGAGGCAAAGGCTCGCATCTTGGAGATGTATTTGGTAGCAGAGAGATCATGTTTCTTTGTATTAGCGAGAGCACCACGAAGCACTGACACTCTTGCTTTGGAGTGTGAGGAGCACAGATCCTCCACAGCGGCCCAAACATCAGCCGAGTACTCCAGCGCATAGACATGAGAGAGAACATCACGGGACAGAGATTTGACTAACCAACTCTGAACTTGCTGGTCGTGAGAAACCCAGCTAGCGTATGCTGGATTTGGCACAGTGCGCATGGCGTTGTCAGCTTCAACCTCCAGAGTCTTGGGCGGGCACGCGTCGGACCCATCGAGTAGGTCCATGACCATCGCGCCGCGGAGGGCAGGAAGTACCTGCGCCATCCAAAACACGTAGTTCTCTTGAGTGAGCTTCTCCGTGGGCGGCGAGCCAAGGGCAGACGCCAGCGACGTCGCCGTTGTTGAGGACGATGATGCCGCCATGGGAGAGTAGGGAGGGAAGGTGTTTGCCGATCGTTGGCGATCGGAATTTTTTTCTTGGTTTTTTTGATCGGTCGCGGTAGAGCTAGGAGAGGAAGAGCCAGCTCGATACCATGTTGGTGGAGAGAAACCGATGCCCTGATAGGGGCTCGGGCTGCATGTTATATAATCATAGGAAGAGCCCTTATGGTGGCGAATACAGAGGGATAGGTGCAAGTGGTGTACTACACCATAATGCTCCTATAGTGGAATACATAAGGATACGGTGCAAGTGGAGCACTACACCATAATGATCATATTAAACTCTAACACGGCGACCACGCGCGTAGCGAGGGGCTCGAAGGCGTGTAGTCCGGTGAACCCGCGTGCGGCGAAGGGCTCGAAGGCGTGTAGTCCGGTAATCCTCGTAGTACTCCGCAGACGACGACAGGTTGTAGGACGAGCCCAAGAAGAAGTGGGCGCCCATCGACGAAGACATCATCAGGCCGTACTGGGTCAGTGGCGAGGGCGTACCCGGGGTGTACGACGGCGGCGAGAAGATGGAGTCAGCACTCGGGCAGCAGAACCCGGACGCAAGCGCCATCATCGCCGCTGGATCTTGCGTCCTTGTTCTCTTGTGCGGGTTGTGCAGCGATCAAAGAAGTGGAGAGAGAGGCGCGGGAGATCGGTGCCCGATTGTTTGACTGATGAGATGAGATCGGTGGGGTGGGACGGGGATAATATCGATCGGTGAGACGGTGAGTGTGGTTGCGTGACAGTCACGTGGACGGACTCGGATTCGAAATTTTGGTGTCAATGCAATGCAACGGTGTTTTTTTAGATATAAAGGAGCCTCAAAAAGAGACCCCCAGTTTCATTAAAATGAAACCCGGTGGTGTTACAGCATTTCAGTTTTTCACTACTGCCCAACTCATTGCATTGCCCGCACTCACCCACGGTAGCAACCTGATATCACCAGGAAACCAGAAGGAGGACAGCCCCCTACCTCCTGCCTGTGACATCCAGAACTAAAAGAAACTTGCAACCAACTTTAACTCAACCAGCACCAGCTAAACAACAGCTTGAGATCAGGGAAAGTTCACACATCAGCAAATCATCACTGCAACCTGGCGACAGTGGGATTCCAACCATGCCTCTTCCCAAAAAACTCCTGCGCCACCCTAGATAGAAGTTCAGCTCCCCGCTGTAGAACTCCTCGCAGTACGCTTCTATGCAATTTTGGCCACTCCCGTAAGAAATAACATGCAAGCAAGATCACCTCAATGGGATCTTTAAGAAAAATCCTTTGAAAATACGATTTATTACGTGTTTTCCACAAGGCCCAGTAAATTGCAACAACACCTATCATCACCACCTTCCTTTCCAACCCAAAGAAGGTAGCCGAACATTGCTGATACAACTCAGAAAAGGAACTAGGTACACTACTCAAATTGAGAGCAACAGAAATTACATTCCAGACTAATTTAGCTACGGGGCACTTAAAGAAAAGATGATCTTGCGTTTCCTGTATATCACAGAATTCACAGAGATCACATCCTTTCCACCCTTTCTTTTTTAGATTATCTCTAGTTAGAATTCTATTCTTAACTACGAACCAACAAAACACCTTGACCCGGAGTGGCAGTTTTAACTTCCACGGCACCCCATAAGGAAATCTAACAGTTTTAGCACACAGGTATTGATATAGCGATTTAACTGAAAAAACCCCACTCTTAGTAAGTAACCAGCTGACTTTGTCAAGTTCGGCCTTCAGCTGAATCTGACTGCACTTATCCAGAATCTCAAACCACATTCGCAAAGTCTCATCCCTAAGACATCTTCGAAACTTCATACTTTCAAAACCCTTATCAAAGACATCAAAAATAGTAATATTCAAGTTGTAACATAAATTATAAACTCTAGGATACACTTGACACAGAGGCTTCTGCCCTAGCCAGCAGTACTCCCAAAATCTGGTACTTTTGCCATTACCTAACACCCTTTTACAACAACTGTAAAATAAATCCTTAACTGACATAAGCCCCGACCAAAAATGCGAATCCGTTGGCTTATGCACGAATTGAGACAAGGTAACTTTTTTTCAAATACTTAGCTTTAACTAAATCCTGCCCGATACCATCTTCATTCTCAAGTCTCCATAGCCACTTGCAGAGCAAACTAATATTTCTAAATCTGATATTCGTAATTTCTAAACCTCCAACATCCTTAGGTTGACAAACAACATCCCATCGAACCAGGTGGTATTTCTTCACCCCCTGCTTCTCATGCCAAAGCATCCTACATCTATAGAAATCACTCCTTTTTATCACACCTTTTGGCATAACAAAAATAGATAACATGTAACTAGGGACATTACTCAAAGCAGATTCAATTAAAATAAGCCTAGTACCAATATAATTAAGACAACCTTTCCAAACCACAGTCTTTTTCTCAATCTTTTCCTCAACATCTTTCCAATCACTACTCGCTAACTTTTTATAATGCATAGGGACCCCTAAGTACCTAAAGGGAAAGTCCCCCACACCACATGTAAAAATCTGAGCATAAATATCCTTCTTATCACTAGCAGCACCAAAAAAAGAAACTTCACTCTTATTGAAATTAATATTTTAGCCCCATCAACTGCTCAAAAACACAAAGGATGATCTTTAAGTTACGAGCACTTTCTAAATCATCTTCAAACATGAAGATAGTATCATCCACGTATTGAATAACAGCTATTCCCTCTTCTAAAATATCCGACGCAAAACCTTTAATGAATCCTTGTTTTTGAGCCCTTCTAACTAGGACCGCAAGAACATCCGCAGCTATATCAAACAACAACGGCGAGAAAGGGTCTCCTTGCCGGAGGCCTTTCCTGGTATGAAAATACTTGCCTAGCACATCATTAATCATAATACACACTTTCCCTTCTGAAACCACGGATTTTGTCCATTGAACAAACTTGTCAGGAAAACCTTTCATCTCTAACACCGAAAACATAAAACGAATTTTTTTTGCTACCAATGGTGGTAGCTGCACACGCCACAACTGTCCAACACGTGCCCCCCTACGGGGCTAGGATCGTCAGCTAGGCATGCGTGATGCCAGGCACGCAAGCCCCACTACAACGCTTTATCCGTACATGGACAGCACACGAGCGCAGACACATTTTTTTTACGGGGGTGAAAAATATAATGAGGAGGGAATCGGTTTCACAGCATGCCTCTCGTCCATCAGTCACACCTACGCCATAGCAGACACAGCCACTGACAGAGCCCAGCCTCGGCCCCACGAGTCAGTGGACGCACCCCTCCTCGGCCTTGTCTCCTAACTCCTGGTAGGTGAAGAGGAACGAAGTAAAAAAGGGGAAAAGAAGGAAGAGTCCCAGGTGTTTTTCTCCTCTTGGCTGCCGGGGATGGAGTAAATTACAAGAATCTACCATATTTGGGGCTCTAACAACAGGCGAGTACCATTTCTGATAATTTTTTCAAGTCGGTACTTACCGTGGGACTAAGGACAACAGATTGCGCAAATCTCGTTCTAATATCATTTTGTCAGCAGCTCTCACAAGTGAGGCCATATGCAAGGTCCAGTTGGCAGCACACGTGGATGAGGAGGTGAGGTGGACGTGAGGCCCACCCGTCAGGCCCATCTCTCTCCAATTCTCCTCCTCTTCCTTTCTCTCCTCCTCCTCCTCTTTGTCGCCGCTGCCCACTGCTCCCTGCTCCGGTTAGCTCGGTCCCCTCCCCCATCCCATGCTGGAGGCAGAGACTTTGGGCCTCGGTGCGTGGCGACGACGTCACCGTAGATGTGTCGGCTGCCTCTGGGAGCAGCGCTGGCCCGACCTCGAGGACATGCAGCCGCGCCTCGCCGGCTGCCGTGACGCCGTCGCGCTATTCCTCGTCAGCACCACCTACCTCGCCTCCGCCGTCTTGTTCCCCGATGGTTCCATGGATTTGAGCTCCAGCTCGATGGTTTCTGTGTGCACAGCGGAGGTCGGCGGAGGTGCCGGCCCGCCCGACCGCGCCCTCGCAGGACCGCCAGGGAGCCGCGGTCATGCCGCCACGGATGCGGGGACGAGGAGCACAACGCCAGGGAGCCGCGGGTCGACGCGGGCGAGGCGCCGCACACCGACGGCCGTGGCGAGACCACGGCGCCACCCGCACGCGGGGATGAGGAACACGACGCCAGGGAGCCACGGGTCGATGGAGGAGCTTGCGGTGCGGGCGTGCGGTACTGCAGAGCGCTCTGACCTGCTCACGCTCGCCATCCTCCACCGCTACACGCTCGACGATGTGCACCAGAGCGGTCACGGGGTGGGAGCCATCCGCTGGCGCCACCGCCGTGGTCGTCGGCTCTCCGTCGTCGGACGGCTGAGGAGGCGCCAGACAGAACGCCGGTGTAGACGAGCAACTAGCAGTCCCGCGCGTTCCGGGTGAAGCAGGCGTGGAGACCACGTACTGAGGCAGCAACCATGCTATGCCCTGCCGTGGTGGTCACCTGTCACCCGCAGCCTGCGCTGTGCACGCCGTCGCGTGCTGCATGAGCTGCAGTGACGTGAACGCCACGGCCGGCGTAACAACCCCGTTGTAGAGCTCGGCTGATGTACATATGCTAGCCTGAATAAAATAACTAGATTACTCCCATGCTGAATAAAATAAAATATAATAAAATAAAATATGGGGCTGACAGGTGGGGCCCACTTCCACGTCAGCTCCTCCACCTGTGCTGCCTAGTCAGTTCTGATAGATGGCCCCCACTGGTCAGGGCTGCTGTCAATATGCGGTTAGAAAGGAATTTGTGCAATATGTTGTCGTTAGCCCCACAGTCGGTAATATTTTGAAAAAATCACCAAGAATGGTACTGACCCATTCTCAGTGCTCCAAATGTGGTAGATTCTTGTAATTTACTCAGGGGATGCCAACGAGTCTGCAGTGCATGCGAGTACAACGCAGGGAATCTTCTCACGCCTACGGCCGTGGATGCGACATAAAGTAGACAGAGAGGGAATCTAACGCACGCCCGTCGATGGCCATGGATCGAACGGCGGCAACCTAGTGCGCAGCTTCCATCATGTATGCACAGCTACCACCATAAACACATATTCGCCTCTCAAACATAAAATCCCAATTAATTTTATCATATGCCTTTTCGAAATCCACCTTGAACAGAACCCCAGCTTTCTTACCTCTATGCATATAGTGAATAATTTCATGCAAAAGCGTCACACTATCAAGGATGAAATGCCCTTTAATGAAAGCAGTTTAAAATGGGATCAACTATTTTATCAGCCCCTATTGTTCAAAACTTTCGTAAAAAATTTAAACACCACATTCAACAAACAAATGGGTCTAAACAGATTAATTATATCCGCTCCCTGGCCTTTCGGCAACAAAGTAATAATACCATAGTTAAAGCGTTTAATATCAAGAGAACATCTATGGAAATCCTGAAACAGGTTAAACAATTTGGGAGAGACAAGATCCCAGAACTTCTGAAAAAACTCAATCGGAAAGCCGTCAGGACCTGGAGCCTTGTTGTGTTCCATAGCGAAAACAACTTCTTTAATTTCTTTTAAAGTAAAAGGAGCTACCAGAGCAATCCTGTCCCTATCATTTAAAACCATTGGGACAGGATCCGAAAGGGAAACGGAAAGTAAATCAACAGGACCAAACATCGTTTTATAATAGTTAGTAGCATGTTCAATAAGATTTTCCGTCCCCTCTATACAAGCATCACCATCAAAGAGTCTGAAATTTTTAGTTTTGCGCTTCCTACCACTCGCCTTAATCTTAAGATACTTAGTATTACTATCACCCTCCAATAAATCCTTCTCTTTCGCTCTTTGAAACCACTTGGTTTCCTCTTCTTTCAAAATAACATTTAATCTATCCTGAAGAGAGCATCTAAGTAAATAATCTTCTGAACTCAAACCATTAAGTTCACTGTTCTTATCGATAACATCCAGCTGTCTAGCAATAATATCTCTATCACGCTTATATTGACCTTCTATATTACTATTCCACCCGTTAAGCACACTACGCATTTTTAGTAAAACAATTATGCCATTTGTCCAACCAATTACGACCTCTATAATTAGCATTCCACACTTTAGAAACAACATCAACCAGATCATCTCTCTGGAACCAGCAAAGCTCAAACTTAAAAGGCTTTCTAACTATTTCAGCGGCATTACCAACATCAACCAACAACGCAGCATGATCAGAAACTCCTCTAACCAGAATTTTGACAGTAACCAGCGGATAATTAACTGCCCACTCTGGAGAAACTAAAACCCTGTCTAGCATTACAAAAAGAGGATCTAATTGATTATTTGACCAAGTGAAAGATCTACCAGAAAGTTCAAGCTCCTTCAAACCCCAATGCTCAATAATAGAGTTAAACAACATCGACCACTTGGATAACCTCTTGGGTTTATTTCTATCCGAGGTCCTTCTAATTAGATTAAAATCACCACCAACCACAAAAGGAAGATAACTACTACCGAGCATTTGCACCATCTCAATAAGGAAATTCGGTTTATCTCTAGCACTAGACGCACCGTAGACGTTAACTAGATTCCACTTGAATCTAGTCTTTTTATCCATAATAACCATTCTAGTAAAATACTTATTCGTAATGCAAGAACCCACATCGAACTTCTCTTCATTAATACCCATGAGGAGCCCTCCAGAAGCACCACTGGAGGGTTCCCATAGCCAAATAAAAGTCATTCTACCACTAAAACTATTAAGCCAAGACTCAGGGAAATCCTCCCTCTTAGTCTCTTGAATGCAAATATAGTCTAAATTATGATCAGCTACATCATCCTTAATAAAACGACGTTTATTGTACTCTCCTAAGCCTCTAGGATTCCAAAAGATACCTGACATAGAAAAAATCAAGAAGTATCCATAATTCTAACCTTTGACTTCACACTGCATCCTACAGCAGAAGTCCTATACCTTCTAGGTTTATAAATTGTAGCCATCTGCATAATACAATCATTTAATTCTTTATCCTCGTCATCTAAACTTTCATTATCAGAGAAAGTATCTCGAATCTCTTTGGAATCAAAGATAATCCAGCTTTGATTCCTTCTCCAGATTAATAATTTCTTCCTTACGTCTATTGGCAAGAAAAGACTACTTCTAGCATATTCTAAATCTTTAATAACTGAAATAGAAACATTTTCTGCATCCTCGTCAGCACCCAGACTGACACCAATACATGAAGTGATATGCGAAATAAACTTAGAAGAAGTATTTAGCACAGTAGGGTACTCATTCTCACCATTAGCCTGCGAAATAAACTTAGAAGAAGTATTTAGCACAGCAGGGTACTCATTCTCAACATTAGCCGTAATGCAACGGTGTGGGACGCGAAAAAGGATCGAACGCTTTTTTCGCCATCACACATGCTATACTACGGGTTGTTATATTTTTCCTTTCAAAAGAAAATCGGGAGATATTTTTATACGTGAACAAGTACTCGATTCTCGTATGGGCTGATACTTCGGGCCTGCCTTTCTAGGTCACTAGGCAAGATGGCACGTCGACACGCCGCGCCCGTGCGTTAAAATTCATATTTGAAAATGTCCGCATTTTTTTCTTCAGATTTTAAAACTGTTGGAATTCAAAAAAAATTACATTTATTAATTGTTTAGATTTCAAAAATGGGTATAATTTAGAAGTTGTTTATATTTGAATTCTTTTCACGTTTGCAAAATACTTAGATTTGAAAGGCATTTGTAATTTTGTAATATGTATCATTTAGTAGTTTTTGAAAATTTGTTTAAACACCCTAAAACAATATCTCACCGAATTCTTCGCGAAAACTTATCTGATAAACATCAATTTTTGTGTACAGTTGGGAAATATGGAAAACAAATTCCATTTTAAATTTATCTTAGCGGAATAAGTATCGTTGAACAATTGTTATCAGGAAATCTCATATTTCGAAAATTGTTAAAGTCGGAAAGTTATTAGGATTTTAATTATTTCAATGTTTATAAAATGATCACATTTGAAAGACTTTTAAAATCTTTAAGTGCTTAAATTTGAAATTTGAATCAAAATGTTCAAGTATGGTTGCTATTTAAGTTTGAAAATATCCACATTCTAAAATTGGTTAAATTTGAAAATTATTGAAATTCAAAAAAAGTTTATATGTTTTTAAAATGTTAAGGTTCAAAAATTTGGTCAAGTTGGAAAGTTATTAAGATTTGAATTGTAAAATTCAATCCATAATTAGAGGGAATGAATTTGCATTTATTCCAAACATTTATCTAATCAAGTATTTTTAAAATTTTAAATACATAATTAGAGAGAGTTAAGTTATGTTACATCCAAATGTATTAACTAAATTGAAATGATCAAATGTGGTTATTTTTTTTAACATCATAATTGGAGGAAATATTTTGTGGTTATCTCCAAATATTAGTCAATTTAACTATTTATTAAAATTATCTGCATAATTGGAGAGGTTTCAATTATATTACCTAAAATTATTAATCAATTCAAAGTGATATAAAAATTTATTTTAACTCGATAGTCAGAGAAAGTACATTATATGAGCATTTATTTTATTCAATTTATAATTAAAGGAAATGAATTTGGATTTTTTCTAAATATTTATTGATTTGAAATATTCAAATATGTTTGCAATATGCTATAAACAGTTAGCATTTTTTTTGTGATTATTTTGATATTTTCCCTTTTTTTTATGGGTAGATTTTAAACTACGAATTTTTTAAAAAATTTCCTGGGAATTGTCTAAGTAAACTGGGCCCACCTGTCAGGTTTTTTGCAATTTCTAAAATATTTTGCGGAAAAGAATAAATCGCTGACACGTTGGGCCCACTGCGACGTCAGAATGACGTCAGCAATGGTAGCCGCAGCCATGTCGACGCTGCCGGCGGCGCATCCACGCAATTTGGAGTGCGCGGCTCGGCGTGTGGGACGCGCGCGTAGGCGGGTGGACGGGAGCGGCGGCGCCGCTGCGTTATGGTCGCCGGAGCGCGGCCGACGGAGTCCGAATAATCAAAGTCATGTCCTTTGATGCATCATGACTGTTCTCTTAGGTAAAAAGGATTCAGCTAAAGAAATCAATTTGGACATGCTTTGTTGATATACAACAACTAAGAATATTCTTTGGAAGCATGTATGTTGAAACAATATAACCGAAGAATCGAAGTACATTGGACGAAATAGAACAGAACAACAACATCAAGGCAATAGACATAAAGCAAATGAATGTGTTTCACTTTCTTACCCTGAGTAGTCCTGGGAGGCGAAGCAGAGATAAGAAGCATGGATAGAAAAAACAACATCCAACTCCAAGCTCTGAGCCTACTATGACAATGCCAACAGGAGGAGGGAGCAGACGGAACCACCACATCGCCCTGCCTTCGCTGACCCCTGATCATGTCGAGGGGAGAGGCGGCACTACCAGCTGAGTACATTGCTACCTTCAAACACCATATAAGCAGAAACTATCAGGTACGCGAGGGTAAAACTGACTGGAGTATATCCTGGAAATACTCATAAATAAAAATATTATATTAGATAAATATCGTAGAAGTGTAAAGCGCAAGTAAGTATTTTGAAACCATATAACTAATGACAAACAATCTATAAAATGATTTTTTTATCTTTTTTGCAAATATTATTGAGTGGGTTGGATTGACCCAACCAACCGAAGGTAGCAACACCATCCATTGCTTGAAATAGCCACAACTGAAACTTAATGCACGACTAACTGTCTAACTAAGCAAATTTGCGTGGAATCAACTTCAAAGACGTGAAAACATCTCCAACCCAGGATAAGAGTATAACATATCTACACATGAAGGAAATAAAATACGGATGCTTAGGTCCTGCCTGATTAGTTATACACCTACTCATCTTAAATGCAATTGCTTCAAACAATATAAGAAGAAATTGACACTCATGTAACACCCTAGCCCAATTTCACCCAACGCTCCAATGTGTCTCAGTATAGCATATATGGTGTACCTTGCCGCTGAAAAGAAACAACTCTTCCCCGAAGGTAATTCTTCCATGAAGTTACATGGCCTACAGAAAGACACTCTCCTGCAAATATCAGATCACAGCAAGTTAAAGCCAAAGAGTTCAGGTGCCTCATATAATACTCAATTTGCAAACAAAACAGGAAAAATGAATGAAAATTAAAAAAAAACATGAAAACACCATATAAAACTATGGTTGACAGGCCATAGTTAAGCAAGGTAAAAACACCGTCTTCCTCGGATAACTAAACAAATGCCCCAATACACAGAAGGAAATGCAATGCAGATACATAATGGGAAGATAAAACATCGAGTTGCTCTAAATCAAACTATTTACCCAGTAGCATCAGTAAAGATGGCTCTCGCAACATGTCACCCTGATAGCAAATGCCCGAGGTTTTGGTGAAAGGAAGCAGATTATACATCGCAATTTTGTCTTCTCCAGCATTAAACCAATATCTGCATATTACACATGTCGTATGAACAATCTTCAAAAGGATAAAAAGAAGTTACATTTCCTGGTTGTAGTACGTGGCAGGGCATCTGACACCAAGGCCGGTGATCCCTCGTGGTGATTACCAGAATTCTTGAGCAAAAGATTCTAAAACTAATTAAATGGCGGCTTACATTCAGGAACAAACCAGAAGCGATGAAAATACGATATTGCAATAAACGTCAGACATCCATATATACTTTTAGAATATATAGCAATTTAACATCAACTGACTGAACACAAGATAAAGCCGGTGATATAAAATGACCTTTTGTTGCCTAGCAAAATATTATTTTTCTAATATAAATCAATTAGAAGAACATAACTTAAAATATGCCAATAGAGAACAGTCGGAAGATTAGCATGCTAGTAGTCCAAGGAGATAAGAAATGTCCAACAAAAGGAGGCGGCCATACAATCCATACGAACAAATGTAAATTATTTAAGCATAGCAGGTGACAGACTATAAAGGTAAAACATGAAGTACGTATACCATGCCTTCACGAACAGCCTCTGCCCTCAATAAAGCATCAGAGAATGCTTCCAATGAAATTGAAGAAGCTTGAACCTTAGTACAGATCATGAAGCTATCTCCAGATCGTGACCAATCCTCGCGTTGGGACCCTAAGTCAACTAACCAACACAATCAGTCGAACCTCCACATCCCGGATAATTCGCATCAGAACAAAACTCTATAGCAGAAGACCGAGCGAAGAAATGGAGAAACGAATGTGGGATCTCGTGATCTGACATCTAAGTACCTGGGGCACGAACATCCGAGGCGAGAGGAAGCGGTCGGGGCTCCTGGGCGGCGATCGGAGCCCTCCGGTTGCCCCCATGACGCCTACGCGGTGGCGGTTCCAGCGCTCTCGTGCGGCGACGGCGGGTGCAGGGCGAGCGGAGGGAGATGAGAATGGCGGCATGTCCCCATCACTTGCACATCGCTGCCGCCTGCGCCTCCGCTCGATGCTCTGCGGCCGCCGCCGAATCCGGCGTGCAACGGGCGTCCCAGCATGTGGCTGTCGGTGAGGAGGTAGAGAAGATGGCGGCAGAGCGTTCTACGTGCTCCAATTCGACCGGGGAGGTGCGGAGAGGCGGTGGCGCGCGTCGGCGGCGGCGGCGACTTCCAACGTCGCGGGAGAAGAAGGAGGAAGGGGGAGGTCTGTGGATGTTTTTACATGGAAGTCCTTGGTCTTTCGCGGAATTGCAAGTTGGTCCTTTGTGGGGGGTTTTTTGTAATTTTTCTGCGCCAAAATTCGTGCGAGAGGAGTGACCGCCTGGCCACCGGCGCGACCAGGTGGTAACCGGCGACGTGGCGCCCTCTGTGTGGTGCGGATGCGTGCGCACTGTAGGTGGAACAGTGTCGCGCGTTTTGGAGCGACGTGGCGCGATCCTGGCCGTTCGTTTCGCTGATCCGACGGCCAGAAGAATAGGGGCGACGTGGAACGTGGGAGAGGGGTGGAGATGTCCTCCCTTTATATATAGTAGGTATGGTTGTACATTTGGCCCGCAGCTTCCTAAGAGAGACCAAGGCCTTGTCGCACGGATACGTAAGGAAGGGAAAGCCCAGACACAACTACGCGCTGGAAACCGTGCTTATTTTCTGGAGCGTCACAAACTTTTAGTCCCACATCGAGCAGCTTAGCACGTCTGCCCCAGCTTAAATAGAGCCGGACTGGATGGTTGGCGTGCCTCAATGAGATTCTTGTATTGAGAGCACGCTCCCATCACACGACCTCGTTCGTGCATGTGCGGCTCGCACAATGTAGCAACCCAAATGGAACTCCTGGTTAATACGATCTGCTGCTCCTGCTCGGGTTTGCCTGCAGATCAGACCCTGCTGCAGCGTGTGAAACATACGCCTGGCACCACTTTTTTTTTACCCACTCCTGCTCGGGTTTGCCTGCAGATCAGACCCTGCTGCAGCGTGTGAAACATACGCCTGGCACCACTTTTTTTTTACCCACTCGATTAATTTAAGATTAAAACCTTGCGGATTATATCTTGTAGTACGTACCATAGTGTCTTGCATTAAAAAAATCCTACTAAACTCCGAAAGTAGTTTTTTTTCGGCTAACATCTGTACTCAAGTTTAATGAACCCTAATGATCAAGAATAATATTATGTGAATTCTTTTTTACCCTCTCGATTAACTTAAGATGAAAATCTTGCGGATTATATCTTCTACCATAGTGCCTTGTAATAAAAAAACTACTAAACTCCGCAAGTATTTTTTCCGGCTAACATTTGTATTCAAGTTGAATAAACCCGAAGGAACCCTAATGATCAAGAATAATATTATGTGACGACCAAGATGTTCTAGGTGTGATACAAAATGGTGATGATGATGTTAAACATATTGTAAGTATGTCTTGAAAAAGAAGCTCACACGATCATTCAAGTTTATCTTGAAGACATCACTATTATGAAAAGAGAGGAAAAGATATAAAGTTGATCAAGATGAAGTGCAAAGATGGATTCAAGTTGATTAGTACACAAAGTTAGAACATGTACCTAATGGGCTCATGTGATCTTATGGTATGATAATCAATTGTTCATATATCTTTGTGAACTAACACATGATGTGTGTGTGTGTGCGTGCGTGTGTGCGTGTGTGTGTGATATTTCTATCTGAGGTTAGGTCACTAGTACAGAACGACACTATGAACACCCCTCTATGGAAACGACACGAGTTAGACGTCGGTAATTCGCGCTTTGCGCGTAAAAAATGCGGCCCGTCAGGCAAGCTGGCCGCGACATGCCTGTTTTTTTTAACCGTTGCCAATATATTGGTAATGTAGTTTTCTTTGTAACCTTGTGCGATTTGTCGCTCAATGGCATAGTAAATTAATATGAAACTGTTGGCGAGGTTGGGAATATACAATTCCTATTTTAGGCCTATCCTGGATATTATAAAAGATTGTCCGCTCGCCCTTGTTCATCTGCTCCAACTTGTTTCTACTCTCCACTCGTGTCCTCCATGGCCAAGAGCATGAGCTTGTCGGGGAGATCGATGGCGTCCTCCTCCTGCCCCGCCGGAGCCGGGTCAGCTCTCCTGCTTGTGAAGTGCGTGTGCTGCCGCTGTAGAAATGCAATTCGTCGAGTCTCGCGTTCGGATCTGAACCCAGGCCGGATCTATTTCAAATGTCCAAATCACAGGGTTAGTTCGATACTTTGACCAGTTTTGATTGATTTCTGTTCTATGTGATGTTGATTTGGCCCGGATTCGATTTTCCATTTGACAGTGGAGGGGCGAAGAGGATTCTGAGAGTTGTGATTTTATTTTTCTGGATTGAAGATTATGTTGAGATGTTGCTTGCTAATAGCGTCAAAGTTGAGGCTGCACAGCTAGAAAATGTAGCCATAATTGTTCAGAGGGAGAAGAAGGAGATGCATACGCACACTGCAGCTGTAGTACCTAGTTTGGCATGGAGCCAAACAAACATAGAAATTTCATCGACTACAGCTAACCCTGTTGTTGCTGTGCGCAAGGAACGACAGAAAGGAACATAAATAACTCAGTTAAATGTTCTTGTGAGAATGGCTAAAATGATTTTGTGTGCTACTATTTGACTAAAATCTTAAGATCACCAACAGACAATATGCCTACAGTCAGTTTAGTAGTAAACTGCACTGAAAGGTCAAACGATAGATATTGTGGGATTAAGATTGGTGAATTGGGAAAGGCAACCATCATAGGTGGCTGGAAAGCAGCTATGCAAACATTCAACCTGGAAGATGGTGAAATCTGCATGTTCAGTTTCAAGGATGAGAGGATATACCCAAAGAGAGGAAGGGATAGCTTAGCCTGGCTAACGCTGGTTATAACAAAGCTGTATGAATGAATCCTATGTATGAATCTTGCTGGACCTCTATTTATTATTTCTGTTTGCATTGTTCACATTCTCTTGCTTACTGATGTTTTCTTCATTTCTAGGTATCAAGCAGGGTGATGTTACAAGTGGATATGAATGGTTCAGATTTGTTCTTCAACAATGTCAGTGGTTGTGTTGCTGCGTAGCAGAAGTAATAAACTCGAGTAGCTTTAGAGCTTAGCTAGGTTGTGCATATGTGCATTTGTGCTAGTTTGTATGGTTTCAAACTCTGCATCTGTGCTAGTCAGTGGTTAATATGTCGTCTGTATGGTTTCAGACTCTAAATCTGTGCTAGTTTCGTGAAAACTGTCGTCCAGATCAAACCATGTTACCTTGAAATGCTTAATTGTAATATGCTAGTAGCTCCTGGATCAGACCGCAATTCGATTTGTTCTCTGTTAACTATACTCGTTTCTAATATGTCTGACATGCTTGCAAATTTAGTAGTCACTTTAATGTTTGGTATTTGAAATGTTATGATTTGGTCTTTTATGGGCACTTTGACAAACTGCCCCAAAAGACCTTATCTATTGGGGCATTTTGACAATCTACCCGCAAATACAATACCAATATTGGGCATTTTCACCGCGGGATGGATTCCCTGCCCGACCACCGCTTCCGTCTCCCACAATGTAAGAGCCGCGAGTAGATACAGAAGCAGCGCCATGCCCCGGCCGCCGCTTGAGACTGCCAGGAGCTCCCACGAAACCTGCATAACGCCAGACCACGCCATAAAGACAGCCAAAACTCTACCAATATCTACTATATGTACAGAGATCCCGCGCTACACTCCCTTCAACTCACCGGCCAGACGCCAGAGAGAGAAGACGAGCGAGGCGGGCGCACTGTTATAGACGATAGGCAATAAAGCGATAAACAAAAGCAAGATCAACACATGGGGACACGAGATTTTAACGTGGAAAACCCTTCTAAGGAGGAAGAGTAAAAAACCACGGGCGCCAGACAACAAAACTTCACTATATCGAGTGAGGTTACAAACGCCGGGGATTTACAATATGCGACTTTTGCTTATCCCAACCGGCGGCTTACAAGAGGTATATAACGGTGGAACCCTAAGTCCGTAAGAGTTCGACTCGGCAACGATCCAACAATCCAGGATGGTAACGTTCCAAGAACTCCCGATAGATGCACTCATGGGATTCAGTCGGCTCTTGCTGTGGCGTGGCCATCCAACGTCCCGATCGATCCACTCATGGGATCCAATGTGATGACTCCTCGTGTGGCCCTATATGTGGACTGTGAATTTGGATCACAATAAAACAACACTCCACCTTAAGACAAATTGCCTCTTATAGCATGAACGAGAATCTTCACCTTGAAACAACAAAGAAAGAAAACACATTCGGCGCCAAATAGCCTCTTGGACTAAACAGTGATACCAACTAAGTCTCAACAAAGCTCAACCTTAGCAACAGGAACTGGCTTTGTCATCACATCAGCATGATTATCATGAGTGCTTATCTTGCATACCTTCAGCTTAGCTTGTGCAACAACATCACACACATAATGGTACTTGACATCCATGTGCTTTGTTCTCTCATGGAACATTTGATCCTTAGTAAGGTAAATAGCACTCTGACTATCACAAAACAGGTTAATGCAAGCATCATATCCACAAAGCTCAGCAAATAAACCTTCCAACCAAACCGATTCTTAACATGCTTTAGCAATAGCCATGTATTCTATTTCAGTGGTAGACTGGGCAACAACAGATTGCAACGTTGTCGTCCAACTCACGGCACAACCACCAAGCGTGAACACATAACCTATGAGGGAAATCCTCTTATCCAAATCGGCAGCAAAATCTGAATCCACATAGCCAACAAGTCCCTCATCAGCCTTGCCGAACTTCAAGCAAGCATTCGATGTGCCACGAAGGTACCTTAAAATCCACTGAACAACCTTCCAATGTTCTTTACCAGGATTAGCGATGTATCTACTAACCAAGATCATAGCATATGATAAATCAGGACGAGAGCAACCCATGACATACATTAAGGAACCAACAACACTAGAATTTGGAACTCTTGACATGTACTCAAAATGCTCATCCGTAATAGGACATTGTAAATCAGACAATTTAAAATGAGGAGCAATAGAAGTACTAACCGAGTTTGCATCATGCATGTTAAAACGATGAAGAACTTTCTTAATGTAACTTTGATGACTAAGAAATATCATACCAGAATTTCTGTCACGGGTAATCTCCATACCTAGGATTTTCTTAGCAGCACCAAGATCCTTCATCTCAAACTTACTACTCAATAGTTTCTTCAATGTAGTGATTTCTTTCTTGCTCTTGGCAGCAATCAACATATCATCAACATATAATAGCAAGTCAGGATGGGCATATTTCCCAATTCCCGAACCTGAAACCCGAATATTCCGATCCTGAATTTCCCGAATCCGAAAATCCCGATTGCTTCCTCGGGTAGCAGTTCTGAAATCCCGAAATTATTTAGGGAAATTCGGGATTGCTGTGCTGGATCCCGAACGTCCCGAATATCCAGACAAAATAGAAAGCCCACATGCGCAGGTCGGAGCGCAATCCTATTCAGCCCAATTTTGGCCTGACCTAGCTCGTATTCCCCAATCCCCACTTCCCCAGTCCACACGAACACGACTCCAGTCTCCATTCTCCACGACCCCAGTCCCCGGAGGCTAGCCGCCACAGCGCCGGTGCGGACGTGCTCCACACCTCTGGCCTTCTCCGCGCCGCGCCGGCGCTCCCCTCCCTCGCCGGTTGCGTGGCTCCACTCCCTCGCCTCCCGCCATGGCGCCATGGCCGCGGGCGACGAGCACGAGCAGGGCTCACGCGGTTCCTCCCCCTCGCTGAGTGGTCGGTTGGTCATTGCTGTGCTCCCCTTTGTTTTTGAGCCGCCGATGTCCCGCGCTCCACTCCCTCGCCCCCCGACATGGCCGCGCTCCACTCCCTCGCCTCCCTACATGGCCGCGGGCGACGAGCGCGAGAGCCGGGCTCGCTTCGCTCCATCCTCTTCCATCTAACCATCTCCATCTTCGGGATATTCAGGAATTCCTGATCCCGATCCCGAAATGTCGGGAAACAAAATTTTTGAGTGATTTTCGGGATTCAATTCCTAAAAACCGAACTATTTTCTCCCGATTTTCCCGTCCCGAAAATTCGGGAAATCCCGAACGCCCACCCTGGACAGCAAGTATATAGGTGATTCTCAACAAATTTAATGTACGCACAACTATCAAATTCAGAACTCTTAAAGCCATGTGACAACGTAAATGAATCAAACCTTTTATACCACTGACGAGTAGCCTGTTTTAAACCGTATAAGGACTTTTTCAACTTACAAGCAAGATCCTCCTTACCAGGTACTATGAACCCTTCTGGCTGGTCGATGTATATCTCCTCCTCCAACTCTCCATGCAGAAAAGCAATCTTTACATCAAACTTCTCAAGCTCAAGATCACGCGTAGCAACAATACCGAAAAATATACAAATTAAACTATGATTCACAACCGGAGAGAAAACATCATTATAATCAACACCTGGAATTTGACAGAAACCTTTTGCCACTAACCTTGCCTTAAACCTTGGAGGCTCACTTGGAGATAAACCCTCCTTTCTCTTGAAGATTCACTTACAGCGAACGGTCTTCTTTTGCTTAGGCAAGCGCACAACATCCCATGGGCCATTTTTATCGAGTGACTGCATCTCTTCTTGCATAGCGAAATTCCACTTCTTGCGGTCACCGAAGCCAACAATTTCAGTATATGTGGACGGCTCATGAGTGTTCTCCACCAGTTCAGCACAACTAAAAACATAGTGAACAATATCACTTTACTCAATTAAGCGAACATGTTTAACAATATTTCTCTTTGTTCCGCGGTCAGCAATGGACATATTTTTGACTGCAAAACAGGAGGTGAGTGCTGCACATTATATTATCAGAATCATCTGAAGCAGCACCATCATTATCAACAGTAGCATTTTCTTTCTCACGAAGGTGCTCCACCTCGACACGAACCTCTTGTTCTTACTCATCTGGACTATCTGCCAAAACATTGGAGGACAACTTATCATAGTACATAACAGATTCATTGAAAACAACACTCCTGCTCATAAATGTGTTGTTAGTTTAGGGATTCCATAACTTATATCCTTTTACTCCCGAACCATAACCAATGGACACAGACTTAACAACTCTCAGCTCTAACTTTTCATTATCAACATGAGCATAAGCAGTGCAACCGAAAACTTTATGATGAGAATAATCAACATGAGAACCAGACCATACCTCAATGGGAGTTCTCTTGTCGAGTGGAATAGATGGTGACCTGTTGATCAAGTAGCATGCGGTGGCAGCAGTCTCAGCCCAAAAAACGCTTACTCATGCGGGCGTTGGATATCATGCAACGAGCTCTGGAGATGATGGTTCTGTTCATCCGCTTCTCTACACCATTCCGCTGAGGCGTGTAGGGGATGGTGTGGTGCCTGACAATGTCCTCCTTCCTGCAGTAATCATTAAAGGCATTCGAACAAAATTTGCCACCATTGTCAGTACGAAGTAATTTCACCTTCCTCTCTGTTTTTCTTTCTATCATACCTTTCCACTCTTTAAAAGCAACAAACATATCATCCTTATTTTTCATGAAATAAGGCCAAACTCTTCTAGATTAATCATCAATAATGGTAAGCATATAACGAGCACCACCATAAGAGGGCTTACATGACCCCCCCCCCACACACACATCAGCATGTACATAATCAAGTGTACCTTTGGTGGTATGAATGGAAGCATTAAACTTAACTCTCTTGTGCTTACCGAATATGCAATATTCACATAATTGCATCTTACCCAAACTGCAGCCACGTAGAAGATTTCTCTTAACCAATTCTGCCATAACAAGTTCACTCATGTGTCCAAGACGCATATGACAAAGTTTAGTTTTACTTGGATCATCATTAGAAACAACAGCAGCAACAATAGTACCAGTTAAAGTGCTACCTCTAAGAACATATAACTTAGCAGAATTTAAATCACCAATCATGTGAACGAGTGATGACTCCCAAGTGCAGGAGATCAATTGTAGTACCTTTCGAATAGAAAAGGTTGTCGAATCCACGAGGAGCTGAAGGTATTGGTTATTAGAAATGATAAATAGACAATAAAAGATGCAAGTGTTTTTGGTATTTTCGATTGTATAATTGCAAGACAGTAACAATGCAGCAGGTAAATGGTAACAAGTAAAAGCTCTCAAAGAGAGAGAAAGCCCAATCCTCTATGTGTAAGAGGACAAGCTCAAGTGATGTGTAACTTATATGTGGAAAACGTTTCCGAGGGCTGCATGGATATTGCTAGGCATATAGATTTATTAAATAACACGTTGAATATCTTGTCTAGTTTTAATCTTCTTCGGACGGAGCTATTATTAGGTACAGCTAAATAAATAGACTAAACCCCTTATGATGGATCATGTGGCCAATTAAATGACAGCTCAAGAATTATTAAGATATAAAATCCCACCATAGCATTACGCTCTAGGTCCCCGATACTAATACCCGTAAAGTAACTTAATGATTCGGTCTCAGGCTTTCGTGTCCTCCCAAGTCTCCCTCACGCCATTACACTACGGTGTTCTCCTATGAGCCCATATAGGTGAAGTGTTGTGCAGTCGATGTTCGCACAACAGCATCATAGAATCACACAAAAAGATAAACACTAGACAAAATACCAACACATGTCATATATAAATCATTGCCAATTCATCCTATGCCCTCAGGAACATACGGGAACTACTCACAACGTGCAAACATGGTGATATTCAGTGGCATAAGTGGTACAACACAATCTGAAAATATAGCTTCACCACAAATAATGACAAGTACTCAATCACAAACATGAATAGTAGCACAAGACAAGTATCTAGGGTATAGCAACTCTCAAACTACGAGGGGGACGGAGTGGATCACGGAGATGATGATGGAGATGGTGCTGGTCTTGGTGATGATGATGATGTAGAGGCCTCCTCCCACGCCAAGGAGGAGAGGTGATGACAATGACGATGATTTCCCCCTTCTCTGGAGCTCCAGAGCAGCAGGATCCGATCCCCCTCGGAGGGAATCAGGAGTTTCGCCGCCGCGACCTCGGATAGTCTCGTAAAAATTAGGGCGTTACTTTTCGGGCGAGACGGAGACCTCGTTAAAAATCCCCAGGCGAGGAAGTGCCCGAGGCTCCAGATGGTGGGCCCCACGTGGCCAAAGAATCTGGCCATGTGGGCCCCCCTCTTTTGGGCCTCGTGGCTCTCCTCCCTTCGATCTTCTTCCCACTGCTGTTCTCCCGATGAAAAACCAGCTGTGTAATTTTCCTTTTTCCATTTGGGTCCCTGTAGCTCCTGAAACATTAAAAACAAGAAAAAGGAGGTTTTCTGCCTCCTGGAAATTAAATACCAAAAATAGGGACTTTGTATGAAAGTCCCATAAATCATCTAAAACATGTAAAAACAATGATATAATTATGCAAATAACATCCTAATATGGTGGTATAAGTGGTATAAATGATGATAAAAAATGCACGTATCAACTCCCCCAAGCTTAAACCCTTACTTGTCCTCAAGTAAGTAAGGACATAGATCATTACATGCATCGATGGACTTATGGTTGATAAATAAATACGAGCATTGTATCATCATCATATTCAATTGCAATGTAAGATTAATGAATTAAAACTCATAGACATAAGGGCAGCATACGTAGAAGCTCTAGCAATCACCCCTTACACTCTGAAAGCAAATAACCATTGCATGTTGGACAATTGAATCACACTATTTTTAACATGCTTTTGCTCTTATGGCTAGCATCATAATGTTTTAATATTTTACTGAAGTTTAAAGACAAGATAAACTCTCATTGGATAATAAGTTAAAGAATACAAATGAAAAGACAGATATAAAGTTATTTGCACCCTTGCTTCACTAGTAACTAGTGCAAACTTTAGTCATGGATGTTTCAATCAAGTTCTTATGCTCAAACAACCTTTATCTCACACTTTTCATGGCTAACCGAATCCTCGGGTGCCTTCCTTTCATACACTTTACAAGAGCATAAGTATTGACACATCCATGATAATTCATTGCTCAAAAGATACTAGATTCTCACAAGAGTGTTTTCATATCCTTTTCATTAATGATACGTCCATTTCGCATCACTATTTTATAGCATAATTTACTGTTATTCAATGATATATTTCATATTAAGAGGAGTTACTTATGTTATTTTGTCTTATTTTGCATGTTTGATGATCATTAGATAATTAACTGCCGGAGTCAGATTTCAGCTGGAAAAAGCAACGTCAAGACACTATATTTCTGGAGCACTAAAAATATTTCCGAGAAGACAGATGTTCCTATTTTATCAGAAGATGGACTAAGCCAAAAGGGGAGGCTGAGATGGGCCAGGAGGGCCCCACACCACCCCTGGGCGCGGGGCCCACCTTGGCCGCGCCCTGGCCAGGTGTGGCGCCCCTGGCCCACCTCAGGCGCTCCCCCTTCGCGTACTTCATCCCCCAGAAACCCTAAGACACGGGGAGTCCGTGAAAAATTATTCCGCCGCCTCCACGAGGCGGAAACCACAGAGAGAGAAAAAGCTCTCCGGCAGGGAGAAATCTGCCGGGGAAATTCCTTCCCGGAGAGGGGAGATCATCGCCATCCTCATCGTCATCGCGCTGGACTTCATCGGGATCATCATCATCATCTCCACCACCATCACCACCATCACCGCTGCACCATCTTGTTCCGCTGTAACATCTAGGGCTATACTTTGTTTAGTTCGTAGGGGAAACTCTCCCGGTGTTAATTACTCCTTGTGGTTGATGCTATTGAGTTTTATCGGTGAATTAAAGTATATGTTCAGATTGTTATCCATCATTATATCACCTCTGATCATGATCCATATGATGTCTCGTGAGTAGTTCGTTTAGTTCTTGAGGACATGAGAGAAGTCACGCTGTTAGTAGTGGAATTATGTTGAGTAATATTTAATGGTTTGATATTTAAGTTGTGGTGTTATTCTTCTAGTGGTGTCGTGTGAACGTCGACTACATGACACTTCACCTTTATGGGCCTAGAGGAATGCATTGTGTATTTGGTTGCTAATTGTGGGGTTGCCGGAGTGACAGAAACCTAAACCCCCGTTAGTATACCGGTGCACAAGGGAGCGTAGGATCTCAGAGTTTAAGGCTGTGGTTAGATTTATCTTAATTACTCTCTTGTAACTGCGGATGCTTGCAAGAGGTATAAACACAAGTATGTATTAGTCCGAGTAAGGGCGGTGCATTAGCATAGGTTCACCCACACAACACTTATCAAAACAATAAAGATTAATCAACTATGTGAAGCAAAATCACTTGACTAGAATCCGTGTGTCCTCAAGAACATTTTGTCCTCATAAGTAAACCAACCGGCTTGTCCTTTGCTCTAAAAAGGATTGGGCCACTTGCTGCAATTATTATTACTGTCTTTTACTTACTCGCATTTTATTTACCTGCTATATCAAAAACCCCTAAAAACTTGTCTGCTAGCATTTACAGTGAAACCTTTACCGAAACTCCTTGTCAGCACCTTCTGCTCCTCGTTGGGTTCGACACTCTTATTTATCGAAAGTACTACGATACACCCCCTATACTTGTGGGTCATCAATTAACTATTCCCAACTTTTTATGCTACAAGACTATATCTCAACCTTAAACTTATTAATTCTCAAGTCATAATGACTCACTCTTTTCTTATTTATATTGAGCTAGATTCTACAATTGTCCAACATGCTCAAGTTAATTAAATTCAAGGCAAGATGTGACTGAAACCTCTAAAATAAACCACGCTCATTTGCATGAGTGTTACCCATAAATCTCCAAACAAGAGAATCATGGATGCACCATACTTTAATATTCATTGATAAACCATATGATAGGGATACATGATAATGCTCCATGAGCTCACACAAGCCTAAAATATATTGATAACTAAATGATAAAAGCAAAACACACCATGACTAGATAGATATGATAAACTAGTAAAGATAAAGACTAGGTGGAACTCCCCCAAGCTTGACGTCTGCTAGAACCACTTCTGCTCTTTCTTCTTGTCTTCATAATAATTATCTTCAAGTTTTCCAACAATGCTCATCATAAGGTTGTAGGCCTTTTCAAACTCCCTTGCAGCTTCTCCCAGTTTTTCCATGAGATTCTTCTCCACCGTCTCCTTGCGAGGCTTCCACTCCGGGCTTGGTACTTTAACATTAGGGATCTTACGATCCCATTCACCAGGATAGTTCTCTTGGGTGGCACGCTTGAATTCCCTGTCAATAAGAGTAGAAACCACGTTTTTGCTAGCAAGTGCGTGCCTAGGAGCCTTCCCTCCTGTGCTCATGCGAGCCGTCTGCCTCTTGTTTCCAAGAGACACGTTCACCCTCACACCAGCAACGGAGATAGGAGAAGGTGGTGTGTTGCAATAGGTGCGATGTCGACGAAGGGCTTGTATTCTTTTCTTCCGCTTCCTCCTTCTCCATCTCCTCCTCGTCGGGCTTGTAGTCTTCATCATCCGAGTAGTCCTTCCTCTTCCTATTCCTTCTCCACATGGACGTGGGGCTGTTGCCCTCGAGTTCATCATCATCATTGTCCATGGAGGAGCATTGGAAGGAGTCTCCCGAAGACATAGCTAAAAACCTGACAGACAGAAACAGCAAAAGCAAAGATCGCTCGAGAACGCTCGGTGCGAGATTAGATCAACGAAAAGGGGTATATATTGACGGTTTTTAGGTCAAGACGAAGCGTCGGAGTCGAAAACGAGACGAACGGGACTCCGAGGGGCAAAAGGAGTGGGCCCACGCGGCCAAAGCATCTAACCGCGTGGGACCCCCTCTTTTCTCCCTCGGGTCTCCGTTCCTTCCAATTTTCTTGTCCCACACGTTAATTTCCATAAAAAATGACTTCCGTAAAATTTTACGCAATTCCGAGAAACTTCCCAGAGTAAAAGTTACCTTTTATTGATTTTGGATTTCTGAAACTGCAAACTTCTTTGCAATTACCTCCTCCGGTGTCTGTAAAATGAATTCCTCCACCTTTCCAATGAAGCTTTTTCCTGCAATATAATGTTTAAGGCGTTGTCCATTAACCACATGAGGTTTACCTTTCATATCACCATGAAGACGGATAGCTCCTGAACGGTATACTTCCTGTATCACTAATGGTCCCTGCCACTTTGAAGCTAACTTACCTGCAGAAAACTTGAAACGAGAGTTGTATAATAGCACTTGATCACCTACTTTGAATTCTTTCTTTTTAATTTTCTTGTCATGCCAAATCTTAACTTTTTCTTTAAACATCCTGGCACTTTCATAAGCTTCATTTCTC
Source organism: Poa pratensis (assembly GCA_947311845.1). NCBI lineage: Eukaryota > Viridiplantae > Streptophyta > Magnoliopsida > Poales > Poaceae > Poa > Poa pratensis. Next base: position 20,433,919 of record CAMZMU010000095.1, on the reverse strand, counting down.
CATTCATCTAGTAGGTTTAAATCAAGAATTCTCTTCTCTCCAGCAGTTTTAAAATCAAAGTTCAATTGTTTAATAGCCCATCTAGCTTTATGTTCTAATTCAACAGGTAAATGACAAGCTTTTCCATAAACCATTTTATAAGGAGACATTCCCATAGGATTTTTAAAAGCAGTTCTATAAGCCCATAATGCATCGTTAATTTTAAGTGGCCAATCAGACCTAGACTTATTCACTGTCTTTTCCAAAATGAGTTTAATTTCCCTATTACTTAATTCAACTTGTCCACTTGTTTGGGGATGATAAGGTGATGCAATTCTATGGTTAACATCATATTTTGCCAAAGTTTTCCTAAGAATACCATGTAAGAAATGAGAACCACCATCAGTAATTAAAAACCTAGGAACACCAAACCTGGGGAAAATGATGTCCTGAAGCATCTTCATTGCGTGGCATGATCTGCACTTTTGGTTGGAATTGCTTCCACCCACTTTGTAACATAATCCACTGCAACCAAAATATGAGTATGCTTTGTCTTTGATTCGGGAAAGGTCCCATAAAGTCAAAACCCCACACATCAAATGGTTCAAGTGGTAAGGAATAGTTCATAGGCATTTCATTTCTCCTACCAATATTTCCTACTCTTTGACATTTATCACAAGATTTAACATATTCAGCACAATCCTTAAATAAAGTAGGCCAATAAAAACCAGATTAATACCTTTGCACCTGTACGATCTCCTGCATGATGCCTCCATAGGGACTGTCATGACAATCTCTTATAATAGCCTGTTGTTCATGCTCAGGTACACAACGTCTAATAATACCATCCACACTTTTCTTATAAAGGAAAGGATCATCCCAAAAATAATGTCTAAGATCATAAAAGAATTTCTTTCTTTGTTGAGTAGTGAAGTGTGGAGGTAAAACTTTACCAACAATAAAATTTGCATAATTGGCAAACCATGGAGATGCAACTTTAGCACTAGAAACATTAACAATTGCAAGTTGTTCATTAACAAAGCTATCATTAATAGGAATAGGATCATCAGGTATATTTTCCATTCTAGAAAGATGATCAGCTACTTGATTATCTTCCCCTTTCCTATCAACAATGTGTAAATCAAATTCTTGCAATAGAAGTACCCATCTTATTAATCTAGGCTTAGCATCTTTCTTATGCATTAAGTATTTAATGGCAGAATGATCAGTATGCAATGTGACTTTCGAATCAGTAATATAAGGTCTAAACTTGTCACAAGCAAATAGCACTGCTAAAAATTCTTTTTCAGTTGTGGCATAATTCCTTTGAGCAGCATCAAGTGTTCTACTAGCATAATAAATAACATTCAGTTTCTTATCAACACGTTGGCCCAAAACAGCCCCAACTGCATAATCACTAGCATCACACATAATTTCAAAAGGCAATTTCCAATCAGGAGGTTGAATAATAGGAGCACTTATTAAAGCATTCTTCAAAATATTAAAGGACTCAATGCAATCATCATTAAAAGAGAAAGGAACATCCTTTTGCAAAAGATTGGTTAGGGTTTTGATATTTTGGAGAAATCTTTAATAAACCTACGGTAAAAACCTGCATGCCCAAGAAAACTTCTTATACCTTTGAGTCCCTTGGGAATGGAGCTTTTCAATAGCTTCTATCTTTGCTGGGTCAACTTCTATTCCTTTCCAGAAATCTTATGCCCAAGAACAATACCTTCAGTAACCATGAAGTGACACTTCTCCCAGTTTAAAACTAAGTGTTGGTCTTCACAACGCTGCAAAACTTTGTTAAGGTTGAACAAGCAATTATCGAAGGAAGTACCATACACAGAAAAATCATCCATAAAGACTTCCATTATCTTTTCAATATAATCAGCAAATATAGCATTCATGCATCTTTGAAAAGTAGCAGGAGCATTGCACAAACCGAATGGCATTCTCCTATAAGCAAATGTACCAAATGGAATGTAAAAGTGGTTTTCTCTTGATCATCTTATGAACAGGAATTTGGAGAAACCTGAATAACCATCTAAATAGCAAAAGTGAGAGTGTTTAGATAACCTTTCTAACATTTGATCAATAAATGGCAATGGGTAATGATCTTTACGAGTTGCTTTATTTAACTTCCTGAAATCAATACACATCTATAACCAACAACAGTACGTTGAGCCACAAGTTCATCCTCATCATTTGGAACAACAGTCATTCCACCCTTTTTAGGAACACAATGAACTGGACTAACCCACTTACTATCAGCTATGGGATAAATGATACCAGCTTCAATAAGTCTTATTACCTCTTTCCTTACCACTTCCTTCATTTTTGGATGGAGACGGCGTTGATAATCAACAACAGGTTTTGCATCCTCCTCCAAATTAATTTTATGCATACATAGAGCTGGGCTTATACCTTTAAGATCATCAAGAGAGTATCCAATGGCTGGTCGGTGAGCTTTAAGCACATCAAGTAATTTCTCTTCTTCTTCAGCTGAAAGGTTAGCACTAATAATGACAGGATATATGCTCTTCTCATCCAAATATGCATATTTCAGATTTGTAGGCAAAGGTTTTAATTCAAAGCTAGGATCCCCTTTAGGTGGTGGTAGCACTCCTAAATTATCAGGTGGGATATGCAATTGTAATTGTGGTGGTTGTGAAAGTATTTGTTCTAAAGCATCTTTTTCTTCTCATTAAATGGTTCATCTTGATTAAGCATGTATCTTTCCACCACATCTGTTGAAGCTACAGCTACATGAGCAAGAGTTTCAATTACATCTTCAGAAATGGCTCTTTCTTTGAATGTTATCAGAAATTTAGAAAAGTTGAATGCAAGTTTTTCTCCAGCACATTAATAAACACTTTCTCTTTAAGCAAATCAATTTCAGCACCAACAGTGTAAGAAAGGTCTACCAAAATGATAGGACAAAATGAATCTTGAGGGCAACCAAGCACAATAAAATCAGCAGGATATTTATTTTACCTACCAATACTTCAACATCTCTAACAATTCCAAGTGGATTAATATAATCTTTATTAGCAAGTTGAATTGTCATACCTGTCTCTTCCATACTGATAGGATCAATATCAGGCTTGATTTCAAGATACAGAGAATATGGAATGACACTAATGCTTGCTCCAATATCACATAAGCCATGATAACTAGAAGTCCCAATAGTGCATGATATAACAGGCTTACCAACCTTGGCCGAATTGCCTTTAACAACTTTAGTAGCATCTTCACATAGATAAACATCAACAGGATCTTCTTCATTTAATTGTTTGATAATAGAGATTTGACTGTTGACTTCCATCTGTTCATAAGGCTGAGATCTTCTTCTTTTACTCTTGTTAGAAACAGCAATAAGTAAATTTTCCTTGACTTGGTTTGGATATGGTGGTGCCTCAACATACTCCTCAATTGTCAAGGATGACACTGGTTCTACCTGTTTAATAACTTTGGGTACAACAATAGATTGTTTAACAGGTTCAACATAAGCTTCAAACCCAGTTTTAGGAATACCAATATGATTAGCAAAAGATTTAGCTACCTCAATTATAACATAAGGATCAAGATTAAAAGTATCACTCAGATTTTTAAACAAGGTAGAAGTAGAGAAATTCTCTACACATGAATACTCATAGTCCAGATAGGGCTCATTACCTTTATCAAGATCCCAATGACCAGTATTCTCAGAAATAGTCTCCAATAAATTCCATGCTTCTTCTTCAGTATTATTTGTAAAGCTTCCACTAGATGAATTATCCAGAAATTCCTTTTGTTGCCTTGGTAGCCTCACATAAAAGTTTATCAGAATAATTTTCCTTGTAAGATCATGACAAGGATTCTTGCGGAGGAGTTCCTTTAACCTCCCCCAAGCTTGAGTAATACTTTCTCCCAGATGTGGCCAGAAATTAAATATATAGCAGCGGTTCTCATAAGCTTCTCTAGGAGTAAAATACTTAAGAAAGAAAACCTTCCTCAAAATACTCCAGTCCATAGTGACTTCTTCATCTAAAGACCTGAACCAAATACGAGCATTACCAGATAAAGACAGATATAACAGCTTCCTTTTTACCTGATCTTCAGAAATACCAGGAAGTCTAAATAAACCACATATAGCCTCAATTGTTTCCATGTGTTCACGTGCAGATTTAGTTCCATCCCTGTAAATGGATTTTTCATAACTCTTTTAACATGACCAACGGGAATTTTATATCCCACTTTAGGTATCTCAGGCACAGTAGTTTCAACAGTTTTAGGAGCATAAGCACTTTCATATAGAGCAAGATGCAGCGAGGCACGATTCATAAATGCCATAGTAGCAATGAGATAAAACAGTAAATAAAATTCACCTTTCAAGTTTCCTTACCAAACTTCTTACCAATAGCGCTACGCTCCCCGGCAACGGCGCCAGAAAAGTATCTTGATGACTCCCAAGTGCAGGAGATCAATTGTAGTACCTTTCGAATAGAAAAGGTTGTCGAACCCACGAGGAGCTGAAGGTATTGGTTATTAGAAATGATAAATAGACAATAAAAGATGCAAGTGTTTTTGGTATTTTCGATTGTATAATTGCAAGACAGTAACAATGCAGCAGGTAAATGGTAACAAGTAAAAGCTCTCAAAGAGAGAGAAAGCCCAATCCTCTATGTGTAAGAGGACAAGCTCAAGTGATGTGTAACTTATATGTGGAAAACGTTCCCGAGGGCGGCATGGATATTGCTAGGCATATAGATTTATTAAACAACACGTTGAATATCTTGTCTAGTTTTAATCTTCTTCGGACGGAGCTATTATTAGGTACAGCTAAATAAATAGACTAAACCCCTTATGATGGATCATGTGGCCAATTAAATGACAGCACAAGAATTATTAAGATATAAAATCCCACCATAGCATTACGCTCTAGGTCCCCGATACTAATACCCCGTAAAGTAACTTAATGATTCGGTCTCAGGCTTTCGTGTCCTCCCAAGTCTCCCTCACGCCATTACACTACGGTGTTCTCCTATGAGCCCATATAGGTGAAGTGTTGTGCAGTCGACGTTCGCACAACACCATCATAGAATCACACAAAAAGATAAACACTAGACAAAATACCAACACATGTCATATATAAATCATTGCCAATTCATCCTATGCCCTCAGGAACATACGGGAACTACTCACAACGTGCAAACATGGTGATATTCAGTGGCATAAGTGGTACAACACAATCTGAAAATATAACTTCACCACCAAATAATGACAAGTACTCAATCACAAACATGAATAGTAGCACAAGACAAGTATCTAGGGTATAGCAACTCTCAAACTACGAGGGGGACGGAGTGGATCACGGAGATGATGATGGAGATGGTGCTGGTCTTGGTGATGGTGATGATGTAGAGGCCTCCTCCCACGCCAAGGAGGAGAGGTGATGACGATGACGATGATTTCCCCCTTCTCCGGAGCTCCGGAGCAGCAGGATCTGATCCCCCTCGGAGGGAATCAGGAGTTTCGCGCCGCCGCGACCTCGGATAGTCTCGTAAAAATTAGGGCGTTACTTTTCTGGCGAGACGGAGACCTCGTTAAAAATCCCTAGGCGAGGAAGTGCCCGAGACTCTAGATGGTGGGCCCCACGTGATGGTCCCGAAGAGCAAGGCTTTGATACCTGCAAAAATAAACGGGATTAGGTTGAGACTCCAAGTGCAGAGTGTATAGTAAGTGGAAGACAGTTTTCCCCACGAGGGTGACTCGAGGGTTTAATATCGAACTCTCGGGGAATCTGAAGTGGTAGATTTATCTTCTTATCCTTCTTTTGTTTACCTACAAAACAAGGTTAGATGTTTTGGTCCTCAACCTCACCTGTGGTTGTCAAGCAGAAGGTAACAAAATAAGAACATGCTTGATCTAGTCATGGAGTAGTGGCAATGGTCACGCCCACATCCCCGTAGCATGGTATTTTAGTTTATCCCTAGTGAGGTAACAAAGTAAGGTAAAGATACCAAAGTGGATCGCAGAACTTTCTCTCACGTTCACTGCACTAGCCACCCCCGTTACTCCAACTAATGCACACGTTCCCCCACACACGCTCTCATAAACATGCTTGATCAAAACAAGTAGACAAGAACGGGGTACATAATATGCATCTATACTCATAACTGAAACAAACATTGCAATCTCAAACATATATTAACTCATAAAGATCCACCACAAAGGTATTACAACGGTGACCGTAATCATGTTTAGCAGCTCATACGGTGCTAATTAGTGAAGCTCAAGAGAGCAGAGATACATAAGTTACTTCCACAAACCCATAGTCCAGAGGTGGACTACTCCCTCTTCATCATGGAGACGGTGGAGAAGTCGATGGTGAAGATGGAGACCACGCCGGCAGCGCCCCGCCGGAGTTTTCCCCCTCCAATCTGCAGCTCCTGATCTCCGTTTCGGTGTTTCTGTGTTTGTGCGGCGCTCCTTCCAGAGAACGTTGGGGGACCTTTTTTATAGGCATTTTTAGGTCAAGACTATGTCGGTGGAGCGAAGATCGACGGCAACGGAGCCACGAGGGCCAAACGGGTGGGCCCCGCGGCCACAGTACCTGGTCGCGTGGGCCACCCCCGTTTGGGCCTCGGGCCTCCGCTTGTTCACTTCCTTCGCCCACAGGTCTTCTCCCTTCCAAATATTGACGCCCGTAAATTTCCAGGTGATTTCATTGACGTTTGGGTCCCTGAAACATTAAAATAAGAAAACGGGTTTTCTGCCTGTGCAGGGTTAATTCCATAAAAATAGGAAATAAATGAATATTCCCAAAAAATCATTATAAAACATTGATATAAACCTTATATGATGCAAATATGATTGGAATATAAGCAATTAAAGTGCAAAGTTCATGTATGCATTTACATGCATCACCACGCGCCAAAGAATCTGGCCGCGTGGGCCCCCCTCTTTTGGGCCTCGTGGCTCTCCTCCCTTCGATCTTCTTCCCACTGCTGTTCTCCCGATGAAAAACCAGCTGTGTAATTTTCCTTTTTCCATTTGGGTCCCTGTAGCTCCTGAAACATTAAAAACAAGAAAATGGAGGTTTTCTGCCTCCCGGAAATTAAATACCAAAAATAGGGACTTTGTATGAAAGTCCCATAAATCATCTAAAACATGTAAAAACAATGATATAATTATGCAAATAACATCCTAATATGGTGGTATAAGTGGTATAAATGATGATATAAAATGCACGTATCAACGAGAGAACCTTTCGATACCTTCAGCACACCACGTGATTCAGTGTGCTTATACCCCTCAACACCCAGAGTGCTAAGGGAGATCAGATTTCTGGCCATGCCCGGTATGTGTCTCACATCCGTTAACGTGCGTGTCAAGCCATCATGTGTCCTGATCCGAACGGAGCCTTTGACCACAATCTCACGTGGGTTATTATCTTCCACACGCACAACATCTACAGTCTTCACAAACTCAGAAGAGCCGAATCAATCTCGGTTAGAGCCAATATGAAACGAACATGTAGAATCAAGAATCCATTCATCATGACCAGCAACACAACTAGCAAACACAACAAGAGCATCGCCAGAATTAGAACTATCATCGGATGCAACCGCGGCCTTACCATGACCATTGGATTTTTTGGTTGGCAAGTACCGTTCTTTTTCTCCTTGTTCTGCAACTTCTAGAAATCACCAATGACATGATTATTTTTCTAACAATACCTGAGAAGTTATCTTTTCCTCTGGATTTGGAACGACCTCTGCCGTTCTTATTTTTATCTATGTTGTTGTGGTTGTACCTTTTCTGCTCAGTCCTGCCACAGACCTGTAACGCTTCGCCCTTTGAGGACGACTCCTCTTTTTGTACCATACCTTTCAGCTTTTCCCTCGTCGGGAGGGTCTCATATACTTCAACAGTGGTTAGTTCATCACGACTCAAAAGTATGGTATCACGGAAATTTGCAAAGGAGCTAGGCAGCGAACACAGAAGTAAAAGAGCTTGATCTTGATCATCGTATTTTACCTCCATCGACACTTGGTCAGAATTGATCTCCTTGAAATCCGATATGTGGTTCATCACCGAACCACCTTCTTGCAGTTTGTGCGTGAACAACTTCATCTTCATGTGCATCTTCCTGGTTAGATCCTTGGACATGCAGATCGTATCCAGCTTCTCCCATAGGGCTTTTGTGGTTTTCACCTTAAGCACTTCTTGTAGAATATCATTAGACAGATGAAGTTGAATAAGCGATAAAGCCTTACGGTCTTTCCGCTTCTCGGCGTCTGTCCATGTCGCCTGATCCTTCTCACCGAAGCCATCAATCACATTGTCAAAATCATTGGATTGTGCGAGGACCGCATGCATCCTGACTTGCCATAGTGAGAATATCGTCTTGTAGTCCAACAACTATAGATCAAACTTCATCGCAGTCATGTTGTGGAAACCCTAATCTGAAACAGGGCTTTGATACCACTTGTTATATATGATAGGCAATAAAGCTATGAACAAAAGGAAGATCAACACACGGGGACACGGGATTTTAATGTGGAAAACCCTTCCAAGGAGGAAGAGAAAAACTAAACTTCACTATATCTGGCAAGGTTACAAACAGCGGAGATTTACATATGTGAATTTGGCTTATCCCAACCGGCGGCTTACGAGAGCTATATATAATGGTGTAACCCTAAGTCGGTAAGAGTTCGACTAATTAACTATCAAACAATCCAGGATGGTAACGTTCCAAGAACTCCCGATCCATCCACTCATGGGATTCAGTGTGCAGCTCCTGGTGTGTCCCTCAGTGTGATGTGAGTGGATCCAGTGTGTGAGGCCCTCTATGTGGCATGTGAATTTGGATCACAATAAAAACAACACTCACCTTGCAGACTCTCAACAGAAGTGGACGAAAGGAGAGCTCCCCTGCTTCCTATTGTGTTTTTTGAAGCGAATGACAGGAGCTCTGCCTTTGCTTTATAGATAGGGGGAAAACAACACGTGTTGTTTTGACAGAATTAACAACCTTTATTAATCAACAATAATCATGTCATGTACAAGTTTAGGCAGTAACCCTGGAGAATCGCTCAACAATAATCATGTCAGCCGAAGTGTTTTTTTGGTGCAAGGCGCGTAGTCATAGTTTAAAAAACTAGACCAGACCGCCGGTAGAACTGGAAAAAAACCAGAACCAGGCCCTGGCCGGTCTGTTAAGCGCACTGAACCGTTCGCGCCAGAAGGTGCGAAGCATCTTTGTGTCATATTAGTACACTTATTGATAATATACATTAACTTTTTAACAGATTATTAATATTTCTTCACTATTCTATTTTTTAAAAACCGGCAAGTGAACCGAGCGAACCGGCGGTCTAACCGGTGAACCGCGAACCGAGACCCTCGCCGATTGGATCGCCGGTCCGATTTTTTTAAACTATGCGCGTAGTGTGTAGATGGAGGATAATGACACACGGTTTAATGGTTACCCGTAGTGGCGTCGTGTGTAGATGGAGGATGACATGACATGCACCAGAAAAACCAGTGTGTACAACTAAGAACCGACAAACGTATTCTTACGCAATCATTTTCTCTTACTTTTCTTTTGTTTCTTTAATTAATCTATAATAATAGTATGGACCTCTTGTGATTTTTCAAGATAAGAAACATGATGACCTGTTCATTCGCAAACCCTATATGCCGGCCGTTAGCGGCGCTTATCGCGCGCGCCGCCTGCAGGAATTCGTTCCGCGAAGCTTTACTAGGCCAGCCCGTCTGGCGCCTTTTTTTTTCCTCTTTCTTTTTCGTTTATTTTTTCTTTTATATTTATTTTTTGTTTTTGTTTTTGTTTTACTTTTCTGTTTTGTTTTCTTTTTCTTAATATTTTTCGTTCTTTAATTTTTTAAAATGGTTCCAATTTTGAAAATGGTTCTATTTTTGAAAATGGTTTCAAAATTTAAAATTGTTCCATTTTTTAAATGGTTCCAATTTTGAAAATGGCTCCAATTATGAAAATGGTTCCAAAATTGAACATGGTTCCGATTTTGAAAATGGTTCCAAATTTGAAAATTATTCATTTTGTGAAAATGGTTCCATTTTAAAAATGGTTTCCTTTTGAAAATGGTTCCAAATTTAAAAATGGTTCCATTTTGAAAATGGTTCCAAATTTAAAAATGTTTCAAAATTTGAAAATTGTTCATTTTTAAAAATGGTTCCAAATTTAAAAATGGAATTTGCTCATTTTTGAAAATGGTACCAGTTTTGAAAATGGTTCCAATTATGAAAATTGTTCCATTTTAAAATGGTTCCAAAATTGAAAATGGTTCTGATTTTGAAAATGGTTCCATTTTAAAATGGTTCTGAATTTAAAAATGGTTCCAAATTTGAAAATTATTCATTTTTTAAAATGGTTCCATTTTGAAAAACGGTTCTGAATTTAAAAATGGTTCCAAATTTGAAAATTATTCATTTTTGATAATGGTTCCATTTTGAAAATGGTTCCAAATTTAAAAAGGTTACAAATTTGAAAATTGTTCATTTTTTAAATTGGTGAAAGGACAAGGATGTCGCCTAGAGGGGGGGGGGGTGAATAGGCGATTAAAACTTTTCCGGTTTAGGCTTGATAATTGCGGAATAAAACTATGTGTTTAAATTAACAAGCCAACAACCTAAATAAACTAGGCTCATCTATGTGCACCAAAAACTTATGCTAAGCAAGACAAGCAACAAGTTGATAGCAATATAGAATACTTCAAGCACGAAGGCAATCACAATGTAAAGTGCATAAGTAAAGAGCTCGGGTATAGAAATAACCGAGGCACGCGGAGACGAGGATGTATTCCCGAGTTCCTCCTTTTTAGGGGAGTACGTCTCGTTAGAGAGGTGTGAACCAACACAATGGTTCAACAACCACAAAGGTTTCACCTTCTTCTCCGATGAACAGCACCACAAAGGTTGGTTCACCTTCCACTATCGAAATCCTTCGAGGCGGAAATCCGGAGCCTTTCAACAACGATCCGGGGCACAACCCACAACGGGATTGGGGGCTCCCGAACATCTACAAGTGACCACACAAGGGTCTCAACCACCACACGGGCGTCTAGGGTCCAAAGACCCAAGAGTAACAAGTTCACAAGCTTTCAACTTCCACGAATCTTCGTGGAGAGCACACCGATGCACCAAATGCAAAAGGCAAGAGCACAAGTGCTCAAATCCTTCACTCTCAAATCCCACCACAAGCAAGTAATGATTATGGGGGAAAAGGGAGGAAGAACAAAGTAGGAGAAACACCAAGAACTCCAAGATCAAGATCTACTAGGTTCCCCTCACTTAGAGGAGAGATGGATTGGTGGAAATGTAGATCTAGATCTCCTCTCTCAGATCCCTCAAAGATATGCAAGAATCATGGGAGGAATTGGGAGAGGGGCAAGCTTTCCAAGGTCAACAATGGAGGAGAGAGAGGGGGAAAAACGTGCTTGGAAGAGCTAAGTGGCTGAAGGTAGGTGGAGGGGTATTTATATCCCTCCCAGAAAAAGAGCCGTTGCAGCCACTTAGTCCGGAGACTCCGGTCTGGGAGGCCGGAGACTCCGGCCCGGGCGGAGACTCCGGACCAAAAGGGCGGAGACTCCGGACGCAGAAAGTCAGGAAAAAGCCGATGCAGAAAAACTCATACCGGAGACTCCGGACCACGAGGGTCGGAGACACCGGGGATACTCCGGACCAACTCCGGACGCTATACCGCAAGTGCCGTCCGTGGGGCACTTCGCTCCAAAGCCAGGGAGGCCGGAGACTCCGGCCCTGAGCACCCCTGAGGATGGAGACTCCGGACAGGAAAAGCAACACAGAACAGCAAATTCTGAAATGCAATAACTTTTGCAAGGAAGCTCCAAACGAGATGAAACCAACGAGGTTGGAAAGGTAGCGACAAGAGCTTTCCATCCGGACATGGGAGGTGTGGATCTTATCTCGAGGAGGACCGGTAATATTTCCAACACCGAGAACGCGACAAGTTTTCCATCCGGACTCCGTTTTCAATGATCTTGGGCTTGCTCCGAAGATAATCACAAGCACAACAAGATCATGCATATACACATCATAGTCCATCATGTGAGGAGGATAACACAAGAGGAGAGTTTGACCTCTCTACAAGAGACGAACCGGTAAGACCTGCAACATCAAAAACACCACTAGATATCCAAAAGAAATCCGTTTTTGATGAACTAGAGCTTGGTATGGAGATGAACACAAGCTCTAAATTCTCACATGGATAAAAGCCAAATAAGAACCAAGAAAGATGATATGCCAAATATGCAAAGGTTTGAGCTCTCCATAAAGATGCGATCAAGTTACTCACTTGAGAGCCCCTCTTGATAGTACGCCGTCTATCCTATAACCCGGTCTCCAAACTAACAACATGAGACCGGTAAAATAGAAACCCTATCAAGATCATACCTTTGCCTTGCGCAATCCACTTGAGCTAGACGATGACGATCTTGACTCTCTCAAGTTGGAACACCTTTCTTGATTGGGCTTGCTAGCACATGCTTGATGAAGACTTCTCCAAATGCTCCCCCATACTCCATTATGGGAGAGCCTCGCTAAGCTCCGTCTTCATGTATCCACTTGCGCTTCATATTCTTCTCTTGAAATAGATGATGGCTTGGATATAAACAAGAACACTCAATCTTCTTTTCCAAGCCATGCTTACAATAAGCTCAACTCTTCACATGACCATTCTTCATATAAACCCTCGGATGGAACCTTGGTCATCATGTAATCTTCTAGAGTCCGACACATGAACTCCAATCTTCTTCATGGACAAGATCTATAAAGATATCTCAATGCGAACATTAGTCCATAAGGATTGTCATTAATTACCAAAACCACGCATGGGGCAACACATGCACTTTCAATTGGTTCCAAATTTAAAATGATTCCAAATTTAAAATAAAATTTGCTCTATTTTGAAAATGGTTCCAATTTAAATATTGTTCCAAATTTTGAAAATGGTTCCAAAATGGAAAATAGTTCATTTTAAAAAATAAAACAGAAAAGAAAAAGAAAACGAAAAAAGAAGAACGAAACGTTTTCTGGGCACAAACTAATTGGGCCGGCCCATTTAGGCTGCGCGGAGCGATCCACGCAGGCGGCACGGGGCGAACCCGCCGCCCACGGGCGCCATATATCACCTCCCCTGTTGATTGTAACTGTTTGCGTGTCTTACTGCTTGTTTGTGGGCCTGATGTATGGTTAGACGCCCAACCAAATCCCAGGAACACAGGACACGAAGACATACGCACTGGACGGGAGGAGAACAGAAAAACGCATGCAAAAATTGCCCGGGATAAAAGAGTAAAAGAAAAACGCAGCACTTGATAGACTGCACTTGATGGATTAGCCGTTGACATCACCTGACTGAGATTTAATTAACGAAACTTCGGACTGAGAACGTTCTGAAAATTCCGGTATGCGTGAATGCGCTTGGACCGTCCGATTTAGCCAAAACGGCTCACTTCAGCGACTTACGATTCAACTTGCACAACACACTTCTTTGTTGTTCGCACTGATTTGACCACGATCCGCATTAATGACAATGACTAGTGGGACTCATCCTTCCAGGGTCCACCGATCACTCTATTTAGACACATTTATTGCCAGATAGAGACAGGGTGGTACAAATTTGGCAATGACGCCCATTCACTCTCTCTCTGCTCGGTTTTCCTCCTCTCTCTCCGCTCAGTTTTCCTCCTCTCTCTCCGCTCGTTTCTCCTTCTAGCGAGCGACTAATCGCTGGTTCCGGCGAGTTTTCTACCCTCCGACAACGCGCGACCGACGGTTTGCGACTCTGGTGTGTATTAGCTTCTCCCCCATTTTGTAGCGCGCTCGATTTTTGGCACAAATTTTTGGTCACGAGCGATTTCGGTGGAAAAACTGCAGCGATGGTGACGTGCGACCGTCGAACTCGACGCGGTGTATGCATCTCCTTCTCTCATATTCCCTTGTTGTTCTCTATTTGGTACGATTTCGTGGTCGCACAAAGTTTGGTTGAATACGAACGACGGCGAGGTCGGCGGCTGGAGGCCGGGCTTCTTCTTATTCTGTGGAGCAATTTAGGGATTTCCTTACTATTCTAGGTGAGTTTTGGGGATATAGGGTTTTTTTCGGTTGAGGGCATTTTTGTTTGTCCAAATCTGAAATACCCAAGCAGTTCACATGTTTATAGAGGATAACATGTGAATCGTTTAGCGGGTTAGTTCTCTGTTGTTAACTTTGTCAATGATTATGAACATATTATGTCCATTTTAACCCTATAATTTTGGTTTTCGTCCTCTGCTTGTTTGTCGAGTTCACCCCTGGTAGCTTCTAAAATTCGTTGGTGGTAAAGGTTTTGGTATGTGATTGGTAATTACAGTTATTTAGTAGGAGTACCAGATTGGTTGTTCTATATAGCTTCTACATTTTTTATTGTTGGTAAATGTTGGATTTCTAGGTTTTAGTTCAAGTTAACTTCTCTTGTACCAGATTGGTAGTTGATATCTTCGGGGTTGGTAACTTTGTTCAAATGATTTTTATGGTAACTTAATTGTGGTTAGGAGTTTCCCGTTTCCGTTGTCTAATGTGTGTTTTTGCGGGTTATGGCTCCGAAAAGAACAGCAGTGGTAGATGCGTCATTGGATGAATATGCGAATAAGAGACATAGACAAGGGGGTGCAAGAATCTTCCTTCTTTTATTATTTATATCCATAGAAACTATTTAAAAGTCTCATCAGCAACTCTGATGGTAACTGACATGTTACATGAAAGTTTGTTAAAACACCGATTTTTGGTATATCATTGATCATTCGAGTGAAACTCTCAGAATCAAATTTGATACTTGATTTAGTTAATGTTAAAATTCCAAGGTATGTAATAATTTTTATTTTTCTACTTGATGTAATCTCTATCTCTACTATATAATATGGCTTGAGGTGATGGTATGATACGTTTTTTAAATTTCCCATTTTACCCTTGCATTGTTAGGCTGAGTTAGAAAAATATTACACCATATGCCACCACCAAGTGATATGGTACGTCGTGGTTATTTTGCACATAACGCCCTGATAAATCCGGAATTCAACCCGCACTCCGTCGCACGATAGCGAATTCCCCTCCTCCTCCGCCATGGCACGCCGCAGACACGAACAGCCGCCGCCTCATTCCCAAATCGTCAATTCCGTGCGTCCTTCCTTTCCTGGCTCTTCTTCCTCGTTTAGAGAGCTCACGAGCTCCTAGGTTTCCGCTGCGCCACACTCCTGGCGAGCTGCCATCCTGCCCCTCCCCGGATCTCGTGCGGAGATCGGAAAGTTCACCTGCAGCGAGCCGCACCGTCCGTATCGATTGACCTCGCAACTCTCCGATGCAAATTCTCGCTCTCTTGTTCCTTATCACTGAGCAGCTCGCACGTCCGTGCTCAACTTTTCCGATCTCCACTTGCCAGCGCCCCGCTGCCGCTCTCTGGCATGGCCGACAGGATGCACAAGAGGTTCGTCGGTCACTGGCCGTGAACAACATCGCCGAGGAGGTGCTTAGGTACAGGGTTGGCCTTGGTCGGCCGCAGCAGCCCACCAGGTCCTTCCTGTCCCTGGGTCCGACTGGTGTGGCCGTGTGGGCAAGACCAAGCTCACCAAGGCCAGTGCCGAGCAGCTGTTCGATGACAAGAACCTGCTGGTGCGCATCGACATGACTGAGTACATGGAGCAGCACTCCGTCGCTTGCCTCATCTGAGCGCCACCCTCTTGTGCACTCACTAAGACGCTGATGTTTGGATGTTCATCTCTGCAATTAACTGTAAAAACAGACTCAATTCGGGCGCTGGCCTGTTTGGGCTTAATTTCTTCTGAAAAAAAATGTAGGTATGTTGGACACGAGGAGGGAGACTGAACAGCGGGCACAACGCCTTGAAGAAGTCCAGGCTGCTGATTGTTGATTCTTGCCCTTTAAAGTCCAGATCACTGATTGATGTTATGGTTTTTGATTTATGCTGCTCCGAATTTGCATCTGCTAGACTGCTATTCACTGATTGTTGGTTGATGCCCATCGTGAATTTGCTTCTGCCTCAAACAATAGTCCATTAATCGGTAATTTGCTCTCCTTTCAAGACAGCCATGTTGATATTTGAGTTGAAACAATGCTATTATTAGTATCGTGTAATTGTTTGTTCCTTACCTTTGTCCTTGATTTGGTAAGAATTTTTTTAAAAAGGTATTGCTGTTGGGAGCACACAAGGCCTGGTTAATAGAGGAAAGAAATGTATCGAAATGACAAAATATTGCTGACTGCAATTATTGATCACTATGGATAATCTTGCACTTAATTTTTAATGGTAATATTTTTTTTTGAGGAAAGGACCTGATATATAATAAAGGAAGCAGTGTACAAATTACAAGGCGATCCAACAACGAAACGAAATTACAAAGGAACCCCTGCAAAAAGCACAGAGCACCCCAAGCCTCCAGGAACGATCACAAACATGTCCTCCACCACTCTCCCCAACACCTAGACGCCACCGTCGTCGCCGTACCACCACTCGCCGGAGAAGAGGCACCACCACAAGTTGCAGATGACCGCAAGATCCATCCGCCGCCGTGCGACGGAATCTGAGCACGCTGAACGGACACGGCCAGAGCACCCTCTCTCCAGGTCCACCAAACTTCCAGCCGACGCAGCGCCGTCGAGGTCCACCCGCCGCAACGCCCGAACTCCGGCGAACACCGCACCCCTCGCCACCACGGCCGGCCGGTGCAGAGAAACCGAAGAAGAAGAACACCACCACCCGCATCCACCACCAAAAGCAGAACGCCGAGCACCACTCGAAGGAGATGGCGAGCAGGTCAAGCACCGCCCCTTCCCCACGCCTCCACGGCGGGCCAGAAAGGAGCAGCCAAACCAGACACCGAGCTCCGTGCAGGGATGCAGCCGCCGCAGAGCCGCGTCTCCTCGCCGCCACGGCCGGCCAGAAGCAGCTTCACGGCACCACCTCCCTCCACCTCGAAGCACCCACGAACCAGGAGCAAGCTTATTTAGGGAGACGCCCGAACCCATCAGCACAAACTTCGGCCACCATGACCGCCGCTCATGGGAAGGATCCGGAAGGAAATAGACGCCGCTGCCGAGCGCCATCGCCAAGCTCCAGACCGGCATGAAGCCGAAGACCACCATAAATGCGAGACAACAGAAAGACCTCAGCCTATACCTAGACCTACTATGTACAGGACTCCTCCAGCATCCTAGCGCATCCTCGCACCAGCCGGCAAAGCCGCTGTAGACGAGAACGGCCGGATCTGGGCCGGAAAGAGCGGTGGCGACTCTCAAACGCAAGAGCGGATAAGCACAAGGAAGGGGAAAGAAGATAGCTTTCCAGCCTTTTAATGGTAATATTGCCAACAATGTACATGTATTTATTATTTTGTCATGATTAATATAGAGCCGCTGGATTCTTTTTATGACAAGGGCAACAAGGTAGATAGTATAGTGGAACCATTTGTCTTACCGCTCAACAAACACATCCTAAGTTTAGAATTCATAGAATTTATATCTTGTTTAAACTTGGAGGGTGTATATGAGATAATAGTCTCTTGTTTTCATTCCCTCTCTTTTTGTTGACCCGTTATTTCATTTAAGCACAAGTTTAGTTTTAACTGCTTGAGGTTCCTCCAAGTTGAGATTGATTTGGTTGTGGATCAGATAAATATGGTTCAAAAATATGTCTATTACTTTGGATAGCCCATAATGTATACAAAGAAGATTAGAAAGTAAGTTGTGATTGCCAGGATTATTGCACAATGGGACATGTAAGAGAATTGAAATCTTGGAGAAAGCCAACATAATTCTAAAACGATGATAGAACCAAATCGGAGTTTACTTCAAACATAATATGTTTGATTTATTTTAGACCCGTTGCAACGCACGGATATTTTGCTAGTATTTGATTAATTGCCAGACGATCTCGACTCACCACACCGTGGTAGGGTTATCCGAATCCCGCCATACATTTTGCAGTCCTCCCGCTTCCAAAATCTTTGATCCAAACTCGAGGTCCGCAACAATGACGGTTGAGCCCCAGGCACGTGGTTCCAGCCGTAGCAACGTTAAGTATCAAACCTGTCACCAACGACGGTGAACCATGCACTACAGGACGAAAAAGCGCCCGAGAATCTAGCAATCGACGAGAACTCGACGCAATCAAACGATCATTTATATTTATTAAATTCAATTTAGAAGCAAGACATAATTAGAGCAAATGAATTTGCATTTTGTTGAAATTTTCATCTAATCAAACTTTTTTTTAAATACAGTGACTATTTTGTTTTTTTACAAATTGGTGGAATTTGGTCTCATTTGATTTGGAATTGTATCTAATCAAACATTTTTTTAAGTTATTTATATTTATTAAATTCAATTTGGAAGCAGGACATAATTAGAACAAATGAATTTGCATTTTGTCAAAATATTCATCTAATCAAACATTTGTTTTTAAATGCAGTGACTATTTTGATTTTTTACAAATTTGTGGAATTTGGTCTCATTTGATTTGGAAATTCATCTAATCAAACATTTTTTCTAAATGCAGTGACTATTTTGATTTCTACGAATTTGTAGAATTTAGTCTCAGTTGATTTGGAAATGTCTTTGAAAAGTTCAAAAAGTTTTGGAAAAATAGAAAAGCAGAACGGAAAGAAGGGAAAAAAAAGGCCGGAGCCCATTTGTGCAGCCCAAGCCCACTGTTGACATCACGATGACGTGAACAGTGGCCGGAGATGCGGCGGCAACGGCGACCACGGCCAGGCGGCGCCACCGCGAGGTGGGACGCAGGGCTGGGCGCGGTGGATGCGGCTCGACGTGGGGTGGCCGCAGGTGGCGGCACCGCCGCTTTTGAGTCGACGGAGCGTCGCCGGCGACGTGCGGGCGCGGCGGCGGCCTCGGAGCACGGCGAGGTCGCGTCGTTCCGGCAAGCGAGATTGGGTGAGGAGGGAGAGGGCGCGACGGCGAACGTCGGAGTGTGCGCCGATTTGAGCGGGGAGCGCCGGAGCGGCGGGGGAACGCGTCGGCGGCGGCGGCGACTCCGGCGTCGCGCGCGAGAGAAAAGGAGAAGGGAGAGTTCTGCGCAGGTTTTGCAACGGGGCCCCTGATGTTTTTACCATTTGCAAACAGGTCCTTTTCCTCGTAAAGTCATGGATCACGGAGCGCTGTCTGGATTTGTGAGGGGCATTTTTGCATATTGGTCACGGAGATGCTGCTGGGGCCGTTGGATTGAGATTCAGCGGCTGGGATCGAAGCACTGTAGAACACTGTAGCATTGAACAGTGTTCTACAGTGACTTGAGCGCTGAGAGGCCGAGGAATTGCCCATCTTTCATATAGTTAGAGATGTGGCGAAGACCAGCATCTACCAACAGTAGCCGTGAAACACAGGAAATCCACCGTACCGCCTGTCAGAATTTGCTCGCCGGACTTAAGTTGGCTAACATCAAGCAGAGCACAAGTCGACGCGCCTCATGACGAAAAAGCAACCCTCCCTGACACGCCGAAATCGAGCGATCGCGTGCAGAAAACGTAGCATCCCACGCGGGGGATCGAGGGCCTACCACCACCGGTGATGACCGCCGTCGCTCGCTGTTCCGGTTCCGCCGTCGCCCGCTCGTTACCAAATACAGAATTTTACACTGGTTTTGGCCCAAATACAGCAGGGCCCAAGACGGCCCTCCACGCCCACCTCCGGTAGCGCGCCGCTTCCCCACTCTTTCTGTCTCTCCGCCGGCCGTAGCTACGCCGCTTCTTCGTCGTCCAGCTGCCGGAGCTCTCTTCTCACTTCCAGTCCCCTCATACCCTTCACAGATCCGCTCCTCTGACTCCAAGTCCTCCGACTCTTCCTTTCGTTCTCGCTTTCTCGGAAGCTCTACGCCTCCGCGAAACGATGCTCGCCGCGGCCACCGTCCCGGCGTTCCCTTCCGCGGTTTTGTCTTCTACGGTTAACAAGATGACCAGGCATGCCATTCTTGTCACCTAACGGCGTGTGCTCCCATCTTTTCTTCCTTCTCTTATCCTCTTGGGGTCTTGATGGTGTGCAGGTGGTTTTCTTGGAGCTGTCGAGCAGGACGGATTTCAGCTGGGTACTCCCAGTTGGAGGTGAAACCTTGCCTCTCTTTACTTGTATTTTGGTATGAGGATGGACAATCGGTTTATCAACACCAATTCAACCTAGAAATGAGAATTTAGTGCTAGTGTTAGTATTAGTGTTGATAAAGTTGGTGGAATTGTTTTCTACGGGTGAAGTTCATTACGCTTGAATCTAATAGATTGTTTGGGATGTGGGATTTCACTTGTTTAACACTTATTCATCATCAAATTGAGGAGGAATCTCCCTGAAGGCTGAACTATGTGGATCTTCAAGCTTGTGATTTTAAAGCTTACTAGTGTAAAAAGGCTAGGTATGACGTAGGTATATCATTCCGTAATCGGTATAATCTAGTAGTGAAGTATCCTGAATTATTATGTTGGTTCAGGGCCTTCTATAGTTCTATGTACAACGTTATATGATGGGCTGCTTTAGTCCTCGCCAGTTTGGAGTGAAGCAAACTGCAAACATATACTATCTATTAACTGGAGACATAAATGATACCTGGATTAAAATTCTGATGTTGATAAGAAATATGATTGATTCATTACAAGTTCTTTGCAGCTCAAAAAATGTTAACACACCATGTCCAGGAATTGCTGCTGCAAGAAATAACGTAGGTTGTCCAATATCCATGCAATCTAGCTACATTACATGGACATACATTGAACTTCATTTCTTTTAGGTTAAAACAGTCAGCTACCGACCTCCTGGAACTGGGCAGAACTTACTGAATCAAACTAGTCTCTCCCTCCAGGAGAAAAAGTAAGCATGTGTTTTCTATTGGAACACTTGTGTTTCAAGAATGCCTTCTGTATTTATTACTTTATTAGAAAACCAATTCATGCAGTTTTGGTTTGATATTTGGACGGAGTGGGAGCGGAAAGACTACTCTCTTACAGGTTTGCATTGGAAGGCTGCATAGCATTGTTTTAGTTACCTCTGCATATTTAATCTTAAGTTGATAGCTTGATTTTTCAGCTTTTGGCTGGTCTATCATAACCTACCTCTGGTTCAATTTGCATTCAGAAGTATGATGATAGTGGAAATCTGATGGGTCCGTCGGAATTATTAGCTTCTCAAAGAGTTGGTATTGTATTTCAGTTTCCTTTGAGGTTTGAACATTGAACTACTACTTTCACTACTCCCTCCGTTCACTTTTATAAGGCATGGTAGATATTTCAGTTTGGTCTACATACATATCAAAATGAGTGGATGTACACACTAGATATGTATAGATACATGTATTTTCCAAAAAAAAATCTAAAAGGACTTATAAAAGTGAATAGAGGGAGTATTATTTTTACACATTGACATGAATGACTATGATCTGTTGAGCGCTTGAGAAGTTTCACAGAAAAATAAGAGAATTTACACATATACTTGTAGGTACTTCTTATCACATACTATACTTGAAGAATTTACTTTTGGATGGCCAAGGCAAAAGGCAGACGTTCTTTTGAGGGGACAACTCGCTTTAAAACTCCAAAATGCCATGAACTCTGTATTGATTATATCTCATCCATTTATTTAGACCTAATTGAATAATATTATAAAACGTTTTTCATTGTGGACTGAACGTGTTGCTTGAAACACAACACAATGTTTTCCTAAAGATAATTTGTTTTATGCTAGGTTGGTATGAGTACCATTTCACTGGATGAAAATCCACAGTCTCTCAGTGGTAGGTTCAAGCGGCGACTTGCTTTGGCAATTCAACTGGTATGTTTACATTAACTTGTCATGAGTTGATCGTTTTGTTTTAAAAAAAGTGAAGATGGATAACGTTTTGACTTATTTATAATCTTCTAGGTTCAAACTCCTGATTTATTGTTGCTTGATGAGCCCCTCGCTGGTCTTGGTATGTGCTTGAATGCCCATAATCAAATTAATACTTCAAGATTTTCTTTCCTATATATTTGTTCATTTCCAAGCCCATCTGAATTCTCATCAATGAGAGGAGTCGTTTAATGTAATTCTGCTTGTGCATCCTATCATCTGTGCTACACCTCACACATGATAGGATTTACTACGTGGTGGGCAAATAGTTAACTAAATTAGTATATGCTCGTCCTATACGTGGTTACTAAGTTTGTATGTTCACTATGAGACTGGAAAGCTCGGGCTAATGTTGTGAATCTCCTGAAGGACCTAAAGAAAGAACACACAATACTTGTAGTAAGTCATGACCTAAGGTAATTCAGAACTCAGTGCCATTGGAGTCGCTTTGAATATTTTATGAGCTATATATTGACTGTTCCATACTTCTAATCGGCATTCAGCTGAAGGAATATAACTTCTAAGTCATGACCTTGGACTGAGGCTTTTGAAATGTCTAATTTAAAACTTTGTGCAGAGAACTATACCCACTTGTAGACCGCTCGTGGAGAATGGAAATGGGGGGATTCTGAAGGAGGAACCTTTACTTGTGTAGATATGCTTTCGTTTGAATAACCGTCGAGCATGCTTGGGCCGAATACCAGGAGTCTCCATGTTAGGTACAGATGTATGATTAACTATTTTTGCAGGCTTACATTATACTAGAATCAAAGACACACACACCTTGCTGTGCCGTTGTTTATTTGCATTGTCATGGTGGTCTATATGAAAAATAATTCACTATGACAGCGAACTTTCTATCTCGGCATTATGACTGAAAACCTGAATGCCTTTAAAAATCACCCTGTCCACGTAGACTCAAGGAGTCTGAATGCATATGGTCTCCGCTGCACTTGTTTTTACAGAAAAAGAACATATTGTGGTGCTGCAGTGTTAAATTTTTACAGAAAAAGAACATATTGTGGTGCTGCAGTGTTAAATTTAAATGATGGGAGTCTCTTGGCTCCTTATTCGGTGAGGGAGGTGACTGAATGCATATGGTTCCCTCCCCATTGGACTTTTTTTTCAGTAAAGGAACACATTGTGGTGATGTAGTGTTAACAAAAAAAAAATCATGTGGTGCTGCCGCTGGCTTGAAAGACACAAGTGAAATTTACTATCCTACCGATTTACATCACTACATTGCTGATCCTTTCCATCAATTGTGATTTCAGAAATCGGTCGACAGGACTTTTCCCAGTTAGCTGGTTTTGTCTCTGCACCCTGCAACCTTGGGAATCCTGTACAAGTTGTTGATCTGGGTCTTCCTTCATCGGAATTGAGGCCGCCATCTGCCGATTCTAGGTTGCTGGCGTGTGGGTTGACAGGACTTGTGGATCTACAGGTGTTTCCTGACTGGTGTGTGCTTCTGGTTTGTATAATGTATCCAGACTCCACACTTGTAGAGCAATCCGCATTACTATATGAGAATGAATGATTAGTGCATCCATTGAACTCTCCGAATAAAATGCATGCAAAATGTGTGGATGTAGCACTATAATAATAATAAGCAGATGAGCTTGTGTATGTTTGTTCTATGTAACAGTCTATACCACTGCCAATTTGGCTAGCATATGCATCTTGAGCTTTCCAGATAATTCTGTTATGACCCATTCTTGTTATGTCATGCCTGGAGCCTCGACAGCTGGCACCAATTACAAGGCGCCGTCACACAAGTCTATTTAGAAATTCCCATGACATTGAAAAGTACCAAGAAACTACAATGGAAAGGCAGAAACCAACATTCACAAACAAGAAACTCGAATAAGCAGAAGAAAATCACATATGAACTGGAGGCAAACAATCCAACCAGAACACATCAAGGCGACAGTACGTAACATTCACAATCTAGAAACTAGAATAAGCGAAGCAGCAGTATTTGTTTTTTAGATGAAAGCAGCAGTATTGTTGACATAAGAACTCAAGGCAAACAGTTCAACTGAAAGATATCAAATTGACAGTAAATCAAGCACAGGATGATTACTCCAAAATTCACTTATTCATTACTACGAACTGCTGTAACGGCAACTGTTTCATGAAACCAGAACACATAGGGGGACTCGATCGTCCATTATACAGACACGGTAGACTTGCGCGAACGAGATTGACAATTTACTTCAAGGGCGACAGGGGCAGCCCCACAGGACGACCAAGGCACAGCAGCAGCTCCAACACCAAGACACTTACTGACCACCACGGAGGCGGAGCACCAGGTGGAGGGTGGACTCCTTCTGAATGTTATAGTCGGCGAGGGTGCGGCCATCCTCCAGCTGCTTCCCGGCGAAGATCAGGCGCTGCTGGTCCGGGGGGATCCCCTCCTTGTCCTGGATCTTGGCCTTGACATTGTCAATGGTGTCAGAGCTCTCAACCTCCAGAGTAATGGTCTTCCCAGTCAGGGTCTTCACAAAGATCTGCATACCACCACGGAGACGGAGCACCAGGTGAAGGGTGGACTCCTTCTGGATGTTGTAGTCAGCAAGGGTGCGGCCATCCTCTAGCTGCTTGCCAGCAAAGATGAGGCGCTGCTGGTCCGGGGGAATGCCCTCCTTGTCCTGGATCTTGGACTTGACGTTATCAATGGTGTCGGAAGACTCCACCTCAAGAGTGATAGTCTTGCCAGTCAGCGTCTTGACGAAGATCTGCATACCACCACGAAGGCGGAGGACAAGGTGAAGGGTGGACTCCTTCTGGATGTTGTAGTCAGCGAGGGTCCTGCCGTCCTCCAGCTGCTTGCCAGCAAAGATGAGGCGCTGCTGGTCTGGAGGAATGCCCTCCTTGTCCTAGATCTTGGCCTTGACATTGTCAATGGTGTCGGAGGACTCCACCTCAAGGGTGATGGTCTTGCCAGTGAGGGTCTTGACGAAGATCTGCATGCCTCCACGAAGACGGAGGACAAGGTGAAGGGTGGATTCCTTCTGGATGTTGTAGTCAGCGAGGGTGCGGCCATCCTCCAGCTGCTTGCCAGCGAAGATCAGACGCTGCTGGTCCGGTGGGATGCCCTCCTTGTCCTGGATCTTGGCCTTGACGTTGTCGATGGTGTCAGAGGACTCCACCTCGAGGGTGATGGTCTTGCCGGTCAACGTCTTGACGAAGATCTGCATACCACCACGGAGGCGGAGCACCAGGTGGAGGGTGGACTCCTTCTGGATATTGTAGTCAGCAAGGGTGCGGCCATCCTCCAGCTGCTTGCCAGCAAAGATCAGACGCTGCTGGTCAGGGGGAATGCCCTCCTTGTCCTGGATCTTCGCCTTGATGTTATCGATGGTGTCAGAGGACTCCACCTCAAGGGTGATGGTCTTACCGGTGAGGGTCTTCACAAAGATCTGCATCTGCAGAGAATAATAACCAAATAGGATGGTAAAGAATCAGACCAAAGTACAGGACCAAACAGCATATATTAATCTGTAAATAGGCATCAGCTATCGAGAATCGACCAACAGTAGCAGAATGGAATTTAAACAAACAGATGACTGACAGACTAATAGGTATCTCTACACATCTAACCACAAAGTACAGGACCAAACAGTAAATAGGCATCGAGCAATCGAGAATCGACCAACAATAGCAGAATAGAACCATAAAAAATCTATTAGATATCATCCATCTCAAGAAAACCATAGCTGCATGCATATCATCTAAGCAACAGATCGGCCAAGGAACCTGTCTGCATCTGGTTTAACAGGGCATATTACAGCGATAATGATCCAATCAAGAGCTACAGAATACTGATACAAGCAGTATACATGTACGGAGAAAAAAATAACGGCTCACAAGCTACTACTACTAGATTCGACTCTGCGAGTCGCAGAGAGGCCGCTCCCCCTTTCCTCTTATCGCTACAGTGCGAGAGAGGCGATTTTTGGGCGTCCGCCGTCGATCCACCTTCGCCGCCGGTGAGGCGGGGGTTCCTCCCCTCCGTCGGCTGCTCCGGCAGCGGGAGGATGGGGGAAGCCCGTCCCACGGCGTGTACATAGGGTAGGGTTTGGGTGGTGGCCGGCCAGTGGTGCTCGGGAGGTGGCGGTGGTGCTGGCCGTGTTTTTGGTGTCGGCGTGGTTCCCCTCCGGCGGTGGCGCTCCATGGAGCTTCGTCGCCTCGCGCTCGACTTCCGGGAGCCGGGAAACCTTCGGATTTCCTTCGCTTCGCTCGAGGCCAGATCCGGGTGCGGCGGATCTGGGCGTTCTGCAGAGAGATGAAGAGGAAGCTGCTGCAGGGGTTCGTGGTCAGCGGGCGGAAGGTCTGGGGCGCTCGCCCCAGAGCTGGAGCGGCGGGTGCTTGGGGGCCTCCCCCGGCCGATGTTACTCAGTGCGTAGCAGATCCATCTCTCCGGGGATGGTGGTGGTTGCGGCTCGTCAACGCCTTGTGGCAAGGAGTTCCCCCGTTCTCCGGGTAAGTGGCGCCGGCGTGGTGCCTTCGTCGTCGTCGACGGTGGAGGACGGCTGCGTTTGGTGTCATCGAGGAAGAAGATGGTTTGGAGCTGCAGTGCTTCTTTCTGATTTCGCTCTGTATTTCGCGTTCCTTTGCGTGTGTGTGCTTGATCTTGTTGCTGCTTGTAATCTTTTTAGTTTGATCAATATATGCACATTATCAAAAAAAAAAAAGAAAAAAAATTCGACTCTGCCCAGTTACATGCATAGATAAACAGGAGACCATACGGCATCAGGAATCGAACTTGAACCAGCGGATCTAAACACAACTAGAAAATTAGTGAAAACAACACGAGAACTACATGTCAAATCCCTACGAACTCGGTAACGCGTCACGTATCTAACATGAGCAAATTCGGTAACGCGTCACGGATCTAGCATGAGCGAACGGATCGAACGCATAGTCTCGGCTACCACACCATCAGATCGAACATCCACGACCAGTAGTATCCTATCAAATCCGACAGAACTATACATCGAACCACGCATCAATTGATACACGAAGCACCTCATAAACGTTGACCACTTGACCTAGACGAGGCGGGGAGAGGGGGAGGAGGCGCGGTACCTTTGATGCGCTGGGTGGGGGAGGATTCGACGAGCGCTGAGGCGATTGGAGACGAGATTGATGTGGGGGATTTGTTCGGTCGGTTCCTCGGATCGGTTGTGAGGAGTGGAGGCGATGAGGGGGCGGGTATTTAAGGCGGCTCGGGAGGGGAAAGAATCCTTTGCCGTGACGGTACCGCCTGTTTGATGGGGACGTCTTTTTTTGGGAGTGTCTAACACGCAATTCGCCATCAGACAGATTTTTCCCTTCATTAATTCATTCTGGACAGTTTTTCACGCCCGTTTTCAGTCCGATCAGTTCCGAACGAAAAAACCCACTGCTACCCCAAATCAGTCCGGTTTTTTCTCCTGGTTTTTTCTGCACGTATGGATCGTTTTGATTCCCTCCTGCAAATCAAAACTTGGACTGAGTATGGGCCTGTGGGCCTTAAAACTGTGTACTCATTGTTGTGTTTGTCAAATATCCATCTGATCGAACAGATGAACCAGTAGACCCAGAAGTCCCTCCTGCAAATCAAAACTTGACCTCTCCTCGGTTCATGGTGCAAGGAGGGGCGGCCAACAACAAGTGGTGCCCGAGCCTCGGTGGATCGCTCCACCGGAGGGCTCGGTAAAGATTAACGTCGACGCTGCAGTGCGCAAACAAGGTAACTTTGGGGCTGTCGCAGCGGTTTGTCGAACACACGAAGGAGTCTATCTTGGTGCTTCGGTGGTGGTTATCCAGGGAATTTCAGATCCTGGGATCCTTGAAGCGCTGGCGTGCCGTGAAGCCATCGCCTTGGGGAAGGATCTATCGCTGGAGCGAGTTGTGGTGGCGTCGGATTGCTTGGAGGTGGTTAATAGCCTGAAAGACGCTAATCTCGGAAGATTCAGCACAATTGTGCAGGAGATCAAGGCAAGCAAGGGAGATTTCGAGGCCATGTCCTTTGTCCACGAGAAGCGAGTTTCAAACCAGGAAGCTCACAGTTTGTCCTGAAGCTCGACTTCGCTTAGTGTAGGTCGTCATACTTGGTTCTTAGGAACGCCTGCTATTATTTGTATCCCTAGTATACGATGTAATGATTCTGTGAACTCGGAGCAGCAAGTTTCTGACTCGCTCTTTTCCTCACCAGGGTACCGAAGGAGACTGGGAGGTTTTTAATGAGGCGGCTTGTTTGCTATAATAAAGTGTTTTATTCTAAAAAAAAAAAAGTAGACCCAGAAGTACTTAAACCAATAATTTTTTCAGGAAAAGAAATAAACAGTCACAGCTATCCAGGCTACTTTAAATGATTCCAGAAGAAACTTTTAGCCAGAAGAATAATGTTAATAGCAGTCACAAGAAAACAGGCCACTGTCATTCTTCAAAAAAAAATAGCCAAACAATGAGTATCTCTATAATATATATATATATCATCATCACGAATGCAAACCCATTCTCCAAAGAGTTACTGCATACAAACAGCAAGGCTTTAGTGCAGAAAAAACATTGGACATAGACACTGAACTAATTCTTGGTGAATCTCCCAGCCAATTACATTCTGAATGTAACCCGCAAAAAAAATTTACATTCTGAATGTAAACAAGTCCAGGTGTGTGGTAAATAACAAGTAAATTCAAAGGTAAAAGGGAAAAGAGAGCTAAAGAGCAGGGAACTATCTAAAATTAGTTTCACTTGGAAACTTGAACTACCTACGAATTGTTAAAATCATCTGAATCTCGCCACATAAGTAATACGACATCCAGGTATATATTTGCATATGGACATATAGAATACCCTTAGGTGGATTTAATATTCACACAATCTCAAAAGAAAACGTAAATTAACATAGAATAGGAATAGAGCAAAATTAGAGAAATTTTATGCAATGGGCAACAATTTTATTGAGACTGAGAAAGCCTCCAGTAGTGCGGTATCATTGACATCAGAAGCAAGATCGCCCACAAATATGGAATGATCCGAAGCAATATCGGAACGCCTATCTCCCATGCTAAATGACGCCCAGTTTATCCTAAATGGTTGGTCAGGATTTGGAATTATATGACCAGAAAAATCATCAAATACTTTTTCAGCTGCAGCATGACTGTACACATTAGCAAGCCCGATGATTTCCAGTGACCCGGAATGAACTCACAACCGGGACTGAGCAAATATAAACTGAGAGATAGACTAAACTGAGGAAACTGAATAATACTTGAACTGACATAATAAGAATGACACTGAGAGACTAAAGAAACCGAGATGAAAGAGGAAATTACCGAAAATAAGACTAAAACTAAGAGCTGAAAAACTGAGAGACTAAAGAAACTGAGCCGAATGAGAATAATACTTGAACTGACCAAATAAGAATGACACTGAGAAATGAAAGAAAAAGGCTCAAGATAGACTGAAATGATAATGAGAGACCGGGAATGAAACCAAAGATGAAAAATGAAACCAAAGAAATGATAATGAAGAAATTAAAATAAGAAATGAAGGACTGAGGTAATGAGACACCGAGAATGGAAATGAAAAAAAATCATACTGAAGAAAATAAGATAGGAAATGAATGAATGAGAAAATGAAGCACTGACAAAGAAATGAAAGGAAACTAAGAGAAATAATGAGGAAACTAAGACTGAAAAACTAAGAGAAAAACTAAGACAAGGACTGAAAACTGAGAAAATATGAATGAGCAAAGACTTAAAACTTAAGAATGACAGGAGAAAAGACTAAGACTGAAAAATGAAAAAAAAAGAGAGAGAAAGATAACGTAGAGAAAAAAAGAGGAAATAAGACTAAGAAAGAGAAAAAAAAGAGGAAATAACTTAATCTCTGAACCCTAACAGAAGAGGGATTGAGACGGCAGAGTACCACCACCATCACCTAAATCATAGCGATTAAGAACACTAGAACACAACGAATCAAAAAAAATCTAGAGGATTCCCCACACTACGAGCACGAGGTCGCCGGCCAAGAACAAAGCTACACAGATGCAGAGGACAGAGCTCGACAAAGGCTAGATCTCTGAACCCTAACAAAATAGGGACTGAGACGGCCAGGGTACCACAACCTAAATCAGATCGATTAAAAACACTAGAACACATCGAATCGAAACAATCTAGAGGATTCCCCACACGACGAACATGAAGTCGGCTGCCGAGAACAAAGCTACACAGATGCAGTGGACAGAGCTCGGCACTACAAAAATAAACAAGGAAATAAAAGGGAACTGAACGAACAATGAACGCGTACCTGATACGGCGCCGGCGACGATGCTCACGGCCGGCTCCGCCGTGGGAAAACCTCGAGCCTCGACCACCTTTGGTACCCATCGAATCCCCTCCCAGCCACGCTTCTCCTGATGAGAGGCGAAGGAGGTGGACGCGAGGTGCAACGAGCTGCGGACTGAGAAGCTTCGAGCTCGATGGACGAGAAATCGCCGGCGACGAGCGCCGCCGCACTCAATCGCCTCTTCGTCGCCTCTCCCATCTCCTCTATCGGATTTGGGTCCCGAATGAGGATTCCTTGTCCTCACTCCTCACACGGTACGGTTCAACTAAACCAGAAGAAACCACATGAAAAAAGACCGGACTGACGAAAACCAGTGGGGCTGACGGGCCGTTCCAAGATTCGTGCCGGGAGGGAACGGACGGCTACAGATCCGTCTGAGAGCCAATTGCAAATTATGATGGCTGAAAATTAGAAAGAGTGCTTTTTTTTTCTTTCAAACACAGTAGAAACGCAAACGACGTTCAGAACACGCTCACATATGAATATGAATGCACGCATCACACTCTATCCTATGAGCTCCGAAAGACTGAGCCGGTGGATCGAGTCTTGATATTGACAAAGTCCGCCGCGCAATTTCCTACGCGTATCCGACGCGGATAGTGAACGGTGTGGAGGGTTCGAGAAGGATGGCGTCGCCCGTCGCGACCGTTTCCTTCGCGTGGGCCTTCTAGATTGCCCGCTGTTGGAGCAATCCTCGTAGTACTCCACATTGTCCGCATACGACGACGGGTTGTAGCACGAGTCCAAGGAGAAGGGGGCGCCCGTCGATGAAGACATCATCAGGCCGTACTGGGACTGTGGCGAGGGTGCACCCGGGGTAAGCGTGTTCATGGTTTGGTCTCAAACCGGTTAAACCAGGAGTCTAACCCACACCAGACCACATGTATGGTTTATATTGGTTTCGCTGGTTTCCTGACTGAAACCGCGAGCAAAAAACCTTTAACTGGTTTGAGACGGGCTCAAACCGATGAAACCAATCAACCCGTGTCGTATGCAATTTTTTCTCTAATCCTACACGAGGCTTACTGAGAGGACCAGGTCGCACTAGGCTCCAGCGACCATGGTGACGACGGGGATCGGCGCGTCGCCGCCGCCCTGATCTCCCTCCGTCGTCCATCTCCGCCTCCGTCGCGACAAGATCCGGCGTCTCCTTGTTGTCCTCTCGTCATAGACGTCCGTCCGAGTCGCTGCTCCCCATCCTCGGTGTTCCCCTACCTCGGCCGGAGCTCCGCCGTGGGGGCCGCTGCTTCCCCGAGCTCCGTCGGAATCCCTGCTTGTCTGCATCGTCCGGAAGCCCCAGTGTGGCCATTGCAGCAGTTCAACCAGTGTCGTGGCAAGCCAGCTCGTTCGCAATTTCTTTGGGCATCCCAGATGGTGACCTCGCTCGCGCAGTGTGGGCGCGCGCCATCGTCGACCGGATCTCCGCCATCTGGCCTCTTCCGCCGACGCGACTCTCCACGACGACCTCTCTCCGCCTTGCGCCGGCGGCTGCCCCGCCGGCTCTGGCGTCACCCCGTCTTCCAACATTCTGGGCTAGTCCATGGCAGGTCCGACACGAGAGCCGGCTTGTGCCGGTAGAAGGACATGGTGGTGGAAGATTACGGCCTGCCGACGGTGGCCGTGAGCACGGCGCTGTTCAACATCGGCGGCTCGACGAGGTCGCGGACGTATACACGTACACCGGTGCCAAACCGTATAACACCATTAATCAAACCGCACCAACCCGTGGCATGGCATCACATCCTATCTAACAGTCTAGAACCAAACCAACCCGCTTAAGACGGTAGCGACGGGCTGGTCTGACGAACCAACTAAAACCGTTTGAAATCGGGAATGCCCAGGCTTAACCCGGGGTGTACGACAGCGGTGAGGAGACAGAGTCGGTGCTAGGACAGCAGAACCCGGACGCGAACGCCATCATCGCCGCTGGATCTTGAATTCTTGGTCTCTCGTGCGGGGTGTGCGGCGATCAAAGAAGTGGAGAGAGAGGCGGAGGAGATCGGTGCGCGATTGGTTGACTGATGAATGTTGGCATAAACCCTGCACATTCAGGTTTAGGTGTCATTTTCTTCAGTTTCGTCGGAGTCAAGTTTGCTTTCGTATTTGTTGTTTCTGTCAGAGTCTAGGACTAAGTCGTTTAGTTGTTAGTTGGTAACTAATTAGACCGAGTCTGTTGGCCACTAGATCCACTCGTGGGATGGCGCGAGAACCATGGATCGTGGGGATCAACCACGTTCGCTGTAGCAGAATAAAAGGCAATGAGAAAACAGAAAAGCTGTATCAGTTTACACAACGCAAAACTCTTGTCCATCTCTGAATTTTCTCCTGTTCTTGCTTCTTCCTTGAGCTAGGTAGGGCGACATTTGGTATCAGAGCCTCAAGGTTCGAAGCCATGGCCGGAGATGATGAGCGTTCGCCGTCCAAGACCCCACCGCGCACTCGTGAGCCCAGCCGTGGTCGCAGCAGGACACGGCGTGGCGAGATCATCGTGCGAGAGGTGGTGAGGGAGAGCGTGGGTGGCGGTGGCTCGATTCACCTCCCCATGCTTACACGGACGAACTACAACGAGTGGGCAATTTTTATGCGTGTAGAGCTACAGGGCGCACTGCTCTGGGAGGCGATCGATCCAGGATTGGGGGACGAGCGACATGAGCGACAAGCTCTGGGCACAATCCTCCGATCTGTGCCTCCAGAGATGATCCCGGTGCTCGCCGCGAAGGACAGCACAAAGGGCGCTTGGGACGCCGTCAAGCCGATGCGCGTTGGTGTCGATCGTGTCCGCGAGGCGCGCCGTCAGCGACTGCGGAGGGACTTCGAGAACCTCGGCTTCAAGTCCAACGAGGTCATCGAGGACTTCGCGCTGCGCCTGTCCAGGATCATCAGCGAGCTGCAATTGCTGGGCGACACCGTGACGGAGCTCGCGGCGGTGCAGAAATTTCTGCGCGTCGTCCCTCCACGGTACGCGCAGATGGCGTGCTCGATAGAGACGCTGCTGGACCTCAACGGTATGACCATAGAGGAGCTCAACGGTCGTCTTTCCGCGTCGGAGGGGCGCTGGGAGACGGAGGTAGATGGTGGTGGGCGGCTGCTCCTCACGGAGGAGGAGTAGAACGCCCGCAAGAAGCAGCCCCGCAGTGGTGGCGGCGGCGCGTCCGGGAGCGGCGGCAACGGCGGGAGGCCCACGCCCAAACCGGACAGCGGAGGCGGCAAGCAGCAGACCAACGGCGGTCGCGGCACTGATGATCTTGATCGTGATCGCTGCAGGTACTGTCGAAAGAAGGGACACTGGGCCCGTGAGTGCCGCTAGAAGAAACGGGACGAGGAGGCTCACCTCGCACAGGCAGAAGCTGTCGGCGAAGAAGACGCCCATCTCCTCATGGCTCGGGTGTGCGAGCTGACGCCGGCGAGTGCCACTGACGGCACGTCCGTGCAGCTGATCGAGGAACACGCCGAGGTGCACCTGAACCGCGTGGAGGGTGATCATGACTCCCTGTGGTTCCTGGACACGGGAGCCAGCAACCACATGTCAGGGGTCGAGGAGAGCTTCACCAACATGGACCGCGGCGTCACCAAAACTGTGAAGTTCGGCAACGGCTCCGTCGTCGACATCCGCGGACGTGGCTCCTGTTGTAAAGTTCCAGAATCATCTAGCACAAACTTGAGCCACAACTTAAAGATGGATAAGAAAATTACCTTGATCTTGTGATGTTGCCATGCCTTCTCTTGATGCTCACACTAGGATGGAGCAATTTGTGTTTGGTTCTTCCTAGTGCTTCTAGTGCTTTTCCTGATCGGTGGCTTTAGTTTTGAGAGAGTTAGAGAGAGAGGCACCGAGAGCATCTATGTCCTTCTACCCTCATCTAGCTTTATCTCTTTGCTTTTATTTTGTTTAGCACTATGCACTAGGGGAACCAGCACTGTTGGATCAAAATTCGATGTCTCCGATCAAGACACCTTAGTGGCTACTGTAGCACTGCTTACTGTGGTACCGCCCTACTGTAGCAGCCAAATTTTTTGACTTAGGAGGGCAGCCTAGATCATCTAAAATATTCAATATTCTCCCCCTTGATCATAAGGCTGAACATTATAAGCTCACTTTTCAACAAAATAATGCACTAAGACGAAAAGATTATAATGCTTATTAGGTACCATTTAATCCAGTGACTATAGTACATCACTTCATATCAAAATGAACCTCTTTAACTTATGAGCTCCATAAACTTTATTCACATTATACATTAGCTTTATTTACATAATTCTTTACATAAACATTACAGACTCATCTTTTGATAAAATGGTACACCAAGACAATAGATTACAACAGTCAATTAAGTACTGCTAAACCAAGTGACTATGGTTCCCATTCGATCTCAAAATGAGCCTTTTTGGGGAGATGGTGCCATAATAGTTCCAACTTCTCCAGGATTAAAAGCTTTCAACCAAACCCATGCCGGCAACATGCTCTCTGAATACGCTGGGTGGTAAGCCTTTTGTGAGCGGATCCGCTAACATGAACTTAGTACTAATGTACTTGACATTTATTGTCTGATCCTGGATTCTATCTTTCACAACATGAAATTTGATGTCAATGTGTTTGGCAGCACCACTTGACTTGTTGTTACTCGAATAGATCACTGCGGGTTGATTATCGCAGTACAGAGTGAGAGGCCTGGAAATGCTGTCAATCACTCTCAGTCCCGGGATAAAATTCTTCAGCCATACCGCCTGCCCGGTAGCCTCATAACATGCTACAAATTCTGCCTGCATTGTCGACGATGCAGTGACAGTTTGCTTTGAGCTTTTCCATGATATAGCTCCTTTTGCGAGGGTGAAAATATAACCTGATGTGGATTTCTTAGTGTCAACACACCCCGCAAAATCAGCATCCGAATAACCCACCACTTCAAGGTTATCAGATTTCTCATAAGTAAGCATGAGGCCTTTAGTACCTTGCAAATAACGCAAGACCTTTTTAGCAGCCTTCCAGTGATCCTGCCTGGATTAGACTGATATCTGCCAAGCATCCCGGTCACGAATGCTAAATCAGGGCGAGTGCACACTTGTGCATACATAATGCTCCCAACAATTGATGCATAGGAATTGACTTCATCTGCGCAGATTCATAATTATTTCTTGGACACTGAAAAGTCCCAAATTTATCGCCCTTAACAATAGGAGCAGGCGAGGCTGAGCACTTATGCATGTTGTACTTTTTCAGTACCTTCTCAATATATGCTCTCTGAGATAGCCCCAAGATCCTCTGGATCTATCCCGGTGAATTTCAATTCCTAAAACATAAGCTGCTTCACCGAGATCTTTCATATCGAACTTAGAGGACAAAACCTCTTGGTCTCCATTAGCATATTTATATCACTGCTGGCCAAGAGTATGTCATCAACATATAATATCAGGAAGATAAAATTACTCCCCCTGAACTTAACATAAACACAATTGTCCATTTTATTTTCCTTAAAACCAAATTTCTTTATGACTTGATCAAATTTGATACCACTCTCTTGATGCTTGCTTCAAGCCATAGATGGATTTCTTCAGATGACATCCCAAATGTTCATTTCCTTCCACAACAAAACCTTCCGGTTGTGCCATGTATACATCTTCATGTAAGTCACCATTTAGAAATGCCGTTTTAACATCCATCTGGTGCAGCTCTAAATCATAATGAGCCACAAGTGCCATAATTATTCTGAATGAATCCTTGGAAGAGACGGGTGAAAATGTTTCATTATAATCAATCCCTTCTCTTTGAGTGAAACCTTTTGCCACAAGCCTGGCTTTGAACCTTTCGATATCACCCTTGGAGTCACGTTTGGTCTTATAGACCCATTTACTTCCAACTATTTTAGCTCCTTTGGGAATTTCTACTAAGTCCCATACATCATTAGTGCTCATGGACTTCATTTCATCTTTCATGGCATTAAGCCATTCAGACGAATATTCACTTTGCATAGCTTCTTTAAATGAGGTGGGATCATTATCAACATTGACTCATTCATATCCTCACTCATATAAGTGAAATAATCATCAGGAATAGCAGACTTTCTAGCCCGCTGTGACCTTCTGAGGTTCATTATTTGGCACATCATCAACAATTTGAGGCTGCTGAGTATCTTCAATAGAAGTATCATCAGGTGTGACATCTGAAATAGTCACAGGAGTCTCAGCAGGTGTATCATTAACAGGAGGTGCAATATAGCAGACACCGGGAAAATAGGTTCTTGAATTATTGGAGCTGGGACATATACCCGTTTTTCCTCCAAAATTATTTCCCGAGGTGTTATGCTCCCCCTCATCACATCATTTTCCAGAACACAGCGTGTCTTGTTTCAACAAACTTAGTTGCCTGATTTGGACAATAAAATCGATATGCTTTAGATTTGTCAGGATAACCAATAAAATGGCAACTGACTGTCTTGGGGTCTAATTTTCCCATAACCGGATTGAAAATCCTTGCTTCAGCAGGACAGCCCCATACATGAAAATAATTCAGGGTTGGCTTTTTCCCAGTCCATAATTCATACGGTGTTTTGGGCACCGATTTACTAGGAACCCTGTTGTGCTGCTGCTTTTAAGGGCTTCCATCCATAAATTCACCGGCAGAGTGGAGTGGCTTAACATACTCCGCACCATATCCATAAGTGTGCGGTTTCGCCTTTCAGCCACCCCATTTTGCTGGGTTCGCCCGGTGCTGAGTACTGGGCTACAATGCCATTTTCCTGTAAGAATTTTGCAAACGGTCCAGGAATTTGGCCATAAGTAGTATGTCTGCCGTAGTATTCACCACCACATCAGATCTTACAACTTTAATTCTTTTATTACATTGATTTTCAACCTCAGCTTTGAAAATCTTGAACTTGTCTAATGCCTCTGATCTTTCTTTAATTTGATAAATATATCCATAACGGGAGAAATCATCGGTGAACGTTATGAATGAATTAAAACCATCCACCGATCTCACATTAAACGGACCACATATATCCGTATGAATTAATTCCAAAACTCCCGTGCTTCGATTTGCACCTTTCTTAATTTTCTTGGCATATTTTCCTTTGATGCAATCAATACAATGATCAACATCCGCATCCGTAAAATCAAGAGAAGGAAGAATTGATCTTTAATGAGACGCTCAATTCTCCCCCTCGAAATATGGCCTAAACGATAGTGCCATAATTTCGAAGAAGTCTCATTATCATTACGTTTGCGTTTGGTACCGACATTTATATTTGAGGTAGAACCCACATTATTTATATCATCACATAGGGATATTACATAAAGCTTGTCTTGTCGACAGCAAGACCAACATTATTATTGTCATACATAATTATACATTGCTTATTCCCAAAGTGACACTCATAACCATCATCATCTAAACATGAGACGGAAACTAAATTCCGTTTCATCGAGGGTACATAGAGAACATTATTTAGTTGAAGCTTAAAACCACCATGAAGTATGAGAGTGAAATCTCCAAGCGCCTCGGCATAAGCTTCAACACCATTAGCAACTCTAATTGTTCTTTCCCCTCTTTTTAGGGTCCTCCTCATATTGAATCCCTGCAACGAATTTGCAATATGAATTGTTGCACCTGAATCAATCCACCAAGTATTGGTGGCATAATTAACATAAAGGGATTCTTCAACAAAAGTAATAACATCGGTACCTTTTTCTTTGAGCCATCTCTTGAAGCCAAAACAATCCTTTCGCCTATGCCCACCTTTTCCACAAAAGTGGCAAGCATCAGTATTATTTCCTTCCGCATTAGGCGCTTTTCTGGCTTCTTTTGCTGAGAACCTTTTGAAGATTGGCCTCTTTCCTTTAACTTATTAGGCTTAGGCTTCATATATCATTCACAAATTTTTATACCTCTTCTTCTGTGAATGAGCAAACTGATTAATATGCTCAATTCTGTCAGCCTTAAGCCTTTCTTCTTCTTGCACACATCGCGCCATCATTTCATCAATCTCCCATTTGACATCCATCGCATTATAGTTGATCATAAATGGATCAAATTGAGGAGGCAAAGATGACATGATAAAATGGACGAGGAAACCACTAGAAATTTCCATCTCCATAGACTTAAGTTTGGCAGCCATGTTGCACTTCTTCATAATATTTTTCATCAATTAGTCTTCGGATAAGACTTGTTGCATAAACTTTAGAAGACCCTTTAAACTAATGCTCAATTTTTGCAAAGTACCCTTTAGTTGTCTCACAGTCAGGAAGGGCTCCCCTCATACTCTGTGTAATGGAGCCCTTTATCATCATAAGGCACTTGCGATTAGAGTCATCCCACTTAGCCTTGATAACATCATATTCCTTCTTGAGGGCTTCATAATTTTCATTATCTTCTTTAGGTGCCTCAGGAGGATCATTAAGGAGAGCATAATCAATATTGAGTAAGGCCATCATGATCTCAAGCTTCTCCTTCCACATAACATAATTGCTACCATTTAGCTGTTCTATGCCATTTAGCATTCCAGTAATATTAGAGACATTAGTTGCTGCAAAAGAAAAATTCAAAATGCTTTAGTAAGCATCATCATAATCATCATTAAATTCTATTGATCAAATTCAAAACAGGTTTGGCCAGAGATGAAAATGAACAACAAAATTTTGTGGACAAATATTCATCAATTAGCTTTGGCCAAATTGATAAATAAAAACCACACATTAATAATCCTCATTCATTAATTTCCTTCTACTAACCCGGTTCACATCAGATTTGGCCAGAAGTGAAACGAATCAATAAAATAATTTTGCGGTTAAAATGCCCGTCAAACAACTTTGGTCAGAATGACAAAGCATAAAACCACACTTTATTTTAGGATCCATTAAACTTTATTTTGCAGCGGAAACTTTATAACATAATGATCATAGTGATAAAGAACATCATAATTTATAAAACATAAACAAACTCAATAATAAACATAATAAAAACATGTAAATAACTAAGCATGGCAATTAAAAACATGACTAATAATAAACATAACAAGCATAACAATTTATGCAGGAAAAATTAGCCATGAACATTATTTATTTCAGCCCCAATTTTTTTTATTCAGCATAATCTGCTGAACTGGGCCGAAAACCCAGCCCAAACCATAACTCCCCCTGATCCCTCCTGGGCCTTGGCCCATATAGCGGCAGAAGCACCGTGGACCGTTTAGATGCCGATCCGACGGCCAGAGGCGGTCGCGTCTGGAAACAAAACACCACACTCCGCCGCCCCCGTGGAAAACCCTAATCCCCTTTCTCTTCCTCCTTTGCTCCCGAACGTCGACGAGACGGAGAGCAGCGGCGGCGGCGAGCACCGCGCATCCAGGGAGGAGGACGTCGGCGTCGTTCAGATCCTCTCGCTAGGACTGCGTGCAGCTTTGGCCAGCGCGCAGCTCTGTCGAGCGGTTCCGGGCGGCGCCCTTTGCGAGGCGACGGTGCGCGAGCGGGCGTCCCCGCGTCGGCATCGACGGCCAGCGCAAGATCCGGCACAGCGGCGGGCTTTGACGGCAACAAGTGCGCAAGGAAGCATCGCCAAGGTCCGGTGCGGCGGATGGCGAGGTCGCTCGGGTACGAGCCCGAGCACACCAGCCCATAAGGAGATGGCTCCGACGCCGCCGTTGCCAGCGACGGCAATGAGGCCCGTAAGGTAAAATCCGCCACCTTAATCTTCAATTTAGGGTTAGGGTTCCTCTGATTTGGTGAATTTCATAATTTAGGGTTTTGGAAATTTGGGGATTTCGTTATAAATTGCATCAACTGAATAAATCCCCACTAAAACATGCTTAATTCGAAAACCCTAGCTTAATAACAGAGGGAAACTTAAGGGATTTCAGTTCTAGGGTTACAAAAATTGGGAGCTTTGCTTAAAAGCTTGCTGAAATACATCAATCCCATTTAACTTTCATCAATTGCAAACCTACAGCCTTAATTTAGTCCATCAGTATTTATTCCTTCAAGATTTAGGGCTAAACTTAAGATATACAGGGCTAAAAAACTTTACTTTACTTCACCAGAAAGAACATCCTAATAAACAGCATGCCATGCTTGATCTAAACATGAACTTTAGCACGGAAACTTAATAGATCAAGCAAGATCTCGAGCTAGGGCTCAAGCTTGAGGGCTAGAAAGCTCTGATACCATTGTTGTAAAGTTTCAGAATCATCTAGCACAAGCTTGAGCCACAACTTAAAGATGGATAAGAAAATTACCTTGATCTTGTGATGTTGACATGCCTTCTCTTGATGCTCACACTAGGATGGAGCAATTTGTGCTTGGTTCTTCCTAGTGCTTCTAGTGCTTTTCCTGATCGGTGGCTTTAGTTTTGAGAGAGTTAGAGAGTTAGAGAGAGAGGCACCGAGAGCATCTGTGTCCTTCTACCCTCTTCTAGCTTTATCTCTTTGCTTTTATTTTGTTTAGCACTATGCACTAGGGGAACCAGCACCGTTGGATCAAAATTCGATGTCTCCGATCAAGACACCTTAGTGGCTACTGTAGCACCGCTTACTGTACCATTTTACTGTAGTACCGCCCTACTGTAGCAGCCGAAATTTTTGACTTAGGAGGGCAGCCTAGATCATCTAAAATATCCAACAGCTCTGTCATCTTCCTCGACCAGGACGGTGGTCACCGCGTGCTGAGCGGCGTCTACTTCATACCACGGCTCAAGAGCAGCATCATCAGCGTCGGCCAGCTGGACGAAACGGGTGCGAGTAGAGGATCAAGGGCGGCTTCTTCATCCTCAGCGACCGTCGAGAGCGCGTCATCGCCAAGGTTCGACGCGCCGGCAATCGCATGTACCCCTACAAGCTCAAGCTGGCTCGACCAGTGTGTCTCGCGGCGCGGTGCGCGACCGATGAGGCATGGCGGTGGCACGCTCGGTACGGCCATCTCAACTTCCACGCGCTTCGCAAGCTGGGATCGACGCAGATGGTCACCGGCATGCCCACGATCGATCATGTCGATCAGTTGTGCGACGCGTGCCTCACCGGCAAGCAGCGTCGCCTCCCGTTCCCAGCGGAGGCGAAATACCGTGCCACGGAGGTCATTGACCTCGTGCACGGCGATCTGTGCGGGCCCATTACACCAGTGACACCGGTGGGCGCCGCTACTTTCTGCTGCTGGTGGATGACATGTCCCGGTACATGTGGATCACGCTGCTGCGCACGAAGGATGAAGCGGCTACGGAGATCAGTCGCTTCCAGGCCCGCGTCGAGGTGGAGACGGGACGCAAGCTCCGCGCACTCCGCACTGATCATGGTGGAGAGTTCACGTCCGTCGAGTTCGGCGAGTACTGCGCCGATCGCGGCATCCAGCGGCAGCTCACCGCGCTCTACTCGCCGCAGCAAAACGGAGTGGTGGAACGGCGCAACCAAACCGTCGTCGCGATTGCTAGGAGCATGATGAAGGCCACGGGCATGCCGGGTCAGTTTTGATCCTCCAAAGAGCACCGACGTGCGCCGTGGCGGGGAGAACACCGTATGAGGCTTGGCATGGCACCAAGCCACTTGTGCACTTCCTCCGCACGTTCGGCTGCCTCGATCATGTCAAGATCGTCAAGCCAAACCAGAAGAAGCTCGATGATTGCTCCAAGCCGATGGTGTTTATCGGCTACGAGGAACATGGGGTGAACTACCGCGTCTACGACCCCATTGGCAAGCGCGCGTACATCACGCGTGACGTGATCTTCGACCAAGCAGCGGCCTGGACATGGGAGGATGGAGGCACGGTGGCGGCGGACGGGAGCGAGACGTTCACCGTCGAGTACTTCGTCGCGCCCACGCCAGAGAAGCAAGCACGATCTCCTCTCGGGGCAGCAACACCTGTCACAGAGAGAGGCTCGAGCAGCGACACCGCGCCATCTGAACCTGAGGCGTTCCCCATACCTCCAGAAGCTGCAGCACAGGCGCCGGCTGACACACGTGCACAGGAGTCCAGGACACACAATGAAGACGCGTGTCAAGGATGGCATGTTCTTCCCCAACCCACAGTACATGAGCACGCCGGAGCGGCAAGCACGAGCAGCTGCAATTTCTTCAGAAGGAGCTGAGGACGCGGATGTCGAGCTAGGACATGAGCTACATCTGTCTTTGGGCGAAGAGCCGAGCACATTCGCGGAGGCCGAGCAGCACGATTGTTGGCGGCACGCGATGAAGGAGGAGATGACTGCCATCGAGGACAACCACACCTGGGAGCTGGTTGATCTTCCTCGGGGACACATGCCCATTGGTCTCAAGTGGGTTTTCAAGGTCAAGCATGACGAACATGGATCTATCGTGAAGCATAAGGCGCGGTTGGTGGCAAAGGGGTACGTGCAGCAGCAAGTGATCGATTTTGAGGAGGTATTTGCTCCAGTAGCTCGCATCGAGTATGTGCGTCTTTTGCTTGCACTTGCTGCACAGGAGAAGTGGCCAGTTCATCACATGGACGTCAAATCGGCGTTTCTGAATGGAGAACTCCAGGAGGAAGTCTATGTCCAGCAGCCTCCTGGTTTCATCGTCGCCGGCAAGGAGGGCAAGGTGTTGCGCCTCCACAAGGCCCTGTACGGGCTACGACAAGCTCCTCGCGCATGGAACGCCAAGCTGGATGCCACCATGGTGTCACTTGGGTTCAGACGGAGCAAGTCAGAGCATGGGATCTACGTTCGCGACAAGTTGCTTGTTGGCGTGTACGTGGATGATCTCGTGATCACCGGCTCCGGCATCGACGAGATTCAGCGTTTCAAGGACGAGATGAAGAACACGTTCCGCATGAGTGACCTCGGCCTGCTCAGTTTTTATCTGGCATCGAGGTGCGCCAGAGCGCGAGCGACATCACTCTCGGCCAGAGCGCCTACGCCAAGAACATCCTGGAGAAGGCGGGCATGGCATGCTGTAATGGCTGTCAGGTGCCCATAGAGGCACATCTGAAGATGAGCAAGCTCAGCAACGCACCGGTGGTGGATGTCACTCTCTACCGCAGCATCGTGGGCAGCCTCCGGTATCTGGTTCACACTCGCCCTGACATCGCGTATGCGGTTGGGTATGTGAGCAGGTTTATGGAGCAGCCGACAGAGGAGCACATTGGAGCCGTGAAGCACATCCTGAGGTATGTTGCAGGAACCTTGGACTACGGCTGCCACTATGGGAGGGAGCCAGGCACTCGCTCTGGACTGACAGGCTTCAGCGAACAGCGACATGGTCGGCGACGTCGACACTCGCAAGAGCACCACCGGTGTGCTGTTCTTCCTCGGTGACAACCCCATGCTGGCAATCGCAGAAGCAGAAGGTGGTGGCCCTTTCGTCATGCGAGGCCGAGTACATCGCCGCCGCCACTGCGGCATGCCAAGGCATTTGGCTTGCCAGGCTGCACGGTGATCTCATCGGAGAAGAGCGGCTGCAGCAAGACTGATGGTGGACAACAAATCCGCCATTTCGCTCATCAAGAACCCGGTGTACCATGACAGGAGCAAGCACATTGATCTACGCTTCCACTACATCCGTGAGTGCGTGGAGAACAAGCAGATCCTCGTCGAGTTCACCAGCTCGGAGTCGCAGCTCGCGGATATTCTGACAAAGCCTCTTGGTCGAGTCAAGTTCGAGGAGATGCGCAGCAAGATTGGGGTCAAGAAAATAATGTGAGAATGCGCAGGGATTAGGGGGAGTTTGTTGGCATAAACCCTGCACATTCAGGTTTAGGTGTCAGTTTCTTA
Organism: Poa pratensis; assembly: GCA_947311845.1. Classification (NCBI taxonomy): domain Eukaryota; kingdom Viridiplantae; phylum Streptophyta; class Magnoliopsida; order Poales; family Poaceae; genus Poa; species Poa pratensis. The sequence goes on along the minus strand of CAMZMU010000095.1, from coordinate 20,389,971 downwards.
GTTTCGTCGGAGTCAAGTTTGCTGTCGTATTTGAGTCGTTTAGCTGTTAGTTGGTAACTAATTAGACCGAGTCTGTTGGCCACTAGATCCACTCGTGGTATGGCGCGAGAACCATGGATCGTGGGGATCAACCAGGTTCGTTGTAGCAGAATAAAAGACAATGAGAAAACAGAAAAGCTGTATCAGTTTACACAGCGCAAAACTCTTGTCCATCTTTGAATTTTCCCCTGTTCTTGATTCTTCCTTGAGCTTGGTAGGGCGACAATGAAATCGGTGGGGTGGGACGGGGATAATATCGATGGGCGTGTTGTCGCGTGACAGTCACTCGGATTCGAAATTTTGGCGGTAGGCAACACGGCGGGAGGCGGAAAACGAACGAACGTTTTTTTTCGCCGACCACACAGGCTATATACTACGAGGTGTTATTTATTTCTCTTTTCAAAAGAAAATCACGAGATTTTTTTATCAAGGCCTCAATTCGCGTATGGGCTTATACTTCGGCCTGCCTTTCTAGGCCATGATCGTAAAAGTTGGGCCGTAGCTTCTCAAGAGAGGCCGAAGCCCTGTCGCACGGATTCGAAGGAAAAGCCCACATACAACGACTGCGCTAGAAACGTTGCATATTTTCTTGAGCGTCTCGAACTTTTAGTCCCACATCGGGCAACCTAGCACGTCTGTCGCAGCTTAAATAGAGCCGGACTGGATTGGTGGCGTGCCTCAATGAGACTGTTGGATTGAGAGCACATCCGATTACACGACTTTGCTCGTGCATGTGCGGTCCGCACAACGTAGCAACCCAAATGGAAATCATTGGTTAAATCGATCTGACGCCTCTGCTTGCTCGCTTGTTCGGCAGAAGGTAGATCAACATTGCAGCGTATGACACATGCGCCTGTACCACTTTTTACTTTTTTTTATACTGATAAAACTGCATCAATGTGTAAGAAGGTAGATCAACATTTGTGGAGGTTATGTCGAACGGGTATACCTGCCACGGTGGATAAAACCTGGTCCACCAAGGAGGCCCATCAGATAAAGCCGGAGGGCTTAATGGAGAAGGCCTCATGGGTTTAGACGCAAGGATAAGCTCTGGGCTGGCTTAGTGAAGTCCAAGACGAAGGCCTAGCTGCGTTCGCCTTAGGGAGCAAGTTAGGGTTTGTTACCGTGTTAGTCTAGGACTCGTGATCTAGGTCGGTTAAGGCTTTCCTTGTAGGGGAAGGCTTGGCGCCTTTATAAGCCAGCCTTCCAGCAGCCTTAGGGCACGCATACAACCTCATTGTAACCTGTACACATATTTGCCTTGAGTGAATTATAGCAGCACGTAGGATCTCGCCACCGTCGTGAGATCCGAAGCTGGGTAAATCGTGTGTGCAATCCCGTCACTGGAACCCTCACGTTCTTCCCCACCTCCTCTACGGTACGTATGAATACTTCTAGTAGTTCCGCGTTACCAATACCTCGACAGTTGGCGCCCACCGTGGGGCCCAAGGCGTCGGGAGTTTTGTTTCAGGCGGGAGCATTGGGCGAGATCGGCAAGACTATGGCGGTTGGTCGCGCCCGCATCATCAACAACTTTGGGTGCATCGAAGACGACGGGTCCTACGTCTCAGCAAACGACGCACTGGTGTCAAGCTTCGTCGTCCCCTTCGGCACCATCAACATCTTCATGGGTTTTACGGCTGAGGCGTATGGATTCCCCAGGGGATCCGCCGCCTTTTGGCCCACCCACCACCCCATCGATTATGCAATCGAGCAACAACACAGATCGGATCAGGCCTTTGTCTATCGCGATCTGAGTGACTCTGATACCCAAAGCGATTCTGACTCCAGCTCTTATGAGCTTATGGAGCCCGCCTCTCGCTTTGTCGGTGTCATTGACGCATCTGGCCCTAAGCCGGCCGAATCTGACCCTGAGTCAATATTACCTGCCTTACAGACAGGAGCAGACTCAGAAGCCGGATCTGATGGCACCGCTCCAATGGCGGAAGATTCAGATCTCGATGAGCATAAGGAGGAAGACTTTGCAGCACAGGTTGCCGCGCGAGGCTATGGCTCATCCGATCCAAACGAAGTCTTAATGACTTTCCCGGCACAGATAGCTGAGGATGGTGCGGCCGCGGCTAAGCCAGACGAGGCTGAAGTTTCCTCTAGCATCAAACACATTGGTGACAAGGCGGAAAAGCCAGAGGATGTGCTGGACCCTAAAAGGCCTCCCCCGGCTACGCCTATTGAAGAAGACCTGGAGCGGTCAAAGGAGGAACACATGCGCGCATTGGAGCTCTCAAAACACCTTTGGGACCAAATCCAACCGCGGTTGAACTTGAGGAAAGACGGAAAGCGCTCCTGGCTGAGACTGAAGTCAACATCAAGTATAAGTTGTCCCTCCTGAACAAGGAAAAAGAGTTAATCCTAGTTGGAAAGGCTCTAGAAGAGGAAGAGTACCAGCGTGAGCGCGATGTTGAGAAATTCCGCAAAATACGAAGTATACGTGACCCTCTTCTGCATCGGGATCTGCAGGGAAACTTCGAGAAGACTTCTGCCCAAAAGCCTTTAAAGCCTTGGCAGAAATACCTTTCAGAGTTAACCCTGATGGAGTCATATTCTTCTCCACCCCGGCCAAAAACCTAGAGGCGGCCAGGGAAATCATGGGAGACGAAGCAGTCCAATTGAAGAGCGCCACCATTATTCTAAAATGCTCATCGAAAAGGCGGTAGAGCAGCAGGCTAAGGCGGACTCAAACTCAAAACTGGCGGACGATACGCGTCTTTGCAAGACAGCCGTTGCCGGCGGTGGAGATCCAGAGGAACCAGCTGGTTCCAGTAGCCATGGCAATAAGGGTAAGACCTAGGAAGGACAAAGTTCCTGACAACACAGGGATGAGTCAAAGACTGGGTCCAATCGCCATAGTGACAAAGGCAAGGACGACCACCGGCAAAGGATAACACACGCCATAAGAAGAATGATCCGCCTCGCCGTGAAAGAGATCAAGACAAGGGAAGGACGCACGGCGTGGGAGTGACCGGCTTAACATGCCACCTCCGCCCGCAGCACGGGCAAGAGACGAAGGAAATAGGGGCAACAGAGATCCGCCTCAAAGGCGATCTCGCTCCCGCTCCCCTCATCGCCAAAGCCGTCAGGAGGAGCCAAGGCGTAGCCAATCCAACAAAGGGCCAGCCAGGGAAAACACTCATATCTCAGACGCCCGCATCCGTCTCGATGAGATTAAAGCGGCCAAAGAGGAGTCTTACCTGGGCCCTGTGTGCTTTGGACCGGCGATTCGCAAGGTGCAACTCCCATCCTCGCTAGGCAATGTCAAGAAAATTGTGGACAAGTACAATGGCATTGACAAACCGGACATATGGCTGCCTGATTACATCCACGCCGTTGGTATTAATGACGGTGATTACAATGCAGCTGTACGTTTTCTTCCACTCATGTTGGAGGGAACGGCCCGGTTGTGGATCGACACTTTGCCAGAAAAGAGTATCCACAATTGGCAAGACATGCAGAAAACATTCATGCAACACTTCTCATGCACATACAAACGTCCAAAGGCTTACTCAGATCTACTAAAGTGCTCAAGTGGAGGGGGAGTCAAGCAGAGCTTTCATAGCTCGATGGACAGAGACAAAGAATGCATGCGAAGACGTTTCTGAGATCCAGGCCATACATGCTTTTATGAACAGCCTGAAGAAAGGCAACATGATGAGATATATGTTGCCAGCCAAAACATCAAACACCTCGGCGAGCTCTTAGACAGCGCGAACAATTACGCTGCAGCAGAAGACGACGCTCGAGCTGACGACGGCGATCTGCGCATGGACATAGCTGTTAACCCGGAAAAGCGAAACAACAATCAAAGCCGGAAAAAGAAGGAAGCCAACGATGCGCCAGGACCATCAAAGGAGGTAGCCTTTGCCAATAAGAAGGGTGGCCAGAGCGGGGCTAGCAGATGGCAGAAGAAGGCGATGACAGTCAAGGGTCAAGACCCATTAAAATCACCTATGACGACATCAAAGATGAACCTTGTGCCCATCATAGCAAGCTTGGCAAATGCACCCATACCAACAGGCAGTGCCGCCTTAACGATGATATCAAGAAGGATCCGGACGCTGGCTTCAAGGCAAAACAGTTCAAGCGCAAGAACCGTAAAGACAAGAAAGAGCAGAAGGACAACGAGGAAAGTGCTTCGGAGCCGGAAGATCAGGAGCCAAAGCACAAGAGGAGCAACAAGTTTCCAAGGGTCGAAACAAGCCTTGTCACTTTCCTTGCCACTCCTTCGGCCAAAAAGGAAAAGGCAGCCTGGAGGGAACTCAATGCCACTATGCCAGCGGTTCCCCAGTATCTCAACTGGTCCGAGCACCCCATTACATGGGACCGCAACGATCATCCTGATCATATTCCACAGAACCCAGGGAATTACGCGCTCGTTGTAAACCCAATTGTGCAGCAATGCAGGCTTTCTAAGGTGCTTATGGATGGAGGGAGTAGCATCAACATCCTCTATCTTGAAACCTTAAAGCGCATGCGCCTTTCTGAGACACAGCTAAAACATAGCACAGTCAAGTTTCACGGCATAGTGCCAGGCAGGCAGGCCAGTTCTATGGGAACAATGTCTTAGACGTCACCTTCGGTGACGAAACAAACTATAGGACTGAGGAAGTTGCCTTTGAGGTGGTGGAATTCAAAAGTGCGTATCACGCAATCTTTGGCCGCCCAGCCTTTGCCAAATTCATGGCACGCCCGTGTTACATCTACAGCAAGCTCAAAATACCTGGACCAAACGGCGTCATCACGGTCAATGGCGACTTCAAGAAGGCGAAGGAATGCGAAGCAGGAAACGCCGTCTTAGCAGAAGCAGTCATCAGCAAGGAAGAGCTGGAGCAGTACAAGAAAGAAGTTAACACCAATGAAATGCCGGATGGTAAAAGCCTCCTTGCGCCTCGGATGTCACTTTCAAGGCCAGCTCAAACTCGAAGAAGATCGTGCTGGACAACGCTGATGCAAGCAAGACGACGAACATAGGCGCGGACCTCAGTGACGCATAGGAAGGCGCGCTCGTCAAGTTCCTCCGTGAGCAACGGGATATTTTTGCATGGTCACCATCAGACATGCCAGGAGTACCCCGGGAACTTGCCGAGCACAGCCTTAATGTCGCCAAAGGTGCCAAGCCAGTAAAACAAGGTCTTCGTCGCTTCGGTCCAGAGAAGAAGAAAGCAATAGGAAAAGAGGTAGCTCGGCTTAGTGCCGCTAATTTCATTAGAGAGGTTATCCACACAGATTGGCTAGCAAATCCTGTATTAGTACCTAAGAAGGACGTGAAAGACTTGCGCATGTGCATAGATTTCACCGGCTTAAACAAAGCCTGTCCTAAAGACCCCTTCGCATTGCCGCGAATTGATCAGGTCGTAGATGCTGTATCAGGTTCTGAATTACTATGCTTTTTGGACGCTTACTCTGGCTACCACCAAATTAAGATGAAGGAGTCTGACCAAATTAAGACTTCCTTCATCACACCTTTCGGAACGTTTTGCTACATAACTATGCCTTTCGGGCTTAAAAACGCTGGCTCAACGTACCAACGGTGCATACAACGTTGCCTACACGATCAAATAGGCCGCAATGTTCACGCTTATGTCGATGACATTGCCGTTATGTCGCGAAACGCGGCGATCTCATCGTTGACCTTCAAGAAACCTTTGATAACTTGAGAAAATATAACATGAAGCTAAATCCGGGAAAATGCTTTTTTGGCGTCCCAGCAGGAAAACTTTTAGGCTTCATTGTTTCAGAAAGAGGTCTTGAGGTTAACCCAGAAAAGATTCGAGCTATCATGGACATCAAAAAGCCTACTTGTCTTAAAGATGTCCAAAGGCTCGCAGGATCTGCAGCAGCTGTAAGCCGATTTATTAGTAGGCTTGGGGATAAAGCTTTACCCCTATACAGGTTGTTGAAGAAAACTAAGACGTTCGTCTGGACTGAAGAGGCAGATGCAGCCTTAGCACAGTTAAAAGACGCCTTAGTTTCAGCACCAATATTAGCGTCTCCTCTACCACAAGAGCCGATGCTACTTTACATGGCGGCTACCAACCTAGTTATTAGTGCAGTGGTTGTTGTTGACGAAAGGAAGAGGGAAAGGAGCTACCGGAACAAAGGCCGGTATATTATATCAGCGAAGTCTTCTCCGAATCCAAACAACGATACCCTCACTATCAGAAGCTGGCTTATGGAGTTTTCTTCGCAGCCAGAAAATTACGCCATTATTTCCAAGAGCACCCAATCACGGTAGTCAGTAAGGCGCCATTGGGTGACATTATAAACAACACCGATGCCACTGGACGTGTGGCTAAGTGGGGAATTGAATTGGCAGCCTTCGACATCCAGTACAAGCCACGTACAGCCATCAAATCCCAGTCTTAGCTGATTTCATCGCAGACTGGACAGAAGCAATGGATGAACTTCCCCTCCCTGACGAAGAATATTGGGTTATGCACTTTGATGGCTCCAAAATGTTGCAGGGATCGGGAGCTGGCGTGGTACTGAAGAACCCTAAAGGAGACAAGATGTGCTATGTCTTGCAGATACACTTCAATGCCACTAATAATGTTGCAGAATACGAGGCTCTGTTGCATGGATTGCACGTCGCAAAGGATTTGGGCATTAGCCGTCTTTTGTGCTATGGCGATTCAGACCTCGTTGTTCAACATTAGAAGGGGCATGGGACGCGAAGAGCCCTACAATGGCTGAATACCGACGCACGGTAGACGAGTTTGGTCGGTGTTTTATCGGCTTAGAAGTCAAGCATATCAAAAGGGAGGAAAATGAAGCAGCGGACGCCTTAGCCAGAATGGGCTCGAAAAGATCGAAGGTGCCCTCCGATATATTTTGGAGCACCTGTACGTGCCGTCTATTAAAGGCGGAGATGAGGATGACCCCATGGCTTCGCATCTGTTTCCGTCATGCTGGTGAAGCCAGATTGGACACAGCCCTACATAAATTTCCTCCTTAACAAGGAAGAGCCAGAGGATGAAGTCTTAAGGCGGCAAGTTGTGCGCAGAGCTAAGGCATACACAATAATAAATGGAGAGCTATACAAGCGGAGTACCACAGGTGTATATCAACGATGCGTTTCGCCGGAAGAAGGACAGAGATACTAGAAGAGATCCATGGTGGATGTTGCGGTCATCATGCCTCTGCCCGAGCAATTGTCGCCAAAGCTTTTAGACATGGATTCTACTGGCTCACAGCAAAGCAAGATGCAGAAGAACTCGTCAAGAAATGCGTTGGATGCCAAAAGTATGCAAGACAGCCAAAGATGCCAGCCCAGGAATTGCGCACCATCCAATCACGTGGCCATTTGCGGTCTGGGGACTGGACATGGTAGGTCCATTCAGGACTGCGCGAGGCGGCGTCAAACATCTCTTAGTTGCGGTGGATAAATACACCAAGTGGGTTGAAGCTAAGCCCATAAAAAAGCTTGATGGGGCAACAGCCAAGAAGTTCGTCATTGAGGTTATAACGAGATTTGGCGTCCCCCACAGTATCATTACGGACAATGGGACAAACTTCGCCGTAGGAGAACTGGCAAAGTACTGTGGTGAAGTTGGTATTCGTTTGGACTTAGCATCTGTGGCTCATCCACAATCGAATGGCCAAGTTGAGCGAACCAACAGTATAATCTACAGGGAATAAAGCCAAGATTAGAGTGCCTTTGCATAGAGCAGCTGGAGCATGGGTAGAAGAATTACCTGCTGTCTTATGGAGCATACGCACAACTCCAAGCAGTGCAACAGGCTATACCCCTTTCTTTCTCATATATGGCGCTGAAGCGGTACTCCCAACAGATGTCCTGCACGACACACCTCGTGTAACAGCCTACGTTGAAGCAGACGCAGAAGAAGCCAGACAGGATGGCTTAGACCTTCTCGAAGAAGAGCGTGAGATAGCGCTTCAGCGCTCCGCCATTTATCAGCAGAACATGCGGCGTTACCACAGTCGCAAGGTAAGACGGAGATCGTTTCGAGAAGGCGATTTGGTGCTTCGCCTTGTTCAGCAAAAGGAGCACAAACTATCTCCCATATGGGAAGGACCCTTCGTTATCAGCAAAGCGCTTAAGAACGGGGCATATTATCTTGTGGACCTCCGTGATATCGAGAAGAAGAAGAAAAGAGGCCGCAAAAGGAAAAGGAACGAAGAAGCAGTGCTCAAGGAGACGAAACGTCCTTGGAACATTGAGCAGCTACGTCCTTTTTACACTTAGCAATTCTATTGTAATCACACCATATATGATTATGAAATAAAAGTCTTTGGTTCCCTCAATTATTTTTATGCATGAGTTCTCGCCGTCTTTTATTTCCATTTGATCATATATTTCGATAAAAATATCAATGTTAACCCGAATTGGCTTCGTGCTTGTGGTTACTCACATGATGCTTTTGCCTTAAGGCCTTACAAAAATTAAAATTGCATCCGTCTAAGAGTATTTATCTGATCGCGTATATGCTGGCTTGTCTTAGTAGATGCTTTACGCACCAAAAGCCGGCGCCGTTTCTGTGTTTAAACAGTTTGGTTACTAACCCTGTTGCCAGCGAAGTGTTCCGTGCCTTAGGTTCTGCCAGCATACGAAAAGGCTAAAGCATATAAGCCAGAAAACTTAAGACGGATAAGGAGCATAGTTTGCAAGCCTTTTAAAAATAAGTGCATGCGTGCAAAACAAACATGTTCAACAGATAAAAAGGCTCCTGCCATTACAAAACATAACTTAACAAGTCTTTTGTGCCATCTTTCATGACACGCTTAATGCAAAGTTTTTCCTGCATCTTATGCAGGGGACTGAGGAGGCGAAGACGCAGGGGACTTGGATGGATCCAGCGTAGCTTCAGACTCGCCTTCTTCTTCTTCTTCTTCTTCATTTCCGTCTTCTGACTCATCGCCATTGCCAGTGGTGGGGCTTCGGCTTCGTCATCAGACACGTCGTCAGGACGGGGAGGCACAGGCTTCTTGGAGAAGAAGATAGACAAGTCTACCATCTCAGCAACGGCTGAGGCAAAGCCAGAGACAGAGGCATAGACCTTTTCTTTGACGAGCTCGTTGCCGTCTCTGTCCTTGGCTGGGAAACACTTGATAACGCGCCACATGTTGACTCGGGGTAGTGGCCGCGAACAAGTCCTAGAGCAAGTTTTGCTCCGCCTCTAGCTGCTGAGCGAAGACGCTCCACCACCTCTGGGACGCAGTTCTGAAGAAGTGGCAGCAAGTTGCTGGTGTTTGTCACTTGGGGCAGCTGTTTTGGGAAGATGTTGGCGACAACGTCTCTTCCCGCAGCATACAGCCCTGACACAATCTCGCCACACTCCAAGATAAGCTCCAGGCGCGTCTCAGAGGTAAGCCTTTCCCCAAATCCAGCTGGAACTGAGGAAGGGAGGAATGGAAAAAATTAAGGCGCACTGAAGTGTTGAATAAAGGCGAAAAGTGACAGAAAGTGCGAGAAGTAAAGAAGAGAGGCTTACTTAGCAGTTTCTCGTCAATGGCGGTGCTCTCATCAGCTTGGCGTTCAAGACGACCTTGTAAGCTCTGGATTAGGAGCCCATCCTTTTCAGCCTGTCGCTGCAGTTTCAAAGTTCTGCCTTCAGTTTGTCTTGCCTTCAGCGGCGCTGTCTTGGACGGCTTTAAGATTGGCCTCGGCCGTCTTTCGGTTCTCCTCCAGTTGCTTAAACAAGGCGGCATTTTCCCGCCTCACAACTTCTATATCGCCAGTCTCGCTGACGATCTGTTTTGCCTTCGCCACAACAGCTGCGCAAAACACATTGCATGTGTTGAGCATCTTATGCCTTAAAATGAACTAAAGTCACATGCATGTGAAAGAACAACATTTACCTTTGTTCGCCTTATTTTCGGCGACGGCTTGCTTGAGCACTTGCCTTTGGTTACTCAGTGAGTACCATAGATCGCATGTAAGTTGCTCACTGCTCTGCTAAGGCAAGGGTAGTAGTAAGTAAGAAAGGTAAAGCAATAAGGTATGGCTACAATGGGCTTGGGGACTGAGTCTTTATCACATTAAAGAAAGGCCATTACGTCGGCTTAGTCAAAGCACAACGTAATGCCCGGGGACTAGTATGTACATAAAGACGGAATGTTTACCTGCATCATGGCCTTCAAGGCTTTGTAGCTCTTCTTCATTGTGACGTACAGCTCGTCACAATTGTCTTCCAGATTCAATATGGTCAATGTTTGACCAACTGGCCTTAGCTTCGGAGGCGGCTCGTTGCGCTCCTTCTCATCGGCAAGCATGGCGGCGATGTTGGGTAAGATGTACCCCTCGTCGTCAAAGAGCTCTTGCTTCACCATGTTGCGGATAGCCTCACGAGTAATGGGCTCGTTCGGCTCTCTGACTGAAGTACCGCCGCCTTCCCAGCAGCGGCAGCCCTGGCCAACTTTTCAGTTTCCGTCTTATCAGGTAAGACGGCTGAGTCCAATCTATATGATGATCTTCAGATGGGCCTGGGGATGTCTCTTGTTGAACGGAGGGAGTGGGGGGAGCGATGGCGGAGAGGCTCAGTCTTTCTTTGCCTGGAAGAAATTACTTTCTTCCTCTTGAGAGGTGCAGTTGGTTTGATCCTGCAAATCACATACAAAATAAGATAACATTCATAGACATTGTTCGCCTTACTAAAGAAATTGAGGTTCGGCTTACTTCTGTACTGGAGCATTGAAGGCCGCATCTTCATCGTCCTCAATGTCGAGCACTTCGGCGTTAACAGGGATGGCTTTCTCACGCTTCCGCCTTTCTGCTGCTGAAGTTGCTGCAGTAGCTCCTGAAGCCTTTCGTTTCCGAGTCTTTGGGCTCGGGTGCCGCTTCAGGCACGTAAAACAAAGGAGCCAGCAGATTATCCGGCAAAAGGGCGAGCTGAAATCAAAAGTGGTGTTAGTAAGGCAAACATTGTGGAAGTGTAAAAACAGTAATGGTAAATGCCTTACCTTGGAGCCGGGTTGGCGGCTGTGTACATAGGACGCTGCTCTGTGAGCTGGATCCTTTCCTTGGCAATCCTCTTAAAGCGATACATAAGGGCGTCGTGCGTAAGGTCACTCTCACTAACACGGAGGGGATCTTTCTTCTGGTCCGTGTAGTGGCACATGAGTCCTTTGCGATCTTTCAAAGGCTGGATTCGCCTTGACAACCAACATAGGATGGTGTCTGCGCCCGTGAGTTTGGGCACAGCAGTCTTTGTCAAATACTCAATCCGCCTTTGCATGCGACGGAGGTTGTCAGGAAGGACCTTCAGTGGTTTCTCGCCCCAAGAAGGCGGGCTCCGCAGGCAAAGGAGAAAAGCGAGGAAGTCCTATGTCTTTGCCTACTGGCGCCATGTCTTTGCAGTAGAAGAAGGAGCTATTCCAGCCTTTAATGGAATCTATTTTTGGCGCCTTAGGATACCAGTCTCTGCCTCTACGAAGGTTGATGCTAACTGTTCCTAAGGAAAGCAGTTCTTCCTTCTCTGTTTGGCGCTTGCAAGTAAAGCAGTACTTGAAGAATTCTAAGCTGGGCTCTATGCCTAGGTATCCTTCGAATAAAGCCATAAAGCCAGCTATGTACAAGATACTATTGGGGCCTACGCTATGAGGCTGAAGGCCATAGTAGTCTAAGACTGATTGGAAAAAAGGATGCGGAGGCAAAGACAAACCGCGGAGGAGATGTGAGACGAGGAGCACTCGTTCATCGCCGGCGGGATCTGGAGCAGGGTGGCCGTACGCTGACCGCCAGTGGCAGTTCTCCTGTGGTGGGAGGATGCCCTCCTTTTGCAGCTGCGTGAGGTCCGCGTCGGTGATGGTGGAAGCTGCCCAGTTGCGGGATGATGCTTCCTCTCCCTCTCCTCTGCCTCCGCCGCATCGCCCTCGTCGGAGGGCTGGGCATTCTTCTCTGCTTCGATGGAGGTGGCCGCAGAACTTGTCGCCGCCGCGCGAGATGCAGATGCATCCGCGGTGCTCGATCCCCTCATGGCCAGATCTTGTCCTCCGTCGCCGCCGACGCCGCCGCCGTTGCCGCTCCCGCGGTCGCATCGGAGCTCTCCATGGGTGGGTGCGCAGGTGGTGGTGAGCTCGCCGGAGTTCAGATGGGATGGGCGCGAGGAGGACGATGAACAGGGAAATGAACCCATGGAGAAAATCAGTTCCCCTTTTATGGGGGCCGTGCGCCGCGATTAGTGCGGTGAGATAACGTCCGCGTGATTTTCGCCACGCGTCCCGCAACGGTCAGATAATGGGCATCTTCTCCCGCACGCCTCGGAGATCGTGTGCGGAAAAATAGCAGTAATGGCGTCACAACGTCTCTTTGCTTGTCCAGACTGTCGTGGACTGGCTTTGACTGCGGTGACGTCATGACAAGACTCGACGCTGACAGAATCTTTCTGCCAGATTGTTCAAAGTGCAGGAGAGTTCGGCTTAATCCTTAAGGCAGACTGAATGTCTCATTTTGGAATGCTCCAAGCTCTTCTGTCCGCCTTGCACAAAGGCGAAAGCCCGTGTTTCACAAAGACGGCAAACGAAGAACTTAAACCTTTCCGGGGACTACTGTGGAGGTTATGCCGAACGGGTATACCTGCCACGGTGGATAAAACCTGGCCCACCAAGGAGGCCCATCAGATAAAGCCGGAGGGCTTAATGGAGAAGGCCTCATGGGCTTAGGCGCAAGGATAAGCTCTGGGCTGGCTTAGTGAAGTCCAAGACGAAGGCCTGGCTGCGTTCGCCTTAGGGAGCAAGTTAGGGTTTGTTACCGTGTTAGTCTAGGACTCGTGATCTAGGTCGGTTAAGGCTTTCCTTGTAGGGGAAGGCTTGGCGCCTTTATAAGCCAGCCTTCCAGCAGCCTTAGGGCAGACGCATACAACCTCATTGTAACCTGTACACATATTTGACTTGAGTGAATTATAGCAGCACGTAGGATCTCGCCACCGTCGTGAGATCCGAAGCTGGGTAAAATCGTGTGTGCAATCCCGTCACTGGAACCCTCCACGTTCTTCCCCACCTACTCTACGGTACGTATGAATACTTCTAGTAGTTCCGCGTTACCAATACCTCGACAACATTGCAGCGTATGACACATGCGCCTGGTACCACTTTTTACTTTTTTTTATACTGATAAAACTGCATCAATGTGTAAAATCACACAAAGTATTTTACATCTGTCCGTTTTTCAGTTTCTGAACTGACAAATCTACGTCTTCCTCAATATGGGCTTTTGAGTCTCATTTGATCTTTTCTTGAGGAAAAGCCATCATGGTGTCTTTACTGATTAGAAACAATCGGGTTATATCGTGTGCGATTACAGCTCTGATACAAAAAGGTTGTTAATATCTAAAGAAAGTGGTCGTGGCGGAGGGCGGAGATGGAGGGGCGGAGAGGCGGACTGGTGGCTCTGATACAAAAAGGTTGTTAATATCTAAAAACATGGACGTGGTGGTGGAGGGCGGAGATGGAGGGACGGAGAAGCAGAATGGTGGATTTTCTCACCACCGTCATGTGTCGCTCTGTCGTTGTGGTCGTCGCCGCCGTTGTGTTCAATGCCATCGAGGAGTGTTCTCTGTATCGACCTCCTCTCTATCATCGTCGGTGAAGAAGGCTGATGAATCGTGCAGACCACAGTTTTACGAGTGTCAACCGTGTTTCTCACTATTCTCACCATGATTGCAGCTGCCCGGGCATCAAATCGGAGGTTGGCTCATTCATAAAGATGATAGTAGAATTAGCAACAGGCTCCACATCATCAATTGGGCCGAGAGTTTCCGCCGGCCAAAACAAACAGATGACCACAAGCTTTCCCTGAGACTTTTTTTTTTCAAAATTATCATCTCGAGACTGGCATTATGGACAATTCAAACTAATATGACATTCTTACACCATAGTGTAAGTTTATGACCGTGCCACCCCGTTTTACAAGTTAATGGGGGTAACTGCACACAGAAAACAAGTTTATGAGTGCCCGTGTAGTTAACTCGATGATTTTATAATATATGGAAATGAGGAATGAAACACGAGCGGAACATAGAAGCTACATGAACACAAGTGCCATGACAAATACTGTTGTATTAAAACTAATTTGTAGTCCCACCGTTCACAGATATATCTGGTTATGTGCTTTGTAGAAATTGAACTTTGTATTTTTAATCAAATATATAGCAAAAAATAGCAATATTTGTAATGTAAATATTATTAATAAAATCATCATAATGATTTTTTCATTTGCATTTGCTGTTATAAATATTGATATTTTTCGTATATAATTGAGCAAACTTTTTTAAAAAAATAGCGATAAAACCCCAGAAAGAAATGTAAAAAAATGGGAGGAGTTGCATTATGAAGTGATAAAAAATAAATTTCCCTAGAGCAATAGAGCTGCAACCCTAAAATAATAGTGAACAGGAAATGAACTAATTCGGGTGAACCGAAATAATAGTGAAACAAAAATGTCGGTGAACCAAATATAATAGTTATCAGGAACGGAACTAAAATCCGGGTGTATCGAAAATGCCTATGAAAAGAAAATAATAGAAAACCTGAAAGAAACTAAAATCCAGGTGAATCAAAAATATAGTAAACAAAAAATAATATTGAAATGAAAATAATAGTGAACTGGAAAGGAATAAAAATTCAGGTCAACAGAAAATGAACCGTAAAATGCCGGTGAACCAGAAAGAAACTAAAATTCGAGTGAACCTAAAATACCGGTGAACGAAAAATACTAGTAAACTGAAAATAAACAAAAATTCGGGTGAATCAAAAATAACAGTGAATCGTAAATGCCAGTGAACCAAAAATAAGAGTGAAGCAGAAATTAACTAAATTCGGGTGTTTTAAAAAATTGTTCGCGCTGTTCATAAAAATTCACGAGTAAAAAAAACGTTCACATAGTTTTAAAATTTATTAAGAGTTAACGGTTTGAAAAAAGGTTGTTGGTTCAAAAAAAATATTCAATGATTCGTAATTATGTATTCATATATTACCAAAAAGGAAAGAAAAAAGAGGAAAATAAAATATAAATAAAAAAAGAACCATAAAAGGAAAGAAGAGAAACAAAGAACGAGAAAAGGAAAAGGAAACGAAAATGAAAAACAGGAGTACGGCCGAGTGCTACGTGGAATAGAAAATAACGAATTAGGTAACTTGTTTTTTTGAAATAACGAATTAGGTAACTAAGCACTCTCTCCTGAAATACTTTGACTCTCAAAGGAGTACGTGAACAATTCCTCAATTTCCGTCTCTTCGAGTATGGGCTCATACCTCGGGCCTGCCTTTCTAGGCCATGATCGTAAACGTTGGGCCGTGAGAGGCCGAAGCCCTGTCGCACGGATTCGAGGGAAAGCCCACACACAACGACTGCGCTGGAAACGTTGCATATTTTCCTAGATCGTCTCCAATTATTAGTCCCACATCGGGCGGCCTAGCACGTCTGTCCCAGCTTAAATAGAGCCGGACTGGATTGTTGGCGTGCCTCAATGAGCTTGTTGGATTGAGAGCACATCCAATTACACGACTTCGCTCGTGCATGTGCGGCCCGCACAACGTAGCAACCCAAATGGAAAATCATTGGTTAAATCGATCTAACGCCTCTGCGCCTGCTTACTTGGTTGGGTAGAGGGCAGATCAACATTGCAGCGTATGACACATACGCCTGGTACCACTTTTTTTATATACAACCCTACAAAACTGCATCAATGTGTACAACTCTATTTTACATCTGTCTGTCTTTCTCATTATGGGTTTTTGAGTATCATTTGATGATTAGAATTAATCGTTACATCGTTTGCGATTACAGCTCTGACACAAAAAGGTTGTCGGTATCAGTATATAAAACACATTGGCTGTCCCGGAGGGCGGTGATGGATAGGCGGACGGGTGGATTTTGTCACCACCAACGCTGTAGGTGTGGTCATCACCGCCATTGTGTTCGGTGTGCCGACGATTGTTCTCTGCCTCGACCTCCTCTCTATCGTCGTCAGCGAAGAAGGTTGATGAATCGTGCAGACCACAGTTCTACTAGTGTCGACCGTGTTTCTCACTATTCTCATCACGATTGCAGCTGCTCGGGCGTAAAGGCGGAGGTTGGCCCATCCATAAAAATGATAGAAGAATTAGCAACAAGCTCCACATCAATCGGGCTGAGAGTTTCCGCCGGAGTTTCCGCCGGCCAAAACAAACAGATGACCACAAGCTTTCACCGAGACTTGGCTTTCTTTTTTCAAAACTATCGACTTGAGACTACCATCGTGGCAGCTGATCGTACAATTCGAACTAACATGACAAACTTACACCGTAGTGTAAGTTAATTTATAGGCCGTGCCACCCCGTTTTGTAAGTTTATGGTGGTAATTGCACATCGAAGACAAGTTTATGTGTGCCCATGTATTTAACTCGATGATTTATAGTATATGGGAAATGAGGAATGATAAACGAGCGTTATATAGAAGCTACATGGCCCAAAGACAAGTGCCATGTCAAATACCTGTTGTATTAGAACCAATTTATACTCCCACCGTTCATGGTTATATTTGGTTATGTGCTTAGTCATAATCAAACTTATTTTTTGATCAAATATATAGCAAAATTATAGGCTCGAGACTGCCATTGTGGCAGTTGATCGTACAATTCGAACTAACATGACATTTTTACACTGCATTGCAAGTTAATTTACAGGCCGTGCCACCCCGTTTTGTAAGTTTATGGGGGTAATTGCAAATCAAAGACAAGTTTATGTGTGCCCATGTGTTTAACTCGATGATTTATAGTATATGGGAAATGCGGAGATAAGCGAGCGTTTCCGGGTAGGTTTCCTTTAGCATAGGTTTGGCGAAGTACTCGATGTGCTGTCGTTGCCAGGGCACGCCGGGTTTTCGATGCCGAGTCTTGTCCATATTCTGGTGGGCCCACATGTTGTGGTCCCGGTTTGGCAGGATTAGGGATACCCATGGTTCCACTGGTAGGACAGAAATCCTCAACAACTTGATTCCTTTGGCAATATGGACCAAATAAAGAAGAAAAAGTGAATTCGACCAAGATTATCCCCTCTACAACCCCTCTTGATAGTACATGGACTAGCTACGAACCAAAACGAAAAGGCCGTCTTCCCTCTTTCTTCTCATTTGCATTTTGAGGGATCCTGTCGCAACAGTGGAACATGTGGTTTGTCGTGGGGTTACTCTTCGACTACCCCACGGTGAGGATACCTGGGGCACGCCAAGCCTATCAGCCTTATGACGAGGGCCCAAGGAAGGCCCAAGGAGGATGACGTGCGACCCAAGATAGTCGACGGATAGGTCATGCGACTACTATCAGCTTGTAAACGCCATCGGTACCATTCACCTGAGACCCAGCCTACTATATAAAGGCTGGGAGGGTCCCTCGTCTAGGGTAAGCTAAAAGCCGCCACCACAAACCTTAGCGAGATTGCCATCTCGCCATTGTAGCCACAACTCACCGATCAATACTAGACAAGCAGGAAGTAGGGTGTTATCCTCCGGGAGCCTGAACCTGGGTAAAACGCCTCGCTTGTCAGCCGTCGTGATCACCAGCGCTCATCTCTCTCCCCCTCAATCAACCCGGGGTACTCAACCCAGGGATTTGCCGAGTCCACTCCTCGTCAGGGTTCCCCTGATGCTGCCAAAGTGGGTCCATGACCTGGGCCCACCAAGAAGATGGACAAGGCAAGGAGTCAAGACCGGTAGATGCGCCAGCCCATCTACCCCACGGAAGAACGTCAAGTTCGACATCGACAAACTACGGCTAAGGACCAGGCGACCTTTCGGGGTCACCTATCACCCGGCGAACAAGGCGGAGCACTCGCGGGTCCAAGTGCCCGGCAGGAGGTCAGGCACTCACCCGGGTTCGAGCCTCCGTACAGCGAAGAGGATAAGCACGCTAGCTCGTGCGAGAAGCTTGTAGAAGACTTGGGCGCCAAGACGAAGGGCGCGCCTCCAGTGACGTCGTATAGGGCGTGGTCGGTGGGGCTGTCAGGCTCTGTCCACCCCGCTTTCCCCAAAGGCGGACGACCGCACCTAACCACCGAAGATACTTGGACGAGAGGAGGCCACGTCACCTCCATTAGACCACCTAGGGGTTTTCCTGCCTAAAACCCCTCACGCTGCTCGCGTGCCCATGTCGGATCCCCTTAGCCTATAAAAGGAGGACCAAGGCACCGAGGGAGAGGAGGACAAGTTGCAAGTAGAGCTCAGGCAAGGCTAGACTAGGGCTGCGAAGGTAGAAAGAGAGGTGATCTCCTCAGGGCAGGATCTGCTCTTCGTCTACCTCCGGCCAGCACCCTGCCGGGTTCATCCCCAAGAACACCCTTGTAAACCACACCATGATGACCACAACAATCTAGACATGCAGGAGTAGGGCTTTTAGCCTCCGGGCGGCCTGAACCTGGGTAAACTCTCTGCGTCTCTGTGTTGCTTGCTTGATCTTCCCACCGAAGAGCTTGACGACCACCTTCCGGGTGAAGTGTCTTCCAGCCTCCTTCGCGCCCCGTGCCGAACCTAAAATGGGGGTATCCTTTACTCTCGGTGTCCGTGATCCGAGACACGACATCTGGCGCGCCAGGTAGGGGGCACAAGCACTGGATTCGTCTTCATCAACCTCAAGTTCGTTGTCAAGATCTACGCCAAGTTCTTCATCCTCAACAAGATCTGCTTCCAAGCCCTTCGTCTCCGACGAGACCCGCCCCGACGTCGACAAGGACAACGCCTAGAGTTCCCATCAGATGGCCCGGAAGAGAAAAGCCAAGGTGGCCCTGGAACACCTGCGGTACCCAGGACTCGGCTTCGTTCTGGAAAAATCTTCGCCGACGCCTGTCGCCAAAGGTGAAACCTTTGGGATAAAGTTCGTGCCCCCTGTGGCGTATGTCAGCTCACTGGCCAGCGAGGGAAGACCTCAGGAAAGTGCTACGGCATTGACGTTCCTCTTTCGCCATGGATGCATGGTGTGAAGGAAGAACTCTGTTCCGGCGTCCTACCTACAGAGCCGCTTCCAAAGGGTGAAGACCCGGTCCAAAGTGATGAGGACGAACCTCCCGAAGAAGATCCTCTTGTTTATGTACCCCAAGCAATCGAGATCCCTCTGGGCGAGGATGGCTGGCCCAGGGTGTGGTGCATGTATCACAGATCTGACAAACACAGCATCGAGAACCATCGCAAGTTCAATGAGGTTTAGAAGCGACAAAAGAGTGGAGAATGCTATACTTGTGGCGAGCAAGGACACATCAGCAGAGATTGCCCCCTCATCAAAAAGCAGAAGAAGACCAAAACAGTGACTGCCCTCAAAGGCAGATTCAGATCAGAATCACAACAAGAGTTATCTTCACTCAAGGGGAAGTCGCAAAGCACTTTCTCTAATGCTTCCACTCAGACGGAGGAACTTGATGAGCCCTGTCCATCACTCATGCTGCAGCAAACACAAGACGGCCAATGACTAACTGCTGCTGGTTGGGACCGAACCTTCGTTTGTGAAGGCCCTGCTGAAGGAGAATGGGATCTCCCGGGCCACATCGTGACAATACACCCGGGACCAAACGGACCACCTCAGAAGTATTGGATCGCCAGATGGTTGGCCTCCGAGTCAGGCGGATGAACAATGCAAGGGTATCCGGACCGACGTCACTCTAGCGCCAGCAAGAAACAGCCGACGACAAGCTAGTTAAGGCCGTGCGCCTTGAGGAACAGAAAAGTCCTGTCCCCGTAAGGATATTCTGGACAGGCAAAAGCAAGTTACCCGAAAGAGATACCCTAGATAGTCCCAGTAAGGATCTGCTGGACGGAGGAAGTAGTATAACCCAGAAACAACAAAGAAAGGCTCTGTCCCAGGAAGGATCTGCTAGACAGAGGAAAACTAGTCTTGCCCTCAAGCGGCATTCAGTGACCAATCCTAGTAAGGATCTGATGGATTGGAACCCGGGAAGGAGCGGAAGAACCTGTCCCAGTACGGATCTGCTGGACAGACGATCACCTTGGCACGAAGAACCTGTCCCAGTAAGGACCTGCTGGACAGGCGGTTATTTTGGCACGGAGCCCTGTCCCCATAAGGAACTGCTGGACATGGCATAATTATGCCTGAAATAAGGCATAGAAGACCAGCCTAGGCGGCAGCGCAACGAAATAAATTCCCGAAATAGCCAGACAGGTGCCAACTGCAAGCTAAGTATAAACGTGCTTGCACGGGCTTTTTCTTCGTTGCATCGGTTTTATGCATTTTGGCTAAGACGAAAGCGGGCGTTATCTTGGGGCAGCGCCTCCGCGATGATGCTGTCAGTTTCCCTCTAGTAGTGGAGTCGTGGGCTGAGGTCTGTGCGGTCAGAGATGGGTCCTTGTGGGGGTTGCACCCTGTGTCAGTATTTCAGATATACTCGCGGCTGGTTAGCGCTCCGGCCCATGGATCCTCCCCGAGAGCGTTAAGCCCCCACGAGTGCAATAAAACTTATGTAATCGGGGAAAAGGTTATTTACATTCAAAAGTACAAGTTCATAAGCCATTTTCGGCGACATACTTGCAAGACACAGTTCACGGTCCTGGGTGCTGCTCTGTCCTTTCCAGGACATGTCAAGTTCACGGATCATCTTCACGGGAAAGACGCTCGAGGATCTTGTCCACCTTGCGGGTAACTTCCAGAAGGGATGACGTCTCGGGTCTCAGCTGGCTCAGTTCGGATGACAGGGAGAGCTGCGGATGCTGCTGGTGGAGGGCTGGGACAAACTGTGTGGTCGCCTGCTTGACCGCCTGCTTCCCCACTCGGCGAGTAGCCTTGCTCATGTGCTCCTTGACGCTGCCAACAAGCGACGCCACGTACTCCAGGAATGCGGGATAGTGAGCAAAGGTGGTGGAGTGGTCAGACCTAAGGGTGGGCGAGGAAGACACACCCATGTCCCTGAACTCCTTCACAATTCTTGAAGACCACACGTGCATCTGGAGCAAGATCTGGTTGTCCTCACGGCGGTGAAGCTTGAACCGCTTCTGCTGCCCTTCAAGTGCAGCTTTGGCTTCCACCAACTCTGCTTGCACGTCCTTGAGTTGGTTGGACATCTTCTCATGCTGATCCCAAGCAATCTGGGCCTGCGACTTGGATGCTTCCATAGCTGCGTGACCTTTGGCTAACTCGTGAGCCTCAGCTTTCCGGGTAACACTCATCCGGGAGGCGGCTTCGTCCCTGAATGCCACCGCCTCTTTCAAGCTTTGGATTTGCTTCCCCAACTCAGCGCGACCAGGAAGCGCAACCTCTCGGTCTTCCTCGGCACGAGCAAAGGCCTCCCGCTGAATAGCAATGGTGTTGGCACTCGATTCCACCTGCCGGCTCAGCTCCTCCCTCTCGTCACGGGCCCTTTGAAAGTCCAGCTTTGCCTGCCTGCGACGCTCCCGCTCAAAATCAAGATTGCTGGCTAACCTGTTGAGTCGCCTGTCTTTGGTGGCAATGATTTCATCCTTGGCCCGTAGGGCCTCTTTGTTCTCCAGCTCAACTTCCCGGCGGGTCCATCCCGCTGCGTTCTCCATCCCCTGCTCCAGGCGATCCTCGTCTTGGTACGCTCTCAGTTGGAACTGCTCCACAGCTTCGAGATGGGCTCGCTCCTGATCTTCAAAGTCACGAAGACGTCGCTGCAGCTCTTCCTCTCGACGAGTTACTCTAAGCTAGCGAGCATTGAGCATTTCCTCATCTACGGCCAGCTTCATCTCTCGAGCATGCAAGTTTTCCCCGTGTTCGGGGCCAGCCGTCACTTGCTTCTCGATCTCGGCGAGAGCAAAGGCAAGGATTTCTTCGGTGCTAGAGAACGCCTTCGTAAAGCCAGTCGCCCGTGCATCTTCTCTCTGATCGAAGGAGGGACCCGCGGGCTTCGTCACGACGGCGCTGCATGAGGACTGTCTGGTTTCAGTCCTACGCTCTTGGCGGGATTCTGGGGGCTCTACGTCAAGCCTACCGCTGGGAGACTCCACCGCCTCAAGACCTGCACCGCCAACGGCAAGTGAGCTTTCAAGGGCGACACCGCGACCGTGGGAAAACAATGGTCAGAGCGCCAAAGGAGCTTACCTGAGGATAACAAGGAAGCCACCGGCACCCTCGCGGGGAAGGCCGGCTCATGAACCCAGAGAAGGGGCGTCCACACCACCGTCGCCCTCGACCCCTGGACACCACTCTGCGGGAAGCAAGCATCGGGAGGGGTCCCAGCAGGAGCCAGGGGCTCCTCCACGCTCATCGCGGAGCTCTCCATGGTTTCTCCCACTTCTCCGTCGTCCTCAACCCGGGGGCGCTTCCGGAGACTTTTGGGCTTCGGGGACCTGCAAGCAAAGCAAGATATCACGCAATTGGAACCTCCAGCCAGGGTTTACAATTTTGATCAAGAAACTCGGGCTCACCCTCGAGTCCGCTTGGCTCCGGAGAAGCTCCACCTTTTCTCTGCCAAGGACTCGAAAAGATCCGGCAATGACATGCTCTCCTCGGCGTCTTCATCGATCAGGAGCGGAGGCGGAAGAGTTTCGAAGTCATCTCCCGACTTTGGCTCCCCTTGCGGGTTTGAATGTGCTGGCTGCTCCGGGAGTGGCTCCACCATAGCACCCTCAGCCCTCACCAGGGCCTCCCCCACCTCTTGGGGAGGTACGGAGTCTGTACACCCGACGGGCGCTGCTGGAGCATGTTCTTCTCCGGCTTCGTCATTAGAAGGACCTGGCTCCTCCGGGGAAACATCACCTTGAGGCAAATTGGCAGCCATAGAGGACCTTCGTCCCAGTGCAATGTTCTGCTTAGGAACAGGAAGTGGATCCAAGAATTCGGTGCCCAGGATCCCATACGCATTGCATTCCGGCATAGGAGCCTGGGCGCCCTCATCGCCTGAACTTTCAAAGAGGGGAAGAACATTTGGTGGAAGATGATGTGGGACACCCGGAAGCAGGAAGAGCATCTTACTTATCCACTCCTTCCACTTCATGAGGAATCCTATCCTCGGCCGAGTCTCCCACAGTGGCTGGGACCTAAGCTGCAACGGGGCAATCCCTCTCCAGACGAAGTCGCCCGCAATCGCGGTGCATGTCAGCCCTTGGCTGCGAAGCTTGGCTAGCTTTTCAATGATCGGGAGGAGGACCAGACCTTGGGAGCTCCTTGTCCTTGGAATTGGCCAGCCGCTCAGCAGGGAATGATAGCGTCAGAAGGTGGGGGCTGAAGTCTCCCACCGAGATG
This sequence comes from Poa pratensis, assembly GCA_947311845.1. Classification (NCBI taxonomy): domain Eukaryota; kingdom Viridiplantae; phylum Streptophyta; class Magnoliopsida; order Poales; family Poaceae; genus Poa; species Poa pratensis. Next base: position 20,366,781 of record CAMZMU010000095.1, on the reverse strand, counting down.
AAATACCAGTTGTGCCTCCACTCCCCACAGCTGGGGTTAAGCTTCACAACTGGATATTGGTGCGCTGATGACTTTCTGAGGCAAAAGGTGACTCCACCGGCAACCCACTTCGACTTTCCCAGGCGGGGAACGAAGTAGTGGCGGAACAGAGCCACCGACGGTGTCACCCCGGTGAATGCTTCATACACATAAGCAAAAGAAGCCAAGATCAACACCGCGTTCAGGTGCAGATGGAGCATGTGCAGCCCGAACGCCTCTAGGACGGCGATGAAGAATGGCGAGAAAGGGGGCAGCAGTCCCATTATGGAGAAGTTGTGGAAGGTCACCACTTCACCTTCCCGTAGAAGACCCTCTCCGGGGCGGATCTTCAATGCTTCCCCACCACGGAATTCCGAGGCCAGCGCAAGGCGTGCGTGGCCTGTCTTTTCCTCGTTCGCGTACGCGCTGGGAGAAAACAAGGCTTGAGTAACCCTCGTCGGAGGAGGGACGGCGGCGGCGCGAGAAGCTTCAATCGCCGCCTTCTCTGCTACGAATTGCTTCACCTTTCGTACCCCTCCCCTAGGCGCCATGAGCGGGAGAGAGGAACGGATGTCCCAGAGAAAGACCTCGTCGACCGATGGAGGAAGGCGGCACATGGCAGAGCGGAGAAGACGAAGCTGCTGGGTGGCGATTTGGGGAATTTTGGCGATTTGGAGAAGTAACGGCTACAGTGCCGCCGAGTCGTGGCTTATAAGGCATCCCACACGCACTACAAGAAATATGCTAACTGGTGACCCTTCATATTGGTCACTGAATGTTCACCTATTTTTCATCTATGACCTTCTTATGACCAAAAATAGTTGGTCGAAAGCTGGCGGTCAGCAATGAACCTTCGTGACCATTTGTGTGCATTCGTCATGGATGTTTGTGACTAATCTAAAAAGTCACAGATATTATGACCAATCATTTTGGTCACTAGCTATTCAGCCAAGCCACGTCAGCTCCACCGTGGCACTGCTGACGTGGCAAAATTGTGACCAATTGAGTTGGTCATATAGAAGAATCAGCCCGGTCCAGTTTGGTAGTTTACATGGGCCAGGCCCAACAACTCACCCTATTAAAAAAAAATTCGTTTATTTTTGGTCAGCTAAATGGGCCAAGCCCAACATTTTATCCTTTTCTTTTTGGGCTGTAGCCTTTTTGTTCTCCAATTCGAACAGGCTTTTTATTTTGATTTTTTTTAAATGCACAATGTTCCAGTTTCCCTATTATTGGGCCGTAGCCTTTATAAAGCCCAAATATTACATGGGCCATAAGAAAGTTTGACCTTTTAAATTCACAGGTTTCAATTACACACATTTCAACTGCAAATAATTAATAATTCTCTGGTATAAATGAGTCAATCATATATTCACAACAACAGATACAGGTCTAATTACAGTTTAGTTCCAACAAGTGTACAAATATTTAAGAACAGATACAAGCACTAAACATGATCTTCTAAAACTTCTGTGCACATCTCCAGGATTCTTCTGATCTTCTGTCCCAGCAGCAGCCTTCAATTCCAAGAGGGAGTACTTCTGATTTATATATACCCTACAGCAATCTACATACACAATAAAGGGTATTAGGGATAGCTATAAATGCAAAGTAATGGAAATGGAAAAAAGAACCAGCAAATAAACCTACGAAAGTAACACACATGACATAACCAGTAACTAAACTTTTAGCATGCTTATCAATTTGTGAAGCTCCATCTTAAATATAGCAGCGAACAAGCCTACTGAACCCTGCACATTACCACATGGATGATTGATCTTTGCGGATACACGGTATAGGTACCTTGGTGCTGATGATCTTCGTGAAGTCCCGCTGATCTTGCTTTAGGTAGCACTTGCCAACTTCAGCGAGAACATCTCCACCATCGTCTGCTGGAGTTCCTGAACCATATACAAACAGATATCATATCATCGAGTGCTCGACTAGGACAAAAATTGAACAATTACACCACACGACGGCTCCATAGTCGTGGCACCATGGTGGCATGGAGCAAATAGGAGGTCTAGAAGGGGACCTGAGGAGCTCACCAGAGGGGGTTGTAGCCTAGGCTGAGCTTCACCAACACGGCAGCGGCCAGGAAAAGCAGCCGAGCCTATCAGCTCGTAGCCATCCCAGGAGCAGCACCACCACCGACGCCAGAACCAGAACAGAGCAAGCTGAAGGCGTACAATTAGCATCTAACCTAGAAACATACCAACACATGTGAGCATGCAGAAGACAGATTCTAGTAAATGATGATTAGTAAACAAAAACAGGAAAACAAATTAGTAGTGGTGTTTCCATTATCCTACTATCACTAATAGAGCAAACTCCATGTTACCATAGTTCCTGAACCATGTACATCATGACAGATGTATATACCTAGTGTCTATATTATCCTACTAAAATCAATAACAACAGTCCTGACACTAACACACCTACATTCATATGTTTTTTCTCCTGCTAATCACAAACTCAGAGATCAGAGAGCCTCCAAACAATGGATTTTTGGAGGCCTAACAAGGCTGGCAGCAAGAAACAACTGTACACACTTGCAGTGATGCTTAAATTCAGAGGTTAGTATTATTCATGGCATGGAAACAAATCACAATTCAATGTAGCTGCACAGTAGATGATCAATCGGCTCAGGCGTTGGGTATACATAGCATCCAGTGGAGCTAGACCTGCAAGTATGGGGGGCAGCCAGTATCTACGTGACTATGTGTACGTCGTCCCCACATCTCTATCCCCCACGACCGTGATCTGCCGCACCAAGCGAGATCCAATCCACGAACACGCCGCGCGTTGACGCCTAAACCCGAGCAACTAGTGGAGCGAGGATCATACGTCTCGGCTCGAAAGCGGTGACGACGGACGAGATCTGGAGGGGTGCGGAAAGAGGGTTTGGAGGACTTACTACTGGTAGGCGGAGAGAAAAAGAGGGAGGCGAAGAGCAACCGCCCGACGAAGTAGACGAACGAAATCTCTCCTCGATCTGCGTTTCTGGCGTGGAGGGGCGGCCGTCGAGCTGCTGCTGTGGCGACGGTGTAGAAGTTCGGTCGGCGCTCCCGCCAGCGTCGGTGAGGAAGACGCGGGCTGAGGGGATCTGGTCGAGACGCCCGCCATGGATCAGCGGACAGTGCTGTCAGGGAAGAGGTTATCCGGCGGCGTCCTTGTCAGGGTTGACCAGGGGCGCCTGCTGGTCTGGACGCCGAGCTCCGCAGAGGGTGGCTGCTGGTCTGGACTCCGCGCATCGGAGAGGGAATATGGGGTGATGGCGGCGGGGTGATGGGATAGCGGCGGATCGCGCAAGGAAGGGAATGGATGGGGCTGGCGGCTAGGGTTCGAACTGCGGATGGGGATCGATTCGGAGGAGCTAGGGTTTTCCCACGGGGGCGGCAGTGACGAGCTATTTTATACCTGATGCGGGCACTCCAGACCGTCCGATCGGCATCCAACGTCTCAAACTACTTCGGCTCTCTAACAGGCCTAATAGCGCTGGGCTGGGCCAGTTTCGGCCCAGTCGCAAAAATAGTTTTGATGGTAAAAAAAACTTGAACTGTCTCTATTTTTGAATGCGAAAATGGATTATTTTGTGAAGCAACTACCAAAAATATGTCGTAAAATAGGAGCGCTATATTATATGAAAATACTATACCACATTGTTTTTACAAAAAGCAAATAGTTGTGTGTCAAACAGTTTCCATCTACCTCTCGTAAAAAAGACAAATTCATGCCGATTCAGCTGGAACGGGGTCAAATTTGAACTACAGGTGTCTCGTAGTTTTCTTATGATTTTTTGAAAAAATCATATTTAGGTACACAAGTACCTATTTCATCAGAGATACAACAAAATTTTCGCAAGATTTAACCCCTAGCTACGAACGGTCATGTCCCCCGAGTTGACCGTATATTGAAACCGGCATACGGAATTCAATAAAAATCAAATAAATGTAAAACCTTCGCGTGGTGTTATTATATGTGTCCTAGTATCCATAAAAAATCATAAACTTGGAATACAGCAATTTTCTTAAGAAAGTGTTCTCAGAAATGAGGTATCATCTATGAAGATTCATGGATTTAGTGCCAAATGACAAATGATATGTCCACATTCATGGCATAGTGTAACAGCCCACTTCCAGTAATGCAAACCATGGGTAAAATTTTCACTTTTTGCATTCCATGCATGCATCATTGCAACCAATTGAAATTGCTAAGCAACACACTAACTTGGTTTGGCAATATGGGAAAACAAAATGCCAACTCTGTTTCAACAACACCTCCAAACAATGTGGCAACCAAAGTTGCAAAACAAAAATACTATGACATCTCTTATTTGTCAAGGAAGCTCCCAGAGTTCCAAAAGTAGTATTTTGCAATGGCTATATATTTTCCAAAGAAGCAATATTTGGATTTAGCAAAATGCCCTAATTTTAACTATATGGACAAAGTGGTACCAAACTATTTATTTCAACATGCCAATTTTTGTGGTGCCTTTACATGTTGTTGGGAGGCTACCCAAATTTTTGCAGATTTTTCTAAAATTGTTTAGTGCCCTAATTAAATTCGGGAATTGCTACTGGTTTTAATTTTAAAAGGAGAAAGGACCTATCCGTGATGGTTCTAAAACTTCCAGGGACTTGTTTGTAAAAATGGCTTCTTCCCCACTGTAGCGACCGCACGAGCATGCCGTGCTCGCGCCGCACCGCGAGCTCGCCACGCCCTCCTTGCTCGTCGGGCCCTCCTCCTCTGCTCTTCCCTGCGCTGAGACGAGCACCACGAGCTGCTCCACTCGCTCCTGCCCCCTCTGCTCCCCATCTCCCTACCGTTTTCCTCTCCCCCGAGCCACAATGGCCGCCGCCGTTGACCGTCGCGTCGCCGCCGTGTGAGGGCTTCCCCGGCAAATCCACGGCCCCCACCAGCTCCGCCTCGCCGTGCTGTACATCCACGCTGGAGGAATCGAGGCGGGAGGCTAGAAATCGACGACGCCACCTTCTTCTTCCTCGTGGTCGACCGAGCATCGCCGAGCTCCGCCGCGGACGGTTCCCGTCGCCGCCGTCCACCTCCGACCTCCCCGACCACTCCACCGCGCTCGTGGTGAGCTGCTGGCCCGTGTTGGTCCCCTTCCCCTTCCTCTTCGCGCACTAGCTCGCCGTCGCCGTAGTCGTTCGTCGCCGTCGCCGTAGCACATCCCCTCTCGCGCGTGCCCGGCCGTGGAGACGGCCCGACCGGGCTGTGTGCCGTGTCCTTCGGACCACTACCCGGCTGCTGGGCCGGCCCAAACCGGCCGAGAGGCCGGAGTCCTCTGGAGCCAGGCCGGCCTCACCACCGGCCCAGCCGGGCCACAGGCCGGCTAGGCAGTTTCCTTTTTTTCTGATGCTGTTTCTCCTTTTTCCTCTCCTCTGCGCTTAGTTCCGGCTACTCCTTCGCGCCGTAGAGAGACATCGAACCCCCCCCCCCCGATGAATCACGTGTCCCATCTCTCTCGCGCTAGTCGAGTAATTAAGATATTATGGTTGTTGTAAATAACTTAATTAAATCATAAGTTTAAAAGAGGGAAATTAGAAATATCATAACTTTTTCTCCGGACCTCCGAAAAATGTGTCCCTTATACCAAAATGTTCAAAAAAATATAAATCACCCAGAATCATCATCATCATGCATAATTGATCACAACTACAATAATTGACCTTTAGTAGCACTAGAATCATTAAGTTTTAATATGGGGTTATTCCAAATAATGCAAATAATATAATGGGGACCCCATTTAACTTGTTGATCATGTTCAGGGTTTTTAGGGTGCATTTTAAAAATGTCATACCATCATGTGTTTGCGCATAGCATCTATTGGAACATGTGTGGTGATTGATTGTTCTTCCGTGTGTTATGCTTCCATAGATCAAGCAGCCGGGGTTACTCCACAATACCCCGAAGAGCAGTACTACCAGCACTCTGAACAAGGCAAGCGTAACCCCCCCTCTGAGCATATCTTATCCTATTCTCCGCAAGTATTTTCTCCACTATAATATTGCATGCGGTTCCAAATGTCAATTTATTGGAGTAGAGTATCCCATAGTTGCATTAAGTTTCCGATGCCAATACCTGTCCCCCTCCTATTAACCATAGGTTTGTATTGTTGGCCTGAGCTACTTTACTATGCTATGTTGAGGCTTAGCCATGCTTAGTGAATGCGCATCTGGACGACGGATGGTTGATGTTGGAAACAGGTGTTGAGATGTGTGGTTGATGGTGGAGAATTGTGGAGACAGGTAATAAAATGCTTAAAGGTGGGGATGAGAGGCCACTGTGGTTGTGGTGTTTTGTCTCGTTCTCGCCGCCTAGGAGTGAGTTCTATACCTCTTGAACCAAGACTGAGCGTGCAACCATGCGTGAGGCCTATGCATTTGCAGGAACCCTCATAGACTAAATAACTCGAGCGGGGCTGGCCAGGGTCCTCTAGTTCGGGCTTCCATTTGCGCGTGCGTGATGATGGTGGGTTGAACCGAGATGAGGATGGTTGTGTTAGGAAAATGAGTGGCCACGAGACAGAGGGTTGGAGGAGACACCAAACCTGTTCCGTCCTCACTAATGATCCTGGAAAGTCCTTAACGAGGGAGAAGTCGACACCGTTCCCACCCAGCCGGCTTTCCAAGGAAGAGAGCTAATGATCAGGTAATGGGCCGGACGGTACGCGTGGCAAACATTTGTACACCCCTGCAGGGTTAAATCTTTTCGAAAAGCCGTGTCCGCGGTTATGGACGAACTTGGGAAGTGAAGGTAAGATCATAGAATAACTTTAACGGAATGATTAAAAACTGGGTACTAGAGGTACCACTCACAAATGCAAGGTGAGCTTCCTCGAGGGTGATTCGGGGACGTGCCTTTGATGAACAGGTACAGTGGTTGATGTTGGTTGATGATGAGAAGGTGATGAAAGAAAAGAGTACTTCTTACCTCTTTTGAAAATACTCTGAATAGTCTTTACCTTCGAGTTATGTTTTCCATAAATAAAATCAGCTTTATGCAAAAGAGCCATATAACTTTGAAAGCCTCATCGAGCATATATTAGCTCTTAATCTTGCGAGTTCGTCGAACTCAACGTCTTTGCTTTTCTTTCAGAGGAGGACTTCACTGACCTCGAAGGTGGGTTCTTTGTGGACGTCGACGAGTAGTCTGGGGTTCCCAGGTGGCAGCTTGGGACATCCTGGAACAGCTGGCGTTGTGATGTTTATCTGTAGGCCTCTTAGGCCATATGTTGGATCTTGTTGTTTAGAACAACCTATTTTGCTTCCGCTTGATGTAATGTTGGGTCTGTGACCTCTGGATGTCATTTGCTATCTTTCTCTATTATAAGAGTTGAACTATTATATTTTTGTGTCGTAGAGTCTGTGATGTGCCAGTTGTTCCACAAGTCTTGATCTTACTATTATGCTTTGATAGTTGTGCCTGTGTTGAGGCATCAATCGGGGTGTTGCGTTGTCTGGAGTGAGGTGTACCCAGCAACGCCTACCAAAGGTTTTGGCCGGGGATTGGTAAACCCGTAACCTCCGGTTGTATCGCTTAACCGGTGACACACAGCATCACTGTATAGCAGTCGGGTCAGGGCGCCACACATAGTTTGCTTAAATATGTCCATATTGGGCACAAACGTGTATCTTGGAACCATGAACAATGTTGCCGAAGAAACTTTTCAATTTCCTTTCACAAAAAAATCAATTTTCTATTTCCGAATGCGAAAAATGGGTTATTTTGTGAAGCAATTACCAAAAATATATAGTAAAATAGGAGCGCTACATTATTTGAAAATACTAGACCACATTATTTTTACAAATAACCAAATAGTTGTGTGTCAAACAGTTTCTATCTACCTCTCGTAAAAAAGAAAAATTCATGCCGATTCAGCTGGAACGGGGTCAAATTTGAACTACAGGTTTCTCGTAGTTTGCTCAAGATTTTTTGAAAAAATCATTTTTAGATACACAAGTACCTATTTCATCAGAGACACAACATTAGTTTTGCAAGATTCAACCCCTAACTACGAACAGTCATGTCCACTGTTTTGACTGTATCTTGAAATCGTCATACGCAATTCAAAAAAATCAAATAAATGGAAAACCTTCGTGTCATTATATGATCTAGTTAACAGTAAAAATAATGAACTTGTAATATGGGAAATATATTGAAAAAGTGCTCTCAGAATTGTATTGAACTTAGAAGAATAATTCAATATTTTTTTCAAATTCTTCAAAACCCTATGTAAAGCAATATATAAGGTAATGGTATTTTGACTAAAAATAGTACCTAATAGTCTATAATTACAGAGTATATCTTTAAAACAAAATGCAAAATTTATTTGGTGGAAATTGTAGTTCAAAATTAAAATTAATAAAAGAAACATAAAAAAGGGAAAAAAAAACCCCAGCCAAGCCGGCCATTATCTTCCATAGCGGCCCAGGCCTGTTTCCATATCCAGATGGATGGAACATTAAAGTACAGCTAGCTTCAGCTTACTAACACCAAGACGTCAATTGCCTAGGGGTAGAGGGCATTAGCAGTGTGCGGACCGTCGTGGGTTCGAGTCCCGTCTACCGCAAGGCTTTTTGCCAAATATTTCACGGTGTTGGGGCAGGTCCCACAGTTCAGTCTTGGCCCCACATGTCAGCACGCGGGGTGGGATCCACATGTCATATACGGCGGGGCTGGACCCACACAAGTCAGTTCGGTGGTACCCATGTGTCAGGAATGGAGGGGTCCCACATGTCAGGTCGGCGGTAGGTTGGGTCCCACATGTCAGGGCTGGGTGGGGCCGGGTCCCACCAATCGGGTAATGCGGGTCCACCTGTCAGAGTGACACGTAAGCAAAATGAACCGCCACATATGCGAGACTGCTGAGTTGGCAGTCCAGTTAGAGTGACACATAAGCGAAAATGACACCTAAGCAGTGGCACGTAGGTGAGATCGCTGAGTTGGCTGTCAACTCATGCGAATGATCATATAAATTGGTCGTAATCGGCTAGGAAAATATATTAAATTAGTGTTATTTGCATTGTGACCAATTCATGTGAGGGGACTATGACCTTTCTGACAAATTTGGTCGCTATATTTTCGGATTTACACCCTCCAAAACATCAAGTGACCAAATGATACACAATTGTCACAGATCTATGACCAATATTTACACGGTCACTGTCAAAAGGTCATAGGATAGCATATTTCTTGTAATGACGTCACGTCGCGGCCCCATTACTCCGACTAACGCGGGGATTGAGGGGACGTTCCGCTTCTGGCGTTTCTTCCCGTTTAGTTCAAGATAGACGTTGGCCGCCCGCACGGATGGCAACGTTCACCAAGGCAAAGAAGACCCGGGGGCTTGCGTTGACTTTTCCTTGACTTTGATCGACATTTTGGTCATAGCCCCGGCAGCAGAAGCAAGAACCCGTCGGGACTATGCCCGGGGCTACTATCGCAACAGTGGAACATGGGGTTCCCCTGATGCTGCCAAAGTGGGTGCACGACCTGGGCCCACCAAGAAGATGGACAAGGCAAGGAGTAAAGACCGGTAGATGGGCCCGCCCATCTACCCCGCGAAAGCACGTCAAGTTCGACATCGACAAACTACGGCTAAGGACCAGGCGACCTTCCGGGGTCACCTATCACCCGGCGAACAAGGCGGAGTACCCGCGGGTCCAAGTGCCCGGTAGGAGGTCAGGCACTCACCCGGGTTCGAGACTCCGTACAGCGAAGAGGATAAGCACGCCAGCTCGGGCGAGAAGCTTGTAGAAGACTTGGGCGCCAAGACGAAGGGCACGCTTCTAGTGACTTCGCCTAGGGCGTGGTCGGTGGGGCTGTCAGGCTCTGTCCACCCCGCTTACCCCAAAGGCAGACGACCGCATCTAACCACCGAAGATACTTGGACGAGAGGAGGCCATGTCGCCTCCATTAGACCATCGAGGGGTTTTCCCGCCTAAAACCCCTCACGCTCCTCGCGTGCCCATGTCGGATTCCCTTAGCCTATAAAAGGAGGACCAAGGCACCGAGGGACAGGAGGATAAGTTGCAAGTAGAGCTCAGGCAAGGCTAGACTAGGGCTGCGAGGGTAGAAAGAGAGGTGATCTCCTCAGGGCAGGATCTGCTCTTCGTCTACCTCCGGCCAGCACCCTGCCGGGTTCATCCCCAAGAACACCCTTGTAAACCATACCATGATGACCACAACAATCCAGACATGCAGGAGCTGGGTTTTTAGCCTCTGGGCGGCCTGAACCTGGGTAAACTCTCTGCATCTCTGTGTTGCTTGCTTGATCTCCCCACCGAAGAGCTTGACGACCACCTCCCGGGTGAAGCGTCTTCCAGCCTCCTTCGCGCCCCGTGCCGAATCTAAAAAGGGGTATCCTTTACTCCCGGTGTCCGTGATCCGAGGCACGACAGATCCACTTTACAATTGCTTAAATATCCGGAATAAACTAGAATGCTTAAGCAAAGGACTAGACATTTTGATGTTGACATTAAACACAAAAACACATGTAGGGGACGAAATGACCTTTCACCAACCTCCCCCTCCCTACCACCCATACACTCGTGGATAAAAGAAATGAGAAGTCTTGATAATGATAAGAAAGATAAGGTTGGGGGTTTAATGTGTGTCAATAAATAATGAACCAAAATTAAGGAGCCAAATTAACGTGAGCCATAGTAATAACGAACCAAAAAAATTAAGGTGGAAGAGAAACATTGAGCTAAATTTTTAAAAGAACAAAATTGGATCAAACTAATTGAGTGAACCGTAGTAATAGTGAACAATGGAAAAATTAACAAGGTGAAAAGAAACTAAAATTTGGGTGAACCAGAAAATAGCATTGAACCAAAATGTCGGTGAATTAAAAATAGTAATTAACCGAAAATAATAGTGAAATGGAAAGGAACTAAAATTCGGGTCAACCGAACATAATAGCGAACCAAAAATACTGGTGAGCCAAAAATAATATTGAACTAAAAATAATATTTAACAGGAAAGGAACTAAATTTCAGGTGGACAGAAAATGCCGATTAACATAAAATAATAGTGAACTAAAAAGAAACTAAAATTCAGGTGAATTAATACTATACTAAACCAAAAATAATATTGAACACAAAATAATAGCGAACCGGAAAGTAACTAAAATTCAGTTAAACCGAAATGAACAGAAAATGTCGTGAACCAGAAAGAAACTTAAATTTGAGTGAACAAAAAATAATAATGAACCTAAAATACCGGTGAACGGAAAATAATAGTGAATCGAAAATTAACTAAATTCGGGTGTTTCAAAAATTGTCCCCATTGTTAAAAAAGTTAAGAAGTTAAAAACATTCACACGGTTTAAGAAAATATTAAATGTTAACGGTTTGAAAAAATTGCTGGTTCAACAAAATGGTCAACGGTTTGTAATTACCAAAAAAGAAAGGAAAATAAACGAGGAAAAAATAGGCGGAAAAATACAAAAAAGAAACATAAACGGAAAAGAACAGAGACATAGAACGAAAGAAGGAAAAAATAAACGAAAAAAGAAAACAAGAGTACCGCAGGAGTGCTAGTTGGAACAGAAAATAATGTACTCTCTCTAATTCATAAAAAGTGTCGGGGCTTTAGTTCATATTTTTATAAATCAGAGGGAGTATTACATATACTTGATACTGATTTTGCTGGAGGAGTACGACACACGAGACTGCAACTTAACGCAACCATTCTGAATGAACCGTCGTGATTAGTTTTTGGGCCGGTCCACTGTACACAATGTGTAGGCGAGTTAGGATACAGCTCGCATTAAACGACATACTCACCCCTCAAAAAAAAATGTAAACGATATAGGAGTATATTGCTGGCGGAAAATTACAAAGACTTTATACTCCCTCTGATGTAAAAAGGGAGTATGTGAACAACTCCTCAATGTCCGTCCTCTAAAAAAAAAAACTTCTCAATTTCCGTATGGGCTCACACCTCGGGCCTGCCTTTCTAGGCCATGATCATACAGTTGGTTCGTATATCTTCTTAAGCGAAGCCGAAGCCCACATACAACGACTGCGCTGGAAACGGTGCTTATTTTCTGGAAACTCTCGAATTTTTAGTCCCACCTCGAGCAGCCGAGCATGTTTGTCCCAGTTTAAATAGAGCTGGACTGGATTGTTGGCGTGCCTCAATGACATTGTTGAATTGAGAGCACATCCGATTACACGACTCGCTCGTGCATGTGCGGCCCGCACAACGTAGCAACACAAAAGGAAATCATTGGCTAATTCGATCTGCCGCTCTGCTTGCTCACTTGTTCGGCAGATGCTAGAAGGTAGATCAACATTGCAGCGTATGACACATACGCCTGGCACCACTATTTTTTACCCACTCGATTAATTTAACCTGGAAAATTTGCAAGTAGTTTAAGGATACTATCATAACATGGAAGATCCACAATCCTAGCTGGCACTGAATATTTACATGAGATGCGCAAGCAAAGAGACACATACCAGGAAGAACAAGTACTCCAAAGGCTAGCTAATGTTTTGCCTATTGGACAGGTGGCTTGCTGAGTGGTTATAGAAAAAGGTAGCATGGCAAACCTTTCGTACATGGCAGTTTTCTCAAGAGTCGCATAATAATAGAAAAAGTGTCAAACTCACCAATACAAAACAGTTCCATAATTTGCAAATAGCTACACTACGTCAGTGACGTTACAAGTATAAAATTTCCCTCCGTTCTGAAATACTTGACTTTCATTTGTCTACATATAGATGTATCTACACAATAAAAGATGTCTAAATACATTCGTATGTAAACAAATGAAAGTCATCTATCTTGGAACGGAGGGAGTAAGAGTCTAAGATCATTGGACACCACAAGATCAATCACACGGACCGACACCATTATTATTCCTCAACAACATCCCCTTGTTTAAGGAAAAACCAATGAAGCAGCTTCAAATACAAGATACAAAAGGCGGTCTCCTAAAGAAAAGGACAATATAAGGTAGCAGCAAATGTTGTACTGGATGCCTAAAGCTGTAATGTATGCAATTAATTGAGTTAAAAGCAAGTTTTCTGGCTACTTTAGCGGGATTCTGTAGCACATTTACTTAATCCCTACTGGTTGTGCTCCTAAACTAAAGACCAAATTTATATCCTATGGATTCATTATTTCCATGTCCGTCTCAGTTTATTAGCTAAATTTGTTTTTAGTAAATTCTGTTAAAGATGGAAAGGAATATTTTTAACTCAGAATGATCAATTTAAATAAGAATATTGCATGGTTTAAGATATTTCATTTAGCATGATGTTTGCACTTTGAAAAACATGTCATAGATTTTTTCGGTATTTTCAAAGTTTACTTGATGGCCAATTAAATTGAATTCGATCACTCACCTCATTTTAGGTGGCTCCCAATGAATTTGACGGAGTTCACTTGGCCAAATAGGTTTTATGTATAGGGAAAGTCAAAACGGAGGTCGAGCTACATGTAGAGCTTTATTTTCCAAATTTCAAAAACCACATTTTAAAGTTTCAAAAAAATCTAAAAAAATCCTGAATGTAGATAATAGTCCATCCTACCTACGAGCAAAATGTCAACCCAAACTAATTCACATTCTTGGTTATACAAAATAACAATATCTGTTAGATTTTGTAGAGTTGAATTTTTTTTTTTGAAAAGAAGGCAAAAGCTTTGCCTTTTCCATTTATTAAGAAGAAGGTGTCCGGTTTATTAGTGGAAAAAACCGGGCGAAAACCATACAACAAACACCACATGGAGAAGCCCACATAACCACAAAGAGCAACACCTAAAACGAGCAACAATCACAAACAACAACTACCCGTCCAACCTAGCACAACCACGACGACAACCTCAAAAGAGATCAACAATCAAGAGAAAGCGGAGCCTTTCCTTGGGACACGAATTTTCTTTTTTGCCAACTTTCTTAGAGACTTCTCCACCTTCGTGAAAACACTGTCTGAAGCTATCCCTCCCAAGACGCAAACAATATCCTTTCCATATCCAGGGCAAGCCGCCTCCAAGTCGACAAGCAAGTCCAAAACCTCTTTGCCGAAGAGGACCTTAGACTTAGGCACCAACATAGCTGACTCATCAACCTCAGAAGCAACCAAACCTCCATTATCCATAGGGGAAGGCAACTGGCAGGACTCGGACGAATGTGGTGATGGTGTCATGTCCACCGCCAAATACTCCAACGAGCCCAGCTCCATCGGAAGCACCATGGGCGATTCCCCACAAGGCTCTTGCAGTGCAGACAAAGTATGCACAACTGGAGACACAACCTCGGGGATGACATCACTCCCAACCCCAAGAGGACGAGGAGAAAAATCTCCAAAGCACTCAACCCCCGCATCAACGGAACCAATCTGGAGCTCAGGCGGCAAAGGCACGACTGACGCAACCTGAAACTTGGCAAGAGCGTCGTGGAGCTCAAAGCGAAGAAACTCAACCTTTTGAAGGAGCTCCATGCGCAACAGGGCCAACTGGGACTCCACAGTAGAGACCAAAAAGGCGCTGACATTGGAGTCCTTGCAACATCCAACAGGGCATCTTGGCGGCACCGACACACGTAGCGGTGAATGGTCCACCACCTCCGCCCGACCCCTGGTCGACGAAGGACAAGCCTGCACGGACGGAGAGCGGCTTCGCTGGCAAGGCGCAAGAGTGACCGGAGAGCAAGTGCGAGCGGCCGGAGAGTGCTCACGAGCAACTGGAGAGCGAGCACGACAGAACCTCTCCCGGTGACCAGGAAGACGACAACGGATGCATGTGAAAGGCCCATGACAAACACTGACTTGGTGACCATGCTCAAGGCAACGGAAACACCTTCCTCGAGCCCAACGCTTGAAGGCGAGGCAACACTCAAGCCCTTCCCTTGACGGCTCCAGTGGGGGGCCTCGGCAAGGGCGACGGCCCCGACCCACAAACACCCGCTCATTCTTGCCTTCGTCATAAGCATCACTTGGATTCTCACTAGCGGGGGCGACGCCATGGTAGTAGCGTTGAGCAGCGGGTCCGGAGTGGTCGTCATCATCAAGGGCTTATGGGGACGGCGGGGACGAGCCAAACGACCCCCAATAGCTGGGTCAGCTTTGCGGGATGCCAGGACAGCCACGGCTAACGCGGTAGCAGCGGCAGAGGTGGTCGACGAAGCTGGCGCGACTGGTCTGGGCTGGGCCAGCTCCACAGCAGAGCCTTCGGCGTCGTCGACACCAACAACAGCAACAACGGGCGGCGCTTGGGGACCCAGCTCCTCTTCGTCTTCCTCGAGGTCGTCCACTCGGCCATCAGCAGCAGAGGCCCAAGCAGGCAGCAGCGTGGAGGATGGGGCCGACGGAGACGGAGCGACGAGCGGCCCAGCTTTGAAGGCGCGGCCCGGACGGAGTGAGCGGAGGACGAGGCAGGCGCCGTGCAGCTTCCGGCTGTTTGGTTGTCGGAGGTCCGGGAGGCGAGGCCGTCGGAGAGGCGGATGACGGGGCTGGCGCTGCGCTGCTTGCGGCTGCTTGGAGGTCGAGCTCCGGAGGCGAGGTCATCGGCGAGGAGAGCGCCGGGGCGACGGCGGGCAGCAGAACCGGAATGGCCACCGCCGCGAGAGCTTGGCAGGTCGCCGGAGCACGCGGCATGCCGAAACCCCAGTGCATGGGGGCCGCAGCGGAAGCCGTCGTCGCGGATGCCGCTGTCACGGCGGAAGGAGACTTGGCATCGCTCCTCGAGCCGGCAGGCGTGGAGACGAGGAAGGGCGAGACGTCGGAGGCGAGCCACTGCTCGGCGGAGAAGAGCTGCTGCTCGCAGCCCATGCGCGGCCCCGTGGCCGTGAACTCGAGGAAGCAGCAGACCCGCCGTGGTGCGTGCCGTTGCCGTCGGAGGCGACCCAACCCTTACATGCCAGGTAGATGGACGGGAAGAGGGCGCCGGGGGAGGACGGATCCGGGCGCGGAGGTCGGAGACGACGTCGCTGGACAGAGATCAGGCAGGCGGCGGCACCAGCCCCGCCTTGGTCGCCATGGGTCGCGAGCTCAGATCCCTTTTCCGCGAGTTGAAATTTTACACTGTTCACTACTTTCAAATTCAGATTTTATCATTTTTACACAACTCAAAATAAAAAAAACATTTCTAGTTGAGATTTTACACGTCGGTAGAATACAACATCATATACATACAAGATTTTTTCCAGATTTTTGGAAATTCTAAAATATGATTTTTGATTTATTTTTAAATAAGGAGCTACGTGTAGCTCGACCTGGATATCACCGCTCTCGTATACTATAAAGTCAAAGCGAAGGCCGAGTTACATGTAGCTCTTTAGTTTTCAAAGTCAAAAAATCTGCAAAAAATCCTGGAGGTAGATAATAGTGCATCATACCCACTTGCAAAATGTCAACTCAAAATAATTCATATGGTCTACACAAAAATAACAAAATATCTGTACTTGAAATTTTGCACAGTTCGCTACATTCAAATTCAGATTTTTGTTATTTTACATAGCCCGAAATACAACATATTTCCAATTGAGATTTTACACATTGGTAGAATACAACATCATCTACATATACGGATGCGCGGGGCCATTAGTGAAAAAGAAAGTGCTCCATGGTAAAATTGCTTTGCCACATAGGTCCAGTTAGTAGGTTAATATGTATTACCAAAACTCAACATAATGTCCTTGTCGAAAACAAGCAGAGCCACCCGCTGTGTGGAATCCTTTGGTACAAAACGCCCCAACGGGTAGTGGGTCTAGATGCACTCATTACGTAGTTTATTTTTGGTTTTTTTTCAGAATGTCAAAAAATTACATAAAAAAATCCGGATGTACATTACAGCGTGATGTGTTAGCACAAAAATTGGCATGGTGAAAAAACTTTTTTAGCAACCTGTACAAAAAAGACAAAATTCTGACACGTATATATACATTTCGGTATGTCCGAATTTGTCTTTTTTGCACAGGTTGCAAAAACAGTTTTTTCTTCGCATAACTTTTTTGTGCTGACTTGAAATGTGTTGGACTACATGCAATTTTTTTTTGAATTATTTGACATTTGGAAATTTGTTTTTTGGGTAGTGGATGCATCTGCACCCACTACCCAAATCGCCGCCTCCAAGGGATATTCACAAGCCCTTTTGCAAGCTGCTCTCAGCGTTGGTCGCCTCTCTGAGTCATTGACATGTGATGTGCCAACTGCTATCTGTAGACTGTACCCACTAGTAGAAAAGTGGCCTTAGAGGCGGACCTTTAGTTGCGGCTCGTTTCCGAACCGCGACTAGAGGTCTCGCGGCTCCGACAGCTCCAACGGCTAGGACAGGTGGCGGTTTGTGCTGGAGCTTTGGTCACGGTTGGAGCCACCAACCGCGACTAAAGGTCCTCCACCTGCGGCCGGAGCCGCGCGGGACCTTTAGTCGCGGTTGGTGGCTCCAACCGCGACTAAAGGTCCCGCACAAAAAGGCCGCCTGTCCTAGCGAGGACCTTTAGTCGCGGTTGGAGCCACCAACCGCGACCAAAGGTCAGTCGCCTTCATCTTCCACCCCGAGCCAGCCTTGGCCATTTCGAGCTCGAGTTGAATCTCCATTTTCTCTCCACCGAGCTCGATTTCAACCACGATTTTTTGCACAATTTGTTAAGATTGACGGTGGTGCATCTATCCAAGGGTTAGCAACTGCAAACTCTCTCTTTCGGCGCCCGTTTCGTTGGTTGTCTAGCTCATTTAGCTCAATTCATATTTGTAGTGCTAGGTAGGTGTATGATGAAATGCCTAAGTTAGCTCATTTTGCTTATTTAGCTCAATTTTGTATTGTCAATTTGATCTTAAACTAAATTATGTTTTTGTATTTCAGTGTCACAACATTCACCTCCTCACCGTCGCCGATAGACCGTCTCGTCACCGACACCACCTAGGTGAGCTTTCTTTTTTATTTAAAAAAATCTATGTTGTATGATTTTGTTCCATAATTATTATCTATTTTTGATATACTTATATAATGCAGATGAGACGTCAATGGATGTACGGTGACCGAGTTTGTGCCGAATTCATTACTGGCATGCATAATTTTCTCCATGTGGCTGAGACAAGCAAGCGAAAGGATGGTTTTATGTGTTGTCCATGCAGTCTCTGTATGAATAAGTATACATACTCTTCCACAGACAGGCTTCACGAACACCTGTTGCGAAATGGTTTCATGCTTGGTTATTATTGTTGGACCAAGCATGGAGAAAGAGGGGTTATAATGGAAGAGAATGAAGAAGAGGAGGATAATGACAACTATCCTCTGTTCAATGAACACGCTGATACTACAATGGGGGAAGACGAAGTTGAAGAGGATGCCATCTTTGATGAGCCCGACGATGATCTTCGTCAGGCCATTCATGATGCACAAATGGACTGTGGAAGTGAAAACGAGAGGTTGAAGTTGGAGCGCATGTTAGCCGATCACAGCAAATTGTTGTACCCAACTTGTACAGATGGCCAGAAAAAGCTCGGTACGATACTGGAAATGCTACAATGGAAGGCAGAGAGTGGTACTACCGACAAGCACTTTGAAAGTTTGCTGAAAATAGTTAAGAAGATGCTTCCAAATGAAAACGAATTGCCCTCTAGTACGTATGAAGCAAAGAAGGTTGTCTGCCCTCTAGGATTAGAGGTGCAGAAGATACATGCATGCATTAATGACTGCATCCTCTACCGCGGCGAGCACGAAAATTTAAATGCTTGTCCTGTATGCGGTGCATTGCGGTTTAAGATTGGGCGAGATGACCCAGGTGAAGTTGAGGGCGAGCAAGGTTGTCCAAGGAAGAGGATTCCTGCCAAGGTGATGTGGTATGCTCCTATAATACCACGTCTGAAACGTTTGTTCCAAAACAAAGAGCATGCCAAGTTGTTGCGCTGGCACAAAGAAGAACGTAAAAAAGACATGATGATGAGACACCCCGCTGATGGGTCCCAGTGGAGAAAAATCGACAGAGTGTTCCCGAAATTTTCGGATGACGCTAGGAACTTAAGATTTGGTCTAAGTACAGATGGATTTAATCCATTTGGAGAGCAGAGCTCCAGTCATAGCACTTGGCCTGTGACTCTATGTATATATAACCTTCCTCCCTGGTTGTGCATGAAGCGGAAGTTCATTATGATGCCAGTGCTCATCCAAGGCCCGAAGCAACCTGGCAACGACATTGACGTGTATCTGAGGCCATTGGTGGAAGAACTTTTACAGCTGTGGAGTGATGAAGGTGTGCGTGTGTGGGATGAGCACGAGCAAACGGAATTTGATCTACGAGCGCTCTTGTTTGTAACCATCAATGATTGGCCTGCTCTTAGTAACATCTCAGGACAGTCAAACAAGGGATACAATGCATGTACGCATTGTTTAGGTGAGACTCAAGGTAAACATATAGGTAACAAGATTGTGTACCTGGGCCATCGTCGATGGCTTGTACCGAGGCATGCAGGAAGAAAGGAAGGCCGACATTACAAAGGTGAGGAAGATATTCGGCGGAAGCCTACTCGACCTTCTAGTTCTGTTATACATGATATGGTCAAGGATTTAAAAGTAATATTTGGGAAGGGTGCTGGAGCACTATCTGTTCCGAATGACGCTCAGAACCACGTTCCCATGTGGAAGAAGAAATCTATATTTTGGGAGCTGCCCTATTGGATAATGCTAGAGGTTCACTCTGCAATCGACGTGATGCACGTGACAAAAAATCTTTGCTTGAACCTGCTTAACTTGTTGGGCGTGTATGGAAAGTCAAAAGATACACCGGAAGCAAGACAGGCCCATCGACGTATGCATTCACGAGACGACGATCATTCTGATAATCATCAAGGTCCTGCGAGCTATGCTCTTACGAAAGAAGAGAAGAAAATATTTTTTGAATGTCTTCGCAGTATGAAGGTTCCATCTGGCTTCTCGTCGAATATAAAGGGAATAATAAACATGGCAAAGCAAAAATTTCAGAACCTGAAGTCTCATGACTGTCACGTGATTATGACACAATTACTTCCGGTTGCATTGAGGGGACTTCTAAAAGAAAATGTTCGAGTACCCATTGTGAAGCTATGTGCATTCCTGAATGCAATTTCTCAGAAGGTTATCAATCCACTTACTCTAAAAGATTTAGAGAATGATGTGGTCCAATGTCTTGTCAGCTTCGAGTTGGTGTTCCCACCAACCTTCTTCAATATTATGACGCACCTTCTAGTTCACCTGGTGGAAGAGATACGTGTTCTCGGTCCTGTATTTCTACACAACATGTTCCCCTTCGAGAGGTTTATGGGAGTCTTAAAGAAATACGTTCATAACCGTGCTAGGCCAGAAGGAAGCATCTCCAAGGGCTATGGAACTGAGGAGGTCATTGAGTTTTGTGTTGACTTTATTCCTGATCTTAAGTCGATTGGTGTTCCTCAATCGCGTCATGAGGGGAGACTGCGTGGAAAAGGCACGCTAGGAAAGAAAGCAATCATATGTGAAGACGTGGATTCTTTCACTCGAGCACACTACACAGTTCTGCATAGTTCCATCTTGGTGGCTCCGTATATCCAGCAACACAAGAATGATTTACGCTCCAAATACCCAGAAGATGAGATTGATGGAGTACACATCAGGACTTTTGGCGGTTGGTTACAGAAAAGACTGATGAATGTCACCACAAATGAACTACAGCTATACTTATTGGCCAAGACACCGTCTTCGACTATATTGACTTTTAAAGGGTACGAGATAAATGGAAATACATTTTACACGGCCGACCAAGATAAAAAGAGCACCAACCAAAACAGTGGTGTCCGCTTTGATGCAATAGATGGCTGCAGTGGGGAAAAGGTAACATATTATGGTTACATAGAGGAGATATGGGAACTGTCCTATGGACCTTCATTTAAGATTCCTTTGTTCAAGTGCAAATGGTTCAACCTAGATGGCGGTGTAGCCGTAGACACACGGTACGGAATGACTACAGTGGATTTCAAGAATCTTCATTACGAGAACGAACCATTCATTCTAGCCAGTGAAGTGGCTCAGGTTTTCTATGTGAAGGACATGTCTACCCTACCAACAAAAAGAAAAGATAAGCAAGCGAATACATCAAACGATGAGCCAAAGCGCCACATAGTTCTTTCAGGTAAAAGAAACATCGTGGGAGTGGAGGACCACACAGACATGTCAGAAGATTACAATAAGTTTCATGAAATTCCGCCCTTCAAAGTGAACATTGACCCAACCATCAAGTTACTTCAAGAAGATTGTCCATGGTTACGGCGCGTTCAAAAGAAAGGGGCACACAAGAAGAACAAGTGAACAATACATAGGGATGTTGTTGGTGATGTGTAATAATGTATTAAACCTTTTATGTAACTGTGTCCATGTGGGAACCTCTCAAACCTCAGCTTCGACCGTCCAAACACAGTTCCCCCTGCATACAGCCCGACGGTGGCTCGTGAGTTTGAGCGCCACTTCGATCCAAGCAGCGGTAAGACGTCTCTGATGATCTACAACCGTCCGGCAAGACGTCTCTGATGATCTGCAACCGTTTGGAACGGTCGCAGGTCATCAGAGACGTCTTGCCACTGGTTGCCCAAAGATGCCTCTCCGAGTGACGCTGGAATGTTTTGTGTTTGAGCGCCACTTCGATCCAAGCAGCGGCAAGACGTCTCTGATGATCTACAACCGTCCGGCAACACATCTCTGATGATCTGCAACCGTTTGGAACGGTCGCAGGTCATCAGAGACGTCTTGCCGCTGGTTGCCCAAAGATGCCTCTCCGAGTGACGCTGGAATGTTTTGTGTGAGTGAGTAACCTGTCTGAGGAGGGCGGCTATATATAGGGTACGTGTGCTTCTTTAGTCCCGGTTGGTAACACCAACCGGGTCATGTGGCTCACGAAGTGGTCGTGATACTGCTGATCCAACAGCTCACAATCCCTCAAAAGAAACACACCCCTGATCCAACGGCTCACAAGCGCTCGAAAGAAACACACGATCCGTGTGCTTCTTTAGTCCCGGTTGGTAACACCAACCGGGACTAAAGACGGGCTTTGCGGTCACGACACGTGTCCTCCCCCAGCGCTTCCCTGGGCACGTGTCCTCCCCCAGCGCTGCCCTGGAGGTCTTTATATATTGTCGCCGACGGGGTAAACCCTAATCCACCATTCCTAGCCACGAACGCATCGTCTCCACGAGATGGATCCGCCACGCCCGCCGCAGCGCCTTCTGGACGAGGTCGAGCGTGCTCGGCAGAGCGCGCTTGGGCGCAACCGCGGGAGTCTATCCCGCCGTATGCCCACGAGCCCGGCGTGGAGAGGAATGCCCAGCTACCGGCCTCCTGCTCCACCAGGTGCCGCCGCACCTCCACCTGGCGGCGCTGCACCTCCACCAGGCGCCGCCGCTCCTCCCGCGGAGGAGGAGGAGGACGACGACTTCGACTGGAGCGACGACGGGGAAGAAGGTTGTGGGTTGCAGATACAGGAGGCCATGGAAGCCTCCTTCCAGTCTATCCGCGACTACCCTGTCCAGCGAGCCAAGACTTCCTACCAGCTCAAGGCGAAGGAGGCTTCCGATCTGGATTGGGCGCTGAAAGACTCATCCTCCATGGATCTTGCCCTCCGCCGCAAACGTGCGCGCGAGAACCGGGCGGCCGCCCACGGGGCTGGCTCCTCCCGCCGTTCCCCCTAATCCTACGGCCTTCGAGCCAGCAAGTCCGTTTATGTAGAATAATGTTGGTGATGTTGGATCAGGGGTGTGTTTCTTTCAAGCGCTTGTGAGACGTTGTATCATGTGTAATAATGTATTAAACCTTTTATGTAATGCATTAAGATAAATGAATTAATAATTTTTATCTGCTTTCTTCTGCATTTTACAACACCAAACATTCATCTTACAAATATATATGTGATAGTTTGCTCTAAAATTGTTACAAAAATAATTTTTGGAAATTCGACCACCTTAGATGAATAGCCATGCTCTCCATTTTATCCACGACTCATTAAGTTGGGACCAAGCGTTGAGTTCCCTTTCAATTAAAATGATAAAAGAAAACAAATACAACAAAAGAAAAAAGAAACAGCAAAAAATGTAAAAAAGCCCAATAGTCGCGGTTGCAGCAAACAACCGCGACTAAAGGCCCCCGGGCTTGGCGCCAGAATTTGGGCGGCCCAGGTCGACCTTTGGTCGCGGTTGTTGGCTGCAACCGCGACTAAAGGGTCTTTGGTCGCGGTTGCAGCCAACAACCGCGACCAAAGGTCGATTCCGCGCGGTTTAGTGGGGGAGTTTGCGGAAGTTTTTGCAAACTCCCCCAAATCGAAGCACACGCCTCCGGGCTCCCACGACGCACAACGCCGGCGAAGCCCTGCTCCGGCCAGCCGCCGCGCCGTGGTGCCCATATCCGGCCAGCCGCCGCGCCCGCACGCCGGTGCCCATCTCCGCCGCGCCGTGGTGCCCCTCCAGCAGCCGCGCCCCCACGCGCGCCCCTCCCCTGCCTCCGCCGCGGTGCCCCCTCCAGCCGCCGCGCCCCAGCGCCGGTGCCCATCTCCGCCGCCGTGGTGCCCCTCCAGCCTTCGCGCCCCCACGCCGCGCGCCCCTCCCCTGCCTCGCGCGCGCCGCCGCCGGTAGGTCTTCCCCACACGCCGCGCGCCTCCTGTACTGAATATAGTTAGGTTAATTTAGTTAGGTTAATATAGTTAGTTTAATTTAGTTAGGTTAATTTAGTTAGGTTAATTTAGTTGGGTTAATATAGTTTAGTTTAATTTAGTTAGATTAATTTAGTTAGGTTAATATAGTTAGTTTAATTTAGTTAGGTTAATTTAGTTAGGTTAATTTAGTTAGGTTAATATAGTTAGTTTAATTTAGTTAGGTTAATTTAGTTAGGTTAATATAGTTAGTTTAATTTAGTTAGGTTAATTTAGTTAGGTTAATTTAGTTAGATCAATATAGTTAGTTTAATTTAGTTAGGTTAATTTAGGTTAATTATTTGTCAAGTTAGTTAGGTCAATTTACTTAGGTTAATTTAGTTAGATCAATATAGTTAGAAATCATTTTATTAGTATATCATAAGTTAGTTAGGTCAATTTACTTAGGTTAATTTATTAGTATATCAATATAGGTAGAAATCATTTTATTAGTAGATCAATATAGCTAGGTAAATTTATTAGTATATCATAAGTTAGTTAGGTCAATTTACTTTTTGTATCAAATTTGTTAAATTTGTTAAATTTGTTATTGTTTATCATAATTTGTTAAATTTATTGCGTGTAGGAACATTCAGCTATGGATCACCCTTTAATTGTGCGAGACGAGGAAGGAGAAAACTTATTCATGCAGGATATTTTTGAGCATCGCGATGCAAATGCTGCCGGTGGAGAAGGCGCCGTCGACGATCGAAACGAAGATTTTGAGCAATTTGCATCACAATTTTTAAACCCGTCTGGTGAGGGTATTTTAGAGGAAGAAGAAATAACAGCCTCCACCTCGAACACCCTCCACCTCGAGGTTTATATATGAATTCTATATTTGCTTGAACACAAAATGCATTAACTGATTTGTATTGCACTTATTAACGCATTATATTTCTTACTTTAGGCGTCCACCTTGCATAAAAAGGCTAAGAATCAAGCTCCTCGAGGCCCAGCGAAAAGAATGACTAGCGAAGATGCAAAGTTACCAATCTATAAAATTGATGTAGATGGCGATCCGGTGGAACCGATAGAGAACCGCAGAAAATATATTAGTCAAGCTGGAGTTATTGTTAGGGACGAGGTCCCGATCTCCATAGCAGAATGGCTTAAGCCAGCAGGCGTTGCCGAGGATGACCCTTGCTATGTCCACCAGCATTATAAAGATTTCTGCTTTGACACACTCTTGCAGCATTTTAACCTCCCGGATGGTATTGAGCCCGCCTTGAAGTTGAAACTCAAGCACTGGACTCTCTCCAAGATGGCCGACGCCTTTCGGAAATATAAGCAAACATTATGGGCAAAATATGAAAAGGTTGATCCAGATTTCAGTCAAAAAAAACTGGTGAAGCTAAGAGATCACTGGGAAGCCTTTAAGGCGTATAAGACCTCGGCTGCGGCTGTGGCCCGATCGGAAAAAAATAAGCTAAATGCTGCGAGTAAGACACACCACCATAACTTGGGGCCAGGTGGCTACAGGTTAGCCATTCCTAAGTGGCTAGCCATGGAAGATAAACTCGTGGCTGCAGGTTTCACTCCACAGACATACAGCTGGCCCGAAAGGTCCAAATTCTGGTTGTTCGCGCATGGCGCAACGTTGAACGAGGAAGGGAAGATTGTCCCGAGGGTTGAAAAATACAAGGCAACAGTAGTAGCCATGGTCCCAAAAATTGAAGATGCAATAAAGGAAGTTCTAGCGGGTACGTGGGAACCCTATAGAGAGGAAGACGAGCTGGCACGGGCCCTAGGGAAACCTGAACACTGGGGACGTTTACGAGGCTTACCCGGCGGTGCCACCTTGAAAAAACAGTATCCGCAGCACGCTGACACTTATAGAAGCCGTGCAAGAAAGAAGAAGCAGGGTGAAGAGCGGATAGCGAATTTGGAACGCCAGATGAAGCAACTCATTAATGAACGCCAGGTGCAGCAGCCCCAAGATCCTGAAGTCGTGGATGCTCGATCTCAGCTTAGAAGCAGCGTGGGTTCCACGCAACTAGAACTCGATGCTCGCTACCCCGTGGATGATATCACGGAACCGACACCATGTGAGCTACATACGCCTGTGAGCAACATATCCATGAAGGTGGCGGTCGGCTATGCTTTACCGATTGTCGACACAGCAAGCTACCATAATGGTGTCATTCATCCTGGCTATGCTGTTGTCGGGGTGGATGAAATTGTGCCGGGATCGGAATCAT
Source organism: Poa pratensis (assembly GCA_947311845.1). NCBI lineage: Eukaryota > Viridiplantae > Streptophyta > Magnoliopsida > Poales > Poaceae > Poa > Poa pratensis. The sequence goes on along the minus strand of CAMZMU010000095.1, from coordinate 20,340,903 downwards.
TGGCTCTTGAGATTCCTGGAGGTAACGGTGAGGAGGCATTGTGCGATGTCAAGGGTGGTTTCGTCCAGTGGAACAAGAAATACATCAAGTTCTCAAAGCCACCGACTCAGCAAAGCCCACCCTGCCGGGGTATCGATGAGACACATCCATCTCCGGCACCGCGTGACAGGGACCCCACACCGGAAAATAATCTAGAGGACCATCTCAGTCAGCAAAGTCCATCTCCATCTCCATCTCCGGTACGGAACCCCCCACCGGAAGTGTCCGTACCGCTTAAACGGAGAAGGCGCGCGTCTTCCCCGGTCAAGAGGCGACCTGCTAAAAGGGCCACAACGCCTGATCTGAGGCAACCTTGGCAGAAGACTCTTGACCAAAACGAAGCAGCCATCGAGGAGCATAATAAATCATTGTTCGCACCGAAAGTGCCGCCGCCAACATTTACCGAGGGCTATACTGCAGCGGCTTGTCATAAAGTCATTGACAACTTATATGTCCCTCCAGAGAAGCCGCCATCTGACTATGTCCGTTCTATTCAGAAGTCATATGACGAGGTGACGGCGGCGGAGGCGCCGAAGAAAGGTGAACAAGACGCAGAGTCAGTCCCGCCGCCGGCGGCAAACGAAAAACAAGCAGCACCATCGGTCCCGCCGGCGAAGGAAGCTACAAAAGCAGCACCATCGGTCCCACCGCCGCCGAAGATAGGTAAACAAGTTCCCCAGCTCGGAGAACAACCCGTACGTTCTGTCCCCCCGCTAATTGTCCCGCCGCCGACGAACAAAGATAGTCGAGTTCCCCAGCGCGGAAAACAACCAGTACAATCTGACCCTAAAGAGCCGATGGTGTTTGACATAGAGGTAATCCGTCGTCTTGCCGCCGAAGCGCAAATGCCTATAGATGAATATGCTTCGAGATTGAATTTTGAGACTGCACCACCAGCTCCTCCAGTAAGAAACTTCGTTCCGGGGAAAGCTTTGGTGCAAATCAGGGGCCTTCCAACAAAAATGCGTACTCTGCATCAATGGTACATGAAAAATGCAAAGAAGACATCTGCTATCGTTCTGAAATGTAGGGAAGACGATGAGCACTTCTTAGAAGACTACAATCACACTGTTACGTTTAGCGAACTTTTTCAGCTATACAATCTGCGGGCACTCGACAAATCTATCATGAGTTCCTATTGCCTGTAAGTGATTTATTTAAGTCTTTACCTAGTCTCGTTCATTGTTTGTAATTATTCTCACTTTAATCTTTTGTGTGCTATATTATGCAGATTGAAGATGCTCGAGCTCAAAAAGCTGAACCAGCATGACATTGGGTTCATTGACCCGGATAAATATAACGAAGAAACCATAATAAATCCCTTGTATAACAAGAACACACCGGATGATTTGCTAAGGGTGTTCAAGCGATACCGCGACAAAAGAACTATATATTGGCCTTACCACTTCGGTAAGTTTTAGTGTCTTCTACACATTCTAATTTGCTCACCCGATGTTAAGTTTAACTGATGAGTTATGCATGACTGTGCCCAGCTACCACTGGATTCTTCTTGTCATTAGACATCACGAAGGACTTATTCATTCACTTGACTCATTGAGGTATCATCCTGACACTTACAGGAGTTGTTTCGACTTACTAGCAAGGTACATTCATTTCTTACCGCCTCTGTCATTCATATCTTGATGTCAAGTCATTAACGAATAACTCATTTGTGAATGTTCTTTGTCGGGCAGAGTTTGGGAAAGGTTTCGAGCGGAAGATCCTGAAGGTGGGTGGCGCCAAAAGCTGGATTGGAAGTTAAACCAAGTAAGTACTGCTACCTCTTCGTCCACACAACATTTCTCATGCATACTTCATTATTATTGACTGAAATCTATTCTTGTATAGTCTTGCATGGAGCAACCAAAGGAAACTGAGTACTGTGGATTCTTCGTTTGCGAGTATATATATGTATTAGTCACCGAGAAATGGAATATGAGAAAGGATGCAGAGTTGGCAAAAAAGCGCGAGAGGCTACCACTCGACCACCGCTTCAGAGCAATTGGAGAGGAATTGGCGGGATTTTACCTTTCAGAGGCCTTACAGGAGAAAGGAGAGTACTACGATGCTGAAAGCATGAAATCGTTAAAGTAACTTGTTGTTTTGCTTCAACTCTTGTACTACGATAACTCTTGGCGCATCAACGAACTCTTGTCTACGATCTTCAAGTATTACTTAATTTAATTGTATGTGTTATAAATATGTGCATCGACTTCATACGACACGGGAACGGTTACGACATCGAAAACGTTACGGTTACCGTAACGGTAACCGTCACGGTTACCGTCACCGTAACCGTCATCGCAACGGGAAGGGTTACCGTTACCACGGGACACGGGAACCTAGCTATAACCAAACCCCGGCATATATAAACCCTAAACCCTGCAATTAAATCGAAAAAGAAAAAAAAAACCAAAACCCTTTGGTCCCGGTTGGTGCTACCAACCGGGACCAAAGGTCCCAACACCCCACGTCCCCCTAAAGCCCACGTGGAGGGACCTCTAGTCGCGGTTCGGAATCCGCCGCGACTAAAGGGTGGGGGCTTTAGTCCCGCCAGCCTAGTCGCGGTTGCCCAACCGCGACTAAAGGTCCTCTGGAACCGCGACTAGAGGTCATTTTTCTAGTAGTGACCCTGTCCTAGTTCTGGGGATACTCACACCCAGACACCCAGTGAAGCTCGTTGATAGGCAAGCCACTACCAGTGTGACTGTGTGAGCAGAGCAGTTAAAAAAGTTTGCGCGCCTCTTGCGTGTGCCAACAACCGTGTCTGCTCTCTCCATGCGTACCTAGTAGCTAGTACCAGCGCCCTCTTGTATTTCTGTTGCGGTGCTGCAACTGGCCGCTCATCTGCTCTCTCAGTCACAGGCTCTTGTCTCTTACTCCAGTGCAATAGTGCATCATGGCCGGAGCACGACCGTCCAGCAGCCTCTGGTCGCTGGTGAAGACTGGCTACGCCACCCTGCTCAGCGCCCACTTCCCCATCCGCTCCACCGGCCTCGCCATAGCTTGCGGGGGTCCGGCCATGCTTCCCACCTTCGAGTCCAAGCCAGGTGATCTCCTGCTGGTGGACCGCCGTCGCCTAAACTGGTTCCGCGGCGACGTCGTCCTCTTCCGGTACGTAGTAAGCCTTTCTGTCTATCAGGCGGTCATAATCATATACAGTGCAATGCATAGACAGAGTAGCTATTGGAGGCTGAAATGAGCGGTTTGCAGGAGGCGCCAGGACGACGACTTCTTTCACGGGGTTATCAGCAGGCTGATCGGGCTTCCCGGCGACCTTGTCCGGCTCCGGGGGACGAGGGTGGTCCGGGAGGTCCCGGAGGGCCACTGCTGGGTGGAAGGCGACAACCCCAGGGAAAGCATGGACTCAAGAATGTATGGCCCTGTAAGTAGATCAAAATAAGTTCCAGCTTCCAAGGCCTAGCTAGTATTTTGGTCCTTCTTCCCGCTCTTTGTAACGAGCATATCAATAATTTTTTGTACCTGCAATTCTGCGTGCAGGTTCCGATTGATCTGTTGGAGGGGACGGTCACACACATAGTCTGGCCGCCTCGCAGGGTGGGTGCATTCCCTGGTAGGATCCCAGAAGAAAGGGTTAGGCTGCTCATCGACCCAGCTGGTTCTGTAGAGGAAGCCACATGATTAGGTTGTCTCGGAGATTCCATTGCGCCCCATAGCAAGAGCATAGGTCCACGCTTCGGTCCTCGAGGAGTCCCATCCTCGGTCTCGACAGCTCGGTCGATCTTAGATTCTGTAGGATCCCAGCAAGAAGAGTTAGGCCGCAGAGAATGTAATTTCGTTTACCTCCGTTAGGTTTACTATCGAACAATCTTGTGGGTGAATCTTGGTTTTTAGTTCACCATTGGATGATCGAAGCCTGGAGCTGTAATCTACTATGTGCTGTCAAATAGTCATTGGCAGCCATTTCCATTGATAATGTGGTCGTTGAATATTTCGTGCCTAGTCAGATTAATATGATGCAGTGCTGAATTATTTAGTTAACTACAGAGGAAAATAGTTGCCATCTTATCTTTGCACCTTATTTTTTTTCAATAAGCGCACTTTGTTGAACTCAAAATTTAGCATCACGGTAGTACAATTCGTAAGAGCTTACACCCGACCTCTGCATATTAAGATGTACACAGTCGCATAAATAAAACAAAAAAAGACACAAGACAAGTGTATGGGAAACTCGTAACGTCTAAGACGATTGAGGACTGATACGTAGACTATGTTGCCAATCATGAGGGATAAAAATATCCCTCACCGTCTGCTCATACAGTTTACTGATCTCAGTAAAAAAGGTATATGTTCTCCATATGTGTACACAAGAAAATGACATGCAAACAAGTAGAATTCTAACCATAAAGCGGCCAAATGACGACACACGCTCCCACGGTCCCATTCTAACGAGTTTTATATTTGTTATCTATTCCATGTAATGAGTTGTCAAATATGTTTGCAACACTATGTAGCGGGTACAAGTTAGAACCCATTTGGATCACTGACCATATAAAACGTGCGAACTTGCACTGAAAAAAATAAATATTTAATTGTCTCATCTTCGTGACAAAATCCAAACCGTGAATTTCCTTGCCAACTATGTTTTGCTAGTTATCCTTGGTAAGTATTACACCTTTGCAAATGTACCACGCGAAATTTTAAATTTTTAGGGGCACCTAAATTTTTATTTTTTTTTGTAATTATCTACTGGAACTTGTGAATGAAGGAGTGCTATGTATATAGAATCTAATGATAATTTAAGATTCTCATACAGATTCCACCGAAATTCGTTAGTTTCTTGCAATAATTGAACAATTACCAACCGTCTAAGAAGAGTGTTCCATGTCGCAAGCCTGGGTCTAACTAAATCTTGCATGAATGTCACATTTGGTGGAGATGTCTCCAAAAGCGTACCGATTGTGTCGCTCTTGTGACAGGAAATATTGTAAAGAGTTGGATATTATTCTTGGAGGGTGGTCTTTCCTAACCATTTATCCTCTCGAATCAAATTTCTGAGTTGTCATTGATAGTAAAAGATCGAAACCGGAAGAAATATTTCTTATTTGCCATTAGACTAGCCCAAAAGTGAGAGTACCATGGTTTTTGATACACTTAGGATAACATATTTGAGTCTATAAACTTTCTTATTAGAAGACTTTGCCAAACCCGTCCTCGGTAAGAAAATTAAAAGCCATTACCAAGGAGGGCTGAATTTTTAATCTCTAGGTCAACAATACCAAAACCCGCCCCGCGAAATTTTGGACGACAAACCAGTCCCATCTAGTTAGGCGGTATTTCGTATTTTCATTTGCCTGCCAACGAATCCTGATCAGATTTAATCCAATCTGTGAGAACCCTATTTGACAACTAGAAGAAAAATATCATACACTATACCCTATTGCTTAGAATTTAATTAATGGGAACCGATCTTCCGCTGACAAAAAGAAAGTTTCCTTTCCAACTACTAAGTCTCTCAAGGCACTCCTCCACTTGTTTCCATTCGGAATTTGTTAGTCCCACTGGCCTGCTCATCTGAGTGACCGCGTCTTGAGCTTTCTCAAAACAAAACAATTCACTCTTATTAAAATTAATATTGAGCCCCGATAGCTCGAACACTAACAATATTAATGCTGGTTTCAGAACCAAACGTGCATCTCTTAAATTACTAATTTGAGATTAGCATTTATGCTGGTCAGCACTCTGCTAAAACCGGCACACATAGTATATGGTCTTGCAAGTTTGCATAAGTAGCATCAATCAGAAAGAATGGCCTTAGCTAAAATAAACCGCACTACGAGGTGTCAAGATAAATTATATAATTGACGGGATCTCAAATAATATTGACTGAGATCGGTGGGGTGGGGGGGAACGTGGGGATAATATCGATCGTGGCAGCTTCACCGAGTTTGTCCCGTGTCGGATTGGTAATTCGGTCCACTTTTGCGGTAACCCAACACGGTAGGAGGCGGAAACCGATCGAACGTTATTTCTCCAACATAGTGCGGCGTTTTCTACAAGGAATATCTCTCTACAGATATGAGTGGACGACTCTGTTAACGTTGTGTGAGTCTTCGTTCTCTCCTCCGGAGATGCGACGACGATCAAATAAGCTGTGACGGATTCAGATAAAGAATGTTCTGCTTGTGGAATTAGATGTGTTTTTAAGTTTTCTCTGCTTACTCTTCTGTAATTGTGAGGACAACTCTTCTAACTCTGAATGCGTAGTTTGTAATCTTTGTTATTGGTTAACATGATTAAGATGTCAGCCTAGTTTTTCCTGTCAAACGAGAATTACGAGATTTTTTTACCAGATGTATATGCTGCTCTATGCAATACGCGTACGAGTCTGTGATCCACTTTTTATTTCAGGGAAAGACTCTTTGATTCACGTATAGGCTGATACTTCCTCTCTAGCCCATGATTGTACAGCGGGCCTCTAGCTTGTTAGGAGAGGGCAAAGACCTATCGCACGGACTCGTAAGAGAGGGAAAGCCCACGCAGAACAACACGCTGGTTTCTCTAGAGAGTTTCGAATTATAGTCCCACATCGAGGAGCCTAGCACGCGTGTCCCAGCTTAAATTAGAGCCGGACTGTCTAGGAAATGTGCCAAAAGAGAGCACATCCACAACACGACATTGCTCGTGCATGTGCGGTCCGCACAACGTAGCACCCCAATTGGAAAATGAAGAATGAATCCGATCGCCCAGTCAATGAGGCAACTCGATTGGTAGATCAACTGTGCAGCGTATGATATATGCGCCTGGTACCACTTTTTTTCTTTCTTTTTCTTTTTTTACGCGCTCTCGAGTAATTTAAGATGGAAAATCTGATTCTATCTTGTACCATAATAAATAACAGAACTAGGAACTGTTGGAATTTGGTGGACTTATACTTGGGGCACAACCTAAAGCCAACTAAATTTTGAAATTCTCATTTGATCCATTCATGGTTGGCTGTGTGTGACTAACTAAAGTTTAGTCCCACGTTGCTAGTTTAGAGAGAGTTGCACCACCTTATATATATAGTGATCTCTTCTAGCACTTGTATGAGAATGCGAATAGGAGAGCCTCTCGCGCACTCCTTCTCCATGCTTGCCTCGACTCGCCTCGCCCACGCCACGCCACGTTCGGGTTTCCGGAATGAGCCGAGCCGATACCTATATTTTTTATGTTCGGGAAAATTTAATGAGTCATTAATTTTTAATACGCAACACATGGTCTCTCACCGTTCCACTTCCAGAACCTTGCGCCGCCGTCTTCCAAGTCTTCTCCATCTCATCTCCCGGCGTGCACCGGTTGAAAGGACAATAGGGCACCAGAACATCGCCTCTTGTGATCCTATACGGGAGAGGGCGATAAGGTTTTTGGGAGCGCACTCACGCGACTACTGGCAGCGATTACTTCCCCGACATCGTCAACCTCTTCATCGACGGCCGACGTCGCCGCCAACGGTTCAGCTCATGCCGCACCGTATGTTACTCCGTCCTCTCTGTTCGAGATCATGCTACAGTTTATGTTCTTAGCATTCATCAATTCCTTATATATTCAACATGAACATCTTATCCTGCTGTGTCTTTTGTAATAAAAAACCAGACTCAATCCGCAAGACTTTGCACCGTATGACACATTCGCATGGTACCACTTTTTTCTTTTTTACCCGCTCTCGAGTAATTTAAGATGGAAATCTTCTGATTTCGCAGCAATAGTAGTAGCCATGGCAATAAGCAGAGGATTAGAGACAGATTATATCTTGTACCATAATAAATAACAGGACGGAGCTTTCTCTATGCTTTTGTGTATCTTTTTCTAATTCTGTGATTGCCCCTTTGGGGAATCCAATAAAGTATCACTGCGGAAAGCAATGAAAGTAATTAATTGATCGTCCGTAACACGGGAAAAAGAACTCAGAAAGCATGTTCAAGCTCGATGATTAAGGTACTAGGGGCTCACAACACTATCGAGAAATGATAGGTCTAATGCAAGAAGTTGGCAGTTCAATACAGAAATCCTCGTTTTACTCCTGGCTAATGGTATCTCGAATTGGATCTCACTAAATCCGGGCACTGAGTGTCTTTTGTAATAAAAACCCTACTCAATCCGCAAGTAGTTCAAGGGCACCGTAATAGTCCCCCGTTTCATATTATAATATGGTTTAGTTTTTTTGGTATTGGATGTATATAGACGTATGTGGATTCATTCATTTTGCTCCATATGTAGTCTACACTGAGATATCTAAAACATTTTATATTATGAAACCGAGGGAGTAGCATGGAAAATCCACAATCTTAACTTACACCACTCCCTAAGAAAAAGAGCCGCAAGCAGATTGGCAAATGGAAGTAAGGGTATGGAAGAGAACACATCGAGGGAACTAATAAACGATACAAAGCACATAAGTCCACACACCATTTCGGACCTGGCACTATTATTTACATGCGATGAGCAAACAAACCAACACATACCAGGAACAAGTACTAAGGCTAGCTAATGTTTTGCCCATAGAATAGGTGGTATACTGAGTGCTGATAAAAGGGTAGCATGCCAAGCCTTTCGTACATCAATTGCAACTTTCTCAAGTTTTGCATAATATATTTACAAATGTCACACTGGATTACCGAAAAATAGTTAGTCAAACTAAATGCACCAATACACAACAGTTCCGAATTTTGCAAATAGGTAGACAATGAAGTAATCTAAGAGTCTAAAACCATTAGACAAAACCACATGATCAATCGCACGGACCGGCACCATTATAATCCATCAACAACATCCCCTTGTTGGAGAAAAAACCAACGAAGCCGCTTCAAAGACCATATACACAATGGGAATCTCTAAAGCTAAACAATGACAAGGTAGCAGCAAAGGTTCTACTGGATGCATAAACATGTCACATATGCAACTGAGTTACAAGTAAATTTTCTTGCTATTTTAGCGGGATTCATTCTTTACTTGTGCTCCTCAATTTATTTTGCTCGATTTGTTTTTCTAAGGCTAGTTAAAGATTCAAATGGATATTTGTAAATCATAATTATTTATTTAAATATGTTTATTAGTTTAATACATGGTGCCCGATAAATATGAAATAAATCACAACCCTCTTTTTATGTGGATCCCAGTGAATTTGACATCTTCACTTGGCAAATTAGTTAATTGACTCCCTTCCGGTTTATACATCCTACATGTATCTCTAGATTATTAATTTTACCAATATAGTAATAATGTATAACATAAAAGTTATATCATTAAAAAATATAACATCTAAAGTTTGTAATGATACATTTTTTTTGTATTATGTTGGTCAAAATTGACAATATTGAATTGCTTTGCCGCATAGGTCTAGGTTACACATCTCAACATAATGTCCTTGGCAGAAACAAGGAGAACCAGCTGCTCTAAATGTAATCCTTTTGTACAAAATAACCCATATGCATGCTGCTCTTAGCCTTGGTCGCATTTACATGCGTAGGTCCAGTTTCGGTACACCCCCTAAACACATACAAGGTCGATATTACTTTGTACCTCTTCGTAATTAAGGGTATGATGATCATTAGGGAATTGTTACATGGGATCCTTTCCCACTGTTTAGTCTAAAAAACCATTAGGGAATTATTAAGTCGTGTCTAGCCCTTTGAAACCCCTATGGCCCATTTAGTTCTGTACGGGTTGTACACTAGTACAATCTTATTACGAATGTGTGGTGGTGGTGGTGCCCCCATCCTTGTGGCTCACTTCTCGTGGTCGTCCCCGTTCCTCGTCGACGGCAGGCGATGGTGTGCCCTCGGCAGTGGTGGCCGTCACGAGCGGTGGCGCGCCCTCGGCGATGCTATAAGGCAGGGAGGTGGTGTCCGGCAAGAGCAATGGTGTGTGCTCGGCGTTGGGTTTAGCCGAGGAGGAGCCGTCCGACATGGCTTTCTCAACGACGGTGTCAAGGAGAGTATGATGCTGCCGGCGCAGACAAGAATTTGGTGGCTAGGAATGGATGACGCCAAACCAAGCGTAGCTGGATTGTTTGCCGATGGTTGCCCGGGCAGTCCGGGCCCTAACAGAGAGCACCCGTGTTGCTCCCAGATGGTTTCCTAGGCAGTTTGGGCCTTAACAGAGAGCACTAGGATGGTGTCCAGCCAGTCCTGATGATCATGGTTTATACCCTCATACTGCACGTCAAACATATGTACTTTGAAGTTATTTAATATTTGTTTTTATTAATTTGAAAAATGGCAAAAAATAAACAAACTATTATTTTATGCATGTTTTTGAATAAAAAATCTTGCGAAATTTTTCCAAGGTATATTTATCCAATATGACATATGTGATAAAAGACCCACCAAGTGATGATTAAAATTTTGAATTTAAAAATATACAAACACCTTCTGGTTAACTTGAAAATACAGTTAAACACTAATCGAGGATCATTTTAAAATCTCAATAAATCACCCTAGATACATCTTGGCATGATATACATAGGACATGCCCTTTCTCTCAAATTATTTCTGTTTTCGAAATGTCAAACAATTTTGAATTATGTACCAAACAAAAAAATCCTAAACTGAAGCAACCCCATCCTTTGGACAATTGGCTGCCTAGTGCACCCATCTTTCCTCTCTCTCTCTCTCTCATATTTTTTATTTTCATCCGTGGACGGAATGCCAGTGGAATGGCCACTGTGGCCTGGCCCATCCCATCCGGCGAATCTTCTCACGGTGGTAGTGGCGCATCGACCGCGATCTCGACGTATCCCCTCTATGACTTCAGGAACGACCGTGTGTGTGACATCAACCCTAGTCGAACACCTGCGCCCCGCCACACCATCATTCGCCTCGGGACCAAGCATTACTTGTGTCACCCCACCGCGATCCCCTTGACGTCACTGCCCCTCCGTGCCCAATCCAGCGCGTGCCCTGCCACTTCACCCCCGCGCGGCTATATAAGTAGCTCCCCGAGCTCATTTCCAAATTACAACATCGCTAATTTGGCCTCCGCTCCTAGAGCAAGCTCTGACTCCGTGTTTCCGTCTTTCGAGGAGCACTATAGCTTTCTTTCGACTTTGTGAAGCTAATGTCCTCTTAAGTTTGGTTAGGGACCGCATTTTCCTTGAGTTTTTCCTCGGCTCCGACCGGCCGCCGTACTGCTGCACACCCGTGGGTAGGCGACGAAGTGCCGAACCCTCTGAATCTAGGCTTGCCTTCCCACATCGATTAAATCGTCCTCCGGCGAGCTCGGTAAGTCTGTCCCTTAACTCGGGCGGACACCGCCGTATTCTGCCTTTCTTTCTAGCCTATGAAGCCACTAGCTTCTTAAAGAGGCCAAAGCCCTGTCGCACGGATTCGTAAGAGAACGAAAGCCCACACACAACGACGCGCAGGAAACGGTGCTTATTTTTCTGGAGTTTAGTCCCACATCGAGGATCATAGCTCGTTATCCCAGCTTAAATTAGAGCCGGACTGGATAGGAGGCGTGCCTAATGAGAGCACATCCCATCACACGACTTTGTTTTTTTTTAACACCAAACTTTTCCAATTTATTTCGAAGCCATCAAAGTTACATCATTTATTACATAAGGTAAAATAAAACTGGGTGGATCACCATCCCATGTGACTGCTGACTTCGACTCAGAATGCATGTTTAGCAAGAAAATGCGCCACCTGATTTGCTTCTCTATGACAATGACAAAATGAGATGCCGTTTATGGAACGTGCCTTCAGAAAACACTCAGCTAGTATTGCTGCATAGGGGCTCCAGATTTCAATCTCTGAGTTGCAGGCTTGTATGAGCTCAAGAGAATCGGATTCAGCTGTTACATTTGAAACACCAATTGATTCTAGAAACTCCAGACCTTTTAGCAGCGCCATGGCTTCAGCCGTAGCAGCATTCAAGATGTTTACCAGGGGACATGCATAGCCTGCAATTGCTTCTCCACGGTCATTGCGAAGGACAGCACCCATAGCACCTGAACTAGGGGCACAGGTGTACTAATGCACTATGCAATCTAGGCCGTCGGATCTAAAACGGATTCTCCGGATCGAATTTCAAAAACAATTCGAAATTTGAAAACTTATCAAAAAATTCCGAAAAAAATCATGCACATGCCTGACCATGGTACGCACCGCCGTGTTTTGTTTCGCACCGAAATGTCACCGTATGCGCCCTGGGAAAAAATGACAAATTTCTGACAGAAAATTCAAATTTTGGGATCTCAAATTCTGTCAGAAATTTGTCATTGTTTCCCAGGGCGCATACGGTGACATTTCGGTGCGAAAAAAATCACGGCGGTGCATACCATGGTCAGGCATGTGCATGATTTTTTTTCGGAATATTTTGATAAGTTTTCAAATTTTTAATTTTTTGCCCAGATTGCCTAGTGCATTAGTACACATGTGCCCCCTAGTTCACAGCATATGCCCCTGAACCATCCAAAAAAACTAGCATCTGTATTCAGTTTGTAGCATCCACGCATGGGCTTTTCCCACATGATTTCATGATCCTTTTTTACTCCCGAGGCTACCATTGTGTGGTTTGCTGCTATTGCAAGGATTGCAAAGGCTGTACTGTACGGGGAGGGGGAAAAAGAAATCACACGACTTTGTTCGTGCATGTGCGGTCCGCACAACGTAGCAACCCCAATTGGAAATCTAAGTTGGATCGGTCGGCTTCCCTGGTCACTCGATCGGTGGATAATTGTAGCGTATGACATATACGCCTGGTGCCACATTTCTTTTTCTTTTTACCTAAGATCAGGCCACATTGCCAGCGTGTTCTCATGAAGTGCCCTTGACATCTACGCAAAGTGCGGCTGCTTGGATGAGGCGCTCCGGACATTTGATGCGTTTTTTTTCGAAATGGAGACATTTGATGAGATGCCTGAGAGGAATTCCATCTCGTGGTCTGTCACCTTCTTGGGTGTACTGTCAGCCTGCAGTCACAACGGTCTTGCAGAAGAATGTATGAATTACTTTGAATTGATGGAACGAGACATATCCCCTTTCACTACGGGAAACCGTCAAAAAGCCGACGGCGGGCCGCCGTCGGCGTATCGGCATCGGCGTAGGACGCTGTCGGCGTACGAAAACTGCCGTCGGCGTATCCGTAGCCGTCGGCGACGCCGCAGTGGGACCCACAAAACGGACGTCGAACGTCTCCGTCTGCTCCACCTATACGCCGACGGCAGTGCCGTCGGCCTAGGATGCCACGTGTGCTGATCTGGTGCGTCTGGGAGGAGTCGTACGCCGACGGCAATGCCGTCGTTGTAGGGATGACCATAAGGGCATCCAGCGTCGACATGGCGCCATCCTGTGCGTCCCCACAGCTCCTACGCCGACGGAAATGCCGTCGGCATATGTTAGACCATATTTTTAGTTTCTGAAACTTTTTGCTGCTAGTTTCTGGCGCGTTTTAAATACAATTAAAATTGCACAAATTATAAAACATCACAGAAACATCAAATAAAACATCACATACATATCCAAATGACACAAACATGATTCAAATTCATCCAAACTCAAAAATGACATAAACATAGTTCGAATTCACACACGCTACACCCGAACACATCCTACACCTCCCGAGAGCCCGAGGTATCCATTTCTGACAGCGTGAGAATAGGCGACCGACCGCGTGGGCCAGTCGAACCACACAAGGAATCCGGCGAGGCACGTACGCGCTGGGACAAAACAAGGCTTGAGTCACCCTCATCGGAGGAGGGACGGCGGCGGTGCGAGAAGCTTCATTCGCCACCTTCTCTGCTACGGATTGCTTCACCTCTCGTACCCCTCCCCCCTCTCGCTTAGGCGCCATGAGCGGGAGAGAGGAACGGATGTCCCAGGGAAAGACCTCGTCGACCGATGGAGGAAGGCGGCGCACGGCGGAGCGGAGAAGACGAAGCCGCTGGGCGGCGATTTGGGGGTTTTTGGCGATTTGGAGAAGTAACGGCTACAGTGCCGCCGAGTCGTGGCTTATAAGGCATCCCACTCATCACGTCGCGGCCCCATTACTCTGACTGACGCGGGGATTGAGGGGACGTTCCGCTTCTAGCGTTTCTTCCTGTTGAGTTCAAGATAGACGTTGGCCGCCTGCACGGATCGCAACGTTCACCAAGGCAAAGAAGACCCGGGGGCTCGCGTTGACTTTTCCTTGGCGCGGCCTCGGCAACCAGAGCAACCAAGACAAGACGTCAGGGACCCACTTTGACCGACTTTTTGGTCATAGCCCCGGCAGCAGAAGCAAGAACCCACCGGGACTATGCCCGGGGCTACTGTCGCAACAGTGGAACATGGGGTTCCCCTGATGCTTCCAAAGTGGGTCCACGACCTGGGCCCACCAAGAAGATGGACAAGGCAAGGAGTCAAGAACGGTAGATGGGCCAGCCCATCTACCCCACGGAAGCACGCCAAGTTCGACATCGATAAACTACGGCTAAGGACCAGGCGACCTTCCGGGGTCACCTATCACCCGGCGAACAAGACGGAGTACCCGCTGGTCCAAGTGCCCGGCAGGAGGTTAGGCACTCACCCGGGTTCGAGCCTCCGTACCGCGAAGAGGATAAGCATGCCAGCTCGTGCGAGAAGCTTGTAGAAGACTTGGGCGCCAAGACGAAGGGCACGCCTCCAGTGACGTCTCCCCGCTTTCCCCAAAGGTGGACGACCGCACCTAACCACCGAAGATACTTGGACGATAGGAGGCCACGTCGCCTCCATTAGACCACCGAGGGGTTTTCCCACCTAAAACCCCTCACGCTCCTCGCGTGCCCATGTCGGATCCCCTTAGCCTATAAAAGGAGGACCAAGGCACCGAGTGAGAGGAGGACAAGTTGCAAGTAGAGCTCAGGCAAGGCTAGACTAGGGCTGCGAGGGTAGAAAGAGAGGTGATCTCCTCAGGGCAGGATCTGCTCTTCGCCTACCTCCGGCCAGCACCCTGCCGGGTTCATCCCTAAGAGCACCCTTGTAAACCATACCATGATGGCCACAACTATCCAGACATGCAGGAGTAGGGCTTTTAGCCTCCGGGCGGCCTGAACCTGGGTAAACTCTCTACGTCTCTGTGTTGCTTGCTTGATCTCCCCACCGAAGAGCTTGATGACCACCTCCCGGGTGAAGCATCTTCCAGCCTCCTTCACGCCCCGTGCCGAACCTAAAAAGGGGGTATCCTTCACTCCCGGTGTCTGTGATCCGAGACACGACAGATCCACTTTACAATTGCTTAAATATCCGGAATAAACTAGAATGCTTAAGCAAAGGACTAGACATTTTGATGTTGACATTAAACACAAAAACACATGTAGGGGACGAAATGACCTTTCACCAACCTCCCCCTCCCTACCACCCATACACTCGTAGATAAAAAAAATAAGAAGTCTTGATAATGATAAGAAAGATAAGGTTGGGGGTTTAATGTGTGTCAATAAATAATGAACCAAAATTAAGGAACCAAATTAACGTGAGCCAGAGTAATAACGAACCAAAAAATTTAAGGTGGAAGAGAAACATTGAACTAAATTTGAAAAAGAACAAAATTGGGTCAAACTAATTGAGTGAACCGCAGTAATAGTGAACAACGGAAAAATTAACAAGGTGAAAAGAAACTAAAATTTGGGTGAACCAGAAAATAGCATTGAACCAAAATGTTCGGTGAATCAAAAATAGTAATTAACTGAAAATAATAGTGAAATGGAAAGGAACCAAAAATAATATTGAACTAAAAATAATATTTAACAGGAAATGAACTAAATTTCGGGTGGACAGAAAATGCCGATTAACATAAAATAATAGTGAACTAAAAAGAAACAAAAATTCAGGTGAATTAATACTATACTAATCCAAAAATAATATTGAACAAAAAATAATAGAGAACCAGGAAGTAACTAAAATTTAGTTAAACCGAAATGAACAGAAAATGCCGTGAACCAGAAAGAAACATAAATTTGAGTGAACCAAAAATAATAATGAACCTAAAATACCGATGAACGGAAAATAATAGTGAACCAAAAATTAACTAAATTCGGGTGTTTCAAAAATTGTCCCCATTGTAAAAAAATGTTAAGAAGTAAAAAAATTCACACGGTTTAAGAAAATATGAAATGTTAACGGTTTGAAAAAATTGCCGGTTCAACAAAATGGTCTAAGGTTCGTAATTACCAAAAAAGAAAGGAAAATAAACGAGGAAAAAAATAAGCAAAAAAATACAAAAAAGAAACATAAACGGAAAAGAACAGAGACATAGAACGAAAGAAGGAAAAAATAAACGAAAAAAGAAAACAAGAGTACCGCAGGAGTGCTAGTTGGAACAGAAAATAATGTACTCCTCTGATTTATAAAAATATGAACTAAGAATCAGAGGGAGTATTACATATACTTGATACTGATTTTGCTAGAGGAGTACGACACACGAGGCTGCAACTTAACGCAACCATTCTGAATGAACCGTCGTGATTACTTTTTGGGCCGGTCCACTGTACACAATGTGTAGGCGAGTTAGGATACAGCTCGCATTAAACGATATACTCACCCCTCAAAAAAAAAAAATGTAAACGATATAGGAGTATATTGCTGGCGGAAAATTACAAAGACTTTATACTCCCTCTGATGTAAAAAGGGAGTATGTGAACAACTCCTCAATGTCCGTCCTCTAAAAAAAAACCTCCTCAATTTCCGTATGGGCTCACACCTCGGGCCTGCCTTTCTAGGCCCTGATCCTACCGAAATCACTATAAAAAGGATTCCATTTGTAAAGGGAGCGCAGCGGACCATCTCGTGTTAACAAGTGTCGTCTTTTTCTTCATGCGGTACCAACATTTGCCTGCATGTTTGCCAAGTGTCACAACCAGATTGAAAGTGGGGAGCAGGAGAGAGAAATGGACAACAGAGGAAGGAGAGCAGTTTTTTGCCTTTTATTTTTCAAAACCGAAAATTCAAAATGAAATATCTTGAGAACCGTTTATCCAAATTACGAACCGTTTTCACTTTTGAGCTCCTCGCGTCGAGATGTTCAAAACTAGATCCCATGTTGATAGGTTTTGACAAACTTTTTTTTTGTACATTCGGTTCTGTATAGTTCGTACAATCTGTTCTAAGTACTTTGTACAACCACTTCCATCTACTTTGTACATACTAAGTGTAGTCTTCTCTTTCATGCGGAGTGAGAGGATGAGAGAGAGGAATACGTGAGCTAGGAATGTAGTTTTTTCCTTTTATTTTTCAAATCTGAATTTTAAAAACGAAATATCTTGAGAACCGCTTATCCAAATTATGAACCGTTTTCACTTTTGAACTTCTCGCGTCGAGATCTTCAAAACTAGATCCCATGTTAATAGGTTTCGACGAACTTTTTTTGTACAACCTGTTATGTATAGTTGTACAATTGTGTCTGTGTAGTTGTACAACCCATGTTTGTATAAACTGTGTTTGCGTATAGTTGTACAACATGTGTCTGTACAATTTGTTTCTGTCTAGTTGTACAATCTGTGTCTGTACAAACTGTGTCTACATAGTTGTACAACATGTGTTTATATAGTTGTACAACTTGTGTCTGTACAACATGCTGGTTGTACAATTTCCGTCTGTTTAGTTGTAAAACCTTTGTTTGAACAATCTATGTCTGTCTAGTTGTACAACATGTGTTATGTAGTTGTACAACTTGTGTCTATTTAGTTATACAAATTATATTTGTTTAGTTGTACAAACGGTTAGTGTAACCTGTTAGTTGTACACCATGGCTGTATAGTCGCACATTTCAAAAAGTTTTTGTGTACACTCTCACTAGCTCGTGTTGTACGCCCGTAAACTAGCTCACCCGTCCGGTCGCTCCCGCTCGCTCGTTTCATGTACATCCCATTTTTCCTGCTTGTTGCCTCGAGGGTAGTTGTACCACGTCCACGACCTGGGGCATGCCGGGGATTTGTTTCCGCGTAGGAACGTACGCACGAGCTGGTGGCCGGCCGGCCGGTGTACGCAGCAGCGCGGGACCACAGCGGGGCCAAGGAATACACGCACACAAGGACGGGCAAGGCTAGCTTGCGCGCGCAAGGAAGTCTCCCGTCGCGCGGTTTCCGACAGCGCACGTGGCGGGTCCCACAGCGGACGGAGGAGGAAGAAGACCGCACGGAGGAAGAAGAGAAGGTCGCTCCCGACCCCGCACGGCGCCATCCCCGCCGTTCTTCTTCCTCCCTCCCTCGCGCCTCGCCGCAGCTCGCCGTTGCTCCCCCGCCACCACGTGCCGCCGGCCATGCCGCCTGCCACCGCCACCCGCGCCCGGCGCCGCTGCCGCGCCGCCTCGGCGCCCCGCCCACCTCCAACCGCCGCCCACCGCCGGTCCGCCGCCGTCCGACCTTCCCTCTAAAGCCCCCCACCAAGCTAAGCTTCTTCTACGGCGCCGGCACCCCCACCCCCCCCAAGTTAAGTTTATTGCTCACCTTCGCCGCCTCCGCCGCGGCCAGCCGCGTCTCCGGCGGCTCCGGCTCGCTCCATCCTCGACGGCGCCTCCTCCGCCGCAGCTCCCTCTGGTCGCAGCGGCGTCGTCGGTCGCCGCCTCATCACCGTCTCGTCGCGGGAGAGAGGAATTGGGAAAGGGGAGGAAGAAGAAGGTGGGGAGAGAAAACGTGGGTGGGACCCACCCACGTTGCCTACCGCATCAACGCGTCCGTCCCCACCACGCACGCGCTCGCTGCACGCGTTGCTCGCGCAACAGCTAGCCATCCTCCACAAGGACCAGGCGTGGTGCCTTGTTTGATCGCTCTTACAAGCGTGTTGCTTTGCTGCATGTGCACGTCACTATCATTTTGTCCAGAGGCAGTAATCAAATTTAATTTTGCCACTTCAAATAGGACCACCACGTGGCGGCAGCAGAGACACGCACGGATGTGCAGCTCGCCCTTCGCGAAGGGAACCTCTATGTAAGGATACCCTGATCATACAGTTGGTTCGTATAGCTTCTTAAGCGAAGCCGAAGCCTTGTCGCACGAATTCGAGGGAAAAGCCCACATACAACGACTGCGCTGGAAACGGTGCTTATTTTCTGGAAACTCTCGAATTTTTAGTCCCACCTCGAGTCCGGATGGCACCCGCCGGGTTCGGGTGCGGGTTTGACATCCCCATACCCGCACCCGCACCCTTCACCCGCCCCCGCCACCCGCACCCGCACCCGCCGGCGGGTACAGGATTTCCCCATACCCGCCACCCGACGGGTACCCGCCACCCGACGGGTACCCGCCAATTTCGTGCTGACAGCAAAATGCCAGTTTTTGCACAATTTCAGCATCATATGACAGCAAGTTTCAGCAGCATATAACATCAATTTTCAGCAACAAAATGACAGTAATTTTAAGCAACAAATTGATAGCAATATTCGTACAAGTTGACAGCAAAATATTCAGCAACAATTCAACTACAAGTTCAAGGAATCAAACAAGTTCACAAACAACTCAACAAATAGTACACCAAATCATACAAGTCTTACATGTCCAGCAACAAACACAAATGAATCATGACAACAAATACATTTAAGACAAAGAAGCTCCATTGCTCCATCTCCATCAAGCTTGAAGCTCCGCTGCTCTCATATGGCTGTCAAGTCATGCATGAGTCCTCAATCCTCATTCTCTTGTGTGTCTTGGAGACAAGTCCAGAAGCTGCCTTCACCCATATGAGCATCTACAAGAAACAAATTTGCATTAGTTACTCACAAGCATAAGTAAGAATAGACATAAGAAATCAATGATAGAAAATGCATCATTTTACTCACCTTTGTACTTGTTTCTAAGCCAATTCTGATAGCACATCAAAACCTCAAGCATTTTAGAAGTGAGGCGGCTCCTATGTTCATTCACTATTCTGCCACTCATACTAAACGCAGATTCTGAAGCAACCGTTGTGACTGGAATAGCAAATACATCTCTTGCCAGCTTCCTTAGTGTTGGGTACCTTGTACCAGCCACTTTCCACCAGTCCAATACATCAAATTTTTCAGTAAATGGTGCTAAGTCATCAGCCAAGTAATGCTCTATCTCACCTTGAACTCTAGCTGCTGCAGGCCTTTGTTGTGCTACAATGTCATGGAAGAAAGACATAATGGCAGGAACTGGCGTTGAAGGCAAAGAAGGATCTGCAGTGGACTGATTTTCATCTTCTTCCACTTCATACTCTTTGATCAATTTTTGGAGGTTCTCAACAACAGCATCAACCTTGCAAATGCATTCATAAGAGGCTGGCTCAATGCCATGCAGCATCGCATAACATGCAACCAACATCTGCCTCTTATATCTAGGGTCAAGTAGAGTAGCTATGCCCATTAGCCCTTGGATATCACTCCAATACTTATCAAACTTTTCTGTCATTAATTCACACATCGCTTTGATAGTCAAATCCTTAGAGTTTGTCCACTGCCTAATTTTATTCTTGATTTCACATATCTTAGGAAAGAATACATTGGCAGTGACATAATCTCTACCAGAGAACAATGTGGTTATCTCATAGAAAACACTAAGCCTGGGTACAATATCAGCAGCAAAGTCCCATTCAGCAGGAGTAGGCAAGTTCGCATATTGCTTGTCTACTGCTTTGGCTCTTTCGAAGACAGCTCTATAGGGCAAAGCTACGCTAAGCATAATGTAGACAGAATTCCACCTAGTCTTACAATCTAGTCTCATAGCGTTTGTGATTTTTACTTTCTTGTACCTAGCCATCTCCTCAAATTTCTCAACTCTTTTGGCTGAGGCAGTCCAATATCCAACACTTTCTCTAATATTGTGTGTAGCAGATTTCATTGCATCTAATCCATCTTTTACTATGAGATTTAAGATATGAGCACAACATCGCATGTGAAGCATTGTACCTTCTAAGGGAAGTTTCGACTTCCCTATTTTCCCAATCAAAGTATCAATTGCCTTGTCATTCGATGTGCAATTGTCAACAGTCACAGTCATCAATTTCTCATCCAAATTCCATTGCATCAATGTTTCATGGAGCTGTTCAGCTATAACATCTCCGGTATGTGGTGCTGGCACATATATGAACCTATAACAAGATAAAAGAAAGCAAATCAGCAGCAATAAACACTATAAACAGCAGCTATAAACACTATAAACAGCAGCTATAAACTATTAAAAACAACATATAAACAGCAGTTATAAATAAATATAAACAGCAGCTATAAATAAATATAAACAGCAGCTATAAACACATATAAACAACATATAAACATCAGCTATAACTAAATATAAACAACAGCTATAAACACATATAAACAACATATAAACAACATATAAACAGCCGCTATAAATAACACACATAACAGCAGCAATATACCCCATAAGAATACTTCGCAGCTTCCATGATTCATCGATAAAATGACCGTGACAGCCATGTACCCCTTCTTTTGGCTGTCAGCTGTCCACATATCAGTGGTGACAGCCACCCTAGACTGCAGCATTGTCATGTACTCAATTGCCTTGGCTTTTTCCTTGTCATGCCTTGCTATTATATCCTGCCTACAAAGCAAAATACAAAGATTAGCTCATCATACAAAGCAAAACTGAAGACAATGGCAGGTATAAATAATGCATGAACAAACACAAACCTGATAGTGTTTCGTGTATGCAGATGGAAGAGTGGCTGTAGTGCACCAACAAACCTCCTAAATCCAGCGTGGTCAACAATACTCAATGGGTAGTCATGCAGCACTATCATGTTACCAAGCTCTTCTCTAGCAGTATTTTGATCAAATGTATAGGTCTCTACATTCACCTTCCCATCAGCTTGGGCAGTCACCCTCAATGAAGACTGACTCAATGATTTTCCGCTCTTGCTATTCAACTTCAATTGTCTTAGAGTACATATTTTCAGATGGTCAGCCAGATGTTTAGTACCACTCTTGGATCCTGCACTAAGCGCCTTGTGACAGTAGTTGCAAATGCCTTTCCATTCTCCATTCACATATTCCTTCTTCATCTCAAGCCACACTTTAGAAGTTAGCCTGCGTGACGCTCCTCTAGCTGCTGCTGCAGCATTCACCTCCGCCACTTCATCTTCATCATCCGAAATTTCATTCACTGATCCGGATGGGGCTTGGCTACTACAGCTTGTATGACTGCATGAAATGAATAACATATTCAGTTGCTAAATTAAATAAAAAACAGTAGCTAACACAAACTATTCTCAAACAGCAGCTATCACTAGCACTAACAGCAGCTAATACTACCTAACATTTGCATTTTTGTTCATCTAAAAGTGTACATGTATAACAGCAGCTTAAATCTATAACAAAAACTGAATTTATAAATGTATAACAGCTAAATCTCTGCATTTTCGTTCATCAAAATATGTAAAATAAATCATCTATGCGCCTAAACAATAGCTACACTAGCTAAATCATCTCTGCATCTAACCAACAACAGCTAGATCGTCTCTGCATCTAACCAACAAGGCAACAACAGCTGCATCTAACCAGCAACAGCTAAATCTTCTCTGAATCTAACCAACAAGAACACGTACACTGGAGATTTTGCCTTCTGTTGCCGCTTGTCGCCGGCGGCCCCGTTCTTGGCCTTCTTCTGGACTGGGCGGTCGCCGTCGGAGGAAGAAGCCACTGGTGTACGCGCCCTCTTCCGGCCGCTGCCCATCGGCGGCAATCCCCACGCGCGCCCCTCTTGGAGCTCGCCGCGCCCAGATAGAAGCCGAGGCGTGCTCCGCCTCCCGCCGGCGGCATCTGGAGGGCCGCCGCATCCACAGCCAGAGTCGCCGTCGCTTCGAGCCCCTCGACCTCGTCCTGCCCCTCGGCCTCCACTGGGCTCTCGCCGGAGTCGCCGGAGTCGCCGTCGCTGGGAGCGACAGGATCCATCCTGGCCTCCTCCGTTGCGGGCGGGACTCGGGAGGGAGAGGAGTTGGCTGTTGGCGGCGGGCGCTGGGAGCCTGGGACTCGGGAGGGAGAGAACAGAGAAGTTGGCGGCGGGGGCTGGGACTCGGGAGGGAGAGGAGCGAATGCGATGCTGGGTGGGGTTGGGGATGTGGGGTGAGGGAAAGATGCGCTGCCACGCTGGGCCGCTGGGGTTAGGGTTTCCAGCCTACTCACTGACAGGTGGGGTCAATCGGGTATGCGGGTTAAAGGGTATGGGTTTGGCACCCCCATACCCGCACCTGCTATACCCGATGGGTATGACATCTTCCTGCTAACTACACCCGCGGGTTTTTTTCTATACCATACCCTCCCCATTTAAGACGGGTACCCATCGGGTATCGGGTTTACGGGTACCCATTGTCATCCGGAACCTCGAGCAGCCGAGCATGTTTGTCCCAGTTTAAATAGAGCTGGACTGGATTGTTAGCGTGCCTCAATGACATTGTTGAATTGAGAGCACATCCGATCACACGACTCGCTCGTGCATGTGTGGCCCGCACAACGTAGCAACCCAAATGGAAATCATTGGCTAATTCGATCTGCTGATCTGCTTGCTCACTTGTTCGGCAGATGCTAGAAGGTAGATCAACATTGCAGCGTATGACACATATACGCCTGGCACCACTTTTTTTAGGACAGGTGGCTTGCTGAGTGGTTATAGAAAAAAGGTAGCATGGCAAACCTTTCGTACATGGCAGTTTTCTCAAGAGTCGCATAATAATAGAAAGAGTGTCAAACTCACCAATACAAAACAGTTCCATAATTTGCAAATAGCTACACTACGTCAGTGGCGTTACAAGTATAAAATTTCCCTCCGTTCTGAAATACTTGACTTTCATTTGTCTACATATAGATGTATCTACACAATAAAAGATGTCTAAATACATTCGTATGTAAACAAATGAAAGTCATCTATTTTAAAACGGAGGGAGTAAGAGTCTAAGATCATTGGACACCACAAGATCAATCACACGGACCGACACCATTATTATTCCTCAACAACATCCCCTTGTTTAAGGAAAAACCAATGAAGCAGCTTCAAATACAAGATACAAAAGGCGGTCTCCTAAAGAAAAGGACAAAATAAGGTAGCAGCAAATGTTGTACTGGATGCCTAAAGCTGTAAGGTATGCAATTAATTGAGTTAAAAGCAAGTTTTCTGGCTACTTTAGCGGGATTCTGTAGTACATTTACTTAATCCCTACTGGTTGTGCTCCTAAACTAAAGACCAAATTTATATCCTATGGATTCATTATTTCCATGTCCGTCTCAGTTTATTAGCAATATTTGTTTTTAGTAAATTCTGTTAAAGATGGAAAGGAATATTTTTAACTCAGAATGATCAATTTAAATAAGAATATTGCATGGTTTAAGATATTTCATTTAGCATGATGTTTGCACTTTGAAAAACATGTCAGAGATTTTTTCGGTATTTTCAAAGTTTACTTGATGGCCAATTAAATTGAATTCGATCACTCCCCTCATTTTAGGTGGCTCCCAATGAATTTGACGGAGTTCACTTGGCCAAATAGGTTTTATGTATAGGGAAAGTCAAAACGGAGGTCGAGCTACATGTAGAGCTTTATTTTTCAAATTTCAAAAACCACATTTTAAAGTTTCAAAAAAATCTAAAAAAATCCTGAATGTAGATAATAGTCCATCCTACCAACGAGCAAAATGTCAACCCAAACTAATTCACATTCTTGGTTATACAAAATAACAATATCTGTTAGATTTTGTAGAGTTGAAATTTTACACTGTTCACTACTTTCAAATTCAGATTTTATTATTTTTACACAACTCAAAATAAAAAAAACATTTCTAGTTGAGATTTTACACGTTGGTAGAATACAACATCATATACATACAAGATTTTTTCCAGATTTTTGGAAATTCTAAAATATGATTTTTGATTTTTTTTTTAAATAAGGAGCTACGTGTAGCTCGACCTCGATATCACCGCTCTCGTATACTATAAAGTCAAAGCGAAGGCCGAGTTACATGTAGCTCTTTACTTTTCAAAGTCAAAAAATCTGCAAAAAATCCTGGAGGTAGATAATAGTGCATCATACCCACTTGCAAAATGTCAACTCAAAATAATTCATATGGTCTACACAAAAATAACAAAATATCTGTACTTGAAATTTTGCACAGTTCGCTACATTCAAATTCAGATTTTTGTTATTTTACATAGCCCGAAATACAACATATTTCCAATTGAGATTTTACACATCGGTAGAATACAACATCATCTACATATACGGATGCGCGGGGCCATTAGTGAAAAAGAAAGTGCTCCATGGTAAAATTGCTTTGCCACATAGGTCCAGGTTAGTAGGTTAATATGTATTACCAAAACTCAACATAATGTCCTTGTCGAAAACAAGCAGAGCCACCCGCTGTGTGGAATCCTTTGGTACAAAACGGCCCCAACGGGTAGTGGGTCTAAATGCACCCATTACGTAGTTTATTTTTGGTTTTTTTTCAGAATGTTAAAAAATTCCAGAAACAAATCCGGATGTACATTACAGCGTGATGTGTTAGCACAAAAATTGGCATGGTGAAAAAACTTTTTTAGCAACCTGTACAAAAAAGACAAAATTATGACACGTATATATACATTTCGGTATGTCCGAATTTGTCTTTTTTGCACAGGTTGCAAAAACAGTTTTTTCTTCGCGTAACTTTTTTGTGCTGACTTGAAATGTGTTGGACTACATGCAATTTTTTTTTTGAATTTTTTGACATTTGGAAAAAAAAAATTTGGGTCTGCACCCACTACCCAAATCGCCACCTCCTGCAAGGGATATTCACAAGCCCTTTTGCAAGCTGCTCTCAGCGTTGGTCGCCTCTCTGAGTCATTGACATGTGATGTGCCAACTGCTATCTGTAGACTGTACCCTGTCCTAGTTCTGGGGATACTCACACCCAGACACCCAGTGAAACTCGTTGATAGGCAAGCCACTACCAGTGTGACTGTGTGAGCAGAGCAGTTAAAAAAGTTTGCGCGCCTCTTGCGTGTGCCAACAACCGTGTCTGCTCTCTCCATGCGTACCTAGTAGCTAGTACCAGCGCCCTCTTGTATTTCTGTTGCGGTGCTGCAACTGGCCGCTCATCTGCTCTCTCAGTCACAGGCCCTTGTCTCTTACTCCAGTGCAATAGTGCATCATGGCCGGAGCACGACCGTCCAGCAGCCTCTGGTCGCTGGTGAAGACTGGCTACGCCGCCCTGCTCGGCGCCCACTTCCCCATCCGCTCCACCGGCCTCGCCATAGCTTGCGGGGGTCCGGCCATGCTTCCCACCTTCGAGTCCAAGCCAGGTGATCTCCTGCTGGTGGACCGCCGTCGCCTAAACTGGTTCCGCGGCGACGTCGTCCTCTTCCGGTACGTAGTAAGCCTTTCTGTCTATCAGGCGGTCATAATCATATACAGTGCAATGCATAGACAGAGTAGCTATTGGAGGCTGAATGAGCGGTTTGCAGGAGGCGCCAGGACGACGACTTCTTTCACGGGGTTATCAGCAGGCTGATCGGGCTTCCCGGCGACCTTGTCCGGCTCCGGGGGACGAGGGTGGTCCGGGAGGTCCCGGAGGGCCACTGCTGGGTGGAAGGCGACAACCCCAGGGAAAGCATGGACTCAAGAATGTATGGCCCTGTAAGTAGATCAAAATAAGTTCCAGCTTCCAAGGCCTAGCTAGTATTTTGGTCCTTCTTCCCGCTCTTTGTAACGAGCATATCAATAATTTTTTGTACCTGCAATTCTGCGTGCAGGTTCCGATTGATCTGTTGGAGGGGACGGTCACACACAGTCTGGCCGCCTCGCAGGGTGGGTGCAGTCCCCGGTAGGATCCCAGAAGAAAGGGTTAGGCTGCTCATCGACCCAGCTGGTTCTGTAGAGGAAGCCACAGATTAGGTTGTCTCGGAGATTCCATTGCGCCCCATAGCAAGAGCATAGGTCCACGCTTCGGTCCTCGAGGAGTCCCATCCTCGGTCTCGACAGCTCGGTCGATCTTAGATTCTGTAGGATCCCAGCAAGAAGAGTTAGGCCGCAGAGAATGTAATTTCGTTTACCTCCGTTAGGTTTACTATCGAACAATCTTGTGGGTGAATCTTGGTTTTTAGTTCACCATTGGATGATCGAAGCCTGGAGCTGTAATCTACTATGTGCTGTCAAATAGTCATTGGCAGCCATTTCCATTGATAATGTGGTCGTTGAATATTTCGTGCCTAGTCAGATTAATATGATGCAGTGCTGAAATATTTAGTTAACTACAGAGGAAAATAGTTGCCATCTTATCTTTGCACCTTATTTTTTTCAATAAGCGCACTTTGTTGAACTCAAAATTTAGCATCACGGTAATACAATTCGTAAGAGCTTACACCCGACCTCTGCATATTAAGATGTACGCAGTCGCATAAATAAAACGAAAAAAGACACAAGACAAGTGTATGGGAAACTCGTAACGTCTAAGACGATTGAGGGCTGATACGTAGACTATGTTGCCAATCATGAGGGATAAAAATATCCCTCACCGTCTGCTCATACAGTTTACTGATCTCAGTAAAAAAGGTATATGTTCTCCATATGTGTACACAAGAAAATGACATGCAAACGAGTAGAATTCTAACCATAAAGCGGCCAAATGACGACACACGCTCCCACGGTCCCATTCTAACGAGTTTTATATTTGTTATCTATTCCATGTAATGAGTTGTCAAATATGTTTGCAACACTATGTAGCGGGTACAAGTTAGAACCCATTTGGATCACTGACCATATAAAACGTGCGAACTTGCACTGAAAAAAATAAATATTTAATTGTCTCATCATCGTGACAAAATCCAAACCGTGAATTTCCTTGCCAACTATGTTTTGCTAGTTATCCTTGGTAAGTATTACACCTTTGCAAATGTACCACGCGAAATTTTAAATTTTTAGGGGCACCTAAATTTTTATGTTTTTTTTGTAATTATCTACTGGAACTTGTGAATGAAGGAGTGCTATGTATATAGAATCTAATGATAATTTAAGATTCTCATACAGATTCCACCGAAATTCGTTAGTTTCTTGCAATAATTGAACAATTACCAACCGTCTAAGAAGAGTGTTCCATGCCGCAAGCCTGGGTCTAACTAAATCTTGCATGAATGTCACATTTGGTGGAGATGTCTCCAAAAGCGTACCGATTGTGTCGCTCTTGTGACAGGAAATATTGTAAAGAGTTGGATATTATTCTTGGAGGGTGGTCTTTCCTAACCATTTATCCTCTCGAATCTAATTTCTGAGTTGTCATTGATAGTAAAAGATCGAAACCGGAAGAAATATTTCTTATTTGCCATTAGACTAGCCCAAAAGTGAGAGTACCATGGTTTTTGATACACTTAGGATAACATATTTGAGTCTATAAACTTTCTTATTAGAAGACTTTGCCAAACCCGTCCTCGGTAAGAAAATTAAAAGCCATTTACCAAGGAGGGCTGAATTTTTAATCTCTAGGTCAACAATACCAAACCCGCCCCGCGAAATTTTGGACGACAAACCAGTCCCATCTAGTTAGGCGGTATTTCGTATTTTCATTTGCCTGCCAACGAATCCTGATCAGATTTAATCCAATCTGTGAGAACCCTATTTGACAACTAGAAGAAAGATATCATACACTATACCCTATTGCTTAGAATTTAATTAATGGGAACCGATCTTCCGCTGACAAAAAGAATTTTCCTTTCCAACTACTAAGTCTCTCAAGGCACTCCTCCACTTGTTTCCATTCGGAATTTGTTAGTCCCACTGGCCTGCTCATCTGAGTGACCGCGTCTTGAGCTTTCTCAAAACAAAACAATTCACTCTTATTAAAATTAATATTGAGCCCCGATAGCTGCTCGAACACTAACAATATTAATGCTGGTTTCAGAACCAAACGTGCATCTCTTAAATTACTAATTTGAGATTAGCATTTATGCTGGTAAGCACTCTGCTAAAACCGGCACACATAGTATATGGTCTTGCAAGTTTGCATAAGTAGCATCAATCAGAAAGAATGGCCTTAGCTAAAATAAACCGCACTACGAGGTGTCAAGATAAATTATATAATTGACGGGATCTCAAATAATATTGAATGAGATCGGTGGGGTGGGGCGGGAACGTGGGGATAATATCGATCGTGGCAGCTTCACCGAGTTTGTCCCGAGTCGGATTGGTAATTCGGTCCACTTTTGCGGTAACCCAACATGGCAGGAGGCGGAAACCGATCGAACGTTATTTCTCCAACATAGTGCGGCGTTTTCTACAAGGAATATCTCTCTACAGATATGAGTGGACGACTCTGTTAACGTTGTGTGAGTCTTCGTTCTCTCCTCCGGAGATGCGACGACGATCAAATAAGCTGTGACGGATTCAGATAAAGAATGTTCTGCTTGTGGAATTAGATGTGTTTTTAAGTTTTCTCTGCTTACTCTTCTAATTGTGAGGACAACTCTTCTAACTCTGAATGCGTAGTTTGTAATCTTTGTTATTGGTTAACATGATTAAGATGTCAGCCTAGTTTTTCCTGTCAAACGAGAATTACGAGATTTTTTTACCAGATGTATATGCTGCTCTATGCAATACGCGTACGAGTCTGTGATCCACTTTTTATTTCAGGGAAAGACTCTTTGATTCACGTATAGGCTGATACTTCCTCTCTAGCCCATGATTGTACAGCGGGCCTCTAGCTTGTTAGGAGAGGGCAAAGACCTATCGCACGGACTCGTAAGAGAGGGAAAGCCCACGCCACTACAGGAAAACGATAAGTTGCCTACGGCCCAAGGCCGTCGGCGTAGGCATAAATGCCGTCGGCATACATGTATGCCGACGGCACAAATGTATGCCGACGGCCTTTGCCGTCGTCTTTTGCTCCCTCGGCATACAAAGGAAAAGCCGTCGGCATATAATTGCTGTCGGCATATACCGTGTATGCCGACGGTCTATGTTAGCTGTCGGCAACAATTGGCCGTCGGCAAACAAAAACGCCTGACGGCCGTCTAACGTATGCCGACGGCAAAAGCTGTAGGCAAACATTCCACGTGTTAGTATCTTGTACATTCTGGGTGAGATATGCCGACGGCTATACGAAGGAAATGCCTACGGCAGAAGCTGTAGGCATACATTATAGGGTATGCCGACGACAAACGTTGTAGGCATACAATCCACGTGTCGAACTGTGGTACATTTTTGGCGAGATACGCCGACGGCTACGAGAAAGAAATACCTACGGCCAGGCCAAAGTTGTAGGCATATAACAAGGGTATGCCAACAGCGTATTAGCGACGTACGCCAACGGCCACGCGAAAGAATTGCCTACGGCAAAGCTGTAGGCATATATTTTATGTATGCCGACGAATTGTGTCGTAGGCATATAGGCCACGTGGCCGTATCTGGTGCAATATGGGAATTCCTATGCCTACGGCATACATATTCAGAAATTTGTTTTCCCAGCTCCTATTTTTGGTTCGTTCCAGCAACAGCAGCTTATAAATGATATATATAGCAGTTTTTTCCCAGATTCACACACACATCATCTTCATCAAGAATTCAGGCACATACACACATTTAATCATATACAAATCCATTCCATCCCATAATTGAAACATAAAAGATAGCACACAAGCACAAATAGTTCAGATACATATTGCTATACATAGATAGCTTAACTGACATAGATAGCACACAAGATAGAATCCATTCCATCCCATCTTCATCAAGCAGTTCGATACATGTCCAAACGATCACTTAACTGACATGTTTGACACTACCAAGCACAAACCGGTAAACAACGGAGTCTAAGCACCGCAAAGACATGAAGTCCACCACCGTGAGCATGCATCAACACTATAATAAGGAGAACCGTTTATTAGCATGGCGACATGTGCAAGTATAATTTTGACACAAGTGTTGAAGGAACTAACCGGCTCATCATCGGGACAACGGGACGAGGTGGGCGTAGAGCCAGTGTGGCCTTGATGAATTGGGTTTTCAGCAATCCCTGATTCGGGAGCACGAGCAGAGTTAGTACCAGCAAAGAAAGTGTTGGATCCCGAGGTTCCCTACAAGTTGGACCAAAGATATAGTATCCTATGTGATGGACACAAATTATGCAATTGAGTATATTGTGAAGAAACCAATTTACCGGAGTCTCAAATCCTCCACGTGCGAAGAAATCTTGCAATGATGGTGGGTTATGTGGGAAGGGTGGAACTCGTATCGCGGGTGGGAACTGAGGCAGCGGAGTCCCATTAACATGTAGATCAGCAATCGCCTGCACGTTTAGTTTAGGTGATGTCATGTGTCACGAAGACAAACGCTAAAATTGGTGACCATCGCATAACATTTTCCAAGAATAAATGAATCCACAAGATAATAAACAAGATCATCTATGACACTACCACTATATGTTATTTTGCACTATGTTACTAGAAAATTAAATGCCTCTGGACGTGCAATAGATAAATGACTCTGGACATGCAACTATGTTACTAGAAAATTAAATGGATTGCTCACATTCCTGTATGAAATATCTGCTGCAAAAGATAAGGAGGAGAGGATTTCACCAGATAAAGGAGGAGAGGATCCCTTGTGTGCAGTGTATATTAGCTAGATAAAGGCTCTTGATTCTCAGTGTTCATCACATAAGGAGGAGAGGATCTCACCAGGCAGCTGCAGGTTTGGTGAGGTGACCGGCAGCAGCATGACGAAGTCGTGGCCGGCTCCCTCAACAACTCATCATCCCTGGAAGATGTAGTGCAGGAGGAAAAAATTAGCAAAAGAGCAAATAAATAGAATTATCACCAGCTATTGGTATCAGGTATCAAGAAGCTCTGAGCAGCAAATACTATCATAAACAAGTTGTCATGTTTCTCTTTGGTATCCCATATCATCAAGAACTAAGGTGTATATATTTATATATCAAAATGTCATCATAGAGGAACCTAGACATTTTGGTGTGGGTATTGTTGTACCACATCAATACCAGGAAATAATCCAAGCCAGTTTCACTATGAAGTTATGATAAAATGTAGAGAAACAGATTACATTAGGCACTGCAGGTACTTGTATAATAATTGATTAAAAACAAACTGATGGCGTAAGGCATGAAAAAGATACTAACTGATAAAGATTGTCAGGCTATTTGTTGCACAACACGTGCACATGAGCATATATTTGGTAACCAAACCAGCAGCGGTATCTCTATATCCACAGAAGCAATATGAAAACTAACTAAGATGATGATAACCAGGGGTAGCTAGCCATCAAATCGAACCACTCATAAAATCATGAAAAGCCAAAGCCTGGGCATTATACCATCGCTATGACTCGATGGCCGTATCACAGTAGAGCCATGGAGTGTTCCTGGAGGCTGCCTTGCTAGTGTTGGTGCAGGCGTTGGCATGGGCATGACGGATGGCAGCAGCAGCAAGTTTATTCATCTTTTTAACGGAGAGAGATGCTGCTGCATAAAGACACAAGGATTAATTTCTGCTGCATAAAGACACAAGGATTAATTTCTGCTGCACTTCAAGATTGAGGCATGAAAAGATAGTAATTGATCAAGATTGACATGTTTGCTGCTGCACAACACATGCACGCGAGCATGAATCCGACCAAAGGAATGAGCGAGATTGGAGAGCATTACAAGCAGTAGCAAATTGGAAATGAGGATGGTTGGAGGTTACCCCGTGTGGCCGTACGTTGAGTGTCGATGGTGGTGTTGGTCGAAGTCCACGGCGGAGCAGCAGGAGGAGGAGGCCGGTGGCGGCGACATGGTCGTGGTGGCCGGCAGCAGCGGCAGGTCGGGGAAGAGCCTCTCCGGGAGACCACCTCGGACACCTGCAAAAGAAAGAGAGAGAGAAGCAGATTAGATTTCTCCATGGCCAGACTTGGTAGGATCCCAACCCTCCTTCCAAATCGGCCCCTTTGTGACCCAATCGAGAGCAGGTACGATGGATTTAGGCAGTATAAATAGCAGGTCCTGCCGGCGGCCGCAACAGATCTGGAAAACGCCGTGAGCGGCAGGTCGGGGAAGAGCAGAGGAACGGCGGCGGCGCTCTCGCACGAGATGGGGAGTGGAGGGAATAGGGTAGCTCTTCCTCGCGCTTGCTGTGGTTGGCCGTCGCGGAGGTGGATCACTGGTTGCCGCCATTGGTGCATCCCAGTCGATTTCAGGGGCTTTGCCGGTCGACGCTTGTGTGGGTGGCGGCGTCTGAGGTGGTGGCTGGGTGTGCGGGTGGAGAGAGAAAGGGGATCCAGTGGAGGGAGAGGCGGCGCTGGGAGAGTGAGAAGATATGATAGGGTTTGGGGAGAAGATGAACATTCGCGGAGGCGACGGGCTGCTTATATTCCAGACGCGCGCGCTCTTTGCCGTTCGATCGACATCGGACGGCCCTCAGTGCTCCAACACCCGTCCAGCGGGCCTAAGGCCCAGGAGAGGAGCAGCGGCTGGACCAGTTTTGGCCCATTTCGGCAGAATAGTAATGAAAGAAAAACAAATGTATTGTCTAAAATAATTAAGTGTTGGTGCTTAAATTTTTGTTAAATAAAAAAAACCATTTAAAAAAATATAATACCATATTTAGGTCACATATGATGACGCTACGTGAAGGTTTTCCATTTTTTTGATTTTTTTGAATTTCGTATGCTCATTTGAAAATCTAGTCGAAGTCGTGGCCGTTACCGTTCGTGTCTAGTGTTTGAATCATGTGGATATTTTGATGTATCTCTGATAAAATGGATACTTGTGAATCTAGAAATGAAATTTCGGAAAAATAACGGGCAAGCTATGTGGTAGCTGCAGTTTAAAATGTAGCAGTTTCCATCTGAATCGGCAGGAAGCCGTTTAAATGGCCGGAAATAGCTAGAAAGGTCAGAAATGCATGTCTTTTGGTTATTGTACATGAAATGATGTCTACTTTGTGGAAATAATTTATCGGTGCTATTTTGGATGATTTTCTCGGTAGCCGCCTCACAAATAACGCTATTTTAAGCACTTGAAAAATGGAAAGTGGGTTTTCTTGTCAAGCATGCCGAAATATTTGTTCGACAACATTGCTTGTCATCCCAATATGAGAACATGTCCCAATTTTGGGCACATTTGGGCAAACTATGTCACGAATGTGGTCAAAACATTGGTTATTTGTGTTGAAAGTTATGAATGTTCGTTCATGATAGTAAGTTTCTGAGAACACTTTTCCACTAAAACTTTCGCAATGCAAGTTTATATTTTTTTATGGTAACTAGGCCACATATGATGACGATGCGTGATGGTTTTCCATTTTTTTTATTTTTTTTTTGAATTTCGTATGCTCATTTGAAAATCTGGTAGAAGTCGTGGTCATGACCGTTCATGTCTAGTGTTTGAATCATGTGGATATTTTGATGTATCTCTGATGAAATGGATACTTGTGAACCTAGAAATGAAATTTCGGAAAAATAACGGGCAAGCTATGTGGTAGCTGCAGTTCAAAATCTAGCTGTTTCCAACTGAATCGGCAGGAAACCGTTTAAATGGCCAGAAATAGGTAGAGAGGTCGGAAATGCATGTCTTTTGGTTGCGACGGAGATAGAGCTGGGAGGGGGCGGATGGACGGGGTGGGTGGCGGCGGGCGGATTGGGTCGGGGTGGGCGCGCAGGACCTAAAACTTGTCGATGCACAATCCCAGTCGGGCTCTCTCACATATGCTTCGATCTAGGGCACGGACGACCGGGGTCGAACTGGCAGGTCTATGCCGACGGCCAGAATAGGGCGGCCGTCGGCATTCTTGTTTTTTTTTTTGAAAAATAAATATTCTTTACTAAACTTTTCTGTCTAGCCCCATAAATATTCTTTACTAAAAATTTCCATCTACCCCCATAAATTTTGACTAACTTTTCAGCCTACCTTGATGGAACCACATAGCTTTTGGTGGGATTCCGACGCTCCGAAGGCCCGCTTCGGCGAAACCCTGACCCCGATGGAAAAAGTCAAACCTTTTCGTCTACCCCATTAACCGGAGTCGAAAGAGGGTAGCCCCGTGGAATTTTTTGCTCGGTTGTGTTAGGGCAGGCCATAGGAACGTGGTAAACCAAAATCTAACACAATCCTTTATAAGATTCCCTCCGGTTCGCCCGCAGGGGAGTTCCGAGCTCTAAGTGCTGAATCTCGCAAGGGAGAAAGTGACGCCGGTGAAGCCGGTCACACCCGGGAGTAGGATACTGGACATTTCCAACTCCCAACACACTTGTATACATATGGTATGGAACCACATAGCTTTTGGTGGGATTCCGACGCTCCGAAGGCCCGCTTCGGCGAAACCCTGGCCCCGCTGGATAAAGTCAAACCTTTTCATCTACCCCATTGACCGGAGTCGAAAGGGGGTAGCGCTGTGGAATGCACCTATGCCGACGGCCATGTATATACCGACGGTTGTTTAGAAAAGCTGTAGGCATATAGGGGGCACCGGCAGGTTTGGTAACGGCGACATGCACCTATGCCGACGGCCATGTATACACCGACGGCTGTTTAGAAAAGCTGTAGGCATATAGGGGGCACCGGCAGGTTTGGTAACGGCGACATGCACCTATGCCGACGGCCATGTATATACCGACGGCTGGTTAGTAAAGCTGTAGGCATACATGATGTATGCCGACGGCCTTAAGTATGCCGACGACATTTCAGGAAAGCCGTAGGCATATATGTTGTATGCCGACGGCCATATGTATGCCTACGGTTTTCGTATGGCCGTAGGCATACCGTCCTGTATGCCGACGGCCCCGATAAATAGCCGTCGGCGTACAGTTTGCCGTAGGCAACTTATCGTTTTCCTGTAGTGGCGCAGAACAACACGCTGGTTTCTCTAGAGAGTTTCGAATTATAGTCCCACATCGAGGAGCCTAGCACGCGTGTCCCAGCTTAAATTAGAGCCGGACTGTCTAGGAAATGTGCCAAAAGAGAGCACATCCACAACACGACATTGCTCGTGCATGTGCGGTCCGCACAACGTAGCACCCCAATTGGAAAATGAAGAATGAATCCGATCGCCCAGTCAATGAGGCAACTCGATTGGTAGATCAACTTTGCAGCGTATGACATATGCGCCTGGTACCACTTTTTTTCTTTCTTTTTCTTTTTTACGCGCTCTCGAGTAATTTAAGATGGAAAATCTGATTCTATCTTGTACCATAATAAATAACAGAACTAGGAACTGTTGGAATTTGGTGGACTTATACTTGGGGCACAACCTAAAGCCAACTAAATTTTGAAATTCTCATTTGATCCATTCATGGTTGGCTGTGTGTGAATAACTAAAGTTTAGTCCCACGTTGCTAGTTTAGAGAGAGTTGCACCACCTTATATATATAGTGATCTCTTCTAGCACTTGTATGAGAATGCGAATAGGAGAGCCTCTCGCTCACTCCTTCTCCATGCTTGCCTCGACTCGCCTCGCCCACGCCACGCCACGCCACGTTCGGGTTTCAGGAATGAGCCGAGCCGATACCTATATTTTTTATGTTCGGGAAAATTTAATGAGTCATTAATTTTTAATACACAACACATGGTCTCTCACCGTTCCACTTCCAGAACCTTGCGCCGCCATCTTCCAAGTCTTCTCCATCTCATCTCCCGGCGTGCACCGGTTGAAAGGACAATAGGGCACCAGAACATCGCCTCTTGTGATCCTGTACGGGAGAGGGGCGATAAGGTTTTTGGGAGCGCACTCACGCGACTACTGGCAGCGATTACTTCCCCGACATCGTCAACCTCTTCATCGACGACCGACGTCGCCGCCAACGGTTCAGCTCATGCCGCACCGTATGTTACTCCGTCCTCTCTGTTCGAGATCATGCTACAGTTTATGTTCTTAGCATTCATAAATTCCTTATATATATAACATGAACATCTTATCCTGCTGTGTCTTTTGTAATAAAAAACCATACTCAATCCGCAAGACTTTGCACCGTATGACACATTCGCATGGTACCACTTTTTTCTATTTTACCCGCTCTCGAGTAATTTAAGATGGAAATCTTCTGATTTCGCAGCAATAGTAGTAGCCGTGGCAATAAGCAGAGGATTAGAGACAGATTATATCGTGTACCATAATAAATAACAGGACGGAGCTTTCTCTATGCTTTTGTGTATCTTTTTCTAATTTTGTGATTGCCCCTTTGGGGAATCCAATAAAGTATCACTGCGGAAAGCAATGAAAGTAATTAATTGATCATCCGTAACACGGGAAAAAGAACTCATAAAGCATGTTCAAGCTCGATGATTAAGGTACTAGGGGCTCACAACACTATCGAGAAATGATAGGTCTAATGCAAGAAGTTGGCAGTTCAATATAGAAATCCTCGTTTTACTGCTGGCTAATGGTATCTCGAATTGGATCTCACTAAATCCGGGTACTGAGTGTCTTTTGTAATAAAAACCCTACTCAATCCGCAAGTAGTTCAAGGGCACCGTAATAGTCCCCCGTTTCATATTATAAGATGGTTTAGTTTTTTTGGTATTGGATGTATATAGACGTATGTGGATTCATTCATTTTGCTCCATATGTAGTCTACACTGAGATATCTAAAACATTTTATATTATGAAACCGAGGGAGTAGCATGGAAAATCCACAATCTTAACTTACACCACTCCCTAAGAAAAAGAGCCGCAAGCAGATTGGCAAATGGAAGTAAGGGTATGGAAGAGAACACATCGAGGGAACTAATAAACGATACAAAGCACATAAGTCCACACACCATTTCGGACCTGGCACTATTATTTACATGCGATGAGCAAACAAACCAACACATACCAGGAACAAGTACTAAGGCTAGCTAATGTTTTGCCCATAGAATAGGTGGTATACTGAGTGCTGATAAAAGGGTAGCATGCCAAGCCTTTCGTACATCAATTGCAACTTTCTCAAGTTTTGCATAATATATTTACAAATGTCACACTGGATTACCGAAAAATAGTTAGTCAAACTAAATGCACCAATACACAACAGTTCCGAATTTTGCAAATAGGTAGACAATGAAGTAATCTAAGAGTCTAAAACCATTAGACAAAACCACATGATCAATCGCACGGACCGGCACCATTATAATCCATCAACAACATCCCCTTGTTGGAGAAAAAACCAACGAAGCCGCTTCAAAGACCATATACACAATGGGAATCTCTAAAGCTAAACAATGACAAGGTAGCAGCAAAGGTTCTACTGGATGCATAAACATGTCACATATGCAACTGAGTTACAAGTAAATTTTCTTGCTATTTTAGCGGGATTCATTCTTTACTTGTGCTCCTCAATTTATTTTGCTCGATTTGTTTTTCTAAGGCTAGTTAAAGATTCAAATGGATATTTGTAAATCATAATTATTTATTTAAATATGTTTATTAGTTTAATACATGGTGCCCGATAAATATGAAATAAATCACAACCCTCTTTTTATGTGGATCCCAGTGAATTTGACATCTTCACTTGGCAAATTAGTTAATTGACTCCCTTCCGGTTTATACATCCTACGTGTATCTCTAGATTGTTAATTTTACCAATATAGTAATAATGTATAACATAAAAGTTACTCCCTCCGTTCGGAAAAGGATGTCACAAAAATGAACTATAGATAGACCATTTTTGTGACATCCTTTTCCGAACGGAGGGAGTATATCATTAAAAAATATAACATCTAAAGTTTGTAATGATACATTTTTTTGTATTATGTTGGTCAAAATTGACAATATTGAATTGCTTTGCCGCATAGGTCTAGGTTACACATCTCAACATAATGTCCTTGGCAGAAACAAGGAGAGCCAGCTGCTCTAAATGTAATCCTTTTGTACAAAATAACCCATATGCATGCTGCTCTTAGCCTTGATCGCATTTACATGCGTAGGTCCAGTTTCGGTACACCCCCTAAACACATACAAGGTCGATATTACTTTGTATCCTCTTCGTAATTAAGGGTATGATGATCATTAGGGAATTGTTACATGGGATCCTTTCCCACTGTTTAGTCTAAAAAACCATTAGGGAATTATTAAGTCGTGTCTAGCCCTTTGAAACCCCTATGGCCCATTTAGTTCTGTACGGGTTGTACACTTAGTACAATCTTATTACGAATGTGTGGTGGTGGTGGTGCCCCCATCCTTGTGGCTCACTTCTCGTGGTCGTCCCCGTTCCTCGTCGACGGCAGGCGATGGTGTGCCCTCGGCAGTGGTGGCCGTCACGAGCGGTGGCGCGCCCTCGGCGATGCTATAAGGCAGGGAGGTGGTGTCCGGCAAGAGCAATGGTGTGTGCTCGGCGTTGGGTTTAGCCGAGGAGGAGCCGTCCGACATGGCCTTCTCAACGATGGTGTCAAGGAGAGTATGATGCTGGCGCAGACAAGAATTTGGTGGTTAGGTATGGATGACGCCAAACCAAGCGTAGCTGGATTGTTTGCCGATGGTTGCCCGGGCAGTCCGGGCCCTAACAGAGAGCACCCGTGTTGCTCCTAGATGGTTTCCTAGGCAGTTTGGGCCTTAACAGAGAGCACTAGGATGGTGTCCAGCCAGTCCTGATGATCATGGTTTATACCCTCATACTGCACTTCAAACATATGTACTTTGAAGTTATTTAATATTTGTTTTTATAAATTTTGAAAAATGGCAAAAAAAACAAACTATTATTTATGCATATTTTTTAATAAAAAAATTTGCGAAAATTTTCCAAGGTATATTTATCCAATATGACATATGTGATAAAAGACCCACCAAGTTATAATTAAAATTTTGAATTTAAAAATATACAAACACCTTCTGGTTAACTTGAAAATACAGTTAAACACTAATCGAGGATCATTTTAAAATTTCAATAAATCACCCTAGATACATCTTGGCATGATATACATAGGACATGCCCTTTCTCTCAAATTATTTCTGTTTTCGAAATGTCAAACAATTTTGAATTATGCACCAAACAAAAAAATCCTAAACTGAAGCAACCCCATCCTTTGGACAATTGGCTGCCTAGTGCACCCATCTTTCCTCTCTCTCATACTTTTTATTTTCATCCATGGATGGAATGCCAGCGGAATGGCCACTGTGGCCTGGCGCATCCCATCCGGCGAATCTTCTCACCGTGGTAGTGGCGCATCGACCGCGATCT
This sequence comes from Poa pratensis, assembly GCA_947311845.1. NCBI lineage: Eukaryota > Viridiplantae > Streptophyta > Magnoliopsida > Poales > Poaceae > Poa > Poa pratensis. Next base: position 20,300,836 of record CAMZMU010000095.1, on the reverse strand, counting down.
CGACATATCCCCTCTATGACTTCAGGAACGACCGTGTGTGTGACATCAACCCCGGTCGAACACCTGCGCCCCGCCACACCATCATTCGCCTCGGGACCAAGCACTGCTTGTGTCACCCCACCGCGATCCCCTTGACGTCACTGCCCCTCCGTGCCCAATCCAGTGCGTGCCCTGCCACTTCACCCCCGCACGGCTATATAAGTAGCTCCCCGAGCTCATTTCCAAATTACAACACCGCTAATTTGGCCTCCACTCCTAGAGCAAGCTCTGACTCCGTGTTTCCGTCTTTCGATGAGCACTATAGCTTTCTTTCGACTTTGCGAAGCTATTGTCCTCTTAAGTTTGGTTAGGGACTGCATTTTCCTTGAGTTTTTCCTCGGCTCCGACCGGCCGCCGTACTGCTGCACACCCGTGGGTAGGCGACGAAGTGCCGAACCCTCTGAATCTAGGCTTGCCTTCCCACATCGATTAAATCGTCCTCCGGCGAGCTCGGTAAGTCCGTCCCTTAACTCGGGCGGGCACCGCCGTATTTTTAGGTAACCGCTAGCAAGAGCCGACGTGGCTCAGTACTGAGTGTAGGATTTAAATCTAACAATATCTTATTGATTCGATTATAACGATTGAAAATGATTCAATCTCGGTTGTATGCGACGCGGAGAGGAGACGTAGTTGGCGCGGGACATAACCCAGACGTGTGCGCCAACATCACCGCTTGATTAAATGAGCCCGTTGGGGGTGGGGTGGGGATAATATCGATCTTGGCAGCCTTTCACCTAGTCTGATTGGAAATTTTGACCACTTGGGCGGTAACGCAACACGGCGGGAGACGGAAACCGATCGAACGCTTTTTCGCCTTCACAAACATGCTAGACTAGCAGATGTTTTCTTTCCCTTTCAAATGAAAATTTTACGAGATTTTCTTTTAGGTAAAGGGGTGACCCTATTTCATTAACGAAACCAGTAGCTACAACTTTACGAGATGTATGCCCTGTCCTAGCAATATGTTTTTTTTAGATCATCACCACTAATATAAAAAGGCACAGAGAGTGGGGATCCAACAGATCATGACCGTCAAACCATCTAATCCATCGACTCACATTAGCACCGTATTGAGCGGTAAAACACAGTCGGGCGTTCCAATACCACGCTAATTGTCAATCCAATCCGCTCCCCCGTTGTCTCCCCCAAACGCCGCCAAGCCCTGCCCCCATGCCGCCGTGCACGACGTGAGGCACCCCCACCCCACCCCCATGCTGCCGCCCTGCACTGCCCGCCGCCGCTCCCGACGGCCAACGCGAGTTGGCCAGCCCCCCCACGCGTTCGCACCGTACGCTGCCCAGTCGCCGGGGTCACGCCGCCGCGACGATCGGGGCTGCCGCACTCCCTCTGAGCGCAGGACCACGTGCTGCCACCGATTGCGCTGCTACCATATCTTTGATGTGGACGGCGCGCCTCGCCGTCCCTCTCAGCGCGCCAACAAACTGAGGTCCACATCTGGATCGAACAGCACCCAGTTTCCCATTTCTTCAACCCGAGAAAGCTGCACCAAACTGATGCTGCGGGACAGGCAACTCCTCCGACGCCCTGCACATCCTTTTATTTTCTTGTTTCTTATAAAATTTTCCGCGTCCAGATTTGGGTTTTGATCTATTGCATTTGCGTGATTTGCTTTGTGCAAACTGAATATCGCTATCATGTTCTGCAGGATGATGTTAGTGGATGCACATCAATCTATGTTACCAAATTTGATGATTCAAATTTCATTGCAACGCATAGAGGACCAGGCATAATCATCATGGTATTCCATATCTCATCTGATTATTTAATACCAAGAGATATAGTACTTGCCACGCATAGAGGACCAAGCACTTTGATTTCTTGTGTTTTGCATCATTTAGTGATGTATCAGGTTTATACGATTATCTCCATCCATAACAACCTACATCATGTACCTAGCATTTACCTAGCAACCTACTTCACGCCTACACCAATTAATCAGGCAACACATGCAAATTTTGTCCAGCATTTCTCACTCAAATCTGAAATATGAACCCATCTAATTATTGATTTACTAAATACATAGGTGATTCAGTCATCACTTAATGCTCATCCAAAACACTATTTTCACTATCCAGATCTTCTACTTACTGGTATTTCAATGTATTGGCTTATAGATTTTCTTATGGGGCAGGCTTCTGTGAACATTTATACACCAATAGTTCCTTGATTTGCACTCATTTTTGATAGTTTCTCGCTTAATTTCTTTACATGGTATTGCGTTAGAGCACACCGATGCTGCACAAAAGGTTCTATACAGTCATTCAAGTATGCAGTTGTCGTTTTTATCAAGTGACCTTGGCAATTATCAGTGACATATTTTGTGGATTTGGTCACTGGTTTGACTAAGACCAATTTTGATTCTATGTTTTTCTTGTAGATTGGCAGAGTAAGTGAAGCAACAAATAGCCAAAAGAAGAAGAGGTGCAATACAGGTCGTACCGGACCAAGTTTTATACCTCAATTATTTTGTTGATCGATTTTTGCATATCATCTTGAAAAAATAAGCTGATTTGATGGATTATTTTGGTCAGTACGGAGTTCAAGTAACATCCGATTATGATTTGGTTGGTGAACTATTAAATTCTAAACGATGCCAACTACATGTGCTGCAGTTTTCATATTTTAGTTTAATTTGTTATGAGTTTGATTAGTCGCGTTTGTAGCACATGCTGAAACTTATATTGATAGGGTGTATGTACATAATTCATTTTCTCAATCTTAGAGCATGGATGACTGATCATTAATTCAAAATGATCCATATTCGCATGGAGATTTATATTTTTATCAAACACCCATCATATATATGTTGTTTTCATATGGAATACAACAATATATTCAAGTTGCGATATAACATGTGCATTGCACGTGCAAGATTACTAGTCCTAGCAAATATGTGAACAAGTCTTAGATTTACACGTATGGGCTGATACTTCTGCCTTTCTTTCTAGCCTATGATCGTACAGTTGGCCTCTAGCTTCTTAAAGAGGCCAAAGCCCTGTCGCACGGATTTGCAAGAGAAATAAAGCCCACACACAATGACGCGAAGGAAACGGTGCTTATTTTTCTGGAATTTAGTCCCACATCGAGGACCATGTCACGTTTATCCCAGCTTAAATTAGAGCTGGACTGGATAGGAGGCGTGCCTAATGAGGGCACATCCCATCACACGACTTTGTTCGTGCATGTGCGGTCCGCACAACGTAGCAACCCCAATTGGAAATCTAAGTTGAATCGGTCGGCCGGTCACTCGATCGGTGGATAATTGCAGCGTATGACATATACGCCTGGTGCCACTTTTCTTTTTCTTTTTACCCATGCAGCATGCTCGATGCTGCGAAGACCAATTTTGCCAACAAAAAAGACACCACCGTTTCATGGGCAGCGGTGATAACTGGCCATGTCCAGAATGGACAGCCGGAAGAAGCACTGCAGCTGTTTGAAGAGCTGGTCTCAGCCTAGAGGCGGGACGTTTCGAAAAAGTTCAGAAAATGCAGTCATTTGGAGCTCTATTCTTCACTCGTGCAAGATGCATGGAAACCAGGATTTAGCTAGTGTGACAGCAGAAAAATTGTTCAGTATGGGACCCACAGACGCGGCACCGTACGTCATACTGTCCAACATATATGCGAAAGCCGGTAATGGGAAGACCATGAGAGATCGAGGACTTAGGAAAGAATCAGGTTACAGTTGGGTTGAATGCAAACAAAAAATCTAGAACTTTTCTTCCAATGACCAAACCGATCCAATCACCCAATGATAGTCGAGATTAAAAGCAAGCTAAAGAGGTTGTACAAATAGCTGGATAAACAAGGATATAAGCCCGACACGAGTTGCGCCTTGCATCAAGTGGATGATGACCTAAAGTTGGAGTCGCTGAAATACCAGTGACAGATTGGCCATTGCATTTGCTCTGATTAACACCCCACCAGGGACACCCATTAGAGTAATTAATCAGGAATCTATCTGCCTACCTATACTACCATGCTCCCATCAAGATGATGTCCAAGATTGTGAACAGAGACATCATTGTAAGAGATTCAGGCAGGTTCCACCATTTCAAGGATGGAGTTTTTTCTTGTCAAGATTATTTGTAGGGATTAAGCTTCTGAGCGCAATGAAGGATGCACATTCAATGTTCCGACAAACAACTAAACATTGTCAGGGCACATCTATCAGGTACACTACCATTTTGCTTTAGGTTTTGCTACACTACCCTTTTTGAAACTTGTACTGATTATATTCCTTGCATCTATGTAGCTGGAACTATTAAGCGTGATAGCCATTTTTTTAGGATGAGGCTTGAGTCTCCCGGTTTCATTTACAAACAACCAAGGGATCACAATTCGCAAAATGCAGGATGGGTTTACTTTGTTTTGGATGACAAGATTTTTTTTAATTATTTATTTTTAATCCATTGCCTTCCTGTAGTCTCAGTAGTATTTTTGTTACACTATACATGGGATAGATGCAGAATCAGCTAAGTTTGTCTATCTGTACATTTTCCTATTCATATTGATGTTCCTCGTGACTTTAGTATGTTATCTGCCACACCAAGTTCAGCTCACATATTACAACTATGAGTTCCAGCTACAATACTCACTGGTTTCCCTAATTTAAGTAAATTTTACAAGTGAAGCAGCCTTGATCTTGTTCGATTCTGTGTGCCTGTTTGGTTATTTTTGTAATATGCCTGATCCACATGTTGCATATTTAAATGAATATGTAGGTGTTTCAATTGAGAATCATTCATTTGACCAGAGATATATAGAGCCTTGTTTTTCATAACTAGACTTCTTCAACAGCAGCGTACTACATTGCATCAACATAGCTGGCAGCATGAACCTGAAGCAAAGAAATACTGCTCTTGTTGGCACTGAATTAATATGGAAGAAAAACAGTGTGTATCTGGAACGATTACAACATGAATTTTATCTGCAAGTAGACACTTTTGACATCTCAATTGCAAGTAGACGTATGGAGCACTAGTAGAAAAAGGGTCTTCCGTTCGGCCCTTTTGTCCCGGCTATTATTGGAACCGGGACTAATGGGGCCATTAGTCCCGGTTCGAACGGCCAGGGCGCCGGTCAGCATTAGTCCCGGTTCGAACGCCACCTTTAGTACCGGTCCGCGGAGGTGGGGCCAGCGCCAGACCCTCATGAACCGGTACTAAAGGTTTTTTCGCCCCTCATGAATCTTCCAGAAATAAAATTCTTAGAGATGTAGTTAGGTTTTAGTGTCTAGTTGATATAGAAATTTTGAAATATGAATTTTGACCTTTTTTTGCAAAAACCATAAAAAAATTAAAACGACCATAACTTTTGCATACGACGTCGAAAAAATGCGTTTAGTATATCAAAAAATTAGAGAAAAATTGGAGCTCGATTTCAGCAAGGTTTACCCCGTGAACTTTTCTCAGATTCTAGAAATTACAAAAGGAAAAAAAGTTGTTTCGAAAAGAAGATTTTTTTTCTACAAAATCAAAAAAATAAGCACACTTAGTAGTACATTATATAAAAGACATAGCACATTATGCAAAAGATGATATGGATGCAATATTTGGATTCCTATTATTTTTCTGATTGATTTATACATATTATTTGTCGAATTTCGATTTACGGATTTAAAGATATGAATTTTTCCATATTAAATTGAAAATGGCAATAATAATGTAAAATTCATTTTTTTTGTTATTTGAATTAATACTTATTATTACTTAATCATTAATATTTATGTTAATATAGGTTTGGAATTCAAAAAATAATATCATGTGACATCAAAGTCTAGGGCATAATAAGATTGATACCATAGTATTATCAAGATGTTATCAGTGCAATCTTGGAAGCTAATTGGAAAGGAAATCAAAAGTTAAGCGTGCTAGGGGTGGAGCAGTGTGAGGATGGATGACCGGTCGGGAAGTTTGACCATGAGTATGGATAAAAGTGTGAGGATGCACTTTGACTTGAGATTAGGGGCGATTAGAGATTAAACTGATAAATAATTTTAAAGATTTGAAATATAGAAAAAAATCAAAAAATTCAAAAATTCAAAAAAAAATATTTCAAAAAAAAAGTCTTTAGTCCCTGTTGGTGTTACAAACCGGGACTAAAGGTCCTCCAGCCCCAGCACACGGCTTCGCCCACGTGGAGTGTCTTTAGTCCCGGTTCGTGACAAACCGGGACTAAAGGGGGACCTTTAGTCCCGCTTTATTAGTCCTGGTTGGGGAAACCGGGGCTAAAGGGGCTCTAGAACCGGGACTAAAAGGGGGTTTTCTACTAGTGGAAATTTAGTCTCAGAAAATTGTTATTTTGCAGACAAGATGACATACTGGACCAACGTTGTCATTTGCATACGAACCGGTGTGGGCCATCGGTACAGCTAAGGTTGCAACACCGGCTCAGGCTCAGGAAGTAGCCTCCTTAATGATTAGCGCAACGAACTCATTCTAAGACCAGTCTATCCCCCTGTAGTTCCAAACGTTTTTGCCAGGTGCATGCCAATCTGAAGGATTGGCTCAAGACGGACACGTGAGCCCTGAGGTTGCTGAGTCCACACAGATCATCTACGGAGGAATGCGTTGCTCGGACACAAATTTCTTATTGCTGCAGGGTTCTGTAACCGGTGCAAGCGCCAACGAGTTGGCCGCGCACCCGGAGGACGGCGGTTTTCTCGTCAGCGGCACTTCTTTGAAGGTAAAAAAGATACACAAATACAGTGGAATGTTCATCTTGGGTCTATTTTTACTGCAAACACTCTATCTCTCTCTTGCCTGAGTTCATCGGCATGTTGAATGCCGCTGCCGTGAAGCGGAAGTCTGCCTAAGAACATATTCAGTTGCGCGAGCCTGCCCACGATATGATCGGCTTTGTTTTAAACGTGACATGAGTACAAAAAACTTTCTTTTGACGTGCTGATGTATATGATTTTTTTAGAGTTACGCCATTCCTGCGGCCCAGTTCTGGGCCCGCCGGGCCCCATCTAGGTTGGGGCGGGCCGGCTGGAACTGCTGCGCGTTCTGCAGTTGGAAGCGAGGAGGAGAGGGTAGGGGGCAGCGGCGACGGCGGCTGACCTTGTTGCAGCGTGGTGGCGAGCTTCACGAGCCCGTTCTGGGCTCGGCCGGGCCCTATTAGGACTGGTGTGCCCCTGTGGGGCTTTACGGGCCCGCGAGCCCGGCCGGACCTGACGGGGACTGGTTTGCTCTGCTGACGTGTCCGGTCGACTACCGTCCTCGGCGGTGGAGGTTGTTCCCTCCCGCTCGGCCGCGGTACTGCGGTCCCAGGTTCATACTTCTTCTCACCTCCGTCTTGTAGACCCCTTGGCGACTTCTTCGGTGAGACGACGATGGTGGCTTCGGGATCGTTTGAGCGCATGCTGGTGGGCGGCTAGTCTGGTGGTGTCGAGGCTCGTCCTCGCGGGGCTCCTGTGCTACGAATCGTCTGGGGTTGTGGATGGGGTTTTTCAGGAGAAATCCTTGTCGGTTCGTCCGACGCCGACGCGGTGCCGCCTGCGGGTGGCATCTTTCCTTCCTGAAGGGCGTCGTGGCTAACCTTCATCTGCTTCTATCTGTGCCGGGGGAAACCCTAGGACCAGTGCTCTGGTTCGGGCAGCTGCGTGGTTGTCCTTCTTGAAGGTGCTACTTGGTACTCGTCGATTCGGTGCTAGAAGCTTGGTAGTACTTTGTCGGAGAGGGCGCAGCGATTGCGGGTCACCGTTATTTAGTCAATCCGCCTATGTCGTTTTTTCTTTCTTCTTTTCCCATTTCTTGGGTGTGTTGTGGTTGTCGCCCCAGCCGTTTCTGTTGGTTGTATCAGGTGGTTGCTATATTAATATAGCGGGGCTACGGCCTATTTCGTCAGATATTTAATCTAACCATCAAAATTATTTTGGATGAAGTGGTTTAACGTAGTTGGCCCTAGGTGCGGAAGAGAAAAACCGCTAGAGATGAAGGGGCTCCTTTTCACTGTGTTTATTACCCATGCACGCTAGTAATTTTGTGGTGGAGCCAAGCAGCTACTGTTGTCTTCCTCCTCCTCTGACTTACGCAAGCAATAAATAATGATAATGTTTACTATTGAACATATATCAGCCAATTAGCGACAATATTTACATGTTTTTGTCATGCGTTAAGCCGTTAACCGTACACTTTCTGAGCAACCGCTGGAGAATTTTGCAGTTACTGTTGTTTTCCTACTGAACATATATCAGCAAGGAAAAAGTCTATTTTAAACTCTGAACTTGTAGATGTCGGGCGGTTTGAACCCTGAACTCCAAATCCCTGTCGTTTGTACCCTGAACTCTGCAATCCCGGTCTAAAATGTACAATATTGTTTACATGTTACTTATTTCTTTGTGACTTGAATGGCCGTTGCTTTTGGCGTTTGATGTATCGTCTTGCTTCTGAGACTGAGCTTGACACAGGAATGACCAGCTGCCCCGAATGCAAAGAAAATTCCGTCCAGTGGTTTAGGTTAAAGTAAACGGAGCATCTATTAGTAGATACTAGTAGTATATCATACTGTTAACTCTTGGATCTTGGTAAACTTAGATAGGAGCCACAGAAAGAATATATGAGGAAACATCAAAATCAGTACTACATATGGAAATACTTTTGTTCCATCTATATATATGCAGTAGGCCAATACTAATCAGCAATGAGATCAAACTTTATGGTCTCAGTTACTACGACTTTGAAGGGTCGAGGACGTGCCCTGCAAACATAATTGCGCTGGACCTCTCCTCTATGACAAAGAATGCAAATGGATGGTCGGCAACGAAGTCGACGAGTGTTGGCCGATGCCGCTTAGGCTTAGAGCATCCACGGCCACATGCAATAACAGTGACGGCCGCTGCCTCCGTACCTTCCTCGCTCACCTCGATTACAGCTTTGTGGATTACTTTCTCGATGGCCATCTTTCTGCCGGCGTCATCCTCTTCCACCATGTCGGACAGGTCGGCCTCCCCATGCTTGAAAGCCACCTTGAGACCCATGTCCTTGAGAACACCACCGATGGAGAATCTGTAGAAGGCGAGCTTGAACTTGGGAAGACGGAAGTCGCCGACCATGACCTTTATCCTAGGCCGGTGCTTACTTAGGAAACCAGGGGCTCCCACTATGTCGGAGATGAGCCCGGCCAGACCGTCGCGCGCGTCGGGTAGGAAGACGCACATTGAGTAGGATGGAGACTCTGATGACCTCCCCTCACCCCTCTGATAGTGGAGCTCGAGCACCTTGAATCCTGGGTGACAGGCTATGTACTGGAGCTTCCCGCTTCGCATGAACGGCACCTTCTTGGCGCTGCCGTCGAGGAGATAGAACTTTTCATCTTTGGTGTGCTTCTTGTCGAAAGGCTCGTCCCACTTGCCCTTGAAGTAGATGGCGTTGGCAAGTATGAGATCCGTATGTCTTGGCACCATCCATGGTTCAAGGATTGAATCGATGAGGTTGTTTGTGGCTCCTGCGGCCCATTTGTTGATTCGCTTAACTGCTTTGTTTGGCTGCGTACAAGAAACCGAAATCTTCAGAAATATATACAACCATTAGATTACTCATTACTTGTTCGGGCAAAGAAGTTACACATGGGTTGCAACCGATATTTTCTTAGTTGCAGAAAACGCAGTTGGATTTACGTCGTGATTTTTACTGGTCTATGAGTTGCAATAAATGCAGCTCTAGGTTTTCCCAACAACTACTGTTTGGCCATTATTTTATTACTTTTTAGAAAAGTGGTTTCAAATAATATGTTACTAGTATGAAAATAGTATTTGACAAACCATGATATTATTGTTAACCTTCCAAACCTTAATTTATGTTCACACATTACTAGTAATCAGCGGGAGCTAGAAAAGTTTGATGATAGATTCTCGTAAGCTAATGATATTATTCTTAACCGTCCAACCTATTAATTTTCACGCATTGAGTAATCAGCCGGAGCTAGAAAAATTTGATGTTAGTTTTTCCTAAGCTAATGATACTATTCTTAACCATGCAAACCTATTAATGTTCACACATTATTAGTAGCCAGCTGGGGTTGTAGATATGAAAAATACTACTATTTAGACTACCTATTATGGGAGTAACTTAGTTGGAATATACAACTTCATGCTGTGCTAAGTAAGTATTTTGGTGATATAGTATGTCATTAAATCATAAAAGAGAGTCTTATCATAACATATTATGTCAATATAGTTCATCCCAAGAGAGAATGACTCTACAAATTAATAAATGAGGTTTTCCATGTGTTATCATATCTATGTTAGTATCCACTATGAAGATAGTAACATAGAACGGTATCATATGCATGTTACTACTTTACGTTACTCTCCACTATGAATAGCCTTATGACAACCTAACGGCTAATACTATGATATATTGATATTATTCTTTACCTTACATACCCAAAAACATCACATGTTACTAGTATAGCCAGAGCTACAAGAGATTGATGTTAGTTTGGCTGCATACAAAAAACCCTATTTTGGGAAATATATAAGTGCTAGGTCACATATGCAACAATCTGAATGCCTATTTTCTGAAAGAAAAATGGGTTGCAACTGATATTCCCCATTGCTACATGTGGAATGCAACTAAGAAAAAAATTCAAACCGTTGGATTTTGGTAATGTCGTGCTGTTCCGTCAGTTGCAATCGATGAAGCTTGATCTAAGGCTTGAACAACCTCTTCTGACAGTCATTCAGCTCTAAGCTGGCCCAACAAATATTGTCTGGTGACAATAGTCTGGTCATTACTTTTTTTAAAGAAAAGGGGTTGCAAATAATATGATACTAGTCGAGATTACTTTCTAACAAACCATAATATTATTCTAACTAACCTTCCAAACCTAAATACTTTCTTTCACATTACTAGTAACCAGCCGGAGTAAGAAAAGTTTGACATTAGTTTCTCCGAAGCTAATTATATTGTTTTTAACCTTCCAACCTAATAATTTTCACATATTACTAGCCAGCCAGATTCGTAAATAAGACGTACGATATGAAGAATACCGGCCAGTTATGGAAAACCTAATCCCAAATTATAAGACTTTTTTCTACACATTAGTAGTAACCAGAGCTAGAAAGATTGCTACTCCTTAGTTTTTCCTAAGTTCAGCGATAGAAATCATGCACGCAAATTCTAGACGACCCTACTGGTATGTGCACTGTACACCGACCTTTGTGCGGAAGTTGACGGCGCGGATCTCCGCCTTGTATGACTCGGCGGCGACGGCGCGGTAGGTTGGCATGAGCTTCGCCGTCTTATTGTGCCACAGTCCGTACGCGAACATGACGCACGGCCCACCCGCCGGCGACTGGTCGATGAGGGCCCGCTCCGCCAGCCCGCAGACGAACTCGCGTAGGGCGTCCCTCGATGGCGCACCGAGGAGCGCGAGAAACTCGTCCAGCGTGCGCCCGCGGGCTCCGGCGGCCACCAGGGAAAGCGCGGCGTAGATGGACAACGGCGAGAAGATAAGGTTTTCGCCGTCTGGAGCTGCTGCTGCGTCCGCCGCCAGTCGCTCGGTGAGACGGAGGGCGAGAGCCTCCAGGCCGGAACGCGCCTTAGCTTCTTCCATCTCGATTGTTTCTGACACGGTTGTTTCGTGAGGGCTTGTCTGTCGTCCTTAGGGTTTTGGATTTTTTGTGATTCTCGGGATATCTACTTATAATTCGTGTTGTGTACACGGCCGGAATCCAAAGGCTACGCGCCGCCTTTGTGTTATGTTTCCCTTTTTAACCTTTCTTGGATTTCACGTATTTGTTTCATGTGCTTTGCTACGATCGGATGTGGCAACGTGCACACGGACCTGCAATGATCTTGTAGTTGCTGCCTATTTAGCACCATTGCATTATTTGTTATTACATAGACTGTACTCCCTCCGTCCGTCCCAAAATATAAGTCATGCTATTTTTGTTATGGTTTTTATGCTTGAATTTGACCACCAACATATACTGAATTATATGGAATATAACAATATATAAATGGCACCGTTAGATTCGTATTGCAAAATTCTTTTCATTTCATATATTTGAATACTAATTTTGTGGACATATTATAAGTATAAATCATGATCAAAGTTACCCGTGAAATTTAAGGACGCCATATATTTTTGAACGGAGAGTATTTGTTTTCATCTTGTTCTACTACTCACTCCGTTCACAAAAGGATGTCTCAACTAACTTCAAATTTAGATGTATCTACATACTAAATTGTGTCTAGATACATCCAAATTTGGAGTTGGTTGAGACATCCTTTTATGAACGGAGGGAGTATTACATTGTGTCTTCCAACCACCACGGTTGAGTTTGGGGCACAATTTTCTTTTAGAGCATCCACAGGCCACAGCGCGGCGCTTAATAGCCGACACTAGGATTCTAAATCCCTCTCGATCGGTAGTTCGGCCCTTCCATCCTGGGCGCCCGGCGCAAAATCAATCGACTGGCGCTAGCTTATTTCTTTGCCTCGCGCGCATCGATCGCAGGTCTTCGTAACGTCTCAAACAAGCGTCAGCGCGTTGCGGGCCTGGGCGCTTCACTACTTTATTTGATTAGTCTGATTTATTTTTATTCCTTTAGCGCCTAGTTAAACGGTGATGCGTTGTGGATGCTCTTATTAGGCATTCGTTCCGCCTAGGAGAAAAACATCACCTGTCACATTGTGGTCCGGGCTCGAGGAGAACCAACGAGAAGCAAAGGAGGCGTAAGAGCCAATAGGAAGGAAGAAGGGCCGGCTATTAATCAGTAAGACTAGGCGCAATGGGAGTATCATAGCTAGTATCATGCATGCCATGTTGGCAAAAATCTGATGTGGCACAGTAATTAATGAAGAAAGAGAGGATGGTGGTATCTACCTATGTTACGGTATCATAGCACGCAAAATAAGATATTTTAATAGCAAGTTAATCTTGTACACATATTTGTATTGGGATACTAGAAACAAATAAATGAGATGTGGCTATGATACTACTATGTGATACTATGCATTGTAGGGGTAGTATTATACACTAGTATCATATGCATGATACAGATCTATGATACTCCCCATTGTGACTAGTCTAAAGAAAGCCGCACAACATTGAGAACCTGATGGGAGATTGGCTTATGTATTTCCCGTCTTCTCAACGCAAGTTGATGCTAATAGGAGGGGCTGCAGTATGTTGGGTGGTCTGGAAGATCATAAATAAAGCTTGCTTTGACAGAAAATCTCCTAATGAACCAGCCGCGGTAATATATAGAATTTGCACCCTGATTAATAGCTGGGCAATGTTGCAAACAAGCTAAAGACGAGGAGATCTTGAAGCAGGAGTGATGAGGATCCAGATGGTGCTACAGGAAACTTTCCCCACGATGCACGGTTGGAACATTTTGCCTGGGTTGATGTCTTGATCAAATTTAGATTTGTGCTCTGTTCTCTCACCAGCTTATCTTCGTGTAAAATTCCAGCATTTATATGCATTGCCTGCCCTGCGAGGTGGCCTGAGTGGTTGGGTCTTGGGTAAATTCCGCCGCGTGTGATGTTTGGAAATCTCTCAGTTCAAAGTGGGGCGCAGCGGCTCCGGGTCGCCGTCGTTTAGTCAATCCGCGTATGTCTCCTTTTTATTTCTCTTTTCTTTTCTTTGGGTGTATGTTTGCTGCCGCCCCAGCTTTGCAATTCGGTTGGTTGTATCGGGTATTTGCTATATTTATATAGCGGGGCTACGGCCTATTTCGTCTAAAGTGGAAGTCGTCTCCATGTTTTCTTTTACTTTGCTTTTTCTTTCTCTCTTTCAAGTTTGTAAGAACTGGCGGTTTCTTTATATGGAATCGACGAGGTGGCTCATTTGGTAAAAAAACAGATGGACAGTTTCCCTTAAAAAAAAAAGCAAACGGCCAGTCGGGATTTTTCGAACGGATTTGCTAAATCTCAGTCGACTGAGAATTAGTTAAATTTCAGTCGATTAGTTTACCGTCAGATCTTTGCTTCCAGATTCGTGTTTTATGTCGTAATTATCTGTAACAGCCCAAAGCTTGTGAACCTGGAAATCTGTATAAAATTTTCGCGTTTTGCTTCATATTTTTCATCATTGCATCATAGCATTCCATTTTTTTTTGCAATTGCTAAACAACAACACACTCATTTGGTTGGGCAACATTGGAAACAAAATGGCCAACTTGCTCCAACCAAAAACCTTCAAGCCATGGGACACTCAAGGTTGCACAACAAGATTACTTTACATCCGTATTTGTCAGGGAGGTTCGAAGGGTTCCAAATACTATGTTACACTTGCTCTAACTTTATCAAAGGAGCCACTTTGTTGTTTTTGCATTTGAGCAAAATGCCCATTTTCAAACCTCTGGGCAAATGATGTCAAAAACATTCTATCTGTCCTCACCAAAATCTGTGGTGCTCCTCTAATATATTGGGAGGCCACTGGATTCTTCCCGGGTTTTTCTAAAATATTCTGGTGCTCAAATAAATTCAGGAAGGTGCTGCTCAAATTTTAAAGCAGAAAGGACCTTTTTGTAATAGCCCGGGGACCTATCCGTGATGATGTCAGAAATGCCAGGGAACTAATTGGCCAAACCTCTTTCCTCCTCCCCTGTAGCGACCTGGAGCTCCGCTCCCGCCGAACCGCGCCGCACTGCCGCGCTCGCCTCGCACGCGTCGGACCCTCCCCTGCCTTCTGCTGCACGGGAGTAAGCTCCCCGAGCCACTGCTCCCCACTCCAGTCGCCACTGCTCCCTCTCCTCTCCCCTTTTTCCTCTTCACGCGGGCCGCCATGGCCGCCGAGGCCGCGGAGCTCGTCGCCGTCGTCTGGAGCCGCCCCGCGTAGATCGAAGCCGATAGAAAGCTCCGCCTCGTCGTCCTCTCCACCTCCGTCGAAGGAATCGTGCTGGGGAGCCGCCGTTTCGCCGCTTGAGCTCTTCTTCCCCGCGGCCGTCCGGACGCCGCCGCCCGATTCCGTCGCCGTCGCGCCTCCCCCGCCGTCCCCGCTGCCCCGTACTGGTTCGTGGTGAGAAACTCGTGCTGAGGCACCCATCTTTCCCTTTCCCCCTCCCTAGCTGGCCGTGTTCCACCGCCGTGCCGCTCGCCGGCGTCGTCGTCGTGATTTCTGTCTCGCGAGACCGGTCGAGAAGACGGCCTAGGCCGGGCTGAAGGCTGCTCCTCTCGGGCCCCTAACCGGCCTTGGGCCCAGCCCAAGCTGGGATGGAGGCCGGGCCTCTCTGCCACCCGACCGGCCTCTGAACCGGCCCAGGCCGGCCACACGGCCGGTGGCCTCTGCTAGCCGGCCGGCCCACAAACCGGCCCAGGCCGGGCTGGAGGCTGGGAATATTTTTTTTTTGGGGTTTCTTTTTCTGTTTTTCCCCTCCGATAGCAATTGTTTTCCCCGCTCCTCCCCCGCAACGTGGGGACATCGACTCGATGATTCCTACTAGTTCCGCTCCCCCTTTCGAGACGAGGAAATAAAATGTTTATCGTTGGATTTAAAATAATCAAAATTAAATAATTAAAGAGAAGAAATTCTAAAATCAATAACTTTTGATCGGGACCTCAGAAAATTGTGTTCGATATACCAGAATGTTCAGGAAATTATGAATCACCCAGAATCATCATCATGCATCCTTGATCACAACTACAATCTTGCACTTCTAGGAGTACTAAATCACTAAGTAAATGTGGGGTACCTCTCTTCCGGGTAAAGTAGGTATCGCCGTACCCCACTTAAAATGGCTAGATGGCTTATGTTAATCTCGATGCATTAAAATTGCCATGCCATCATGTGTTTGTGCATTGCATTGTACCCATGTGTGGTGATTGATTGTTCGTCTGTTGTGCTTCGATAGATCAAGCAGCCGGGGTTACTCCACAATACCCCGAGGATCCGTACTACCAGTACCCTGAACAAGGCAAGCGTAATCCCCCCTCTGAGCATATCTTATCCTATTTTCCGCAATTATTTTCTCCACTATAATATTGCATGCGGTTCTAAATGTCTTTTGCCTGGATTAGAGTATCCTACTAGTTGCATTAGAATCCTGTTGCCAATACCTGTTTTACCTTCCTATTACCATAGGTTTGTATTGTTGGCCATGGAATACTTACTATGCTATGCAAGTGCTTAGCCATGCTTAGTGAAATGCCTAGTTGTACTAGGGATGGTGAATGCTGGAAACAGGTGTTAACTTGTGACAGTGATGTTGATGGTGGAGAATTGTGGAGATGGATAATAAAATGCTAAGAAGGTGGGGATGAGAGGCCACATGGAATGTGGTGGGTTGTCTCGTTCTTGCCGCCTAGGTGCGAGTTCTGTACCTCCTGAACCAAGACTGAGCGTGCAACCATGCGTGAGGCCTATGCAATTGCAGGAACCCTCATAGACTAAATAACTCGAGCGGGGCTAGCCAGGGTCCTCTAGTTTGGCTTTCCATTTGCGCGTGCGTGATGGTGTTGAACTGAGATGAGGATGGTGGTGTTAGGAAAATAAGTGGCCGTGGGGCGGGGTGTTGTGATCCTGGCAGCCCTACTGCCACTGATGATCCTGGAAAGTCCTTAACGAGGGAGAAGTCGACACCGTTCCCACCCAGCCGGCTTTCCAAGGAAGAGAGCTAATGCGCAGGTAATGGGCCGGACGGTACGCGTGGCAAACATTTGTACACCCCTGCAGGGTTAAATCTTTTCGAAAAGCCGTGTCCACGGTTACGGACGACTTGGGAATGGACGATGATCATAGAATAACTTAAACGGAATGATTAAAAACTGGGTACTAGAGGTACCAATTCACGAATGTAAGGTTGACTTCCTCGAGGGTGATTCGGGGAGGTGCCTTTGATGAACAGGTACAATGGTGATGGTGGTGTTGTTGAGAAAGTGATCTCAAAGAAAAGAGTTACTTCTTACCCCTCTTTGAAAATGTTCTAATAGTCGATGCCTTTGAGTTAGTTTTTCATAAATAAAATCAGCTTTATGCAAAAGAGCCATAAAACCTTGACAGCTAATCATCGAGCATATATTAGCTCTTAATCTTGCGAGTTCGTCGAACTCAACGTCTTTGCTTTTGTTTCAGAGGAGGACTTCACCGACCGAAGGTGGGTTCTTTGTGGACGTCGACGAGTAGTCTGGGGTTCCCAGGTGGCAGCTTGGGACATCCTGGAACAGCTGGCGCTGTGATGTTTATCTGTAGGCCTCTTAGGCCATATGTTGGATCTTGTTGTTTAGAACAACCTAATTCGCTTCCGCTTGATGTAATGTTGGGTCTGTGACCTCTGTTGTCATTTGCTATCTTTCTCTGTATAAGAGTTGAACTATATGATTTGTGTCGTAGAGTCTGTGATGTGCCAGTTGTTCCACAAGTCTTGATCTTACTATTATGCTTTGATAGTTGTGCCTGTGTTAAGGCATCAATCGGGGTGTTGCGTTGTCTGGAGTGAGGTGTACCCAGCAACGCCTGCCAAAGGTTTTGGCCGGGGATTGGTAAACCCGTAACCTCCGGTTGTATCGCTTAACCGGTGACACACAGCATCACTGTATAGCAGTCGGGTCGGGGCGCCACAAGTTGGTATCAGAGCAGTACTGCCTGTAGGAAACCCTTCTACTGGTCGATGTTGAGTCTAGTGTTTGTGAAAATATTTTAACCTAAAAATGAGTTGTGAAAACCATCTTAGGATTCTTTTTACTCCTTATCTGGTTACCCTCTAATCTCGGAGCAATCTTACCTCATTTGATTTAAAGGTTTTACTTCTCACCTGTTACTTCAAAATGATTAGAAACGGGGTGGGTTCGACCTTTAGTGTTATGTGTCACGTTGCTCCCGCTGCGTTGCAATCCCAAATCAACTCAGATGTTTCTACCAAGTCAATCTTTGATCCTTTCTTTGGGTTTTAACCCAGGACTTGAACATAAGGTCCCGGATTGTGCCAACTAGAGTGTGTTAAGTTGTGATTTCTTAACTCTCACTAGTAGCACATGATGCTGATCTTCGACCCAAGTTCTATCTTGTTGTTTTCCTTCTCGCAAAGTATTATCGTCCCTAGTCTGTGTACTTGTGAAGACGCTAATGCTATTGTTCGACCATTCGGAGAAAGATACTAACTGTGTCATTGTCAAATCTCCAGAATGGCTCGAGGAGGTCGTGGAGGCCGTGGTGGTCGCGGTAACCACAATGATGATGAGGATGATCTGCCGCCACCACCCACAATGGCTCAAGTCTTGATGGCCATTGAGGAGAACCGTGGGCGCAATGAGCGTTTGCTTGAGCAGTTGGTGCAGCAAATGCACGGAGGAACGAGTGCAACACTCTCACTGAGTTCCTGCGTTCGCAGCCACCCACCTTTGCTGATGCTAAGGAGCCACTGGAAGCTGATGATTGGCTTCGTGCTTTGGAGCGCAAGTTCTCCGCGCTGCATGTCCCATTGGCTGAACAAGTCAACTTTGCCACCTACCTCTTGGTTGGTGCTGCTGGCTGTTGGTGGGAGCCATGTGGCTTGTTTCCAGCCAACCATGTCTTCACCTGGGCTGAGTTCCGCACTGCCTTTCCAGCGGAGTACATTCCCCAGCCTATCATGGACTTGAAGAGGAGGGAGTTCCTGGATCTGCAACAGGGACGGATGGACCTCCGCACTTATGGTCGTGAGTTCAACCATCTTTCTCGTTACGCCCCAAGGGACGTGACCAATGATGCTGACAAGCAAGAGCTGTTCCGCAAGGGTCTGAATCCGCAGCTCCGCTATGAGCTATTGCCCTTCAGGTTCCAGACCTATCAGGAGCTGTTCAACCAGGCTTTCACTCTTGAGCAAGGAAGAAAGGAATTGGAAGCTTCCAAGAGGCCCGCACATGGGGACCACCAGAGTTCCTCGGGTTCTGAGAGCAAGAAGCGCAGGGTGTTTGTCCCCTACAGCGCCGTACCTCGTGCTCCCTTCATGCCGAGGGCAGCAGGATATAGGCCACCTCCTCCGCGTCCCACTACTTCGACACTTGGGATAGGCGGGAGTGGGTACCGTCCTATGCTACCTGCTCCACCTGGACTCACTTGCTACACCTGTGGCCAGGCTGGTCACTACTCCAGGGAGTGCCCCCAGAAGGCACCTCTCGCTATAACTCCTGCACGAGCCCCTGCCACTCCAACTGGCAAGGCTGGACCTTTGGTGCGTGGTCGCCTGAACCACGTCTCTGCTGAAGAAGCTGAAGAGGATCCTGGCGTCCTTATGGGTGAGCTTCGAATCAACAACCATCTTGCTACCGTTTTGTTTGATTCTGGAGCATCGCATTCATTCATCTCTATTGCGTTTGCAAAAGATCACCAAATACCGTTTGAGAAGATGAGCAGTCCCTTGATGATCTCTACCCCTGGCTCCAAATGGCAAACCGATGGCGTTACTCCTGAGGTCCAGATTATCATAGCATCCCTGTCCTTCCCTTTCCCGTTGATAGCCTTGAGGTCGAAGGGCCTTGATGCCATACTGGGCATGGACTGGTTAGCAAGATACCATGCTAATCTCGACTGTGCTGCTAAGTCCATCACCGTGACCCACCCTTCCGGTTACGATGTGCAGTTTTGGGCTACATATTCAGGACCTCCATCATCAGACAATCCCCTCTCCCCGGAGATCGCCCTATGTTTCATGGAAGGCTTGTCCCCTCCTGAAATCCAGGACATACACGTGGTGTGTGACTTCCCGGATGTGTTCCCAGAAGAATTGCCTGGCATGCCACCTGATCGAAGTGTGGAGTTTGTCATAGACTTGCTTCCCGGTACTGCTCCAATTTCCAAGAAGCCCTACCGCATGCCGGTGGAAGAGTTGGCTCTGTTGAAGGAGCAAATTGATCAGCTGTTAGCTAAGGAGTTCATCCAGCCTAGCAGTTCACCTTGGGGTTGTCCGGTACTCTTTGTCAAGAAGAGGGATTCTACCGTGCCTCGTCTTGTCTCTGACTATAGACCGTTGAATGCGGTGACAATCAAGAACAAGTATCCTATCCCTCGTATCAATGATCTGTTGGATCAGTTAGCTGGTGCAAGAGTATTCTCCAAGATGGATCTGAGGTCAGGGTACCATCAAATAAAGATCAGAAAGGAGGATATCCCAAAGACGGCATTTGTTACTCGCTATGGCTCATATGAGTATACCGTCATGTCCTTTGGTCTCACAAATGCTCCAGCTACTTTCATGAGGCTCATGAATTCCATTTTCATGGATTATCTTGATAAGTTTGTCGTCATTTACATCGATGACATCCTCATCTATTCTAAAACCGACGAAGAGCATGATGAACACCTTCGGTTGGTTCTGACACGGCTTCGTGAACACCGTCTCTATGCCAAGTTCTCCAAGTGTGAGTTTTGGTTGGATAAACTTGTCTTCCTTGGACATGTAATATCTGCCAATGGTGTGGAAGTCATCCCCGACAAAATTCAAGCTATTCTAGACTGGAAAACTCCAATGTCAGTCAAGGACATTCGTAGCTTTCTCGGATTGGCGGGTTACTACCGCCGATTCATCGAAGCTTTCTCCAAAATAGCCAAGGCATTGACTGACCTTCTCAAGAAGGATAGAAAGTTCGTATGGACTGCCGAAGCTGAAGAGAGCTTCCAAGCCCTGAAAGCCAAGCTCACTCCGCTCCTGTGCTTGTCCTGCCGGACACAAGCAAGGATTTCGTCGTCTTCTGTGACGCCTCTCTACAAGGTTTGGGCTGTGTGCTGATGCAAGATGGCCATGTTGTGGCTTATGCTTCTCGCCAACTTAAGCCGCATGAGCTCAATTACCCTACTCATGATCTAGAGCTTGCCGCGGTGGTCTATGCTTTGAAGCAATGGAGACCATACCTGTTTGGTAACCGTTGCGAGATCTTCTCGGATCACAAGAGTCTAAGTACCTCTTCACCCAGCCGGATTTAAATCTCAGGCAAAGGCGTTGGTTGGAGTTAATCACGGACTACAATGTGAGTCTGAACTATCAACCCGGCAAAGCAAACGTCGTGGCTGACGCGCTAAGTCGGAAGTCCTATTGCAACAATCTGATGATTGAAGCGCCCAACCTGCCCTTATGAAGAGTTCGCCCTTTGAACTTGGAAATGGTTCCCTCCGGCTATCTAGCAAATCTGGAGATCAAATCTACTCTTGTAGACCAGATCAAGGATGCTCAGAAGCGTGACAAGGGTATTCTGAAAATCAAGGACAATATTGCTAGTGGGAAGTACAAATGCTTCTCGTCGATGAATCCGGAGTTGTTTATTTCGGTGACCGTCTAGTGGTACCCAAGAAGCGGAAATTGAGAGAGCTGATCCTTCAGGAGGCTCATGATACACCTCTCTCTATCCATCCCGGAGTACCAAAATGTACCAAGACCTTCGACCACAATTCTGGTGGACCGTATGAAACGGGAAATCGCCAAGTTTGTTGCTGAATGCGACACCTGTCGACGGGTAAAAGCTGAACATCAAAGACCTCCTGGCACTCTCCGCCCTATTGCTGTCCCGAGTGGAAATGGGATGAAATTGGTATGGACTTCATCACCGGTTTTCCTAGATCCCAAGGGCAACAATGCAATTTGGGTAATCATTGATCGTCTCTCCAAGGTTGCACACTTCCTACCCGTCCGTGACGAGATACGGCGAGTCAACTTGCCGAGTTGTATTTGGCTCGTATTGTTCCATTGCACGGGGTCCCTTTGAGGATCATATCGGACCGTGGAAGTATCTTCGTCTCCAAGTTCTGGCACAGTTTCCAAACTGCTATGGGGTCCCGTCTCAACTTCAGTACCGCTTACCACCCCCAGACTGATGGTCAGACTGAAAGAGTGAATCAAGTTTTGGAAGACATGCTTCGGGCATGTGTCATCTCTTTTGGCCAAGGTTGGGAAAAGTATCTCCCTTTCGCGGAGTTCTCCTACAACAATAGCTATCAAGCTAGTCTGGGCATGGCTCCCTTCGAGGCTCTATATGGAAGAAAATGCCGTACTCCTCTAAATTGGTCCGAGACCGGAGAGAGAGCACTCTTTGGTCCAGATGTGATCAATGAAGCTGAGGAGAAGGTGAGAATCATAAGAGAGAATCTAAAATTGCTCAGTCAAGGCAGAAGAGCTACTATGACAAGCACCATCAGGAGATTCACTATGAAATTGGTGATAAAGCTTATCTCCGTGTCTCTCCCCTCCGTGGCGTTCGCCGCTTCGGAATAAAGGGAAAATTGGCACCTCGCTATGTTGGCCCTTTCACCGTGCTGGAGAAGCGAGGAGATCTTTCTTATAAGTTGGAGTTGCCGGTCAAATTTCCAAATGTGCATGATGTGTTTCATGTATCCCAACTCCGCCGGTGCTTCAAGGATCCTATCCATGGAGTCAATCATGAAGAGCTAGACCTCCAGGAAGACCTCACTTATCGTGAGCATCCTATCCGTGTCTTGGACAAAGCTGAAAGAAAGACCCGTAACAAGACCACCAAGTTCCTCAAGGTTCAGTGGTCTCACCATTCCGAGGAAGAAGCAACTTGGGAAAGAGAGTCTAGTCTTCGGAGGAGTATCCCGACTTCTTTCCGCAACCTTAGAATCTCGGGACGAGATTCCTGTAAGGAGGGTAGATTTGTAACAGCCCAAAGCTTGTGAACCTGGAAATCTGTATAAAATTTTCGCGTTTTGCTTCATATTTTTCATCATTGCATCATAGCATTCCATTTTTTTTGCAATTGCTAAACAACAACACACTCATTTGGTTGGGCAACATTGGAAACAAAATGGCCAACTTGCTCCAACCAAAAACCTTCAAGCCATGGGACACTCAAGGTTGCACAACAATATTACTTTACATCCATATTTGTCAGGGAGGTTCGAAGGGTTCCAAATACTATGTTACACTTGCTCTAACTTTATCAAAGGAGCCACTTTGTTGTTTTTGCATTTGAGCAAAATGCCCATTTTCAAACCTCTGGGCAAATGATGTCAAAAACATTCTATCTGTCCTCACCAAAATCTGTGGTGCTCCTCTAATATATTGGGAGGCCACTGGATTCTTCCCGGGTTTTTCTAAAATATTTTGGTGCTCAAATAAATTCAGGGAAGGTGCTGCTCAAATTTTAAAGCAGAAAGGACCTTTTTGTAACAGCCCGGGGACCTATCCGTGATGATGTCAGAAATGCCAGGGAACTAATTGGCCAAACCTCTTTCCTCCTCTCCTGTAGCGACCTGGAGCTCCGCTCCCGCCGAACCGCGCCGCACTGCCGCGCTCGCCTCGCACGCGTCGGACCCTCCCCTGCCTTCTGCTGCACGGGAGTAAGCTCCCCGAGCCACTGCTCCCCACTCCAGTCGCCACTTCTCCCTCTCCTCTCCCCTTTTCCTCTTCACGCGGGCCGCCATGGCCGCCGAGGCCACGAAGCTCGTCGCCGTCGTCTGGAGCCGCCCCGCGTAGATCGAAGCCGATAGAAAGCTCCGCCTCGTCGTCCTCTCCACCTCCGTCGAAGGAATCGTGCTGGGGAGCCGCCGTTTCGCCGCTTGAGCTCTTCTTCCCCGCGGCCGTCCGGAGCGCCGCCGCCCGATTCCGTCGCCGTCGCGCCTCCCCCGCCATCCCCGCTGCCCCGTACTGGTTCGTGGTGAGAAACTCGTGCTGAGGCACCCATCTTTCCCTTTCCCCCTCCCTAGCTGGCCGTGTTCCACCGCCGTGCCGCTCGCCGGCGTCGTCGTCGTGATTTCTGTCTCGCGAGACCGGTCGAGAAGACGGCCTAGGCCGGGCTGAAGGCTGCTCCTCTCGGGCCCCTAACCGGCCTTGGGCCCAGCCCAAGCTGGGATGGAGGCCGGGCCTCTCTGCCACCCGACCGGCCTCTGAACCGGCCCAGGCCGGCCACACGGCCGGTGGCCTCTGCTAGCCGGCCGGCACACAAACCGGCCCAGGCCGGGCTGGAGGCTGGGAATATTTTTTTTTTGGGGTTTCTTTTTCTGTTTTTCCCCTCCGATAGCAATTGTTTTCCCCGCTCCTCCCCCGCAACGTGGGGACATCGACTCGATGATTCCTACTAGTTCCGCTCCCCCTTTCGAGACGAGGAAATAAAATGTTTATCGTTGGATTTAAAATAATCAAAATTAAATAATTAAAGAGAAGAAATTCTAAAATCAATAACTTTTGATCGGGACCTCAGAAAATTGTGTTCGATATACCAGAATGTTCAGGAAATTATGAATCACCCAGAATCATCATCATGCATCCTTGATCACAACTACAATCTTGCACTTCTAGGAGTACTAAATCACTAAGTAAATGTGGGGTACCTCTCTTCCGGGTAAAGTAGGTATCGCCGTACCCCACTTAAAATGGCTAGATGGCTTATGTTAATCTCGATGCATTAAAATTGCCATGCCATCATGTGTTTGTGCATTGCATTGTACCCATGTGTGGTGATTGATTATTCGTCTGTTGTGCTTCGATAGATCAAGCAGCCGGGGTTACTCCACAATACCCCGAGGATCCGTACTAACAGTACCCTGAACAAGGCAAGCGTAATCCCCCCTCTGAGCATATCTTATCCTATTTTCCGCAATTATTTTCTCCACTATAATATTGCATGCGGTTCTAAATGTCCTTTGCCTGGATTAGAGTATCCTACTAGTTGCATTAGAATCCTGTTGCCAATACCTGTTTTACCTTCCTATTACCATAGGTTTGTATTGTTGGCCATGGAATACTTACTATGCTATGCAAGTGCTTAGTCATGCTTAGTGAAATGCCTAGTTGTACTAGGGATGGTGAATGCTGGAAACAGGTGTTAACTTGTGACAGTGATGTTGATGGTGGAGAATTGTGGAGATGGATAATAAAATGCTAAGAAGGTGGGGATGAGAGGCCACATGGAATGTGGTGGGTTGTCTCGTTCTTGCCGCCTAGGTGCGAGTTCTGTACCTCCTGAACCAAGACTGAGCGTGCAACCATGCGTGAGGCCTATGCAATTGCAGGAACCCTCATAGACTAAATAACTCGAGCGGGGCTAGCCAGGATCCTCTAGTTTGGCTTTCCATTTGCGCGTGCGTGATGGTGTTGAACTGAGATGAGGATGGTGGTGTTAGGAAAATAAGTGGCCGTGGGGCGGGGTGTTGTGATCCTGGCAGCCCTACTGCCACTGATGATCCTGGAAAGTCCTTAACGAGGGAGAAGTCGACACCGTTCCCACCCAGCCGGCTTTCCAAGGAAGAGAGCTAATGCGCAGGTAATGGGCCGGACGGTACGCGTGGCAAACATTTGTACACCCCTGCAGGGTTAAATCTTTTCGAAAAGCCGTGTCCACGGTTACGGACGACTTGGGAATGGACGATGATCATAGAATAACTTAAACGGAATGATTAAAAACTGGGTACTAGAGGTACCAATTTCACGAATGTAAGGTTGACTTCCTCGAGGGTGATTCGGGGAGGTGCCTATGATGAACAGGTACAATGATGTGATGGTGGTTGTTGTTGAGAAAGTGATCTCAAGAGAAAATAGTTACTTCTTACCCCTCTTTGAAAATGTTCTAATAGTCGATGCCTTTGAGTTAGGTTTTTCATAAATAAAATCAGCTTTATGCAAAAGAGCCATAAAACCTTGGCAGCTAATCATCGAGCATATATTAGCTCTTAATCTTGCGAGTTCGTCGAACTCAACGTCTTTGCTTTTGTTTCAGAGGAGGACTTCACCGACCTAGAAGGTGGGTTCTTTGTGGACGTCGACGAGTAGTCTGGGGTTCCCAGGTGGCAGCTTGGGACATCTTGGAACAGCTGGCGCTGTGATGTTTATCTGTAGGCCTCTTAGGCCATATTTTGGATCTTGTTGTTTAGAACAACCTAATTCGCTTCCGTTTGATGTAATGTTGGGTCTGTGACCTCTGAATGTCATTTGCTATCTTTCTCTATTATAAGAGTTGAACTATATGATTTGTGTCGTAGAGTCTGTGATGTGCCAGTTGTTCCACAAGTCTTGATCTTACTATTATGCTTTGATAGTTGTGCATGTGTTAAGGCATCAATCGGGGTGTTGCGTTGTCTGGAGTGAGGTGTACCTAGCAACGCCTGCCAAAGGTTTTGGCCGGGGATTGGTAAACCCGTAACCTCCGGTTGTATCGCTTAACTGGTGACACACAGCATCACTGTATAGCAGTCGGGTCGGGGCGCCACATTATCTGACCCGCGCGAGCGAGCTGTACGTGCGTGACTGCGTGGGCTTGATTGGTCTGCTATTCTTTCGTGTATCATTGTGGGCTTGTTTTCATGCATGCGTGGGCCTGATTGTCCTGTCACTCTTTTTTTTTATTTGTGCATGCGTACTTCTATTATTTTCTGGATTATTTTTTCTTCTGTTTTAAAGGTGTTATGCCGGTGCTCATCTCTCTCAGTCACTCAACCTATCACCTAGTTTTTTATGTTTTTATTGTTTTCTTTTTTAGTTTTTTATTGAATTTAGTTTCCCTTTTTGTTTTCTTCATCTTAATATCTCTCTTTTCTTCTTGGCTTTTTTCATCAACTTTTCTTTCAAAATTTATGATGGACATGCACATAAGGAACACTATATTATCAAGATTGTAGATACCTTTTGTGTTTTATTTGTTTTTTTTATAAAAGTTTGATCAGGTTTTTTGGTATTATTAGAAACCCCAAAGCAAACTGTATAATATTAACATATTGCTACTGCATGATTGCTAATTATTGTCATACGAGGTAGAGCTCGATGAAGTTCTCAGCCGTTGGACTATCATTTTAATTTGTGCCGGTGTAGGTGCAACTGAGGTTTTGTTGCAATGTTCCAACTAATTTTCTTTAGTTGATTATAGGTTGAAACTTTTTTTATTTGAATATTTTTTTAGTTGCACTATGCTTGCAATCGAATTTTTCTTACGTCGTTTGTTGCACCTGATTTCTTTAATTTTTTGCACTGATTAAATTCTATTGCCTGCCAAGGTGCAACCAAAATACTTTTTAAAACATTGGTGACATCATTTGTCAAAGATTTAAGTTAGTTCTCGATCAAATGAGAGCTAGTAACACTGTTTTTATATAGTGGGCATTTTCTCTCTCATTTGCAGCATTGTCGCAACTGTGTGTTCCCTCACACTTGCAATATGGTTGCAATTGATGTTTTTCTATCGGTTGCAAGATGGTCGCAACTGGCATTTTTCTCTTAGTTGCAACATTCTTGTAGTTTTCTCTCAGTTGCAACATGGTCATAACGCAATGTTTTCTCTCAATTGCAATATGGTTGCAAGTGATGTTTTTCTCTCACTTGCAATATGGTCGCAACTGACCATACTGCAACAAGGTTGAATTTTTTCAGATGCAACATGGTCGCTACTCTCAATTGCAGTATGGTCACAACTTCCAATTATTCTTATAGTTACAACATGGTCGCAATCTTCTCTCAGTTGCAACATGGCTACAACTGAAAGGTCCCTTTCACTTGCAATACAATTGCATTTGATTATTCTTCTCTCGGTTGCAGTTGCAGCATGGTCGTAACTGAGAGATTTCTTTTAACTTGCAGTATGGTTACGATTTATGTTTTTCTCTCAATTGCAACATGGTCGCAACTTACCGTTTTCGCTTAGTTGCAATAAGGTTGTATGTATTCTCAGTTGCAACATGGTCACAACTGAGAAGTTTCTCTCAGTTGCAATATGGTCGCAACTGCGAGTTATTCTTATAGTTATAACATGGTCGCAATCTTCTCTCAGCTGTTACATGGTCGCAACTGAGTGATTTCTTTTTCACTTGCAATATGGTTGCAATTTTTGTTTTGCACTCAGTTGCCAAATGATCGCAACTGACCGTTTTTTTGCGTTGTTGCAACATGGTTGTAATTAAGTGACATTTCTCTCAATTGCAAGTGGGAATTTAATTTATTGCCTTTTTATTTTTCACGAGTTGCATGCGAGTTGCAACTGGAAATTTAATTTTATCGGATTTTTATTTCTTTTATTTCTCACGAGTTGCATCCTAGTTGCAACTGGTGGTTTTAATTGATCGGTTTTTTTTTTTCACGAGTTGCATCCTAGTTGCAACCAGGGGAATTTAGTTGATCAGTATTTATTTTTTCACGAGTTGCATTCTAGTTACAACTGTGGGAATTTAGTGAATCGGTATTTTCTATATTTTCACCAGTTGTACCCTAGTTGCAACTGGGAATTTAATTGATCGGCTTTTTTTTATTTCACCAGTTGCATGCCAGTTGCAATTGGAAATTTAATTTATCGGGTTTTTTTATTTTTCACCAGTTCCATGCGAGTTGCAACTGGGAATTTACTTTTATTGGTTTTTTTTATTTCTCACTAGTTGCATCCTAGTTGCAACTGGGGGTTCTAATTGATCGGTATTGATTTTTCACGAGTTGCATCCTAGTTGCAACTGGTGGTTTTAATTGATCGTTTTTATTTTTTTCACGAGTTGCATCCTAGTTGCAACTGGGGGAATTTAGTTGATCGGTATTTATTTTTTCACGAGTTGCATCCTAGTTGCAACTGTGGGAATTTACTGGATCGGTATTTTCTATATTTTCACCAGTGCATCCTAGTTGCAATTGGGAATTTAATTGATCGGCTTTTTATTATTTCACCAGTTGCATGTCAGTTGCAACTGGGAATTTAATTGATTAGTTTTCTATTCACAAGTTGCATCCTAGTTGTAATTGGGAATTTTATTGATCCTTTTTTATTCACCAGTTGCATCTTAGTTTCAACTTGGATTTTTACTGTTCGGTTTTTATTCACAAGTTGCATGCTAGTTGCAACTGGAATTTTATTGTTGTTTATCCACCAGTTGCATCCTTGTTGCAACTCGGAATTTTACTGGTCATTTTTTATTCACTAGTTGAATACTAGTTGTAATTGGGAATTTTGTTGATTGGATTTTATTTAGCAGTTGCATCCTAGCTGCAACTGGGAATGTTATTGATCAGTTTTTATTCAACAGTTGCATCATAGTTGCAACTAGTAATTTTTTTGATCAGTTTTTTATTCAACAGTTGATCCTAGTTGCAACTCAGAATTTTATTGATCGACTTTTTTATTCACCAGTTGCATGCTAGTTGCAACTGGGCATTCTATTTGTTTTTTATTCACGAGTTGCATCCTAGTTGCAACTGGCAATTTATCTAATTAGATTTTATTCATCAGTTGCATGCTAGATGTAAATGGGGAATTTTATTGATCGATTTTTATTCACCAGTTGCATCATAGTTGTAACTGGGAATTTTGTAGATCATTTTTCATTCAGCAGTTACATCATATTTGCAACTGGCAGTCTTTCTTGATTGCTTTTTATTCACCAGTTGCATCCTTGTTGTAACTATGAATTTTACGGGTCATTTTGTTTCACCAGTTGAATACTAGTTGCAATTGTGAATTTTATTGATCGGTTTTTATTCAACACTTGCATCATA
The DNA here is from genome assembly GCA_947311845.1 of Poa pratensis. Classification (NCBI taxonomy): domain Eukaryota; kingdom Viridiplantae; phylum Streptophyta; class Magnoliopsida; order Poales; family Poaceae; genus Poa; species Poa pratensis. The sequence continues at coordinate 20,271,433 of CAMZMU010000095.1, read as the reverse complement.
GTTGCAACTAGTAATTTTATTGATCCTTTTTTTATTCAACAGTTGATTCTAGTTGTAACTCGGAATTTTATTGATTGCCTTTTTTATTCATTTTTTTTATTCACCGGTTCCTTCCTAGTGTTGCACGTGGGTTAGAACTGAGATTTTGTAGTTACACAATGGTTGCAATTGAGATTTTTTTTCAATTCTGCATGGTTGAACTAAGATTTTTTCACTTGCACATGGGTAACACCTGAACCTGTGAAAAAATACAATATTTGCTTATGCACAAAATATTTTGCAGCTCAGTTTTTTTATTACATTTTGTCGGCCACCGAAACATATATTACACGTGTGAGCGGATGAAGAGCATCCTTTACAACACAGTGAGAGGGAGAGAAATTGACTCTGCCCGTGGTAAGCAAAAGAGCGAACCACCCTTGTATCCTTGAGGCCCGTTAGAGTAGCACATTTTTTTTTAGCGCATGTTAAAGGCCCATGAGCGCGAAGGGCCAACAGACCAACAACAAAAAAAGCCTTAAAAGGAACGACACGTATATGGTTAGCTCAGCCAATGGATCGATCGGAATTAGCACAAATCAACAGCTAACGTCATCTACTGAGCCCTAGGCACGCCCTTTTTCGAATTTCGAATGTACGCTAAAAAGAACCGGAATAGCGCATGTCCCACGATTCCAGCGCTGTTCCGTGCATTTTTCTCGGGAGGCGTCGTGAAGGAGGATGATCCGCCTTCACACCTCCCATTTCCCTCACCTCCATCGCCGTAGCCTGGAAGCCTAAACCCTTCTCTCCTCCCAACCCCCACCGCGATGTCCGGCTCCTCCTCCACCTCCCGCCGCCGCCGCCGCAACAAGCCTGCGTGGCCGGCGCCGCGTCCGGAGCTGGTGGGGTGCGCGGTATGGGTGCCTCGTAATGCGCCGCCCGCCACCTTACGTCACCATGGCGCCGCCCGGCGCGGCAGCGCCCTGCTCCTCCGAACTCCGCGGCGCCTCATCCGGCGGCGGCGCTGATGGCTACGTGTTGGTGAACCCCAAGAGGAAGGTTATGATGTAGACAGCAGAAGTTTTCCCTTGAGAAATCTACCCAAGGTTATCAATCCAGTAGGACTTGATGATCTATCGGAAGGTTGTTGATGTTGACTCCCCTGGCGCTAGGGAGCTTGCACCAACGTGGAATCTGCACAGACACAAACCAGAACTTTGCCCAACACGAAACAGAGAGGTTGTCAATCTCTCCGGTCTTGCAGAAACAAAGAGTTAAACGTATGGTGTGGAAAACAGCAGGAAAAACAGCAAGTAACAGGAAACAGATGATTGCAGCAGGTTGTGTAAACAGTATGAGGAAATTGGACCAGGGTCCACAGTTCACTAGTGGTGTCTCTCTCAGAACAGATAACTAGCATGTTGGGTAAACAAATTACAGCTGGGCAATTGACAAATAGAGAGGGCATAACAATGCAATACATGCCAAGATGTCTACTATGAAATCTAGTTGGGCATTACAACAAAGTACATAGACCGTTATTCCAACCGCATCTATGCCTAAATAATCCACCTTCAAGGCAGCATCCGCATCCCATTCAGTATTAAGTTGCTAACAACAGATTATTGCATGAAGTAAAGTGTGTAATGTAATCAATACAAGTGCCCTTGGACACTGCACCAATGTTTTATCCCTAGTAGCAACAGCACATCTACCATCTTAGACCTTTCTGTCACTGATCCAGATATCTAGAGACTGAACCCACTATCGAGCATAAATACCCCCTCTTGGAGTCACAAGCATCTACTTGGCCAAAGCATCTACTAGCAACGGAGAGCATGCAAGATCAAGAGCACATAGATAAACAACTTGAATAAACATGGTATCAATATTCATCGGATCCCAGCAAACACAACATCTAGCATTACAATAAGATGATCTTGATCATGTTAGGCAGCTCACAAGATCTAAACATGGAGGCACAAGGTAGAGAGACAACCATCTAGCTACTGCTATGGACCCGTAGTCCAGGGGTGGACTACTCACGCATCACTCCGGAGGCAGGCATGGTGATGTAGAGCCCTCCGGTGATGATCTCCCCTCCGGCAGGGTGCCGGGAAGAGCTTCAGAACTCCTCCGATCTGAGATTGACGATGACGGCCGCGACGGAACTTTTCGTGGAATATGATCGACCGTAATAGGGTTTTCGCGTCGCGGAGAATATATAGGCGAAGAGGCGGCGTCGGTGGCCGAGGGGGGCCACCACGCCATAGGGGGCGCGGGCCCACCCTGGGCCGCGCCCTAGTGTGGCGTGGCCCCCTGGTGGGTCTGCTCCGACTCCCCTTTGGACTCCGTGATCTCCTCGTGATATTATTGACGATGTCTTTTGTTTCGTCCAATTCCGAGAATATTTCCTTAATAGATTTTCTGAAACCAAAAACAGCAGAAAACAGGGAACTGGCACTGTGGCATCTTGTTAATAGGTTAGTCCCAGAAAATGCATAAAAATGATATAAGTGTAACCAAAACATGTAGCAATTGATATAATAACAGCATGGAACATCAAAAATTATAGATACGTTTGAGACGTATCAAGCATCCCCAAGCTTAGTTCCTGCTCGTCCTCGAGTAGGTAAACGATAAAAACAGATAATTTTTGAAGTGACATGCTACCAACACAATCTTTGATCAAATAACAATGTAATGCACATGATCTGAATGAAGTGATCCAAGCCAATGGTCTATAGTTTGCAAGCAAGTAAATAAAGAGTAAACATAAGTGATCACACAAGTGCAAACTTTCATGAATAACACTATAAAACATTTAGAGATATAATAGTCTAACATAATAGTTAGTTCACAGCAGCAATAATTCTCAACATGAAAGTGTTTGTATCAACACAAAGGAAGATAATAGCTTCAGCTTTTGCTTCAACTTTCAACATGTATATCATATAGATAATGTCAATGCAAAGAATATGATCAACCAAACACAAAGTTATGTAAAAACTGTTATACTGGAGTTGACAATGATGTTTGCTTAAGTAGACAGAAAGAAGTGGGAAAACTGACTCAACATAAAAGTAAAAGAATGGCCCTTCGCAGAGGGAAGCAGGGATTAACATCATGTGCTAGAGCTGTAGTTCCCGAAGGCATATAGAGAGCATAAAATATTGTTTTGTAAGGTAATGGTGTATACAGGTGTCAACAAATCAAATAGCAGGTACTTGTCATCTTCCATGGCTAACTAACTTTTAGAGCGGTTCCGAGAGTTTTTAGGACTGCACTTGTAACAAGCACTTATTGGTGACACTCCTCCCAACCATTTACTTTCCACAAACCATGGCTAACCGAATCCTCGGGTGCCCACCAACATTCACCATGGAGGAGTGTCTATTTATTTATTTATAGGGTGGACTAACCAGCTCTTTAATGCAAAATAAAAGGTGGAGAAGCAGATGAAGCTGCCAATCCTTGTAAATTAATTAGCATGGAAGATGACAAATCTCACTACTACGTCCTTATGAGCTTTTCAAGTAGTGACACAAAAAGGAAATTGTTTTGAGTAGTTAGTAGATAGCACATGAAGAAATTTACTTGGAATGGTGAAAACACCACATAATAGGTAGGTATGGTGGACACAGGTGGCATGGATTTGGCTCAAGGTTTTGGATGTACAAGAAGCATTCCCTCTTAGTACAGAGTTTAGGCTAGCAAGGTTATTATAAGCAAACATCATTATCAACTGGAATAGCAAGAGTGTACATAAAACACAAGGTTTGACGAACCATAGACTCCCACTGTCTTCCTTGTTAACACATAGCCTTCATCCAAAAATTATCTAGACTACTATGGACTTCCAATTATGCAACAGATTATTATAGCAGAAAATCCTTATAGTAGTTCTTCATTAATAGCCATTACTTACATGATGCACAAGCTTAAACATTAATTACTTGACAGCTCAAAACAATTGGCAAGCATCAAATTACTCAAGACAACGATCTAAAAAGATTCATGTAAGCATTTTATACCACTACCACATGCATAGCATTTTTCTGGTCCAACCAAACACCAATCAACTTATTTGACAACTCTCCAAACAGATATAAGTGAAGCAAGAGAGTACTTTCTTCAAAAGAAACTGAAAGCTCTAACAAGAGATATGAAAAACTGAGAGCTAACAGCAATACACAACTAGACAGGAATACTCAACAAGTATAAGTGAAGCACAAGAGTATTCTAATGAAAAAGTGGAGCGTGTCTCTCTCCCAAACATGAATACTAGGATCCAACAAGTATAGCACAGCAAACAAAACAAAACAAACTGAAAACAAAAACACACTGACGCTCCAAGGAAGAGTACACTAGTATGAAGCAATAAAAATATAGCACCATTAGAGATGACCTGATAATTTGTAGATGAAGAAGGGGATGCCTTGGGCATCCCCAAGCTTAGATGCTTGAGTCTTCTTGAAATATGCTGGGGAGGTAAGCCTCCCCAAGCTTAAGCTCTTCACTCTTCTTGATCATGTAATATCATTCTCCTCTATCAACACTTGAAAACTTCCTTCACACCAAAACTTAACAGCTTTTCTCATTAGCAGGTTAGTGCACTAAAAGATAATACTTCAAAGTTCTAGCAAAGACAAAACTCACAAGCCAACTATTTTAAACATTAGCCACTGTTACTAGGCTCAAGTGGGCACTTTTACACGAAAAGAAACCACTTAAAAACTTGTAAAAGAGAGAATGCAAAATAAAAGACAGAATCTGTCAAACCAGAACAGTCTGTAATGACGAATTTTTTCGAGGCACTTACGATGCTCAGATGAAAAACTTTTGAAATAATGAAAGTTGCGTAACATCATCAGGAACATGCACAAAAATTTCAGCATTTTTCGATTTTTTCTGATTTTCTACTGAATTAAACGGTGACGAACAGCAATCTGTCCCAATGCAGTCCCGAAAATAAAACCAACTTTGCATTAGTAACTCTCCTTGGCACAACAAAACAGCAAATAAAAGATACAAAGGAGTTGCTACAGAGGTAAACAAGCATCCTTGACTCAAGAAAACAAAAATAAAACAGCAAATAAAAACATGGGTTATCTCCCAGAAGTGCTTTTCTTTAATGCCTTTGAGCTAGGCATGAAGAGATGCATCAAGTATTGTCAAGACCAGAAACATCAAGGTTCCCAAAAGCTTCAGATAAATCATAATTCACAACAAGAGGGGTTTTCATTTTAGCTAGTTCTTGAGAAGAAAACTTGAGAGGCCCACTGCAAGCTTTATTAGTAAATTCATAAAATCCATTATCCAGCACATCAGAAGTTGAAAGTTTTGGTTTAGGCCCCTTAGGTACATACATGAATTTCTTTCCTTTATCTAGAATATACCCTTGCTTCTTAGTTTTGAAAGAGGAAAAAGTATTACTCATGGTGTCAATGACTTCCTCTATCTCCTCAATCCTAGAGTTTTGATCATGATTTTTAAAGCAAGTTTCTAGAGCAACAATTCTTTTATTAAGATCTTCCAAGGATTTATCAAATTTTCAGTGTTCTCAAGTAGTTTTTCAAGCTTAACATCAATACTTGGAAGATTCTCTACAACCTCAAGCTTTTTCATAACATCCTCAAGAGAGACTTCAATTTTAATTTCATTAACAGGTGGTATTCCTACTAGACTTTCAAGGATGTAGCTAGCCTCTAGAGCAGGTGTTCCTAGGAAGTTACCCCCTGTCAAAGTGTCCAAAACATATCTATACCAATTGGTAATGCCAACATAAAAGTTCCTAAGAAGGATTGTAGTGGAATGTTTTTTAGCACACCTATGATGAGCATTACTAATTCTGTACCAAGCATCTTTTAAACTTTCTCCCCCTTGTTGCTTAAAAGTTCGAACCTCAACCTCAGGAGATGAAACAAAATAAGAAGAACCAGACATGACAAACCGAAATAAAACTAGATGCAGGAATTTAATTTTTTTGGGTTTTTGATTTTTAACAGCAAGCAAAACAAAATAAAACAAGACAAAAAACAAAGTAAAGAGATTGGAACTGAGAGACTCCCCTTTCCAATAGCCTCCAAGTCCCCGGCAACGGCGCCAGAAAACAGCTTGATGGCTACGTGTTGGTGAACCCCAAGAGGAAGGTTATGATGTAGACAGCAGAAGTTTTCCCTTGAGAAATCTACCCAAGGTTATCAATCCAGTAGGACTTGACGATCTATCGGAAGGTTGTTGATGTTGACTCCCCCTGGCGCTAGGGAGCTTGCACCAACGTGGAATCTGCACAGACACAAACCAGAACTTTGCCCAACACGAAACAGAGAGGTTGTCAATCTCTCCGGTCTTGCAGAAACAAAGAGTTAAACGTATGGTGTGGAAAACAGCAGGAAAAACAGCAAGTAACAGGAAACAGATGATTGCAGCAGGTTGTGTAAACAGTATGAGGAAATTGGACCAGGGTCCACAGTTCACTAGTGGTGTCTCTCTCAGAACAGATAACTAGCATGTTGGGTAAACAAATTACAGCTGGGCAATTGACAAATAGAGAGGGCATAACAATGCAATACATGCCAAGATGTCTACTATGAAATCTAGTTGGGCATTACAACAAAGTACATAGACCGTTATTCCAACCGCATCTATGCCTAAATAATCCACCTTCAAGGCAGCATCCGCATCCCATTCAGTATTAAGTTGCTAACAACAGATTATTGCATGAAGTAAAGTGTGTAATGTAATCAATACAAGTGCCCTTGGACACTGCACCAATGTTTTATCCCTAGTAGCAACAGCACATCTACCATCTTAGACCTTTCTGTCACTGATCCAGATATCTAGAGACTGAACCCACTATCGAGCATAAATACCCCCTCTTGGAGTCACAAGCATCTACTTGGCCAAAGCATCTACTAGCAACGGAGAGCATGCAAGATCAAGAGCACATAGATAAACAACTTGAATAAACATGGTATCAATATTCATCGGATCCCAGCAAACACAACATCTAGCATTACAATAAGATGATCTTGATCATGTTAGGCAGCTCACAAGATCTAAACATGGAGGCACAAGGTAGAGAGACAACCATCTAGCTACTGCTATGGACCCGTAGTCCAGGGGTGGACTACTCACGCATCACTCCGGAGGCAGGCATGGTGATGTAGAGCCCTCCGGTGATGATCTCCCCTCCGGCAGGGTGCCGGGAAGAGCTTCAGAACTCCTCCGATCTGAGATTGACGATGACGGCCGCGACGGAACTTTTCGTGGAATATGATCGACCGTAATAGGGTTTTCGCGTCGCGGAGAATATATAGGCGAAGAGGCGGCGTCGGTGGCCGAGGGGGGCCACCACGCCATAGGGGGGCGCGGGCCCACCCTGGGCCGCGCCCTAGTGTGGCGTGGCCCCCTGGTGGGTCTGCTCCGACTCCCCTTTGGACTCCGTGATCTCCTCGTGATATTATTGACGATGTCTTTTGTTTCGTCCAATTCCGAGAATATTTCCTTAATAGATTTTCTGAAACCAAAAACAGCAGAAAACAGGGAACTGGCACTGTGGCATCTTGTTAATAGGTTAGTCCCAGAAAATGCATAAAAATGATATGAAGTGTAACCAAAACATGTAGCAATTGATATAATAGCAGCATGGAACATCAAAATTATAGATACGTTTGAGACGTATCAGGCGCTGCGCACGGTATGGGTTCCTCGGGGTACGCTGCCCGCCACTGTTCGCGACCTTGGCGTTGGCCCACGGCAGCCCATCGCTCCTCCTAACCCTGCGGTGCCTCGTGACGCGCTTCCCGCCACCGAACTCGGCGGCGCCCCGCGGCAGCGCCTCGCTCCGTGCCCTCCCGAGACCCAGTCCCGCCTCGTGATGCTGCAACCTCCCTCCTCCTCCACGTCTCGCCGCGGCCGCGATGGGGATGCGATGGACACGGCGGCGCTGCCGCTGGAAGCGACCCTCAACGGGGAGGCGACGGACTGGGGGGCGTTACCGCTGGACGCGATCTTCTCCATCCTGCGGAAACTCGACCACATCGAGATCCTCATGGGGGCCGGGCAGGTGTGCGGCTCCTGGCGCCGCGCTGCGCGCGACGAGCCCGTGCTGTGGCGACACATCGACATGCGCGGCCACGCCGACCTCGACCGCCAGGTGGACATCTACAAGATGGCGCAGACCGCCATCCGCCGCGCCCAGGGGCAGTGCGAGGCGTTCTCGGCGGAGTACGCCGCCGACGACGTCGTGCTCCACTTCCATGGCGATCAGTGAGATTTCAGCCCTCTTAAATTCTATAATCTGATTAATTTTGTGCAACCTGAAGTTCTGCTTTTGTGGCAATGTATGTGTAGCTTTAATCTGTTAGATTGATCTCCAACGGTGCGGTCCAACGGCCGCACCGGACCCTGATCCTTGCGCCCTGATCGGGGGCGCCCAACCAATCCATGGTTGGTGGGCCCCTGTTAGCCTGCGCTATATAGAGAGGTGGGGGGCCGGCAGCACGACTCACGAGGTTGATTGTGCACCACCACTCCACCGACATACCCGACCCGATCTAGGTCAAGCGCAGAGTCACGGGAAGCATCACCGCCACCACTGCCCTCTCTGCCACCACCGCCACCGTCCACCATGGCCGGCAGCTCGAGCGCATCCGTTCAAGGAGAAGGTACACGTCCTCCTCCCCATCGATCTGTTTTACCGGTATTGATCTAGCCTAGAGATCTTGCGAACATAACATTGGTATCAGAGCCGCTACGATTTAGATCATACTCGTGTAGAAGTGAGAAAAGAGAAAAGCAAAAGGAAAAGAAAAGAATCCCCTCCCGAAGAACTCTAACCCGAATCGAAACAGAAAAGGGGAAGGGCAAAGAAATCTCACCGGCAGAGGGCCTCGGGCTCACCGGCAAAGTGCGCCGCCGCCGAGGCCGCGCCGTTCCTCTCGATCTTGATGTGCATCGGCAAGCCGAGGCAGCAAGACGAAGAACATCACCCCTCACGGGGCAAAGAGGCACCACCATCGAGCCGTTTGACGGCGGCGCGTTCACCCTCGAGGTGCTCGCGCACGCCGGCAAAGGGGCCGGCGGGGGCGCCGCCTTCATCTCCTCGACAGCTTGCTCCGACGACCGAAACCCTAACCCTAGCGCACGTGCGGGGAAGGAGAGAGAAAGGGAAAGAAAGGGGAGAGCAGCACCGCCGTGGGGCGTGCGACCGTCGCCGGCCGCCGGCCACCGGCGTGCCATCGCCATGGTGGAGTTCTTCTCCACCGGCGGCCGCCGCCGGAGCGCGGACAGAGGAGTGAAGAGGGAGAGAAAGAAATGGAATGAGGGCTAGGGTTTTTTTGGGGTCGGCCGGCGCACCGGGTTTTGTTCATGCGTCTCGCGTGGACGGCCGTCCCCAGGATTGCCCGGTGGCAAACCCTAGCTCGCCACGGGCCGCTGGGCCAAAAGATCCATGAGGCCGCTGCCGTGGGCCGCTTTTACGCATCGCCTGGGCGGCAGATAGCCATGGGCCGCACAAAACAGTCTCAAATTTTTTGGAGGCTGTTTTATTTGTTTATTGTTCAATTTCTGTTTGAACAATTTTATTCAGTTTTGTTTCATATTCAAAATTGTCCAACGAAAATTTTGTTTAGGAAACAGAAAAGTAAAAGAAATGCTTCTGAAAAGTATAAAGTACATGAATTTTTATTCATGTTTTTCCGCTGCAAATAAATAAAAGTGCTCTTTTAAAAGTAAATAGAACTAAAGTGAGAATTAAATTATAAGAGCATGTTAAAGTGATTATTGAAATGATTATGATTCTGTTATTATTATGACCAACGTTGTTAATAACATAATCATGATTTATTATTGTTGTTATATGTGCATTTATTGCTATTTTCTGCCCAACGGTGATATAGTTTTAATTGCACAAACAGTTGTATGTTTTAATTTTGACCAACGTTGGATTATTGCATGCAATTGTTGTTATGATCTCACTTCATTGTGGTTTTCAGGAGGGTACTACTTGATGAGCTGCATCAAGGATGTTCCAACCCTCAGAGGTGACAACTACACTGAATGGAGAAAGAAAGTCGACTTGGCTTTTGTTTGTGCTGAGGTGGACTGGGTTGTGGACACTCCATAGCCAGTCAAACCTACAGAGTCAGTCAGAGATGCAAAAGATGATGATGATGCATGGGATAAAAAGAAGAGGGATTATGCTCCATTGGAGATGTCATATACCCTCGACAACAAAAAGTGGCTCACCGCCAATAAAAAGTGCATGGCTTTCATAAAGAACACAATTGAGCACGCTATTGTGGCTCAATTGCAGAGTGTACTTCCGTAAGGGAGTTTCTTGAAAAGATAAAGAGCCAGTTCACTGGTTCTTCAAAGATATATGCTACCCAGTTGTTAAAGCAGCTGGTGACAGAAAAGTACACAGGAGGTGGACATGGCATAAGAGAGCATATCCTCCGGATGAGCCACATGGCAGCTAAGGTTAAGCCCATGGACGATGATTTGGAGCTCAAGCCTGCACTCCTTGTTCATCTGGTTATGGCTTCACTGCCAAAAAAGTTTGCACTTTTGTTGTCAACTATAACATGTCGCCTGAAAAATGGGACATTGAAAAGACAATAACCATGTGTGTGCAAGAAGAGGAAGACTTAAAGCCTCACATGGTGGTTCTCTGAACTATGTGAAGGATAATAAGAAAAAGAACTACAATCAAAGTAGCAATGGTTCCCCTTCAAAGCCACATGGTAAAGCTCCCACGCATTATCAGCATCAGCAGAAGTCTCTTCCAGTGGACAAAGATACATGTCTCCACTGTAAGAAGACTGGGCATTACAAGAAAGATTGCCCTGTCTGGCTAAAGTCCATCATGGCAAAGAGAGGTAACGACATTGTTTCCTTTGTAAATGAATCCTTGTATACATAGTTTTCGAAATCTACTTGGTGGATTGACTCAGGTGCAACTGTTCATGTTGTAAATTCATTACAGGGATTCCATTCGACGCGGACTACGCAAAGAGGCGAAAGATGCATTGAAGTTGCAAATGGAGTTCAAGCAGACGTTGAAGCTGTCGGCGACATCTCCCTGGAGTTAGCTGATGGATTCACGATTTGCTTAGAGATGTTTTATATGTTCCTTCATTACACAGAAACTTGATTAGTGTTTCATGTTTGGACAAAGATTCTTATGAATGTTATTTTGGACATGGCAAGTGTGCCATATGGTTTAATAATGCTTATGTGGGTGTTGCTTTACTTCACAATGAGCTTTATTTATTATCCCTACATGAAAAAGTGTATTCTGTGTATAATGTGAAAGGGCATGTTTCCACGTCGGATAAAGAACAAAAGAAAAGAAAGAGAACTCACAACTCATCGAAATTATGGCACTGTCGCTTGGGCCATATTTCGAGGGGGAGAATAGAAAGTCTAGTTAAAAATGAAATTATTCCTCCATTAGAGTTCTCAGACTTAGAACAATGCATAGATTGCATTAAAGGAAAGTACGTAAAACAAATCAAAAAGGGTGCAAACCGAAGCACAGGAACACTAGAAATCATTCACACTGACATTTGTGGACCATTTCCTGTGAAAAGTGTGGATGGCTATGACTCGTTTATAACATTCACAGATGATTACTCCCGATATGGTTATATTTATCTAATCAAAGAAAAGTCTGAAGCGTTGGATAAATTTAAGATATTCAAAGCTGAAGTAGAAAATCAGCATGATAAAAGAATAAAGATAGTGATATCTGACCGTAGGGGGGTACTATGGTCGGCACACTCCAAATGGCCAAGTCCCTGAACCTTTTGCGAGGTTCTTACAGGAGACTGGCATAGTGGCCCAGTATACAATGTCGGGCGACCTCAGCAAAATGAAATAGCTGAAAGGCGTAACCGTACACTTATGTATATGGTGCGTAGTATGATGAGTTACTCCACCTTGCCATTGGGATTATGGATGGAGGCGCTTAAAACCGCCATTCACATTCTCAATAGAGTACCAAGCAAGTCGGTGCCCAAAACACCGTACAAGTTGTGGACAGGAAGAGTACCCTCTCTACAACACTTCAGGTGTGGGGGAGCCCAGCTGAGGTCAAAGTATTTAATCCAAATATTGCAAAGTTAGATCCCAAAACAGTCAGTTGACACTTCATTGGCTACCCTGATAGATCAAAATGTTTTCGTTTCTACTGTCCAGACAGATACACAAAGTTTGTAGAAACGAGACATGCAGTCTTCTTAGAGGACGAAATGATGAGGGGGAGCATGGTAGCTCGGAAAATTGATCTTGAGGAGAAGAGGGTGTGTGCACCTTTTCCGATGATTCAGGAGCCATTTTTTACACTACGTGTTGTACCTGCACCGACAATCCCTGAGGTTGAGGTGCAAGCACCTGTTGTAACTCCACCCGTGACATCTGTGGGTGAAGATCTGGAACCTGTCCGTCAGGAGCCGACTGAACCCGTTGTTGAGCATGAAAGGGAGGTGCAGTAGCCACCGCCAGAGAATGAGACCCTTAGAAGGTCTAAAAGAGCTAAAAGGTTAGCTATTTCTACTGATTATATTTACAACACAGAAATAGCTCATATGGAAGGTGATCCCACTTCATATGAAGAAGCCATGAGAAGCCCTCACTCATCGAAGTGGGTGGAGGCAATGGAAGATGAGATGAAATCAATGAGTTCCAACGATGTTTGGGACTTAGAAGATATTCCTAAAGAAGCCAAAATAGTAGGTTATAAATGGGTCTACAAAACTAAGTATGACTCAAAAGGGAATGTAGAAAAGTATAAAGCACGACTTGTGGCAAAAGGATTTACACAAAGAGAAGGGGTAGACTACAATGAGACATTTTCCCCAGTCTCATGTAAGGATTCCTTCAGAATCATAATGGCACTAGTTGCACATTTTGATTTAGAGCTACATCAAATGGATGTAAAGACGGCATTTCTAAATGGGGATTTAAAGTTTACATGAAACAACCCAAGGGTTTTATCATGGAAGACAAGGAAGATATGGGATGCCGCCTGAAGAAATCCATTTATGGATTAAAGCAAGCCTCTAGACAATGGTATCTAAAGTTTAATGAGACAATTACAGGATTTGGATTTAAAGAAAATGTTGAGGATAACTGCATTTATGCAAAGTTCAAAATTGGAAAATATATTTTCCTAATCTTGTATGTGGATGATATCTGCTTGCTAGCAGTGATGTTAGTCTACTACAAGAAACAAAGAAATTCTTATCCTCAAATTTTGATATGAAAGATCTTGGTGAAGCATCATATGTTTTGGGTATAGAAATTCACCGAGATAGGAAAAATGGAGTCTTAGGACTATGCAGAAGGCATATTTTGAAAAGGTTCTTAAAAAGTATAATATGTGCCACACCTGCTCCTATAGTCAAGGGCGACAGTTTTGGGAAATTCCAATGTCCCAGGAACCGGTACGAGATCGATCAAATGAAAGCAATACCATATGCTTCGGCTATTGGAAGTTTACTGTATGCACAAGTGTGCACTCGTCCTGACTTAACTTTTATCACCGGAGTACTCGGTAGATATCTAGAGAATCCAGGCCCAGAGCACTGGAAAATGGCAAAGAAAGCATTGCGTTATGCTCAAGGCACAAAGGACCTCATGCTAACATACAGAAGATCTGATTCCCTAGAGATAAGAGGGTATTCAGACGCAGATTTTGCGGGAGACAGAGATGATAGAAAATCCACGTCAGGATACGTGTTCACTCTCGCTGGAGGGGCTATTTCGTGGAGAAGTTCTAAACAGTCAATAGTTACATCGTCCACGATGTATGCAGAATTTATAGCAGCATATGAGGCCACAGGGCAGGTGATATGGTTAAAGAAATTTATACCCGACTTGAAAGTGGTAGATTGTATTGACAAACCACTAAAAATGTACTGCGACAACCAGCCCGCAGTATTCTATGCTCACAACAACAAGTCGAGTAATGCTACCAAACCAATAGAGATAAAGTATTATGTTGTGAAAGATAAAATCCAGGATCAAACTATAAGTCTCGAGCATATAAGGACAAAGGATATGCTTGCAGATCCGCTTACGAAAGGCTTACCACCCAGCGTGTTCATGGAACACGTAGCCGGCATGGGTTTAATGGAAACCCTATGATTCCTGGATCATGAGAGGCCCAAAAGGAACAGAAATTATTTCAAAACAGAGAGGTATATTGTAGCTGTCTGATTCTATCGGCAATTGAGCTGTGACGATGAAACATGCTCTATGTACTGATCTGCGATGAAACGAGTAAAATAAAAGTACAAAATTAAAAGTAAAAGTTGAGATCAAGGGGGAGAATGTTAGATTGATCTCCAACGGTGCGATCCAACGGCCTCACCGGACCCTGATCCTTGCGCCCTGATCGGGGGCGCCCAACCAATCCATGGTTGGTGGGCCCCTGTTGGCCTGCGCTATATAGAGAGGTGGGGGACCGGCAGCACGACTCACGAGGTTGATTGTGCGCCACCACTCCACCAACGCAGAGTCACGGGAAGCATCACCGCCACCACTGCCCTCTCTGCCACCACCGCCGCTGTCCACCATGGCCGGCAGCTCAAGCACATCCGCGCAAGGAGAAGGTACACGTCCTCCTCCCCATCGATCTGTTCTACGGGTATTGATCTAGCCTAGAGATCTTGCGAACGTAACATAATCAATATGGTAGCATTTGCAACTAATTTATTATGCTGGATGCTTCATCTCATCATGATTTGGTGAAGCTTGAGGATGGGTAAGAAGATAGCAGAGACATTCATTCATAGATGACACCCAATATTTTTTTCTTATGGTAGTACATAGCCAAATGTGAAATGTCCATCCTAGTTACCTCGTATATAAGGTGTCATCTTCTAAGGATGAAGCATCCGACGGGCTTCGTATTGTTGTACTATTAGTTCTTCTTTACATTGACATTTTAGCGATATTTTCCTTACTGGTAAGGATCCTTACTGGTAAGGTAAGGACGTAATTCTGTGTATGACTCTGGACTATTTTCATGATTTAGCGTTGAACTACCCTGAATTTTCCCGGCTTTAGCATTTAGCTACCGTTAGTTGCCTGACTGCATGTGCTTACTTGTCTCACAAAGTACTGAACTGTACCTTGAAAATAGTGTAATATCCTGACAATTATCTACTGAAGGAGCTTAAGGTGTTGTCAGCTTTTATCTGTTGTTTCCATCAGGTAGTCTTTGGTCTAGAAAATCCATAACTTCCCTTTCAAACTATAGTTTTTTAACATAAAGCAACGATTCCTTGATTTGATATGGAGCAACTGGGAGTTCCGATGTTTTTCCTGATGGCATCCCATATTGGTAGTACATAATGAAATGCTTCGACTTTCCAATTTTAATATAATACTGATAGTGATTAGTTTACACAGGATGGGATAAGAAGTGTGGTTCATCCTAGTTACTTTGCATTGGCAATAGAAGGTGTCATCTTCTTCTGGCCTTCTCGTTTTTCTTCTTTACACTGATATTTTTAGTGATATTTCCTTAGAGGGAAGAAAATAATCCTGTACATAAGTCCGGAATATCTTCATGTTTTATTGATCTACTCCTCTCAATTTTACCTAGCCTGCCATTTAGCAAACATTAGGTGCTTCTGTGACTCGTCTTCATAAAGAAGTTAATTGTACCTTGCAAAAAATCTGATATCCTGACAATTATCTAAGGAAAGAACTTAAGGTGTTATCACCTTACAGAACTATGTGAGGTTTCCTTGAGGTGGTCTTTGTTGGTCTAGACAGTAAGTTTCCTTGCAAATTTAGCACAAGGCAACACCCCCCTTGATTTGAAATGGAGCAACTGGGAGTTGTAGTTTCAGGGATGACGCATGAAAATGTCGAACATTGAATCTGGTGATAATCCCACATTATTTTATAATTATGATGTGGAACAAACTTACTGACTTTATATGCGAAATATATTATCAGTGATGCTGTCTATCCTCTAACTGCATTCTCCAGCCAAGCGTGTTCACCTAAGGTTCCGCATGCCAAACATAAATAAGTGAATTCGGTACCACTAAACTCATTCCAGATGATGGCCTGGTCACTATGGGTAATTATCCTCTAAAATGACCAAAGCCCTATTGCAGCCCTATCTTCTCATTATCAGTGATTATCCTCTAAAATGACTTGAGCAATATTAGTCAAATCTGGTCATTATCAATGACTTTCCTCTGAAATGACATAACCCATATTACAGTCATATTTGAATGCTCTTCCACAGATGGTAACTGTTCATAGTTTGTACATAATACCTCTGCATTTCCTTTTTAGTATGTATTTATTGGTTAATCTTTTAACCTTACCGCAGTCACCTGTAATGCTCTTTCATAGGACCGTGATAACACATAGTTGCAACTTCACCTGCGCGCCGCAATTACATCTGAGCTGATACTGCAAATGGATAAAGCCATGGACTGTCGTGTTCTTAATGAAGCCGAACGCCAATTTCGTTCTGTGCTCAAGATGAATTGTTTAGGGATCACAACCACCCAGAGGTCCATGTGGAGATCGAGGTCTCGAATTGCTTGGCTCAAAGATGGTGATGCAAGTACAAGATTTTTTCATGCCAAAGCTACAGCACGAAGAAGGAAAAACTTTATTCCTTTTCTTGAGATTGATGGGGTTGCACACAATGAGCAGGACAAGAAAGAAGAGATAATTTGGAACTACTTTCAGGGTTTACTTGGAACCAAATCTGAGAGGCCTTTCTCCATAAACTTTAATTCAATTGGCATACAGGCGATGGATCTCTCGGAGTTCGAAACAGTAATAACACCTGAGGAAGTAAAGGAGGCCCTTAATGATATTCATTCGGACAAAGCACCAGGCCCTGATGGATACACTGCCCTGTTCTTCAAATCAGCCTGGCAGGTCATCCAGCCTGATATCATGAAAGTTGTGCTTGGTTTTGAAAATCGTAACGTTGGGCAGCTCCACCTCCTGAACTCTGCAACACTGATCTTGCTGCCGAAGAATGCTGAGGCCACACATCCAAAAGATTTTAGACCGATCAACCTCGTCAGTTTCTTTGCCAAGCTCGTGACCAAGATCCTAGCCGGAGGCTGTCGGCTGTGATGGACAAGCTTGTCAGCCCGTGCCAGAGTGCATTCATCATGAAGAGGTCAATACATGATAACTATGCTTATGTTCAAGGACAGGCCAGATGGTGCAGACAAAATAAAACCCCAGCTCGGTTCCTGAAAATCGACATTGAGAAGGCATTTGACACGGTATCTTGGGAGTTTTTGCTTGAGGTCCTGGAAGCAAGAGGTTTTGGACCAAAGTGGCGTGACTGGATCACCAACCTGTCACAAACATCCTCTACTAGGGAGCTAGTGAATGGGTTCCTCACTGATGAAGTACAACACTGCAGGGGTTTACGGCAGGGCGACCCTCTTTCCCCCCTCATATTCGTTATTGTGATGGATGTTCTTGCCAAGATGGTGGCCACCTCTGACCAGCAGGGTCTCTTTACTCAGCTTGGCAGGCACCCCATATCTCATCGTATATCCATGTATGCCGATGACGTAGCAATGTTTATCAGCCCCTCGCAGCCAGACGTTGAGGTGACAAAGATGATTTAGCAGCGGTTCGGGGCAGCTACTGGCCTCCATGCCAACTTGAGCAAGAGCTCTCTCACACCAATCCAATGCCAAGACGTTGACACGGATGCATTGGCACAGATGCTTGGATGCAAAGTGGCTCAATTCCCTTGTACCTACCTAGACATGCCGCTCTCGGACAGACGCCTTTGCAAGGGAGATTTCCAGCCTGCTATTGACAAATTGGCAAGGAAAGCAAAGGGATGGAAGCATGGTCATTTCTCGATCGATGCAAGATTGATTTTTGTAAAGCATGTCCTCTCTGCCATGGTAGTTTTTCAGATGATTGCGATAGCGGCTCCTGTTTGGCTGACCAAGGCAGCAGACAAAATCAGAAGGGGGTTTCTTTGGGCCCAAGATGAGGTTGCGTCGGGTGGCAAATGCTTGGTAAACTGGAAGTCTGTTTGCCGTCCAATTGAGCTGGGAAGTTTGGGGCTACCTGATATACAGGCGAGAGGTCTTGCCCTGCGCGTCAGATGGATATGGCAATCCTAGAATGACGCTAGCAAGCCCTGGCAGGGGCTGCCACTCCCAGTTGACCAGCGTATGTGGGATCTGTTCAATGCATCTGTCATCTTCAACCTTGGCAACGGCAAGACCATTAAATTCTGGACAAATCCATGGTTCAATGGTGAATGTCTGAAAACTTCAGCGCCACTGCTGTATGGAGCCTGCACCAGGAGAAACATCACGGTGGCTCAGGCCTTGAATAACCATCGCTGGACTCGCCACTTCCGGTATGAACTAGAGCTTGATGCCCTTGTGCAAGCGATGAGCCTTTGGGAAGGTCTGCAACAGATTCAGCTGCGAACTGAGATTGAGGATAGAGTGACCTGGCGGTGGAGCACAAGTGGCAGCTATACCGCGAGCTCGACATACAGGATCCAGTTTCAAGGGCACAAACCACTAACTACAAGGCAGTTATTTGGAACTTGGATGCTCCACTACGCTGCCGCATTTTCGCCTGGCTGGCGATCAAAGGACGCTGCAACACAGCTGATGTGCTGACCAAGAAAGCTTGGCCGCACGAGGACTCCTGTGTTTTCTGCACCAGCACGCCGAAGACGGTCGAGCATCTCCTTAGCCACGGCCCCTTTATTACTCAGCTATGGGGTCAGATTTTACCAATCGCCGGCCGGCCTCCTTGTTTCCTCCCCCCAGCAGAACCAATCTCTCTCAGAATGGATCACACAAACACAACACTACACGGAGAAGCATAAAAAGAAGGATTGGACAGCGGTTGTGCAGCTGGTGTGGTGGTCGACCTGGAAGGAGAGAAACGCCTGCATTTTCAATAGGCAGGCTAGGAACATGACAGAGTTAAAGATGGACATCCTCAAAGAAGCAAGCCTATGCAGATTGGCTGGCAGGTCAAGGGCTGCAAGCATGCTACAAAGACCGAGAGAACCTGACTAGAAACTCTTGTTTTTTATTTGTTGCAGTAGGGTAATGTTTTTCCTTTTTGTACGTCTCTTTTGTACAACTTTTTCTCATATCTACTATCAATGAAACAGCCGGCTGGACTGCTCTTTCCGCCAAAAAAAACTTCACCGGGACAGGTATTTGTGCTAGTTATACCTTGTGGAGCATACATCAGCATTTTTGTAGGGCGTCTTTGTTGGTTATACCTAATAATAAAGAGAGCAGCGCTTCTCCTCTGCTTCCTTCGTTTGGTATGTCGGACAATTTGCAGAAAACCCCCCGATAAACAGGGAAATCAACCCGCAGCCCACATGCTAAAGAAGCCTTCGTCGTTTCGTCCGGCGGAAGGACCATAATAAAGAGAGCAGCGCTTCTCCTCTGCTTCCTTCGTTTGGTATGTCGGACAATTTGCAGAAAACCCCCCGATAAACAGGAAAGCAACCCGCAACCCACACGCTAAAGAAGCCTTCGTCGTTTCGTCCGGCAGAAGGACCTACGTGTAATTTGAGGAAAGCCCAGGGATCAGTTCGCAAAAACTCCTTTTTCTGCTTCGCGCGCGCCCGAGAACGTCGTCGCGCCGTTGTGTTGTGCCGCCGCTGTGGACCTCCCCGAGCTCATCTTAGTCCACCACTGGCTCAGCCTTGTCGTCCTCTTCCTCCTCGATGAGTGCCGCGTGCCGGGATGGCCTGAATCGTGCGAATCGAGCTTCTTCTCCAAGTTCGGCCGCCGCGGGCCGAGCTCGAGCTCGTCGCCGTATGACCTCGCACGGCCTTCCCGACCATCTTTTCAGCTTCCTGGTGAGCTCGCGGTCCTCGTGGACCTTCTCTCCCTCTCTATCGTGTTCTGTACCACGCCCACCTCGTGCGCCGCCGCGGAGCTCCGCTCCGGCGGATGCTGCCGTCCCTCCGGCAACCAAAAATGAGCGGCGCCACCACCATAACGCTCGCCGTGACGTTCTCTAGCTGTTGCACTAAACGAATTCGATCAATTTGCTCGGAATCGATCGATCCTTCATCGACCGAGGCAACTGTGGTTCTCCTGTGTCAGTGACACGTGGGACCCAATGTCAGGTTTTTAACCATTTCAAAAATGATTTTTGGAAAATAATAAATCCCTCACAATGGGCCCCAGCTGTTAAACAAAATTCCAGAAAATAATAGATACTTGCAAATTCTATAACTTTTGATCTGGTTAACAGAAAATTATGAACAATATACCAAAATGTTCAGAAAAATGTAATCTGTCTATTGGTATCAAAATTCATGCATGTTTAACAATTTTTAACCATGCTTATTTAGGACAACAAAATAACCAATTTGCAGATAGGCAGATTTATTGGTTTGAACCACGCGGATTTTTCTCCGGTTGCAACGCACGTCATAATTTTATTCTTTTTAATAAATGTTTCCGGTAATTAACAAACCCCTGCTGTGTGGGCCCCTACTGTCAGATATTTAACAATTACTGAAGATGCTGAAATTTGTAAAATTCATATCTTCTAATTTGTATTCATAAAAATGTGTCATTTTCTGATGATAATTGATTTCTCCTGTTGCATCGCACGGGGCCTTTTCCTAGTTGGTTACTAATGTACAAGTTATTTCTTTCCAGGGCACCATCTCTAAAGATTCTCAGCCTCATTGCTTGCCAGGATATCATGGAATTCGAGGAGGAGATAAAGAAGTTTCTTCTGCTTGAGGAGCTCGAGATTTCACTCTTCACAAATATAGGTGGGAAGCGTGTATTTGAGGAGGTTGGCAAAGCATGCCCAGAGCTTAAGCACTTGAGATTCAATGCGTACCGTTTCCACAATCTCACCGATGACACCGAGGATGTTGATATCGAGTTTAGGTATAGCAAGGATGATGCTGCTCTAGGGATTGCATCTATGCATGGGTTCCGCTCCCTTCAGCTCTTTGGCAAGAATTTCACCAACAAGGGACTGAGAGCCATCCTTGACAACTGCCCCCACCTGGAGTCCCTCGACATCCGCCACTGCTTCAACATCTCCATGGACCACGCCCTGCGGACAAAATGTGGTAGCATTAAGACACTGAAGCTTCCCAGTGACCCAACGGATGACTATGACCGTCACTTTGAAGGCCCTGTCTGGTCGAATGGCGTCGACTCTGACAGTGATGATTGTGTCTATGCGCCTGACTACATCCTGGATTCAGATGATTATGATGACTACTGCGATCCTTTCCGCTACCTCGACGGTGTCTACGAGTCCGAGCTCAATGCAGAAGATCGTATGTTCCTCAAGGGTATGCGCACGTTCATGAAAGATTCTGATGATGATTATTACTGACATTGTGTTCCTTGTGGGCTGGCACATGTCCCTGAAGTAAATGTGGTCTGGCTATTGTTGGTGCTAGGGATCTGCCGCTTGGATCTCATGTTTGACTGGAATATTGGTTGCCACTTTCGTCGTAGATAATGTCTTGTACTTTGTCTTCCTTTTTTTTTATCGAGTCATTCTGTTAACCTAGTTGGCAACAGAAAACACATGTGAGCTGGAATATTATTTGCCACTTTCGTCGTAGATAATTTCTTGTACTTTGTCTTCCAATTTTTTTATCGAGTTATTCTTTTAGCCTGGTTGGAAACAGAAAACATGTGAGCAACAGTGTCGATATTACGAGATCTACGTTTGGGTGCTTGTTTGATGTACCGAATGGTTCAGTGAAAACTTCTTTAGAAGTTTCTTTATTTGTATTTGATGCCGGTGTTGGGAGTCTTGCTGTGAGCCTGTGACAAGGGTTTTCTTGATGTATATTTCTTGCGCGCGTGGATCTCTTCTTTTTGTCAGCTCGTGCTCAGGTCCAGCGGAAAGAACACGCAAGGGTCGAATATGCTTAACACTACGGCACAGCAGGCCTATGCCGACGGCTTTTTGTCAGGGCCGTCGGCATAGAGCCCATCGAGGCCAGCCCACAAACAAAACCGTCGGCATAGAAAATGCCGTCGGCATAGCTCATATCAGCCGACGGTAGCCGTCGGCAAAAAAACTTGCCGTCGGCATAAGTTGTCTGGACGATTTTTTAAGAATAGGAAACAGTACAGCATCTCCTACGCTGACGGCATTGCCGTCGGCAAACATAAAATTATTTTTAATTTTTATTCTTTTTCTATTTCTTTTATGCTTGTAGCTATGCCGACGGCTTTGCCGTCAGCAAAAGGTCCATATTTTTTATAATCTTCATTTAATTAAATTTAACATTTTTAATATGTTTGTATTCATTTGTATGTACATAGCTACACCGAATAGCGGTCTCCACCCATATAAAATGATGACGCGAATCTTGTCTCTCAGAATTGCACGTCAAGAAATTGCGTAAGAGGTGGGGTATAACTTTGTTTAGGGTGTTCCTAGGGGCTAACCTTACAGAAGCAACCAAAAAAATTCACTTTGCTACCCCTTTCGACTACTTTTCGCATTGATATTAAACAAACCATGCAAATTACATTGACAACATAAATTACACAGAGAACAAAATATCGGTAGTAGCGACAACACAATATAAATTGAAGATACATGGTACTCTGCAAAATAGAAAAAGGAAATTCATCTACCATCGATGCAGCCTCCCGCATCACTCCTGCCTTTCGACGACGCAACACTCTTGCCCTTCGACAACGCAGCACCCTTGTCCTTCGACGACGCAACACCCTTACCCTTCGACGACGCCGCCGCCGCTGCTGCAGCTTTCTTGCTCTCTTCACTCGGCATGAAGATATCATCTTCATCCTCGCTCTCCTCTAGCCATAAAATAGAAAGTCTTGTAGCGCTGGCCAAATCTGTAAAGCAAAAGTTGGGACCTAGATATGACATCTACCAACCTTCTATTTGCTATTCTAACTAAGTTATCCTATTCTAGCACATCCTATTCTAACTATTATAACTATATTATCCAGTGATGGTAACCATGCGCAAGCACTACCTAAATTAACCATGCCCCTTTCAGAACCACGTCGGATCGAAGTTGCCTACCTTCTCCAGTGGCCACTCTGACCGGCAAATCGCAAATCATCACGTGGTCGTGAGACGACAAATCGGCCTTCGATCCAAACAGCGGCAAGACGTCTCTGATGATTTGCAACCGTCCGAACAAGTGTTAGGGATGTTGCTAATCATCAGAGATCCTTGCCGCTGCTTGGATCCGACCGAGGGGAGGGTTCACCTTCAGCCTCCGCTCTAGGAACTCCTGCCTCAGAAATCTTACTCTCTGCTACCCGTGTACTGCCAATGATGGATGTGAAGTGTATTCCTGCCTCTCTTATAGACCCGCCTCTCCGAGTGACTCCCTCCAGCTAGCCAATCAGGAACAAGTACGCGGATCGTGTGTTTCCTTCGAGAGCTTGGGAGCCGTTGGATCAAGCGAATGACTCCCTTCGGCTAGCCAATCAGGAAAAAGTACGCGGATCGTGTGTTTCCTTCGAGAGCTTGGGAGCCGTTGGATCAAGCGAGTGACTCCCTCCAGCTAGCCAATCAGGAACAAGTACGCGGATCGTGTGTTTCCTTCGAGAGCTTGGGAGCCGTTGGATCAAGCGAATGACTCCCTTCGGCTAGCCAATCAGGAACAAGTACGTGGATCGTGTGTTTTCCTTCGAGAGCTTGGGAGCCGTTGGATCAAGCGAGTGACTCCCTCCAGCTAGCCAATCAGGAACAAGTACGTGGATTATGTGTTTCCTTTGAGAGCTTGGGAGCCGTTGGATCAAGCGAATGACTCCCTTCGGCTAGCCAATCAGGAACAAGTACGCGGATCATGTGTTTCCTTCGAGAGCTTGGGAGCCGTTGGATCAAGCGAATGACTCCCTTCGGCTAGCCAATCAGGAACAAGTACGCGGATCGTGTGTTTCCTTCGAGAGCTTGGGAGCCGTTGGATCAAGCGAATGACTCCCTTCGGCTAGCCAATCAGAAACAAGTACGCGGATCGTGTGTTTCTTCGAGAGCTTGGGAGCCGTTGGATCAAGGAATGACTCCCTTCGGCTAGCCAATCAGGAACGTTAGGGTAGACTTTGGTTTCTCATGTTCCTATGGCCTAACCTAACACAACCAAGCAAAAAAGTCCACTGGCCTACCCCCTTTCGACGCATGTCTATGGGGGTAGACGAAAACGTTAGGGTTTTTCCAGCGGATTCAGGGTTTCGCCGAAGCGGGGCCCCGGAGCGTCGGAACCCCACACAAACCTAGGTTGTGTCATACCATATGTATACAAGTATGTTGGGTTTTGTAAATGTGCAATATCGTACTCCTAGGTGTGACCGGCTTCACCGACTTCACTTTCTCTCTAGTGAGTTTCTGCACTTAGAGGTGAAAACTCCCCTTTCGGGCGAACCGGATGGAATCTTGTGTTGATTTGGGGTAGACTTTGGTTTCTCATGTTCCTATGGCCTAACCTAACATAACCAAGCAAAAAAGTCCACTGGCCTACCCCCTTTCGACGCACATCTATGGGGGTAGACGAAATCGTTAGGGTTTTTCCAGTGGATTCAGGGTTTCGCCGAAGCGGGGCCCCGGAGCGTCGGAACCCCACACAAACCTAGGTTGTGTCATACCATATGTATACAAGTGTGTTGGGTTTTGTAAATGTGCAATATCGTACTCCTAGGTGTGACCGGCTTCACCGACTTCACTTTCTCTCTAGTGAGTTTCTGCACTTAGAGGTGAAAGCTCCCCTTTCGGGCGAACCGGATGGAATCTTGTGTTGATTTGGGGTAGACTTTGGTTTCTCATGTTCCTATGGCCTAACCTAACATAACCAAGCAAAAAAGTCCACTGGCCTACCCCCTTTCGACGCACGTCTATGGGGGTAGACGAAAACGTTAGGGTTTTTCCAGTGGATTCAGGGTTTCGCCGAAGCGGGGCCCCGGAGCGTCGGAACCCCACCCAAACCTAGGTTGTGCCATACCATATGTATACAAGTGTTTTGGGTGTTGTAAATGTGCAATATCCTACTCCTAGGTGTGACCGGCTTCACCGACTTCACTTTCTCTCTAGTGAGTTTCTGCACTTAGAGGTGAAAACTCCCCTTTCGGGTGAACCGGATGGAATCTTGTGTTGATTTGGGGTAGACTTTGGTTTCTCATGTTCCTATGGCCTAAACTAACACAACCAAGCAAAAAAGTCCACTGACCTACCCCCTTTCGACGCACGTCTATGGGGGTAGACGAAAACGATAGGGTTTTTCCAGCGGATTCAGGGTTTCGCCGAAGCGGGGCCCCGGAGCGTCGGAACCCCACCCAAACCTAGGTTGTGCCATACCATATGTATACAAGTGTGTTGGGTGTTGTAAATGTGCAATATCCTACTTCTTGTAAATGAAATAAATTATAATATTTAAAATATTAATATAATAGCTTTTTAGACAAATTAATAAAATAGCTAAAAATGAAAAAAAAAGTACCTTGCCGTCGGCATAGGTCTTGAATAGGTTAAGTGTTTAGGCCCGCGCGCGTGCGGGCCAAACACCCAAATCCTCCACCACCCGCTCCGGCCGCGCCTCCATCCTCCCCCGCTCCGGCCGCGCCTCCGCCGCCGCGCTCCTCCTCCGGCCAGCCCTACCCCTGCCCGCCGCCGCCGCGCAGCTCCACCAGCCGGCCCCCGCCCGCCGCCGCCACGCAGCTCCACCGGCCGACCCCCACCCACCCCCGCCCGCCGCCGCCGCCGCGCAGCTCCTCTGGCCGCTCCTCCACGGCATCTCCACCACCACCGCATCTCCACCACCACCGCAGCTCCTCCACCCGCGCAGCTCCTCCCCTCCGGCCGCTCCTCCACCGCATCTCCACCACGGAAGCTCCTCGAAGGTTAGTGCCTTTTTTTTGACAATGTGGTAGTGTTAGTGCAGTATTATGTTAGTTTTAGGGTTAGTGTGTGTTAGTTTTAGGGTTAGTGTGTGTTAGTTTCAGGATTTGTGTGTGTTAGTTTTAGGGTTAGTGCCACTGTTAGTTGTAATGATAGTTTTAGGGTTAGAATTAGTAGATTTTAATTACTTGTTAGGGTTATAGATGATTATTAGGTAAAATGGAGGGATTTTTGCTTATATATGTCGATTGTTTGTGATTTTTCAGATGACGTAGTTTCCCGCTAGCCAGCACCGTCGGTCCCGCGCGTCTTTGCGGGGCTTCTTCTCCAGCGGAGGAGGGGCCGGCTCGGTGCCCCTGTTTCGTTGCCCTCCTTCCGGAACACGTCCTCGACCTTCTCCGGCCACCGATCACGCTTCGAGGGTATAAATCTTTCGTCTCTCTTGCTGCATAGGTTTATTTTGGTCTAGATCACCAAGTCAGTCGCGTAACCCGAGTCAGATCCCGTCCGGAAGGGTTACAAATTTATAAATATGCAGGATTGTCCATCTTTGCATATTTATAACCGTAACACTTCAGGATTGTCCATGTTGGACAGTCCGAGTATGTGTAGATCGAGTCGTGTTCCATGTTCTACCCCTTCCTGAGACGGAATTTTGGCAGCACCTCCCTGTTGTTCTTCGGATGCACACCCTCTCGGCTTGACAAGCTCGAGACGTGTATTCTGAAGAACAGCGGGGAGGTGCTGCCGAAATTCCGTCTCGGGTCGGGGTAGAACATGGAACACGACTCGATCTACACGTACTCGGGCGGGATAGGCCCCTACCTATTAGAAGTGTAGGTGAACCCTTGCATGCTGTAAAAGATAAAATTTGGCCGTGATTAATCTGGTGACACTGAATATTTTTTTATTACTTGGTGCATATTACGAAATGCGTTGTTGTTTGGCTCCCAATAAAGCAGAAGATGGCTGATAATGGGTGGATGTACAGTGGCCGTATCAGTAAGACTGAAAGAACATCTGAGTGGGAATGGAAGACTGATTTATTAGTGAAGGAGTTAGGGCGTGGTTCAAAAAAGTCAGGAGTTCGTCCAAGGTGCCCTTGCACTAAATGCAAGAATCTTTCCGTCAGGGAAAGGATGAAATGACTAAACACCTTTGGTTGTCTGGGTATATGCCTAACTATGTCACGCTGGTCGACTTTGCTCAGTACGAACGTGACAGAGGTGAGGTGATGCGGCAGCGGATCAATGGCAATGAGCACGATGGGATTCTAGGCTTGCTAGATGATCTCCGCGATGGTGACATGCCGGATTCGCCACCTCCACAGGAGGGACCGCCACAACCGGAGGAACTGGATGAACCGGAGGAACCGGAGCCAACCGCGAAGGCCTTCCTTGATATGATGGCCTCGGCTAAGAAGCCTCTATACGAGGGTGCAAAGATTTCTCAGCTCGATGCCATCTCTCAAGCACTAGGTGACAAGGCCCAGTACTCGACCACCCGTCGAGCCTTTGAAGCTAATCTGAAAACATTTGGTAACATGTTGCCCGAAGGGCATTGTCTGCCTAAGACCATGCACGAAGCGAAGAAACTCTTGGGATCGCTCGGCATGGAATATGTAAAGATAGATTGTTGTCCAAAAGGTTGCCTTTTGTTTTGGAAACAGTTTGCGGATGACAAGTACTGTAGCCTTTGTGGTGCCTCTAGGTATTATGAGAAAAAGGGAGCCGATGGTCAGAAGACGCAGACAAAAGTCGCCGTGAAGATTCTTCGGTATCTCCCATTCATAAAAAGAATCCAGCGGCTTTACTTGTCCGAGGAGACTGCCAAACAGATGACGTGGCACAAGAAGGGGAAGAGATACATAGACGACGCAGGACGGACAAAGATGGGACATCCATCTGATGGTAAGGCATGGCAGAACTTCGATGCCAAATACCCCGATGAGGCAGGAGAGGCTCGGAATGTCAGAATTGCGATAGCAACAGATGGATTCAATCCATATGGTATGTCGACTGCCTCGTACAGCTGCTGGCCCGTGTTTGTTATTCCTCTCAATCTCCCTCCCGGGGTCCTAATGCAAAGGAAGTTCATATTTCTGTCGATGATCATTCCAGGGCCCGAATACCCGGGGAAGAATTTGAGTGTATACATGCAGCCGCTTGTGGATGATTTGCACCACTCTTGGCACAATGGGACGTTGACATACGACCGAGCATCAAAGCGGAACTTCTTGATGAAAATTTGGTTCCAATATTCCATGCACGACCTACCCGGGTACGCCCTATTCTGCGGATGGTGTACAGCTGGTAAGTGGCCATGCCCAGTGTGCAGGAACCGACTTGAGTTCCTTTGGCTAACCGCAGGTCGCAAGTATGTCGCGTTTGACAAGCATCGACAGTTCCTCAAAAGAAGGCATCCTTACCGACAAGACAAAAAGAACTTCACGAAGGGCATAGTTGTGCGTGAAGAAAAAGAGATACCGAAGTTCGATGGTGTAGCTGTTGATGCCGAGCTAAGTGCTCTCGTGCCTGCTGTGGGACCTGGCCCACGATTTGAGGGATATGGTGTAACACACAACTGGACTCACGTGGCAGGCTTAACGCAGCTAGAGTATTACAAGGATCTCGAACTTCCCCATAACATTGATGTGATGCACACCGAAAAGAATGTCGGAGAGTCCCTCTTTCACACAGTCCTGAACATTCTGAGAAGTCAAAGGATAATGTCAAGGCTAGAGTCGATGTTAAGAAGCTCTGTGATAGAGAGATTACACATGCAGCCTCCTCAGGGCCGTCAAAAAAATTGGTGGAAGCCGAATGCCGACTACTGCCTTGATAGTACCCAAAAGAAGGAGTCATTCCAGTGGCTCAAACACGTCGTGATGTTCCCTGATGGTTATTGTTCCAATATAAGTAATGGAGTCAATCTTGGAACGGGAAAAGTCACTGGGCTCAAGAGTCACGACTATCATATATGGATTGAGAGGTTGATGCCGGTGATGGTTCGAGGGTATCTCCCCGATAGTGTCTGGCGAGTGCTTGCGGAGTTGAGCCATTTCTTCCGCACGCTCTGTGCGAAGCAGATATGTCCCCTGGTTATTGAGAAGCTGCATGATCTTGTGCCGGAGTTGCTATGCAAGTTAGAGATGATCTTTCCGCCAGGCTTCTTTGTTCCGATGGCACATCTCGTTGTGCATCTCGCGAACGAGGCACTCTTGGGTGGACCGGTGCAGTTTCGTTGGCAGTTTTGTATTGAGAGAGAGTTCAAGTATATTCGAAACTTAACTGGAAACAAAAATAAGATTGAAGCATGCATAGCTGAGGCAACAATACTTCGGGAGATGAGACGCCATGACAACGTACTATCCCGATGATATTCCCACTATGCATAACCCGGTCTCTCGGTACAATGTCGACGAGCCCAAGCATGACCCCAAGCTCCTCCTCTTCCAATGCCCCGGTGGCAAGGCCGGTGCCGTGTAAAATGTACCTTGACCAAGGAAGAGAAGGATTCCATAATGCTCTATGTGCTTATGAACATGACGGAAGTAGGCGGTTTCATCAGGTAAAATGGTGAACAAATTACTTTGCAACTAGTAACTCGGTTTCGGTCTAATACGTATTTTCTCCTTTTAGCCAATTCAAGCATGAACAGTGGTGGGGAATGGAGGATCCCTCTGCTGCGGAGCTGGACACTCTTTTGAAAGATGGTGCTCCCGGAGGAAAAAAACTTGTGTCTTGGTTCAGGGATAAAGTAATTTCTAACCTGTCCCTCTTACCTTGCAATCTGTGACTTGTCCCTCTTATTACGCTAACTAATGCACAAAACAATTTGAACTCTACTCGTAGGGAGCGGATCCCAACGTTGAGATGACGGATGAATTGAGATGTGTTTCCCAAGGTTTTAACCGCACCGTCATGAAGTATGAGAAGTATGATGTGAATGGGTACCGCTTCCATACAGAGGATCACCAGAAGAGTCGGCCAAATGCAAAAACTATAAATACTGGGGTCTTCACCAAAGGATCCAGAGGAGCCGATGGAGCCGATTACGTAGATTACTACGGAAGGTTAGAGAAGGTATACGAGCTGACGTTCAATGCTACGAACGTAGAACTCAAGCTCGTTGTGTTCAAGTGCCACTGGTTCGACCCACACATTGGACCACAAGGTGGAAAGAGAAGTGACCCTTCCATTGGGTTAGTTGAAGTTAGGCCTTCAACCACCTATAGCGGAGCCGATGTCTATATTGTGGCTCACCAAGCCAAGCAAGTTTATTATTTGCCCTACCCATGCCAGAAAGAGAACCTCAAGGGCTGGGAAGTCGTGTTCCGGGTATCGCCACATGGTAAGCTACCCATGCCCTCCGCCGATGATTACAACAACATTGACCCTAAAACATACGAGGGAATTTTCTATCAAGAGCAAGAGGACTTCGGGACTTTGGCTTACAACCGGGTGGTCTTGAGGACCTCGAGAACGATGCACACACTCGTGGTGAGGCAGTGGTGGATCTGAAGGAAATAGATATGCTCTTGAAGTTACAAGCGGCCAATGAAAACGATGAGGAGCCTCCACCGTGCGAGGAGCCTCCAACCTACTACTCACATGATAGTGATAGTGATAGTGAGAATGAGAATGAGAATGAGAACCAACCTAATTATGAGAGTGATGAATCGAGGTGACGGTCTTTTATGTCTTTATGCTTTAGTATTTATTTTTCAACATGCCTCTTAATTGCATTATGTCTTTATCCTTAGTGTCTACATTTTATTATGTCTTTATGCTTTAGTATTTATTTTTCAACATGCTTATTTATGCTTAGTGTCTATATTTTATTATGTCTTTATGCTTTAGTATTTATTTTTCAACATGCTTATTTATGCTTAGTGTCTACATTTTATTATGTCTTTATGCTTACTTGTTTTCTCTTTTTCAATGCAGGTGATTGAACAATATGAGCCAAGGCAAGGAAAGCTCGGCGAGCTTGCTTAGTACGTTGCGTCGAAGTGACCGAGACGCCACACTCGATGGGTTCGCGTGAGATCATGCCGTTTGATCCCGATGCTGGTACTTCGCGTGCTGCTACGCCGGGTTCGCGTGAGATCACGCCGGTACATCCCGGTGGTCCTTCTCCTGGTGCTTCGCGTGGTGCTTCGCCGGGTGCTTCGTCGGGTGCTTCGCCTTCTTCCGGTGGTTCTACTCCTGTGCCGAGCCGTCGATCGCCTATTCTCACCCGGGGAGATATAGGGCACAGCCCGTCGCCACAATAGATGTAGGGCTTTCGGGCAGCCGACATGTAGCTTGATGTATACACTATGATATACCATTTTGTATCTACACTATGATCTAGCATGTTTGTGATGATATCCTACGTGTGATCATGTTTGTGATGATATATATCCTATGTGTGATGTTCCTGTAATTTATGATATTTTTTGCTGCTATTTTTCTGCAAAAATGAGACGCTGGAGCATTTAAAAAAAAATCTGGCACACCTATGCCGACGGCATTGCCGTCGGCATAGGTACCTCAGTGACCAAATGGTCGTAGCTAGATGCATCCTGGAGCTCCACCAGATGCTCCCAGATGAGGCCACGTGTCCAGACCTATGCCAACGGCTTTGCCGTCGGTGTAGGTCAATCCTGACCAGCTGGCTGTCGTGGGCCCCACCATGCCATACGCCGACGGTTTTTTCACCGACGGCCCGTTCCCGGCCGTCGGCAGTAGCTACGCCGACGGTTTTTTAGCTTTGCCGACGGCCTGCTGACCTGTGCCTACGCCAGCCTATGCCGACCGAGCTGAGCCGACGGTTGCCGTCGGCAAAGGCTGAGCCGACGGCTTATAGGCCTTTGCCGACGGCTTTTGGCCGTCGGCGTAGCAGCTCAGTCCCGTAGTGTATCAGCATTTCAACGAATCCAACACCTCAAGTCGAACGAATCTGACACCTCAAGGCACCGACCGTTCAGTTACTTTTGGTTGCAAACCTACGAGGCACGACATAATAGATAGTTTTGCGCAGCTGTGTGTCAAAATTTTGCTAAAGATTTGTATTACATAGATATGAGTAAAATCATGAATATTAGACAAATTGGTGACCCTGAAAGTTATTATAGAGTTTGATCAGCTCATGCATTAGTTATTACTCCCTCCATTCCTAAATATAAGATATTTTAGCTATTTCACATGTTTACTAATTACGAACTGAAATAAGTGAACAATTACCATAAAACGTGTTCAGATATATATAGATACATACGAATCCGGAAAAAGACTAAAACATGTTACATTTAGAACCAGAGGGAGTAGTTCATAGTCATGCTCTAGATGATACCTTCTGTAACTAAATCGTGCTCCGAGGGCGGTCGTCGCGGCGGAGGTGGCGGCTGGCTTGCGGAGATTTTGTCCCTCGCCCTCTTCTTCGTCTTGGTGTGGGTTTCTCCTGGCCATACCACGGAGGTGCTGGGGGTGCTGCAGCGGAGAGCTAGCGCCTGGCGCTGGCCGTCTCCTCTGCTTGTTCAGGAGAAGCTTCCGTGGGGTCTTGGAGTTCTCCGACGACTTTTGGTGCACTGCTCTGGTTGCTCCGGCCTGCCTTGGTGGTTTCGGTTGGAGTGGCTCCATCAGCGCGCTCGGCTTCATCATCGTCTTGCTCAATCTGTCTCCGGCCGGCCGTGGTGGCGAGGGGAGATGCTGTGGTCAAGGCGGGCTTTCGGCGGTGGCTCCGGCAGGTCATGTTCAAGCTCAGTGCAGGGAAAGTTGGAGGAAAGGTGGTTGCGTGGAGTTGGCGCCATGGCCGTGTTTGTTCAGAGTTCTTCGGTCCCATTGCTTGCGGCGGGCGGCTCTTGCGGTTTCTACATGAGTGGGGTGCCTTCTTCCCGGGGTTGGTGGCAGCTTGGGATCTTCTTCTCCGGTGTTTCTCCGGCGATGAGGTTCTTCTCCAAGCGTGGCGGTGGTTCAGCGTTCTTCGTTGTTGTGTTGGGCTTCTTTGGTCTGTACATCTGCGTTTTTCTGTGCTTCATTTGTTTTCGGTGTTGTATTCAGTGTTGAATTCGCAGATGTAGATCCTTTCAAAAAAAAAAATCATAGAAGGGTTAAAGAAAGAAATCAGGTCTGTACTGATGAGTCATAAATGGAAAAAGGCATACGGTTGTACATGCGGTCAAGTATATGGTGGATGTTGGACACATAAAACTAGTTGAATTTCCGTACGTTGCCATAGGCCCTCAAGTTTTTTTAAAGGGAAAACCATGCGGCTAGCTTTACTGATCATCAAACACAATTACATTGTTCACTAGTGCATTTAGAATGAAACTAGGGGATCACCATCCCATCTACCACCATTACGAGAGATAAAAGCTTCCCTAGCTAGCTCATGCGCAACACAATTGGCTTCCCTATTACAAAACTGGATTGACACGTTATTCAGGCCGCAACGTATGATGTGACAATCGTCAAAGATTGCCGGCGTCGCTGCTGCCAAAAGACCTCCATCTTGCATAGCCTCCACTACTTGCGTACAATCCGTATGAATGATGAACGAGGAATACCCAGACTGTTGAGCAATCATCAGTCCTTCTCGTGGCGCATACGCTTCGGCCATTCCTGCATCCACAACGTGAGGTAGATAACGATTTGTAGCGTCCAAGCATGCTCCATTTGAATTCCTAAGAACTGCACCAAGTCCTCCTGTTCAGAGTCGACATCGAAAGCTGATCTACATTCATCATTAGCTCAAGTTTCTTTACTCAGCACACATGATTTTGAGTTCAGATTTGAAAATTATTCAAATAAAAAAAAAATCGGATTTGAAAATGTTTGGATTTGAAAAACGTTCTAGTTTTTCTTTATTTTTTATTGTCTTTATTCTTATTTACTAAAATAGAAATAAAACGAGAACTTGTCTGTGAGAAGATGGTTAGGAGGGTGGTTATATCCCCAGCCCAACAGAGTTCAAACCCCAGGTTTGACACTGTGGTTTCTCATTTAGGCGGAATATTTTTCAGTGGGAGGCGATGTTCCTGTCGACAGCGAGGTGCATGTGGTGACTTCATCAATCTCAAGACTCGACCCACTTGTTCAGTCTCTCGGAGGTGCTCATAGGGGTAGGGTGTGTGTGCGTGTCTTCATAGGACTATAGGAGTGAGTGTGTGCATGTGTATGTGAGCATATGTATTTATACTGTGTTTCACAAAAAAAAAACAGCAAACAAAAAGGAAAATTCCACTTGTTAATATGGACCGCATCATTGTAGCACATTTAGTGCCACTGCAGGCGGTGGGACTCGGGAGCCTTCTGCGCTGCTTAAAGCAATGTATAGCAGCTCCCATAAAAATGGTCTCCGTTCCATCAAGAAATAACAGCGCGTGTCATGAATAAGTACGTGGACCGGGCTCCTATAGTGAAGAGGGGAATGGATAAGTGGGAAAGGAGGCGTGAAGCACAAGAGTAAGCAAAATATTATACCAACTAGGCCACGAAAATGAACAATGCACTATTTGTATCTTTCGAAAATGCAAATTGGTATTTAAAAACATTGACCAACGGGGAATGATTCCTCCTTAATGTATACGTTGTTAGTTATATGAGGCCTCTCGTGTGATATTTACAACACCCCGTTTTGTTTGAATGCTTCACCCGTGACTCGAACCCGGTGCGCGAGCTCACCACCGAGAGCTCTAGTCTGACAATTGGTTCTCATGCGTATTGGTATTTGGTTAAAGTGAAATTGCGATAGAGTACAGTAAGAGTATCGGAAGTAGATATGCGAAAGGTTGGTACTCAAAAAACATCTTTTAGTATACCCAAAAATGTTTTTGAGTATACTAAACAATTATTTTAGTTGTCTCCTAGAACAAATACTCAAAAAAGGTACAGTAAGAAAACATTTGCCACTTTAGCCTACATGTTAGTGGGCCAACACTTTTCCTTTCCACCTTTCCTTCCCCATCTTTTTACTGTGGATATGACAATGATGCTACTAGAAATCGTCACCGTCGGCTAGCACCACCCCTTTCGTTGGATTTCCCTCACCGCTGAGCTAACTGGCTCTCCCGCCAGAGTGTCGATATCGGCCTGCCTAGGCCTAGCTTAGGCTAGCACCGCCACGAAATCGTCACCGTCCGCTAACACCACCATGAAAGTCCTCCCACGCGATGCTTGGGCTGCGAGCTCGAATGTTCGCCTCCCGCGCGAGGCGGAGCCGGTGAGTCTGACTGCCCGATCTGCTCCTCTGTAGAGATATCTGTCAACAAGCTTTGCCCATCGCCGTGACCTAGCCGACAAGATGAACGTCGTCTTCTTGAGCATCGGCGTATGTGCGCCGCGAAAACGGTTCCCTCCATCGACGATACAATCTTATCGGCATGGCTCCTATGAGATGTGACTGAAATTCCGGTAATTCTTCGATGGCTGAAGGTGTGCCACCTCTCGGTGGGTTTTGAGTATACTCAAATAACCAAGCCCGCAATTTTTAGAGGGCCCTCTTATTTTAAGTATATATCCTTTTTATTTTAAGTACGAGCTCTTTTTTCGCATATGTTATTGCCTTTTGTACTCTCCAAAACTCAAACCGACTATATTTTTTTTTCGTTGCCCATCGTTTCGCGTATCTGTGCTCCAGTAGCGTGCACGACGCAATCCACGCGTCGTAAGGAGGATGATCCGGGTCTAACCTTCGACACCGTCGCAATCCGCGTCCTTTTACCCATCCGCCGCCTTCGCCTCCGCCTTCTCTTCCCCCATTTTCCCTTTTACCTCCACCGCCGTAACAATGGAAGCCTAAACCCTTCTCCCGGTCCCAACCCCCAACGCGATGCCCAGCTCCTCCGCCTACCGTGGCCGCGGCCGCGGCCGCGACAACAGGCCTGCGTGGTCGGCGCCGCATCCACCGGCGGTGGGGCGCGCGGTATGGGTGCCTCGTGACGCGCCGCCCGCCACCGTACGCGACCAGCGCGCCGCCCCTCCGAATCCCGCTGCGCCTCATCCGGCGGCGGCGGGGCGCGCAGTATGGGTTCCTCGGGCCACGCCGCCCGCCACCGTGCGCGACCTCGGCGCCGCCCCTCCGAACCCCGCTGCGCCTAATCCGCCGGCGGTGGGCCGCGCGGTGTGGGTGCCTCGTGACGCCCCGCCCGCCACCGTGCAGCCCCTCGCTCCTCCCAACCCTAGCCCCCCACATCCCCGGCCCCACCCCGCGGTGCCTCGTGACGGCGGGCAGCCCCTCGCTCCTCCCAACCCTAGCCCTCCCGAGACCAGCCCCGCCCCGTCTCGCCGCCGCCAGCTTCCTCATCCCCCGCCACGTCTCGCGGCCGCCGCCAGCGTCGCCCCAACCGCCGCGGACGCAATGGGGAGGCGAGGGACTCGGCCACGCTGCCGCTGGACGAGGAGGCGAGGGACTGGGCGGCGCTGCCGCTGGACGCGATCTCGTGCATCCTGCGGAAGCTCGACCACATCGAGATCCTCATGGGGGCCGGCCAGGTGTGCCGCTCCTGGCGCCGTGCCGCGCGCGACGAGCCCGCTCTTTGGCGCCGCATCGACATGCGAGGCCACCCGGAACTCGACCGCCAGGTGAACCTCTACAAGATGGTGCAGGACATGCGAGGCCACCCGGAACTCGACCGCCAGGTGAACCTCTACAAGATGGCGCAGGAGGCCATCCGCCGCGCCCAGGGGCAGTGCGAGGCGTTCTGGGCTGAGTATGCGGCCGACGACGACGTGCTCCACCTCCTCGGCGATCAGTGAGATTTCAGTCCTCTTAATTTTCAGTCTTATTAATTTTGTTCATCCTGAAGTGCTGCTTCGCCTGTAATATATGATAGGATTTGCAACTAATTTATTCGCTGCGTGCTTCTTCTCATCATGGTTTGGGTGAAGCTTGAGGATGCTTACAAAGATAGCAGATACAATGATGCTATATATGACACCCAGTGCTTTTTTTCTTATGGTTGCACACAAGGAAATGTTCTTTGATTGGAAATTTAGGGCAGTCCGTACTGATAATAGTTTGTTTACATGGGATTGAATAAGCGGGGTGGTCCATCCTAGTTACCTTGAATTGAAAATATAAGGTGTTATCTTACAGGGATGAAGCGTTGGACCGTGCTCGATATTGTTTTGTGATATTTTCCTCCGAGGGAAGAAAGTAATCCTGTGCATAACTCCGGAACATCTTCATGTTTTAGTGTTTTACTCCCCTGAATTGTTTCCAGCCTGGCATTTAAAAATCACTAGGTGCTCATGCTAACTTGTCTTCACGAAATAGTGTTATCTAGTGTTATTCCCTGATAATTAAACTTAAGGTGTTATCAGCTTACAAAACTATGTGAGGTTTCCTTCAGGTGGTCTTTATTGGTCTAGACAGTTTATAAGTTTCCTTGCAAATTTAGCACAAGGCAACACTCCCCTTGATTTGAATGGAGCAACAGGGAGTTGTAGTTTCAGGGATGAAGCATGAAAATTTCGAAAATTGGCTCAGGCGATTATCCATATTACTTCATAATAATGATGTGGACAAACTTACTGACTTTTATATGTGAAATATATTGTCAGTGCTACTGTCATTGTCCTCTAACTGCATTCTCCAGCCAAGTGTGTTCACCTAATGTTCCTCATGCCAAACATAATTAAGTAAATTCGGTACACTAAACTCATACCAGATGATGGCCTGGTCACTGAGTAATTATTCTCTAATAAAAAATGACTTAAGCCCTATTACAGTCATATGGTCATTATCAGTGATTATCATCTAAAATTACTTGAGCCATATTACGGTCAAATCTGGTCATATGAATGATTATCCTCTGAAATAACATAACCCCTCTTACAATCATATTTATGGGCAAAGATGGTAACTGTTTATAGTTTGTACATAATACCTCTGCATTTCTTTTTTACGGACTATTTATTTAGAAT
The DNA here is from genome assembly GCA_947311845.1 of Poa pratensis. Classification (NCBI taxonomy): domain Eukaryota; kingdom Viridiplantae; phylum Streptophyta; class Magnoliopsida; order Poales; family Poaceae; genus Poa; species Poa pratensis. The sequence goes on along the minus strand of CAMZMU010000095.1, from coordinate 20,233,649 downwards.
TACTACTGCAATCACCTATAAATGCTCTTTCGTAGGACTGATAGAACATAGTTGCAACTTCACTGGGCAAGTATCTGTGCTAGTTATATCTTGTGCAGCATAGGTCAGCATTCCTTTTCTGAGGGTGTATTTATTGGTTACTAATGTACAAGTGCTTTCTTTGCAGGGCACCATCTCTAAAGATTCTCAGCCTCATTGCTTGTCAGGATATCATGGAATTCGAGGAGGAGATAAAGAAGTTTCCTCGGCTTGAGGAGCTCGAGATTTCGCTCTTCACAAATATAGGTGGGAAGCGTGTGTTTGAGGAGGTTGGGAAATCATGCCCAGAGCTGAAGCACTTGAAATTCAATGCGTACCGTTTCCACAATCTCCCTGATGACACAGACACTGATGATGTTGATAGTGAGTTTACGTATCGGAGGGATGATGATGCTCTGGGGATTGCATCTATGCACCGGTTATGCACCCTGCAGCTCTTTGGCCAAAACTTCACCAACAAGGGACTGACAGCCATCCTTGACAACTGCCCCCACCTGGAGTCCCTCGACATCCGTCATTGCTTCAACATCTCCATGGACGCCACATTGCGGAAAAAATGTGGCAGGATTAAGACACTGAAGCTTCCCAATGATCCAATGGACGGCTATGATCTTAATTTCGAGGGCCCTCTCTGGTCATATGGCATGGAGTCCGACAGTGATGATTGTGTCTATGCACCTGACTACATCCTGGACTCAGATGAATATGATGACTACTGTGATCCTTTCCGCTACCTTGACGGTGTCTATGAGTCCGAGCTCAATCCAGAAGATCGTATGTTCCTCAAGGGTATGCGCATGTTGATGAAAGATTCTGATGATGAAGATGGTTACTGACAGTGTTCTTCTTGGGCTGGCGCCTGTCCCTGAAGCAAATGTGGTAGACCTATTATTGGTGCTAGGGATCTGCCGGTGCTTTGATCTCACGTTTAGCTGGAAGGTTGCTTACCGCTTTCGTTGTAGGCCATGTCTCGTACTTTGTCTTGTCTTCTTTTCGTGTGTTTATCGAGTAATTGTGGGAACCTAGTTGGTAACTGCATGAAGAACTAGTGAGATCGTGTGTGCTGTTGGTACCGTTTTGAGCATCTCGGTTTTGATATTGCCTTTAATTCTCAGGTCTGTACTACGTGTTGGTGTTTGAACTCCTGTATGAACTTGTTGCCGTTTTGGCTGCCGGCATAGGCCTTGTGTTCAAAAATTAGTAACAGCAAACATGTGAGCAGTTCCGTGTGGTAGGATTCTCTACGGCCAGATTACATATTTGGGGATTCAGCAGGTTTGAGAATATGGTCCATGCTTGTGGCAGGGGCTATACGGTTTGGCCGTTTGGCTGATAAGCAACAGTTCGATCAAGTGGGGAAAAAAATCTTCCATGTTATTATAGTATCGGTAAACTACTTGCAAATTTTCCATGTTAAATAAATCAAGTGGGCAAAAAAAAAAGTGGTGCCAGGCGTATGTGTCATACGCTGCAATGTTTTGATCTACCCTCTGCCGAACAAGTGAGCAAGCAAGAGGCGTCAGATCGATTTAACTGATGATTTCCATTTGGGTTGCTACGTTGTGCGAACCGCACATGCACGAGCCAAGTCGTGTGAAGGATGTGTGCTTTCTTTTTAGCACGACTACAAACCAGTCCGGCTCTAATTTAAGCTGGGGCAGACGTCCTAGACTGCTCGATGTGGGACTAAACGTTCGAGACGCTCCAGGAAAATAAGCATCGTTTCCAAGGCTTCGTTGTGTGCGGGCTTTCCCTCCCTTACCGGGCTTCGACCTCTGTTGAGAAGCTACGGGCCAACTATAGGATCATGGGCTAGAAAGGCAGGCGGAAGTACCAGCCCATACGTGTGAATCAAAGACTTGTTCACAGAATGGTGGAGTGAAATGCATCATGCGATGAAACGGAACGTTATCTTTTTTTTTTTTTTTAGATAGCATAGGACTAGATATAGGCCTGAAGGCCCGAAAAGTCATTTTGGAGGACGGCCTCTCTCCAGCCGTTTTTCAAATTTTAAAATCGACATTTTGAGAAAATACCATACAAAATCCTAGATTGTCGCATATTCTAGTGTACTAGAAAATCTCAACCGGAAATAGTTGTTTTTTTGCCCTAAAAATGCCAAATCTAACAAATCCAAAGGTTTTAAAAAATTGCACCGTTCACTATCTCATATTCAAAAAATTGTCATTTTTACACAACCCAAAGTACAGAAAAAATTTCATTGTTTTTTTTTTGCACACTGGTAGAATTCGTCATTATCTACGTCTAGAAAACAATTCAGTATCTACCGTTTTTTAAGGCCCTGTTGTTTATAGTAACGAGAACGAGTTGGACCGTTCCCCTCTCTCTCCGCTACAGTAAGGAGAGGCGATTTTTGAGCTCTCCTTCTGCTCCCACCTCGCCGCCGGCGATTCGCGCGATTCCCCAGCCTCCCGCCGCCGGAGCAGGCGTGTACATAGAGTAGGAAGCAGTAGGTTGCTAGCCGGCAGCGCTGTGGAGTTGGTGGCGTGGCCGGAGTGGCTTTTGGAGGCGGTGGTCCTCTCCTCCGTCGTTGGTGCTCCGGTGGAGGCCAGCTTCGGATCTGCCGCCTGCGTGGCGCTCGCGTCTCCCCGGAGGTGTGCTGCGTCTCGTCCCCGCGCCGGAGTCCAGGTGGTGGTGGATCCGGCTTTTGAAGTTCTCGAGGGTGCTGCTCGAGTTGACCAAGCCAGCGTCGTCGACCGGAGCGCAGGGTGGAGGTGCTTCGGCGCCGAGGAGCGTCGCCTTCCTGGCTGCATGGGGGCTCCGTCCAGTCCAAGCTGTGCGATGTGGAGTTGCGGCGGGTTTCGCCGGCGTGTCATCCTGCGTGACGAAGACGAAGCTGGGGTTCAGGAGGGCCTCGTTGTAATTTTCTTTGTTTCCTGTACCTTTCTGTGAAGCTTGGTCAGCTTCTTGTAGTTCTCTCTTCGCAAAAAAAAAGGCCCTGTTGTTTATAGAAAGTAGACATAAAGAGATAAGAAGTACATATTGGGGGGACGCCCAGGTTGGAAATGGTAGAATTGTTCAAAAAGAAATCCAAGCCCGAGAATAAGCATTGGAAATACAATTTTTTTGCCCTTCCCTCTCAAATGAAAATGAATAGAAATTATAACCGGACTTGCGAATAAAACTATTGTTTGCAGTGGAATAAAATACGGTTGTTGATTTCCTGTAGATGTCAACTTGCAAGTGAAATTATTGAAGTTCCTTCTGGCCATGTGGGTCCATACTTGACTACTTGATTTAATTTCGTTGCTAAAATGTGCAGTTTATATGTACTACCAAAGGTATATGGAGTTATGGACACCGACGGGATCTAGAACTATAACGTCGCTGAAATCGTCAAAGCTGACATGAACATTTCGGCCTGGCTCTCCCCTCTTGTACGCGCTTTGTGGAAGACGGTGTGGCACTGGCGAACGATCGTACACAAACAGTCGGCCATTACGTTGTTGTCTAGTAAAATTATCTGTTACGTTACGCAGTTGACGCCGCTGCAGTGCTACTGTACCCTGCATTCTTGCAGGAGAGCAGCTAGCCCAGGCTAACAAGTTCACTGAAAGACACACGGGGCCGGAAAAAAAAATCTAAATGTTTAGACAGAAAATTATCTGATGATTATTATTCCTAGTGTTGACACTTGGACAGTAGGTGGATGTGCCTTTCGCTGGGAAAGAAGACGTGTACTTGAGTACTTACTATCCACCTCACCCTTTATATAGTCGAAATTTAAGGCCGAGCAAGCCTGTGACAATGACCATTGGTAGGCTGCCACGTGCGTCGCCTTCATGACGAGGACTGCACATTTTCACGGGTATATGCCGTGGTACGGAGAAGAAGAAGAAGTTCCACACACACCCAAGTGATTTTCAGGTTACACGCTTAGCCAATTGCAACCAAGATAAGGAACATGATACTATGATAACCTTGTTTAGTTTCGTATACAACGGAATTAACCGGCCACGGCACTACGGCAGGCATCAAAAGCAGATCTCTCTTGACGACAAGTCTCCAAGAGCTAAGAGAAACAAGAAAAGTAAAAAATTCATGAAACATTATCATGTGCACAGTCTTCCATGTTTGCTTATAGAAAAAATGGCTGAAAATAAAGTGGTCGAACAACATCGAGCCCGTGACCGTGATTCCGGACTGTACGGAGATATGCTGACATTTCCTACCGCCATCGAATAACGGTATGTGGACTACACGGAGCTTGCGGCAGAGTGGTTTGTTTAAGCACTGGCTGCTGCCAAAAATAACAGCGTATTGCATGTTTACATGTCGTGTAAAGATCTACTAGTACATCGACTCTCAACGTATACGAATCCACTGTGGAAATAGAAGCAAAGACCAGTCCTCGCGGTCACTCTCTGGCCAGCAAGCTAGGCGAGGTAGAAACCTATTCTTTCCTGATAGCAATGAAGTAGACTTGGAGAGGAAAATCGAAGATACGTGCGTGCGAGATCATTTCACGGCCTTTCACTTCACTCGAGGTCAAAAGACGCGTATGTACGTATCTCTCGGTATCCTGCTCTCAAGATCCGCACTTGATACGTAGTCGATCTGTTGAAAGAAAAATCATCGCCTGACTCTCCTCTGCTTTTCTATCAAAAGCTGAACTGTTCCAGTAGCTGTCGACGAGTATTTTAGGAGTGTGGAGCTCCTAAATACTCTACTCCTGCTGTATGCTCCAGCAAGATATCCATGGGAGGGACAGGAGCACGTACCGTCGTACGGAACGGTTGGGAAGCACTCATCAGGTCCTACAACTTGTGCTAGCAGGCGTGCAGAATAATTGCTTTTAAATCCGGATCAAAGAGGTGGATACATGCATGGGCCATAGTGTCGGGGGTAGATCACGTACGGACAGCAGTCCCAACTCATTAACTCACAAACATGATGACGCCCTGGTAGCCAGTGCTGGTACCAAGTCACCAAGATCAATTTAACGGTTTTAACCGACTGACATCGACGACTCGACGTGGTAGTACTACTTAACATGCATGACTTCTCAGGTTTCTTGCGTAGTAGATCGACCGATTCTTTGGGTTTAAGACCATATGCACCGGCAAAGCACAAACACTACGAGAAAATATACATTGCCATTTGTACGTAGGCCGAAAGATGAAGGGGTTTGGGGAAAGAGGTACTTGACATAAAGAATAGTAAATGCTTACTCAGCAAATGGTTATTTAAATTGCTACATGAAAAAGGGTCATGGCAGGAGCAGCTGTATAATAAGTATTTAGGTAGCAAATGTTTATCTCAAGTGGATGTCAAACTCAATGATTCGCCTTTTTCGAAACAGATAATGCGGGTGAAAAGCAGGAGCTTTTTGCACGAGAATCGTTTGCGATAGGTAATGGGACTCCAAGTTTGTTTTTTGGAAGACACATGGCTCAGCGATCACCCTTTATCGGGGGAGTATCTTCTTTATATGATACTCCCTATGTTCCGTAATATAAGGTGTATAAGGTTTTGACACGGATATTAAGACGCCAGTATTTTGTATGCGGTGGACTAATTTTCTACTTAAAAAATTGATAGAAAAGAGTCCCTATTAGCCACAAACTGGGACTGAAGTCGCGACCGAACCGAGGGAGCTCTCGCGACCTGGTCGTCCCCGCGCGGGCGACTGGGCCGCGCCGCTGGCCCCCTACTCTATCCCCTCCCTCTACTCCCCCCCCCCTCCGCCGTCGCCGGCGTTCGTCGCCAGGCTAGGCCCGGGCGGCGCCGGCCCCCGCCTCTCCCCTCGCGGTCAGGGGTGGAGCTGGAGCTCGAGTCACCCTGATGCACCACTGTTCATCGCATAAAAAAACTTCTATATAAAAGTATGTTTTGTAGCTTCTAACATAGAAAATATGTAAGCAGTGGTGGCGGCCGCTGAGATTAGACTTGCCACAGGCTAGATATGCAAGTGCCCGAGGTGGGCGCGGGGTTGGGGGTCCTGGCGAGTCAGTCGTCGATAGTTGAGGCCAAACCCTAATTTGAATCTTGAGTCTTGTGTCTATTAGTGGAATCTTCCTTCCGATGATGTGGTGGGCGGGGATGTCAAGCAAGAGCTTTGCACCTCTGCTTCGGCACTCTAGGTGAAAACCTCTGTTCGCACGCGTCGCGTCGGAGTTAATGGGGGGTGACATGTCTCTGCCACTGCGCCGCTTGGAAAGCCGGGAAAGGCTGGACGCTTAGGAGGCGTCGCTGTAAATGCAAGGCGTGCGGGAGACGCATCGCCGTCCCGTCCCTTCGTCGCCTGCGGAAACGCGTCGCCATTAACACGGGCGGAACGGCCTCCTGCACGGCGCCTTAAACCCATGGCCAGGCGTTGTGTGTATGACGGGTGGGCCACCCCTGTCGGAGGCCATGTCCGGGCAGTGTCCGGCAAGAACTTGGAGGCCCTCTCGGGGGTGCCGGACACGAAATTGCTCGAGGCGACCCTTTGGAGGGTGCCGCTGGTGACGATTTTTGACGTCCGGGCCTCCAATGGACCTTTGGGTCCTTTGGAGGGTGCCGGTGAAGATGCTCTGTATGTAGGTACAAAACTTTCATCTCGTTGCGGAAAAAAGATCATTGTCTAAGCCACGCCGTCTCCATCAGCGCAACACTCGGCTGCCGCTTCCCAGCCACCTCCCAACGTGTCCTCCCCACGCCATGTGGTGCCCTGCTCGATGCCGTCCCTTGAAATGACATACACCGGAGGCAGCCTGAGACCATCGTCATGCTGTGGTCTACCTGCCTTTGCCACTTTGACTACATCAATGCGACACTAACGCTGCACCCATACACATGATCTGATTCACGCAAGGAGAAAAGCTGCCGGTGGTAAGTGGTAACTCTCCTCCCAGGCACCAGTGCAGTAACGATTTCTACTGCAAGCAACTCACCATGTGACATCGCTGACCTTTTCTATTGCCAAGTTGAAGGATAGAGAAAATGAGTTGGTTCTTGCGTGTTCCTTTCGCGTTGAGTTGGTTCTTGTTACTACACTATTTCCTCACCTGCCCAAACCTTGAAAAATGCAACACCTGCTTATTTTATGTTGTTCATGGGATACTTAGGATGACTCCAACGGGCCGACGCATCGAGTCCGCGTGCATCCGTTTCTGTCCGTTGGAGCCAAAAACACGGCCCAACGGGGCGACGCAAACGGACCGCGGTCCGTTTTTCTGTCCGCCGCGACGCATTCCTGTCCCAAATTTGGGCCACCGATGCGTCGGCCACGGACGCGCGGCGGACCGCTTTTGTGTCCTCCTCCAGTCCGCTCTCTGGGCAAAATTCACGTTCCGGCCTCTCCTCTCACAAAACCCCAGTCCACACTCCAGCCCTAGCCATGGCCGACGCTGCCTCTGATGTCGCCGCCGCCGCGGCGGCCGCCGCCGAGTTTGGACCTGCCGCCGCCGGCATCGCCGCTGGACCTGCGCCCTAAGCTAAAAAGAAACCAAAGAAGGAACTCACGCCAGAGCAGAGGGCCGCAGAGACCAAGAAGCGGGGCGCCCGGAGGAAGAGGTTGAAGCAGGACCAGCTCGACGCCGCCAAGAAGGCCGCCGCCGAGCAGCAGGGCGAGGCGAACGAATCTGACCTTGTGTCCAGGGTCACGACCGCTGCCCTCCTCCTGATTGGGATTACCGCGGTCGGGGGTCGCGACTGCGGCGGCCAGCTCCAACGCCTCGGCGGCACGACCGCCTAGGCCGAGATCTTCCGCGACGGCACCATTGCCTGCGTACGGGTACCTCCCTCCCGGGAACCATGCCGCCGGGGTTTCCCCTAGCTCAGCCGATTCCACGGTCGAAGTACCTACCCTTGATCTCAACGCGGCCGCTACACCATTGGCCGCACACTCGCCCGTGCCGCAGACTGCGGCAGCGCGTGCAGCTGCCCCGGCAGTGGTCGCCGCCCAGGCCGCACGTAACCTGTTCGGCGATTTGACCAGGCCGTCGCCGGGTGACCCTAGGTACTATGAGGAGGAGGAGGACGTCTACGACGGGGAGGACGTCCTCTAGGACATGGTCAGGGACAACAATCAGTACGCCGATGACGACTACAATGCCGGAGAAGATGAAGTTCCGCCGACTCTGGTTCAGTCGCAAACTCACAATCATTACGGTGACCAAGTCCTGACTCCTGGCCATGCATGAATGATAAGTAATGCAATATCAGTTGGTTAAAGTACATGTGGGATGGAAGTGGGACGCTGCTGAATCTGAGCTAATAACACTCGGTTATGCCATGCGGCAGTTAGTTGTCAACCGTTCATACCGGTCAGTATCTCTTCACATGGGTCTGCTTGTTTGGTAGGAGTAGTATAAATCTAAGGTTTATTATTTCAAATTTCTGAAGAAACGCGTTATCTATTCTCATTTTTCAGCGGCGGTGATCTCAAGTTCGGGGAAACCTGCATGCTGAAATTGGGAACATATTATTATTCCCTTTGATTTTCTGGGAAAATGGCGGCCAAGGTCGTCAGTCTGTTGAAGTAGTATAGTACATGACGAAAATTACAACCAAGAAGCACATATAAGTTTGGTCTTTCAGTGTACTCCTATTTCGCTTTGCTACCTGTTCTGTTTTTCTTTCCCAGCGAGCAATCGCCTTCGGTTCAAGGGGATTTGGACACTGATGCTCCGTACCTTGACGAAGGAACCAGTAAATGAGCACTGAAGTAACCAATCTTGGTTGTCTCATCTCCTTCTGCTTTCAGCTTGTGCCAAAACCAAACCGTCCTTCTCATGACAGCCTGAAGATCAGCTAACTGTTCTGCAGGATGCTTCCTTCTTCCCCTGCCGCTGTCCTACCCATATATGTCTCTAGCGTGTCTAAGATGTTAATCCTCTGGAAACTCATTACAGAAGGGAATATGACAAACGCAGTGAACTGCTAAAACTAGAAATCTTACATCTACAATTACAATGCTCTTGCTATAAGAACATTGCTGAAGATGCTAACCAGATTTTAATGAACAGTCTGGCGACAGCCAGAAGATGGAGAACACAATTCAGGTTCAGGCTGAAGTTTTCCTTTTTTTTCTTGTCTGGCTGAAGTCTGAAGATATTGTTACCCTTACCACCAGACCAGTTGTAGAAACGCTCTAAATGTACTGCTTGTCCTGATGTTAATAAGAAGTTCATTTCTTCAGTAGCATTTCACCTCTTTGGCAGATTCTGCTTTAATCGGTATCCTTGCTATCTCATCTCAGAAAACTATCCTTGCTATCTTTGCCCGGACAGCCTAGCATCGCTTGCCACCACAAGCTTTCACCAGCGTTAGTTAACTCTTGCCATCCCAAAATGTAACGCCAATGCAGTAAAAGCAAGCAGAGGATAACGTTTCAGAGACAGCTTGGCATCGATTTTGAACCATCTTCCGTGGATTTTAAGTAAAATTCATGCATTTCAAACGGATCTGGACCGGGAGCGCGGATAATGACCGAAAGTTACATGACAAGATGAGGAATCTCACAACAATGTAGTGCTAAATGTTACTACTGCCTCAATAATAATGTGGCATGAAACCAGCCTCAGGATCACATATATGGTTAACACTGAAGAATACCTCAAAATCTCTAGCACAACGCACACAGACGCTACTACTTCTCCTCACACAACACACTGAAATTCCTAGAACTAGAAGGGTTGAAAAAGAAACGCCTATTAGTTCTTCCATTCAGCTCAAGCTGCTTGCAGTAAGAAAAAAGTTACTACAAAGCTGCAGGAGGAGACGCCGAAATCCCCCAATCCTGCCCTCGCTCCAGCTACTCTTCTTCGGCCTGCCTCTGTATGTACATTGCAATTCTGCCCAGGGCCCAGGGGTAAATCTGTCAGAAGGGGGAATGACGGCAGATTCTCCAGCGGCAGGCGAAGAAGGGCGGAGCGGAGGGGCGCCTAGCACTCGGCGGCGCAGGGGTCGTCGGAGGAGAGGCGGACGAGGAGGCGGCGGAAGTCGGCGACGGGGCAGGGGATGCGGAGCGCGCCGGGGTGGCCGTACCCATACTCCTGGGCGGCGCGCGTGAGCAGCGCCGCGAAGGCCGGCCGACCGAGAAGGTCCGCGCGCACGGCGAAGCGCTCCACGGCCCGCCTTCCTCGCCGACGCACACCGGCACGTGCCCCTGCGGCACCCGCGCGCCGCCGCCGCCGGAGGGAGGCGCCTGCTTCGGCGCTCGGAGCTGGCGGTACGCCGCCGCGGCGGAGGCGGTGGAGGAGGAGTCGGCGGCGGCGACGCGGGAGAGGCGTCTGAAGAAGCGCTTCATGGTGGCTGTGGGGATGGAGGCGGAGGCCGGCGGAGGAAAGGTGGGTTCTTTGGGCGGCGTTGGGGAGGGAGAGCGCAAAGGGTCAAGGATCAAGACGTTTGTTTGCAGTGTTGGGTGGGGGTTCCGCTCCTCCGTGCTTTATAGGGTAGGGGGCTATGCTCGTTGCCGCTTTTCTGATTTTTTACTCTTTTTTTCGTGGTGCTATATTTTACTCCATTTTTATAGTGCTCATGAGTCGCTGCTATGCACACACAAGCTGAACTACTATCCTGCCCTAGCCATGGCATCTCAAGTTCTATTTTTTTCTTGTAGTGTTTATTTGAATACTCCAATCTTTTGAAATGCAACCTCTTTTAATTTCTTCGTACTATTGATTGATGTTGCTTAAATTTCATGTAACCATTTTCTCTGAATCCCAATTGTATTTCCTAGTACTGGAAATTCCAATCTTGTGTTCTCGTTCTAATGCCCAGTTCTTTTAGCAGATTAAAAAATAATCTGCCCCTACCCAGCTTCTCCATAAGTCGCCTGGCTTATTGCTCAGAGTTTCTAAATTGATCATCCCATAAAAAAATTAGAAGCTCCAAATAATAAGTTGCGCGGCTTATGTGATAAGCTGTGGAAGGAGCAACTTATTTTTAAACCTGGCAAAAGAACTTGGCCTAAATTTCTAATTCTCGCAAAAGAAAGCTCTAATAAGAGCATATCTAATCATTGTAATAAGCAGCTTGATCATTGAGCTTAAGGCATGATTCTTGTTTAGGCAAAGCCAGCATGATCTTAGGTGGAGCGTTAGCTTGAACAAGTGCATGCAGTTCTATTAAGCTTGAGATTACTATGTCCTATCAAACCTCCTAGCTCCAGTTAAGCAAACACAGTTCACTATGTTTTTTATTACTTTTTGTGGGGAAACATAGTTCACTATGTTTGAACACATGGATTGATGAGATTAAGGTTTAGTCATCGTAGCATGTACTAAAAAGACTCGAGGATGATTTGATCATATGTGTTTGAACACATGGGCAAACGTTTTCATCATTTCGGGCCTGTTTGATTCAAAGGATTGGCACATGAATCTTGTAGGATTCAAATCCTTAGGAATTTTTCCTATGATACTTGTTTGATTCATAGGATTGAATCCATAGGATTTTTTCCAATGGAATCCTTTGTACTAGTTCCTATAGGAATCCTAACATGCACTCACACCTCTTTTTCAAAATCCTTTGCTTTTCCTGTGATGGAATCAAACAAAGATTGATGCATGTGAAATTTTGTAGGATTGAAGTGGACATGACATTACAATCCTGCAGTTTTCCTATTCCTGCGTTTTCCCTATCCTGCGAATCAAACAGGCCCTTCCTGTTTGCATGCATAGATATGTATATTTATGTTCCCCGTTAGTTACCATATATGCCGGGGCGGTTCTGTCCTCTCTCCAGGACGGGCCACCGTCTAGGTTTGTCGTGTAGGCTACGTCCGAGGTCCATATATTTTGCACCAATTTGTACAGCAAAAATGGCATTAGGTTTGTTTTGCTGTAAAACAGCCCCCTTTGGATATTTTGCCCTAAAAAGCCCCCTTTGTTTTTTTTGCTTTATCGTTTCAAATAGTTGAATTTTGTGTAATAAGTAGTAGTGATGTCTACTAACTCGTGCTGATTCATCAGTTGCAAGCATTTTTTACCATTTTTTACCATTTTTTACCATTTACTACCTCCGATCGGAATTAACTGGAGCGAGTTGAAGTTTGTACTGTACTATTTGTCCGCACGCGACAACCAAAAGCGATCGGAGGTAGTAGTGTTTATTTGAGTACTCCAATCTTTCGAAATGTAACCTCTTTTATTTTCTTCGTACTAGTGATTGATGTTGCTTAAAATTTATGTAACTATTTTCTCTGAATCTCAATTGTATTTCGTAGTACTAGAAATTCCAATCTAGTGTTCTGGTTCTAATGCCCATTTCTTTTAGCAGATCAAAACATAAGCTGCCCCTACCCAGCTTCTCCCATAAGTCGCCTGGCTTATTGCTCGGAGTTTCGAAATTGATCATCCCATAAACATTTTAGAAGCTCCAAATAATAAGTTGCGCAGCTTATGTGATAAGCTGGGGATGGAGTTACTTATTTTTAAACCTGGCAAAAGAACTTGGCCTAAATTTCTAATTCTCGCAAAAGAAAGCTCTAATAAGAGCATATCTAATCATTGTAATAAGCTGCTTGATCATTGAGCTTAAGGCATGGTTTTTGTTTAGGCAAAGACGGTATATATAGATCTTAGGTTGAGCGTTCGCTTGAACAAGTGCATGCGTTAGCTTGAGATTACTTTGTCCTGTGAAACCGCTGGCTCCAATTAAGCAAACACGGTTCACTATGTTTTATAATATTTTGCGGGAAACACATTTCGCTATGTTCGAACAGATGGATTGATGAGATTAAGGTTTAGTCATCGTAACACGCCGCAGATCCCGGCCCACCTCCGGTGTTGGCTGGGTCGTGGGCCTGCCGGGAGAAATCCTCGGCCAGCTGTGGTGGCCACGTCGTCGGCGACGTCTCCGACGCCGAGCCCCTCCTTGGAGGCGACGATGAGGTTTGGCTCCTTCCCGCTCTCCTCCCCTGTGCCCGGGTGAAAACCTAGCTCCTCTGAGCGGGCGGCGGCGGCGCTCCGGCGTCACGTTTCTTCTTGAAGACGTCGTCTTGGAGTACGGGGAGGTGGTGGATCTGCGCGCTGTTCGTGGTTTCCTAGTGGCGGCGTTTCCTGTGGCGAGTTGTTGTCGGGTTTGGCCGATGCTCCTTCCTTTGCTGCTAACAGACGCTGGTGGGCTGTCCGTCCGCGGGTCGGCGCCCTCGAGCCTGGGCGAGAGGGGAATGGGTTCCCCTCTGCGGCGGCAGCACCTTGGTGTTTTGGTTGGGAGACGAAGATCTGGTTGAGCTCTGCCCTTCTTTGGCGGCCCTTGCTTCCTTTCTGCCGTGTCTTTGGTGCGTGTCCACGTCCGATAGCCTGCGTCTTGCCGTGCTGTCGGTGCCGGCGGTGATGTCTGTGGGTTGCTCGCGGGCTGTGACGTCCGTGCTTGACTCTGTCCCTCTGCAAATCGGTGTGCCTGTTCTTCATGCTCTCGGGTGAGCGGCTCTGCCTTCTGACGGTGCGGCGTCCTTCGAGCCAGGACGAGAAGACAGGGGTCTTCTTCGAAGGTGGAGGCGAATGACATTCGACTTCGACAAGCAGCGGACGTGAAGAAGGCAGGATTCTTCGGCGGCGTTTGGCTCCACAGTGTCTCCTTGGTGCTGACCTTGTCGGCAGATGGTGGCATCGATAATCAAGCTGTGCTTTTTCTTTGTATTTTCTGTTTGCTTGTTGATTCGTTGCCTGTAAGCTGTTCTTGCAGCATTTGTTTGTAATTGCCGCTGTAACACTGAGCTTTGTTAATTCAAAGCTGGGCTTATGCCTTTTTTCTAAAAACATGTACTAAAAAGACTCGAGGATGATTTGATCATATGTGTTCGAATACAGGGGGGTTATGTCCTCTCTCCGGGACGGGCCACCGTCTAGGTTTGTCGTCAGGGCTACGCGCTCTGAGGTCCATATATTTTGCACCAATTTCTACAGCAAAAATGGCATTAGGTTTGTTTTGCTATAAAAAAAACCCTTTGGACCCTAAAAAGTCCCCTTTGATATTTTTTTGTTTGCTTAATCGTTTCAAATAGTTGAAGTTTGTGTAATAAGTAGTGATGATGTGTACTAACTCGTGGTGTTTCATCAGCTGCAAGCATTTTTTTACCATTTAGACCAACATCTCTTGAGGCTCCATCTTTTAAAAAAAAAAGTCTAGGTACATACAAAGACGGGGAGCCTGTGGGTGCAGGGTGCAAGCACGCGCGTGAGCTTAGCGATGGATGCAAACGCCCGAGTGGAGTGGACGGCCTGTTAAAAAAACAAAAAGTAGAGTGGAGGGGAGGGAGGTACCGTTTGGTGTACTCGGCAGGTACGGGGAGACAGAAAGCCGGTGCGCCGGACCCCATCGTGCCCACCTTTGCCCCCCGCTTTAACTCACCACGCCCACCCCAACCCAGGCGGTTGGTCTCGCACTCGCTCCCAACCGACCGATGCGATCCCAGTCCGTCGCAGCTGAGGTGGGCCGCTCCCGTCACCCGCGCGTGCCGTGCCGCGTCCGTAGTCCGGCTCGTACGGAACCGTTTGCTCGCGAGTCGCGACCGACCGCGACACCAGGGCTATGCTAGCTGAGAGTGACCGTCCACCTTCTGGAGTGCACGTCGCTTCCTTTTCTTTTTTCTCATGTACGCGCGCGGAACGTGAAAGTCAAATAAACGTACGCCCGCGGTCTTTAATTTCTCCTTTTCTTTCTTTCTTTCTTTCTTTTTCTTCCTAGCCATCGATCGAGAGAGCATGCATATGGATGGAGATGGAGCCCTTCAAATTCACATTTCCATGCATTTGCACAGCCGCATCGATCTGCAAATGCTCCGTAATAATCAATGGTTTCTCATGCATCCATATATACACGTACGTTCAGCCCCGTGCGATCCATGTAACAAATTAAGGAGCGTGCTCCTCGCCGACTCTCCGGCCGGCGGCAACGCGGTAGCCCCAACCCGTACGTGGGCTTGGTTCGCGGCGGACGATCTGCGGCTCCAGCCATAACGGTGGCCTGCGTCAGCGTGGAGGTGCTCCCTCCCTCCTCGGCGCCCGGCGGATCTGGGAGGCAAGCTGGGCTCCGACGGCCAGGGCCGATGAAGGCGACGCCAACCTTTTTAAAGGTATCGTCCAAGCAAAGACCCTCTATCCTCCCATCCGGATCGATGGCAAGTCTTGATTTTTCTTGTTCTTTGTTGTTTATCCTTGATCGAGTACGATCAGACGTGGACGGTACTCGGTCCTCCGGATTTTCATGGGCCGGCGGGGGCGCAACTGACGCCGCGCGACATGCGGTGCTCTTCCGGCGACTAGAGCCTACCTTCGACTGAACCGATTCCAGGGCTAGCAAACCGTTAAGCAGAAAAGATAACTCTTCCCGAGGCCCCCGCCAGCGTGTCCTAACTTTCTAACGTCACCGTCAACAGCCACATCCCGACTCGGTAAATCTTAACCCGATTCCCTTTCGGGGGATGAGCGTGATCGTGCTATTTGCCGGGTTACCTGTCCCTTAAGATATCAGGACCGGAGGAGCAGAAACCAAGCGGGAGAGGCGAAAGTCGATAGGCCGGAGCAACTTGAGCGACGTACGGAGTGGGACCTATGCAAAACTTAGTCAAAGCACCGTCTACTGTAGTAGCATTATGTATTTTTTGTTATTTGCCTCGGTCGAACGCCGCATGCACTACTACAAGCTAGTTTATTTTTTAATTTCTCCAAACAAGATGAATGCACCACGGCACGCCTATCTGGCGTGAATTAAACTAAAGTTGAATAACCCAAAAAAACAAGTCGTTAATCAGAAGATCTTTTTGTAAGCCCTTTCCGTACCACGGCATGTACGTAGTGCGCAAACGAGTCCTCTAATTCTCGCCTCGAAAGCGACGCACGACTTTCGGACTTTCGTCGCGCGTGGCTCTGTCATCATCAGCACCAAGAAAACCAAGGAAAATACAACACGATGGATGGAACAGTTGGGCTTTTGACAGAAAAGGAGATGCATGAGAGGCGAACGGCATTTTACAAGTGAAAGATTTTTCTTTGTTGACAGGGAAAGATTTTCCTTTTAACAGTTTGTACGTATCAAGTGTAGATCTTGAGAGCAGGATCGATACGAAGAAGATACGGGCGTATATATCGATCCTTTGATTCCAAGTGAAGTGAAAAGGCACGTCGAGCTACGTGGGTCGCCAGTAAACGCACACTGTGGCCGTACAGCTTGTTCTGGGCCGGCATGTGGCATTTACGAACGGGTGCATATATATTTCCGGCCGCGCAGCCGAGTAAACGCGGCCAGCTTGCCTGTCTCTTCCCAACCGGCCGGAGGCTCTGCTCTCCACTTACTAATTTGATGAGACGATCCTGTGTAAGTGTAACTAGCTTCTCCATTCGAGGGCTACATGGACTCAATACGTACTCCCCGTGGTTTGCTTGGCAGATTTCAGACAAGATGATCCACGAGATCGATATCAACCGTCCCAAACAGGTAGGGAAACTCGGTGGATCTATAATAAGAGAAAACCTGACAAGTCGTGCGTGTTAAGTACCACGTCCATATCGATCGTTTAATTCCATCTCACAGCACCAGCACCAGC
Source organism: Poa pratensis (assembly GCA_947311845.1). NCBI lineage: Eukaryota > Viridiplantae > Streptophyta > Magnoliopsida > Poales > Poaceae > Poa > Poa pratensis. The sequence goes on along the minus strand of CAMZMU010000095.1, from coordinate 20,217,112 downwards.
ACGGGCTAGCTAGCTCCCAGGGCACCATCGTCCTGAGTAATGACTTGCAACAACTCAGAAAAGTAATTGACTCGCAGACGTACTGCATGCCCTCCGCACCGCCGAAGGAACGAGCGATCCCCGACATGGTGGTATCCATCCATCCACTGGTTGGTCGTCGATCGGGAATTGAAAGCGATCCTGTATGCGTGCCCGGTATGCATAGCTAGCTAGCCCAAGTTTTTTTTTTTTTTTTAGAACGAGAGCTGCATATATTCATCAAGGAAAAGGATACAACCGACGCAACTCACGCACACCATACAAACCGAATTCGACGAACAACAAAGCAGCCAGATGCTGAAGAACACCACAGATCAACACACACGCCTGCCACCCAAACTCCGCAGCACCACCATCGCCGACGAAGAAAAAAGCAGGCCACCACATCTGAGGAAGAGAAAGCCTACAAGGTTGAAGCCTGGAACCACCCGCCGCAACCGACGGGATCTTGATCGATGAACGCACATGGCGAGGCCACCCTCTCCTCCAGACCAGCACCGACAGCGCCAGATCTTCCACCTGCAAGCCATCCAACCCTCTGCAGCAGACCCCAGCAAGAGCCGCCGGACGACGCCAAACTCCGGCCACCGTAGTCCTCCAGATCCATCAGAATCCGCTTCCGACAAGCCGCCATGGCCACCGAAATGAACAGATCGACATGGATCTGAGCCACCACCGCGCTTATTGATCACACCATCACCGGGGCTTGAGATCCCAGCCAGCCACCACCACGATGACCTAGCAAGGACCAGCTCCAGCGGCTCACTCCGCCGCGCGCCAACGACAGCAAGCCAGGCGACACCGGCATAACGCCACACCGCCACAAGGGCAACAAACCTAGATCTAATCCTAACCTTACTATGTACAGCGAGAAGCCTACCACCTACTCCATTCACCCGCCGGCCAGCGTGCCCGCCGGAGAGGGAAGGGAAAAGGGGCGGCGAAGAAGACCCGGGGTCGACTCTCAAGGGGAAGCAGAGCTGGGAGAGAGAGGAGTCGGCTGTTAGCTAGCTAGCCCAAGTTGTGGAGTAGGAGCTGATGAGCTCCTCCCAACCGTTCCGTACACCGGTAGTACGTGCTCCTCTGCCTCCCATGGATATCTATCTAGCTGGAGTATGCATCTCACTGTCACCGCACTTATAATAATCATCGGGTAGATGCTGCGTGTACCGCACTTCTAAAATGCGCTTTTTCTGCCGTACTGGTAGACGGTCATCCTGTCTATTCGCGCCCCTCAAGTTTCTCCGGCCTTTCGTCGCTCCCGTTTGGTCTCCGCGCCTGCGAGGACTTGTCGTCCGTGTTGCTTGTTTTCATACTATACTTTCGACGCCGGATTCCTGCCGTAAAGCTAAAGCTACAAGCTGAAAAACAACCCCAAAAACAAGTCGTGTTACTTTCGACTGTTCGTTAAACGGAAGATCTTTTGTGCACCCTTTCCGTACCACGGCATGTACCTAGTGCGCAAATGAGTCCTCCCGCATCGAAGGCGACGCGCGACTTTCCAAGCTCTCGATAGGCACGTTCGTGGCGCCTACTGCTCCATCATCATCAGCACCGAGAAAACCCAAAGGAAAAACTGGGGTGGATGGATGGATGGATGGAACAGTTGGGCTTTTGACAGAAAAGGAGAGGAGGAGAGGCTTGAACAGGTGAAGATTTTTCTTTCAACAGTACTAGTGCAGATCTTCAGAGCAGGATACGAAGAGATACGGGCCGAGTGGACAGGCACGTCGGCCTACGTGGCCGGTGAAATGAAATGAGCTCACACGCATCTTTGAATTTTACTTTCGATTTCGGTCGAGAGTCCACTGGGTATAGTATTGCTGCAAGTCATAGCGACCGGAGAAGCGATGAAAACCTCTCACGGTCGAGTGAGGCCGCTCGAGCGCGGGAGGGAGATGGTGACAATTGCGTGTGGAATATTTTTCTACTGTAGCTTGTTTTTATTGGGTTCGGCAGGTCATTTATGCGTCCACCCGTAATTTCTGGCCGTATGTGCGCGTTGGCCGAGTTGCTTAATGGCTGCCTGTTCCAAACCGGAAGGTTTTAAAGATTCAACGTCCGGATGTCTGTCTAATCATGGCTTAATTCGTTCCAGTGGCGGACCCAAGTGTAGCTGTGTGGGGGCCTTGGCCCCCACTCAAATTTTTGAATTCCTATAGTATTTGTTCATAATTTACACAAATTTCTTCAAATTTTGCAAATTTATACTAAGATTGCCCCCGGTCACCTGATTTGCCCCACTCTTAATTGTTTCTGGGTCCGCCCCTGATTCGTTCCAGACGTTGTTGAATCATCATCTCCGCCCATCACCTGCCTTTTCTCCTTCTTCTTTGGTCGACGATATTGGAAGAGTTGCCGGTCGATCACGGGCGCGCAAGCAAATGGGTATCAGAATTCACGGAGTGCCGTACTGTTAGTGTAGTACTGCGCAATTCCAGTGCAGCGCCCAGCAAACGCAAAAAAAAAAGTTCTGAATCTGCCGGAGTAGCTCCATGCTCGGGACAGGAACCTCTAGCTGATGGATGGCGGCAGGAAATGTCAGAAACTCCACGCGGGGCCCCGTACAGTCATTGTCACGCACTAGTTTGGCCTTGATTCGACCGTACGAAGGGTGAGCTGAACAATCAACAAGTACACGTCTTCTTTTTCCCACGAAAGGCACGTCGACCTACTGTCGAAGTGTCGACACGATTGGAGTAAATAATTAATTTAGGGCAGGGAGTATATTACAAATTCTCCTGCACTGCACCGCCACCGCACGCACCATTTCAAATGCATGGAGCTTTCTTTCCTGGTCAAAGCCGTACTGCTTGCTTCCGAGAAGATCGATCGGGACCACGGCTGAATTTTCAGCATCGACCATATACGTCGTCAAATGCCATTATGCCAGAGTGAAATACATAGCGTGATGAGCGCCGGTCCGTGCACGTACGCACGGGCCGAAATGTTTCTTGTTGATTTTTGGCTCACGAAAGTGAGAGGCTGACAGCTGGGTTCTATTAGAGCATCTCCCCTCCCGGCATAAATAATTTTATTGGACGCGCCGGACTAAAAATTTCGCCCACTCAAGACATTAATAGGCCGACATCGTCCAGCGTAAATAACTTTATCAGATTATTTTAACAGCGGCTGCCAATAGTACTTGTCCGGCGCAGTTGCTGAACACTATTGGGAAAGCCCGTGAAAATGCTCTTATGTGTTTTATGAGTGTGAGAAATTTCCAGTTTCCTTACTATTATTTCCTGCCCACATATATTTTTCAGGATCTTCTACGCCCGCAAAATATTCATCACAATCTTCTCTGCTACTGGGTTCAGGACGGACGTGGGGCGCGCATAGTCTATCTACCTTCTATACGTGGGACCCAAATTCAATCCAAATTTGGGTTGAAATGGATTACGCGAATAATAAAGCGGATATAAACACATATATATTGTGTGTTGGGCTTTATCCTCATTCCTCACGGATACAAACGGATGAAATACGTCGCGCCCGCTGCCAGATGCCATAAACTCTGGTGGATCTACGCGAGAAACCTGACAAGTCATGCATGTTAAGTACGGAGCTCCGTTAAGTATCACGTCGATATCGATCGACGTGAGTTAATTCCATCTCAGTACGTACCAGTACAAGCTACCAATGGTGAGTTAATGACTCCGCCGTCCGTACGCCCCTTCGTACCGCCGAACATCTCCGACATGGTGGCCCATGTATCCACTGGTTGGTCGACTAGGAATTGATAGCGATCCTGCATGCCCGCGCTAGCTAGCTCAAGTTGTACGCAGGGCCGGCCCTGAGGGGGTCGGGGGGCGGCCGCCCTGGGCCCCGAAATCAAGGGGCCCCAAGTCCCAGCTAGCTAAGGGCAACTCCACTCGTTCGCCCCCCAGGGCGCAAAAACGACGCTATTTTGGCCGGCCTGGGGGGCAACGGCGCTATTCGGCGCGCTGGGGGCACCGTTTCCCAGCCGTCAGCCCAGGTGGCCTCCTAGCCGGCGATCTTCGGCCCATTTGTTCAAATGCCACAGCCGGCGATTTTCGCCCAAATTTGAACAAACATTAATTTTTCCACTTAGTTCAACATACAAATCCACACATAAATGCAGTGGTGCAAAAACTCCATGGCGGCGCCATTATAGTAGGTCGGGAGCTTTTCTGGTTAAGATTCAGAGAGACGAGGACGAAGCCTTATACCGTGTGGTTGTAACTTGGGCTTTTTCTTCTTCGTTAAATTTGGGCCATGTCCTTTGGTTATGTTGGGCATTTTTCCTTTCGTTAGTTTCTTAGGTTTTTTTTCCTTCCGTTGGCTGGGTGGGTTCTATTGATCAAAAATAAATAAATGGGGTGATGCCTTTGGAATACAAGGCCAGATGACGGAACCAGTGATGTGGCACACTAAAACAAAGAAAAACAACGACTCAATTATTTTCATCAGCTTTCATTTCTCTTGTCTTTTTTTTTGAGAAATTGATTTCTCTTATCGTTGGCGAACACATAACTGCAAGGACTTGGTAAGGTACTAATCTAAGTTTTCATATGTTGTGTGTCTTACTATGTGTCGTTCTTTTTCGACCGTTTGGGTCATGAGCTTGAAACAACATCTTGGTCATCATGTGTGGGTGGCCACAGTGAGAAGCGAGAAGCTGAGTCGTCGAGAGGAGATTCTACCGGGCCCATGCCATCTCCACCGAGTCACATAGTCGATGCGATAATCGGTAAAATTGATATTGAGATGACATCATAACTAACTATAAGCATGTAAAATGCATACATGAACTTTGCATTATTTCTACTTACATTCCAGTCATATTTGCATCATATAATGGTTATATCACTGTTTTATAATGATTTTGTGAATATTTAATATGTTTCCTATTTTTTATGGAATTAACCCTGCGCAGGACGTGATGCCCATATAATTATAACTTGTCATTAAACTGTTGTTTGCAATCTCATATGTCAACTCTAGTGTTCCATTGTCTACCACTTTATTAAAGAGAGAGTGCATTTGTGAAACCATGAACCCCGGTCCATTTTTAATCATAAGAAACACCTTTCCAACAAATTTTACCACTTTTCCATTTTCTGCCATTATTAAATCCGAAAATACAAAAACACTTTTACATCTTGCATTCATCATATAAAACCCAAAAATATCATTTATCATTGCTACCACCATCCTTGCATATTTATTTACCACCATTGCATATTTATTTCTTGTTTGCATTGCATATTATCTTGATATCATTCTAACACCTTGTGCTTGACAACCACTTGGTGAGGTTGAGGACCAAAACATTTACTTTGTTTTGTAGGTAATCAAAAGAAGGATAGGAAAGATAAATCTTCACTACTGATTCCCCGAGAGTTCGATATTAAACCCTCGAGTCGCCCTCGTGGGGAAAACACGTCTTCCACTTACTACACACTCTGCACTTGGAGTCTCAACCTAACCCATTTACTTTTCACGCAGGTAACCACGCGAAGGGCTAGCAAGTGTTTTCTGGCGCCGTTGTGGGGTAACTACGTGAAGGGCCATCAAGACTGTTTTCTGGCGCCGTTGCCGGGAGCGAAGAAGCAACACCGCATCAAGATTCCCTCGTCAACTACGCGTCCGTCATAGTAGCATCATTAGGTATCAACATCTAGTAATTTAGAAAAAAAACAATACAATATGTATAAATTATTTGATATCAATTTTTTTTAAAGTTTATTGGTAACTCTTGATATATAGTACTTTTTTTTATGCTTAGGGCCCCGGTCCTGCTTTCGCCCCGGGCCCCGAATTGTTAGGACCGGCCCTGGTTGTACGAGCTGATGAGTCCCTCCCATGGATATATAGCTGGAGCAGGACTGCGTCAATGCCAAAGCATCTCCACCGGCGGGTCAGCGTAATATATTACGAAGACTGGGGCTGGTGAAACTCGAGTTAAGAGCGAAGCGGTTTCCACCAACGAAGATCAAGAAGCAGGCGTCCTGGTCAGCGCCACCGCGGAGGACATGCGACGTTACCATCCGGGATTTCGGCCTAGCCAAGGTCAAGGACGAGCCGACCTTGCTAGTCTGCTGCAAGAAGCGGGCCGCTCCCGCAGGAGCCCCGACACATGACGGAGGAGAAGGCTGAGGAGGTGTTCTAGCTCTAGATCGACGAGGTCACGCAGCGGTCGTTTGAGACCGTCCTCCCGTCCTCTAAAAAACTTCCAAGAAGGAATGAGCCGGCATCGTCACCTTCAACGACGACGACGACGAGCCGGGGGCGACGCCGAGATCAAGACGGAGGTCGACCTGGACTCGTACTACAACGCGTTCGACTGGGACATGCACTGTCACTCCGGCTAGATTAGTTAATTCCCATCGATTTTTGCAAAAATCTATCAAATTTAAATAAAATTTCACAGTTTCATTAAAATATCGTCATTTGATTTTTTTTTCGAAAAAAGATTATTTGGCACATATCACTTATTTGTATTTGGCACATTTATCCGACGCTTTATTGGAAGCGCTGATAGAGACGCTCTCACGCCACTTAATCATCCAGTAGGTGATGCGTGTACCGCACTCCTAAAATGCTCGCCCCGGGAGGTTTTCCTTCACACGGGCAAAAAAAAATAAACTAGCTGTAGTGCGGGTTCGAGTGAGGCAAATAATAAACAAACATAATACGATGTTGTAGTTCACTGATGAAGCACGCATGGTCCCACACTCCCACTCCGTACCGTCGGGCAACTGGGACCCGCGAATGTACCGTGCACCACCATTTTCTCGGTTCCAAATTGTTCAATAGGGAAGATCTTTTGGTGCGCCCTTTCCGTACCACGGCATGTACGTAGTGCACAAACGAGTCCTCTCGCGACTTTCGAAGCTCTCATGTTCGTCGCGCGTGGCGGGAAATGACAATCCGCAACTAGTCCCACTTTCAAGTGTCCAAAAATCGCGGCAAAAATTATAGACATGGGTTATGTCGAATCTTCGACACCCACACTATTGAAACTTTTATTTGTCTTTTTTGCACATGCCACATATGTTCATATTTTTGGATGAAATTTTATGGACGTCGAAGGTTCAACATAACCCATGTCCATGATTTTTTACGCAATATTTGGAGACTCGTAAGTGGGGTATCCGAAAACTAGTTGCGGGTGCAACTAGTTGCGGAAAATTCCCTCTGGCGCGTGGCTCAGTCATCATCAGCAGCAAGAAAACCCAAGGAAATACTAGAGCAGGACGGATGGAACAGTTGGGCTTTCGACATAAAAGGAGAGGTGCAAGATTTTTCTTTTGACAGTTAGTATCAAGTGCAGATCTTCACGGCAGGATACGAGTGAAGTGAAAGGTACGTCGAGCGACGTGGCCGCACGTGAAATGAAATGATCTCACACGTATCTTTGAATTTTACTTTCAATCTCGATCAATGGCGATACGTACGTGTGGAATATTTTGTGTACCGTACAGCATGCATCAGCTAGATTGAAGCCAAATCAACAAATTTGACCTCAAGGCAAAACTTCAGCCTAAAATGAACCCTCTTCAAAATTTCAGCCTAATCTAACCCTTTTCACTACCGTTCAACATCCTGGCGGTAGGCTTAACGCGATACCGTCAGAATAGCTGTCGGTAGGCTTCCTGATCCATGTATAACAGGTAAATCTTGAATGCAATGAAGTGGCTCGCTACCGCCGGAGCATCGGGCGGTAGACCTCCAAGCACACAACGCCACTTGAGCTGGCGGTACCTCCCGTAGCCACCCTCCGGCAATTCATCAAGCCAAATTATGTACGTACTCCGTGGTTAATTGGGGTGTACTACTAGGTATATAGCGTGAGCAAGTTGACAAGTTCATAATGGCATGCTACCTTTGCACTGTACGTGCATACCTATACTACTAGACTATAGAACCCATATGGCAGATGCCGGAAAGTAAGTTTAACTATGTCGGTACCCATTTTACTCTAAACTCAAAAGACGGACATATGTACGCGACAAATTATTTTACTGGATAAATATTATGTATCTAGAAAAATCTTTAAATAGGTTCTATAATGTATGAAAAAATTATGTATGTCAAATTAATTTCCTTGTTTGAATAATAATTATTAATGCAACTTCTAGAAATGATATTATGAAAATTGTCTTCAAAGATGTTAAAAAGATACTCACCTAACTTGATAAGAATTTGCCATGTCTCAAAAGTATAATATTACAGCTTGTGCTAAAAACAAAGCAAATATTACTATCAAAACATTAATCAAGGTATGTACGTATTCAAGGTATAGGTTGATCATGAAGAAGTAACAAACTATTCTATTGGAAATAGTTTGATCATGACACTAGTAAAGAACTATTGTCTTCTCAATAAGCTAAAATAGAGTGCAATGTTATGTCGTGGTCTATTGTTAGAATTGTCCACTGCTTCATGCGGATTAGTGATTCGTCTCTAATGTGGATGAACATATTTATTCGTCTTCATTGGAATGAAAATATCCAACTGAATTGTTGAACCACAAGAAGTTTATTTGTATACAACATTGTCTTGTAAACAAAGCAATCATTATCAAGGTTGGAAAAAAGCGCTAGGCGTAAGCGAGGCGGTTGGCATTCGCCTAGCGCCTAGGCGATGCTTAAGCGCACTAGGCGTAACCTAGGTGGTATATAGTTTTTCCCATTAGGTGTATATTTGGGTTATTCTATATCTATACCCACTAATTTAGAGCATATAAATGCGTAAACTACTAACAATTTTCATTGGATTATGGTCCATCTGATTTGTAAGTGCAATATGGTATGATTTCTTGGCAAAGAATACAATTTCTTAGTTGTGCTGCCTAGAGTTCCGCTTATGACCTAGGCAAGGCGGTTGTCCATCGCCTAGTGCATAAGCGTGCTTAAGCGCTGCCTAGGCGCCGTCTAATCCAACACTGAGCATTATGAATTAAAGTTTAGCGTACTTTTTGTATATCGAGTAATTAGTAAAACCGCTACAAGAAATATAGTTCTGTCACACCTAAAGACATATGATGAGGTAGTAGTGCTTAGCTTGAGAGTTTAAGCAATCAGATATGATAGTATTAACATGCTGAAATTGAGTACAATTTGCGATGTCAATGAGAGGAAAAAGATGACATTTTTCAAATAAATAGAAACATGTATGGGATTATATATTGATTTTCTTTGCATAGTATTTTTTGAAAACTGTCTTGGCGTTTCATAAGATCTATTCCATTTCCTCTTATAAAGATATATTTATTTTTCATGTAAAAAAACAGTGGCAACGGTAGGTAAGGCAGTCGGGTGGCTCCACCATACACACACACACACTAGCAGCTAGCACGCACATGCATCATCATATGTACGGAAGCAACTTCTGAGTTCTGACTCACACATGACTGGCCCTCACAGCTTTGGATTGGTACCACCAGCTCTAATGGCGTTGGGCTTGGAGGTCTACCGCCCCATGCTCCAGCGGTAGCCAGCCACTTCAGCGCACATGGACCAGGACGACTACCGCCAGCTATTCTGACGGTATCACCTTGAGCCTACCGCCAGCATGATGAGCGGTAATGAAAAGGGTTAGATTAGGCTGAAAATTTGAAAAGGGTTCATTTAAGGCTAAACTTTTGCCTTGAGGTCAAATTAGTCGAATTGGTCTAGATTGAAGGGTACGGACGTGACAGACCGACACGACCAATCGAGAAGCTCGGTGGCCGGAGGGTAACAGGCAAGGACCGGTCTCGCTTCCGTTTCTACCGGCATGTGGCCTGCCTGGGTATTTTTTGCCAAATCTGGCCCTTATCACGAACTAATGACGGATCTGGCTTTTCCTGGAAACTATTTTCAAATCTGGCCCCTCGGGGTCGGCGCCACGTTACGTGGAGCCGAAGTTGTTCATGTCGGCTCCACGTTACGTGGAGCCGACCTACATGAACAACTTTGGCTCCAGGTTAGATTGGCGCCGACATGAACAACTTCGGCTCCACATAACGTGGCGCCGACCCCGAGGAGCCAGATTTGGAAATAGTTTCGAGGAACGGCCAGATCCGTCATTAGTTCGTGATAAGGGCCAAATTTGGCTAAAAATACCCTGTCTGGCTCGTCAAAACAAACACGACGTGATGTTTTTCTTCTACTCCTTTTTTTTCCAGATTCTGTAGATTTTCCCTGTACGATCGATCTCCGTCGGCGACACGTATCCGGTTCCAAACCGGAAGTTTTAAAGATTCAACGTTCCAAACAAACTTGAATTCCGCCTAGCGAACGCTAAAACAAACCGTTGTGAATCTCCCGCAGCTCCGTACTGCTCGATCGATGGCGGGAGAAAATGTCCACGCGGGGACCCCATACCGTACAGTCCGGAATCATGGTCACGGGCTGGCTCGATCCTGTACGACCACTTTATCCTAGCTTTCCCTTCCCTCCGCCATTTTCTAAGCGAATATGCTTTGCGTACGACACTTCGGTGTACGATTTCCGTCCGACGCTCCATCCGTTGTCCTGGAAAGTGAGATACACTTTTGACGCATGTCTTGGTGACCTCCTGACCTAGTAGGTTGTCTCCAGTTAAACAATCAGGAATTCAGAATTACTCCGCCGGTTGCAATGACCTAGTAATGTTACAGCGCCGGTTGCAATTAACTACGCGCTGTGGAACTATTGTTATAGTCCTTTAAATTTCCTTTTTTCGCTCGTCTTCTACTGCAGGTGTATTACATAATTCTCCTGCACGCAAAATTTAAAATGCATGGAGTTTTGTTTCGTGGTTAAACCCGGACGACGGACACGTATTGGTTTCGAGAAGATCGATGGAGCGTTGCTTGGAGGCTTGGAGCACGCGATTGTCACGGTAGATTTTTCAACGGGTGTGCTGTTCGATTGCTACTCGTCCGTCCTTGGGCTTCTACCTTCCGTCAATGGCGGCGGGGTTGAAATACGCACAGTGGCACCGTCTTCTGCAAAGCGCGTTCAAAACGGCTCTAGTAAAAAATTGCGTGCAGCTTAGCTGGGAAGATGCGGCAGACGGTACACCGGCCAGGCTGCAATGCAAGCAACGAGGGTTTCCACCAGGCTCATGACATTTCGTTGCGCAAACCACCACGTGTACATATATTTTGCACTCTCCACCAGGTCCACATCTAATCTGTTGCAACGCAGCCTAAATAGCCCGTTGACAACTAAATTGACGGTTTGGTGTTTGGGAATGATGTTTGTAATGGCTATATTATGGCATAACATTGGATGCTAAACCTGATGGATAGATGCAATTTAACATATTCTGTTCACCGTTTTGGTCTTCTCTTTTATATATCATGTACTGTGCTGTTGTCAATTAATTGAAATATAATGTTTATTGTCTGCTCAATTTTCCTTATAAGGCTGCACCGTGTCATTTTTTTGTCATGCCCACAAAGTGTGTTGTAGCTTGTATTCTTAATGCTGGGTGGTTAGAGCTAGCTTTTGATGTCAATGGGGTATTTTTACCGGGTTGCAAGGATTAGATGTCAACCTGGTGGAGAGTGCAAAATTTATGTAGAGTTGGTGGTTTGCCCAACGAAATGTCTTGAGACCGGTGGAAACTGCAATTTCCTCTGCAAGCAACGGGAGACACAACGACGGTGCGCCGGACCCCATGGTGGGCAGCGTGCATCCGGATGTACCACCGAGCTGGATATCGGAGAGTGAATGGTCCGTGGACCCTACGTGCCGTGCGTGTTCGTGTTGTTAGATTGTCGATCTCAGCCCCAACACCAAAGCTCGATGGATCTATGAGACGTGAAAAGTACATGAGGTGTATATATCGATTAATTCATAAACAGTGCCGTGGTATTTTACTGATAGTAGATTTGTGTTAGAGAGGTCACGATAGGAGATGTAGATGATGGCACATGGATGACTAAATTTTACGGCCTCTTTGATTCAAAGGATTTTTAAATGAATTGTTTAGGATTTCAAACCATCGGAATTTTTCACAGAGTGTCCATTTGATTCAAATGAATGAATACTTCAAGATTCTTATGGATTGATTTCCTACACTACAATTCTATAGGATTTCTAATATGAGGTGAGACCTCTTGGAAAAACTTCTATGTGTTTATGACAACTATGACATGTACTCAACCCTATAAAAATTTCATTTGTATTTCCTGCGGTGCAACCAAACAACACATGTTACCGATTCCTGCATTTGTGATTCTTGTGGGATTCCAAAGGTTAATGACATTCTATTCCTGCAATATTCGTATTACTGTGTTTTCTAAATCTTGCGAATCAAATAGCCCTTATACTACACATTCGGGTCTCAGTAAACATCGTCCGATAAAACCCCTAATTCTATACGCGGCGGCCTGATTACCTCTCAGTACTCTTGACAATCTCAAGCGATGCTCGATCTTGCCAATGATGGCTGAAATGATGTGTGATGAAGATGATGCATGATGCACCATACCGCTCGACCAGTCTCTATTCCCCCTTACATGGATGGTAAGAACTGAGGTTATAAGCAACCGGGTCGGAGTAAAGATAACGAAATCCTAACAAGATACTAGTAATCTAGTTCCAACTGTAGTTGGTTACGGGAGGTATCATGTAGAATCAACGTATAGATCACCGCATGGTTTGCACCCCAAGATGATTCATTCAGGCCCCGCCTGGGGTCTTAATCCGTCCTCTTGAGCTCTAGCGCAGACCGATCACCTAATGTCAATTCCTCTCGAGAAGTCCACTTTGAGCAGCGTCATCATGGAGACATCGGAGGAGAACACGAATCAGGCCCTTCTGCCAGCTCTGCCTCTCGTACAATGAGATCATGAATCACCTCTGCAAATACTATCCATCCTCTGCTGAGGTCGATAATTAGGATGGTGTCCTCGGCGATGGGGCTCCCCCACCCTCACGTCAGACAATCACGAGTCTCTGGACGCGTAGTGGGAGAGATCTTGACCTGCCAGTCAAACATCAAACCTAGGGAGAACGAAATGAACACCTCATCTATACATGGTGGAACATCTGGAAGGAGCGAAAACATAGGGATTTTTATGGCACGCGCAATCTCTATCATAGGTGGCGCACCTCGCGTTGGCTGACATTCACATGGATCTTTCTAGTAGGTTTAATGTTCATGTGTAATCCCATGCCGTTGTGTGGAGAGTCTCATGTGACTCTTTGATTGTATACTCACTCTGGTTACCATTTTCTTCTAATCGAAAGCCAGAGCTCTAGCCGTTTTCTCGAAAAAAAATATTGGAAAGGATTGAGCGGTTGTTTGTAGGGTTTTGGTGATGGGACGGGATCAACCCAATCTTTGTGTGCTAAAATTCCAAATTCGGATACAATCCCCACAAAATAACGAGGCCTAACTGGTCTTAGATTTAGAGAAACCGATCTTAGAGCATCTCCACCGGGGCCTCCAAAGCATCCCAAAATCTTGTTTGGGTGCCAGACAACACAAAAAACTGCCCGACGGTGGCCTCCATAAGCTGTCGCCGCAAAACATGTTCGGCAGCCCCCAAGCATGTCCCAGTTTTGGAGGCCCTATAGGAGCTGTCAGACATCATCCGGACATAACTTTTTATCCAATAGCACAACTGTCAGCCAAATATCTTTTTTCTCTCTTCTCTCTCCATCAAATCTTATCTTCCACTGTGCACGCAACGCCGCGGCCCTGTCCCAGGATGGCACCTCCATGAACCGCTTCACAGTCATGACGGTGACGCGCCCTCGCGTGGCTCGGTAGGTCGGTGCCGAGCCAGCCCTTCCTAACCACCTCGGCCAATGTGTGCAGTACCGTCTCCAGCTCGTAGGCCACGTCTGGTTGCCCCCCCCCCCCCCCCCCCCCCCCCCCCCCCCCCCCCCCCCCCCCCCCCCCCCCCCGAACAGCTTCTTGGCGTCTCTGGCAGCTCTTTCCCATCTCGCCACGACAATCTCCGTTGACGCGTCGCCGTAGGCCGCCAAGAGCAACACGACGGCACCAACAACGATGCCGCCAATCGCGCGCGGTCGAGAGCTTGCTGCTCTTGCTTCCCGTAGCAGCGGTCAGAGGCGGTAACGACGACGGCGGTGGGTTCGTCGCGCACGGGTTGAGAGGGGCGCCAGACAACACCCGAACCGGCGCGGGAGCTCGTCGATGGGGTCGATCCCTCCACCGCTCGCCTCCCTTTCGGCAACGGTCACCACGGCGGGGCCATGGCCTTCACCCACTTCAAGAAAGCCGCAAGCTCATCCTGCCAGCCGAGCTTGTGTGGAGGAGGGTGTCGAGGTCGACGCCGGTGCCGATGATGGCGCCCTTCAGCACCACGACCTGCTGCCCGAGACCGGAGCCGCGAGGAGGTGCAGCGCAGCCTCGCTCTGCCTAAGGCGTGCAAACTTCTCAAGCAACGACGCCCATAACATGTTTGTGTTATTGCATAAAAATTTGGGGCATACGACGAGTGTCCGGCACCCCCTAAGCGGACACATTTTGGGGGCGCCGGACATTATTTGGGGTCCAAACCTTGGAGATAGCAGAATAGGATAGAAATTCAGCTGGTGTGCACATAGCGATAACTCGAGAACATTTTACGGATAAAAAAATATAGCACTAATAAGAAATAAAATGTTTAATAGGCAGAGCAAAGTGGCAACGAGCACTAGCCCCCTACCCTATAAAGCACGGAGGAGCGCACCACCCCCACCCAGTACACTATCAGGAGCTACCACGCCAACGCCCAAAGAACCCATCTTTCCTCTCCTCCCTCCACCTCCCGCCGGTCGCCGCTGTCTCCATCATCACTACAGAGCCACCATGAAGCGCCTCTTAAGACGGCTCTCTGTCGTCGCCGCGGCCGACTCCGCCTCCGCCTCGGCGGCCTACCGCCAGCTCCGGGCGCCTCCCGCCGGCGGCGCGCGGGTGCCTCAGGGGCACGTGCCGGTGTGCGTCGGCGAGGAGGGCGGGCCCGTAGAGCGGTTCGCCGTGCGCGCGGACCTGCTTGGCCGCCCGGCCTTCGCGGCGCTCCTCACGCGCACCGCGCAGGAGTACGGGTACGGCCACCCCGGCGCGCTCCGCATCCCCTGCCCCGTCGCCGACTTCCGCCACATCCTCGTCCGCCTCTCCTCCGAAGACCCCTCCGCCGCCGCCGAGTGCTAGGCCCCCTCCGCCCTTCTCGGCCTGCCGCTGGAGCGAGGGCAGGATTGGGGATTTTGGCGGTTTCCTCCTGCAGCTTTGCAGTAACCTTTTTCTTACTGCAAGATTGAGCTGAATGGAAGAACTAATTGGTGTTCCTTTTTCACCCCTTCTAGTTCTAGGGATTTCAGTGTGTGTGTGAGAACTGAGAAGTGAGGTAGTGTCTGTGTGTGTTGTGCTAGGTAGTTTCAGGTATTTCTTCAGTGTTAACCATACAGGTGATCCTGAGGCTGGTTCATCATGCCATATTGTTACTGAGCTAATAGTAACTTTTAGTACTACATTGTTGTCACATTCCTCATCTTGTCTATGTTGAATTTCAGTTTTAATCCGAGTTCCCGTCCAGACCACCGTTCGAAACGCGGGAATTTCACTTAAGATAGATAGTTCAGATATTTCAAAATCGATGCCGAGTTCCCCTTGTTTGTTTGAACATTATCTTCTGCTTGCTTTTACTGCACTTCATTGCATTGCATTTGTGAGGGGCGTGAGTTAGCACTGGTGCAAGCTTGTGGTAGCAAGCGATGCTATGTTGGTGGTCCGGGCAAATATAGCAAGGATACTCCTGATTAAAGCAGAATATGCCAACGAAATGAAAGGCTCTTGTAGATATGCACTTTTATTAACATCAGGACAAGCAGTACATTTAGAGAATTGTACAATTGATCTGGTGTAAGAGTAACATTATCTCGAGGCAGACTAGAAGTTCAGAAAAACTGCAGCCTGAATCTGAATTGTGCTCTCCATCTGCCTGACTAGCTTGTGGCAGGCTGTTCATCGAAATTTGGTATTACCTTCACAATATTCAAGCACATTGTAATTGTGGAACAAAGTTTGTTAATTTTAGCAATTAGCCGAGCTCTTTGGTCTCGTCAAGGTCCGTCTGGGACACAAGAATTCAGTAATTATTTCGGGTATTTTGCTGAAGACATTATCCTCTGAATTCTTTTACTCCATCAGTTCACTGCATTTGGGAGAACGCTGGTGCAAGCTTGGGACGGCAAGCGATGTTATGTTCGTGGTCCGGGCAAAGATATCAAGGATACCGGCTTAAAGCAGGATCTGCCAAAGAAAGTAACATGGGCCAAATGAGCTGGTGTAGACTAAGAATATCTTCACCCAGACTAGAAATTTAAATTACAGCCTGAATCTGAATTGCACTTACCTGTCATGGACTGTTCATCCAAATTTAGCTATTATCTTCAACAATGCTCTTATGAAACACATTGCGCCTGCATACAGAAAGATTGTTCGTTTATAGACAATTCACTGAGCTTGTCTTATTCCCTTTTATAACGAAACCAGCTGTCAGGTTTCCAGTGGATTAACATCTTTTCTTATTAGAGATATATATGGTTATGACAGAGCCAGGTTAAGATGGGAGCATCCTGCGGAACTGCAGTCTTGTGTTGGAACAACAGTTAACTGATCGTCGGCAGGCTGTCATGAGAAGGACGGTTTGTTTGGCACAAGCTGAAAATAGGAGAAGATGAGACAGCCAAGATTGGTTACTTCAGTGTTCATTGTGTCGTTTTATCGTAAATTTTGTCATTTAATGTACTAGTAGCTCACAAGACTGAGGACCTTAGCCGTCAGCTTCCAAGAAAATCAAAGGAAATATGGTTCCTACTTTCAGTATGCCGGTTTCCTTGAAGCTTCACACGTAGTGCACCGCCGCAACAGAAACCTGAGAATACACAATGCATGGCTCCGCAAATCTGGACTAACCTTGGATCATTATACGACCAAACAAGCCTGCCCATGTGATGAGATATTGATCCTGCCGGTACAGTTGAACAACAAACTGCTGCTTAACTGTGCCTTAGTTCAGACAGAAAGATTCAGGAGTGCGCCACTCCAAGGCTAGTATCCTAACTATACTTTAACCATCTAATCTTTGCATTATTATTGGATATCATCAGGCATGACTTGGTCGTCGTAATGATTGGTACAGAAGCAACTGCTCAAACCGAAGTGCCTGAATCTCCTGCCCGAACAAACTAAGCATACCATACAAAACATAAAGTAAGCAGGTATACATTTTTTCAGGTTTGGACAGGAGAGCAAAAAATAATAGTGAGAAACATATAATCAATCAATGCCGTGCTCATATATTATTTCACAGATCACAAGCAAGGAGGCAAGGAGCAGGCAAGGACCGACTCATTTCTGGGCAATGTGGGAGGAGAAAATGTCAGCAACATCACATGGCGAGCACCACCCGGTTCGCAGCTTGCAGCTCCGAGGAAATGGAAAACGTTGCCGGCGTCGGTGACTGAGAGGATAGTTCTACGACGGCAACATTTTCTTCCTTTTGCATGAATCCGATCACGCGTATGCATGAAGCGATATGGTGTGGTGTGGTTTAGTCGCCCGTGTAGTCAAAGTGCCAAAGGAAGGCAGACCAACACATGATGACGGTCTCAGTCTCAGGCCTGTGTATGTCATTTCGATGAACAGCATCGAACTAGAAGGGCACAACACATGGCGTGGTGGATGCGTTTAGTGTGAGGAGAGGTACTGTCTCTGTTTGTTGTGCTAGGGATTTTGAGGTGTTCTTCAGTGTTAGTCATACATGTGATCCCGATGCTGGTGCATTATGCCATATTGTTACTGAGGCAGTAGTAACTATTCAGTGTAGAGATGTTAAGATATTCCTCATTTTGTCTATGTGATCCTCTCCAGATCCATTTGAGATGCAGGAATTCACTTAAATCTTACTGAAGGTCGTTTAGATGTTTCAAAATCGATCCCGAGCTCCGGTGTTTGTCTGAGACGTTATCTTCTGCTCGCTTTTATTGCAGTGCATCTCCATTTTGAGAGATTAGCACTGGTGCAAGCTTGTGGTGGCAAGCGATGCTATGTTGGTGGTCCGGGAAAAATATAACAAGGATACTCCTGATTAAAGCAGAATCTGCCAAAGATTTGAAAGGCTACTGTAGAAATGGACTTCTTATTAAAATAAGGACAAGCAGTACATTTAGAGCATTTGTACAGCTGGTCTGGTATAAGAGTAACAATATCTTCAGCCAGACAAGAAAAAAAGGGAAACTGCAGCATGAACCTGAATTGTATTCTCCATTTGTCTCACTGGCCTGTCACACAGATCAGTAAAACGTGGTTAGCATCTTCAGCAATGTTCTTATAGCAAGAGCACTGTAATTGTGAATAACAGATCCCTAATTTTGCAGTTCACTGGATTTTGTCTTATCCCTTTGGTAATGAAGCTAACTGTCAGGTTTCCAGCGGATTAACATCTTGTCTAGAGATATATATTTGTATGGAGAGCAAGGTTAAGATGGAAGCATTCTGCAGAACTGCAGGCTTGTGTTAGTACAACAGTTACCTGATGTCCAGGCTGTAGATGGACGGTTTGGTTTGGCACAAGCTGAAATTAGGAGATTAGAAAAAATTGGTTACTTCAGTGTTCGTTTTCTGGTTCCTTTATCGTATTTTTTGGTCATGTGATGTAGTAGCTCACCGGACTGAGGACCTTGGCCTTCAGCTTCCCACAAAATCAAAGGAGATAATGTTCCTAAATTCAGTATGCAGGTTCCCTTGAAGCTTCAGATGTATTGCACCGGCACTGAAATGAAACATGAGGATAAAGAATGGATGGCTACAGAAAATGTGGACTAAGCTTGGATCATTATACGACCAAACAAGCAGCTCCATGTGCAGAGATATTGACCGGTACGTACAGTTGACAACAAACTGCTGCATAACTGTCTTTCTTAGATCAGAGGGAAGGTTCAGCATTGTCCTAGCTTGTTTCCAGCCCACCAGTACTTTAACCAACTATGATCTTGTACTCCCTCCGATCCTAATTAAATCTCGCAACTTATACTACATATTTGCACATCGCTAGTTCTCACTGTGCGACGCTTAAAACAGATCAGAGGGAGCTATAATAACAATAATTCTCATTATCATCATGCATGCCCATGACCTTGTCGTCGTAATGATTGTGACATAACCAGTATCTAACTCTGCCTGAATCTCCTGCCCGAAGAAACTAAGCATCCTATGCAGAACATAAAGTAATCAGGTATGTACTTTTCAAGGTTTGGTCAGGTGAGGAAAAGAATAATAGTAGCAATCATATAATCAATTTCCCGCTCATACAATATCTCACAGATCACGGGCAAGAACCAACTCATTTTCTTTATCCTTCAACTAGGAGGAGAAAGGGTCAACAATGTCACATGGCGAGCACCAGCAGGTTCGCAGCTTGCAGGTACGCACGCAGGTGCCAGTTAATAGAAAACGTTGCCTGCATTGGAGCCTGAGAGAAGAATAGGAGATTTAATTCCTTACATGAATCGGATCATGCGTGTGGGTGTAGTGCAGTGTAAGCATTGAAATTTGAAAGAGGGCGCCCATGCAGTCAAAGTGCCAAAGGCAGGCAGACCACCACATGATGCTGGATTGATGGTCTCAGGCGGCCACTGCTGTCTGTATCGTTTCTAATGGAGCTCAGCAGCACACGGCGTGGTGGATGCGGAGTGGGAAGGACACGTTGGGAGGTGGCTGGGAATGAATGATCTCCTATCTCCTTGTGTGGCGCGACAGCCGGGTGTTCCGGCTTGTGCTTTCGTGAGTTGTTTTAGGGAAATGTTTTAGTGAGTTAAGATTCTCTAGAGACTCACTTGGGACCGATCAGCGGCTTCCACTGCAACAGCGAAGAATATAACCTCTGTAGATCGGATGCAATGTTTATTAGAAATCACTTCATGCCGAAAGACACATTCGTCTCCGATAAACCACAACGACCAAACAATAATCTGTATTCATTCAGTCCTATTTATACTTGCTTCTTGTATGTCAAACCAAGAACCTGATATCAAAGGAAAAAAGATTGCTATCCCTATAAAGTCAAAGTGTTTGTTTGGTAGTTATCAAAAACAGCATTCTCACTAAAGGAGAATTTGCTGAAGAGAGGACGGACATGCAACGAACAATCATTTATGTGGTGACAAAGAAACAATGGATCATCTCTTATTCAAGTGTGTTTTGGCTAGGTTCATCTGGGAGGTCATGATCTGCGCCTTTGACCTTACCCGACCTCCTTCTAGTGCTAATGTGCTATCGATCTGGTTGGAGACTGGTTTTACTCATTTCCAACCGCTGAGAGGAAGCTAGTGTGCTGCAATCTGTTGGGCAATCTGGAAGACTCGCAAAGACGCTTGCTTCAGTCGGAAATTCCCTAATGATCCATCGAGTGATATTTTTTGCATTTGTAATCTGCTAAATTCCTGGACAATTTTGCTGTGAAACAAAAGAAGAATTTGAAGATGTGGCGGCCAGGATTAAGGTGGTTGTCAGGGAGGCATTCTCGAGAAGGTTTGGCTGGGCTCTAACGATTACCAGGATCACAGCTTAGTGTTGCTACCCTGGTGGAGGATGCTTTTGTTTTGCTTGATCTTCCCAAGCTTTTTGAGAAGTTTGCCGTGGGCGGGAGTCGTGCTGTCGTGCGCGGGAGTATGTTCCTTATGGCGCGGTTTAAAATGTTGTCGGACCTCTTTCGTTTTCTTCCTTTTCTCCTTTGTTTTGATGCTGTTATGTAATGGTTGGGCGGTTTCTTTAATGGAAATTGGCGAGAGGAGCTCGTTGGATCAAAATATTAGGCCATATTTAGGTCTTTCGAGGCGACTTGGACCGCTATCCTCTCCCCGACTACAGTGCACGAGCGAGGTCTTTCGAGGCGACTTGGACCGCTATCCTCTCCCCCGACTACAGTGCACGAGAGAGGCGATTTGTGAGCGTCCCCGTCTCCCCACCTCGCTCGCCGGGGATCCGTGGATCCGTCCGCCTCCGACGGCCGCTCCGGCGGCGGGAGGCTGGGGAATCCACGGATCCCGGCTTGTATATAGTGTAGGGGTTGGTAGGGAGTCAGCCGGTGGCGCCATGGAGGTGGAGGCGTCGGTGGTGTTGTGTTTGGTGTCGATCTGTTCCTCCTCCGGCGGCGGCGCTCTCCGGAGCTCCGGTGTGTGCGGATCGACTTCCCCGAGCTCTTCGTTCTTCGGATCCGTCGAGCTCGTCAGGCCCCATCCGGCTCCGGCCAGTCGGCGGTGCCGGTTTCAAGTTTCAGGAGGTGAAGTTGTGTTTGGCCAAGATGGCGTCGCCGCCCGTGGTGCAGGGTGGAGGCGTTCTGCCGAGGAATGTCGACTTCCTGGCCGCCGAGGGGTGCCTCCGAGTCCAAGCGTGCGGAGGAGTGGCGGCAGGTTTCGCCGGCGCAGCGGTATGCTCCTTGGAGACGATGCCACTGTTCAGGAAGGGCTTATCTGTAATTTCTTTGTTTTCCTGGACTGTTCTGTAAGAATCTTGGCTTAATGCAATATGACCCTTCTTCGCAAAAATATTAGGCCATATTTGCTAGTTGGTACTAGGATTTGTAAGTGGATTAATGGGTATAATCCCCATAAGAATTGGGTGAACCCCCACCTTTACCCAATCTCATTTCATTCCCATTCCTTCCTTATCGACTATGTAGGTATAGTAAGACGCAGCAACTTCATGGTAGACCGAATATGACCGTTACCCTCCGCTCTCGCGACACGCGCGGCGACCCGCCGTCGCCGCCGGCGCCCGGCGCGGCTCCGGCATCGGCCACCCTCTCCCTTCATCCCAATCAGCCACCACCACCCCCCGCCTCAATCCCACCAAATTTCAGGCCCGCGTTCCTCGGTTTTGGCCCCTCATCGGTGCGGGCTTTTCTGCATCTGCATCTGCATCTGGGGCGGCTGCTTCCTCTGGATTGAGCCGGCCGGCATGCCGCTTCAGCCCCTCCGCCTTGGGACGCCGCTTGGCCTCCTTCTCGTCCTCCTCATCGCGGGTCAGCGTCCCCATCCTCGACACGCCATCTACGGCGACCTGCGGGAAGATAAAGGCGGCTCCGGTGGCGCCCAGCCGCTTGGATTTCGGCACCCTCACCTTCGCGCTCTCCTCGCCGGCGCCGACGACCGCCCTTTCGACAGGGCGCCCGGTCCGCGCCGACCGGCCGGCTCCTCCGCGCCATGGCTTGCCTCCCGCGCCCACGTCGCCGGCGCCTCGCTCGGGCCGGCCGTCGCCCTCGAGCTCCTGCTGAAGGAGATATGCCCTAGAGGCAAATAAATATTAAATATTTATCGCCATTATCTCATTAAGTTTATAAATAAGTTTTATACCGTGCTATTACTATATTAATCGAAATTGTTAATACACCTGTGGTATGTAAACAAACCAGTGTCCCTAGTAAGCCTCTATATATAAACTAGTTCATCAGTCAACAGATGATCGAGATTTCCCGATTATGCTGATTCATAACAGTTGATGATGAAGTCATTTTATTAGTAGAATAAGGTGATGGACATTACCCACCAAAGTATTGCAAGAGGATCGTATCACCAAGTTCAACAATGCAATAGGAGAGTAATGTGATAGAATATTCCTCGGACTGTGAGATCATATCAAATCACTGCTTCTGGAATATAATTTGATCGCATCAAACGTCATGTCTTATCTAGCATGACAATAAAGGTGAAACTTTCAGGTATCCTAAGGAAGTAGCAGAGGCAAGTGATCAAGAGCGGGATTTGTTCATCCGTGTGATGGAAAGATACTCTGGTCCCACACGGTGAGATTACATCTATAAAGCTGCGCAGCGTATGACTAGGTCATTGGAGATGTATATATCACGGAACGAGTTAAGTAACCCTTGTCGGTTACGGGATAAAACACAACATAGGATGTTGACGATCGTATTTCGGACGAGGGTAGTATCGAAGGAACAAAAGGAATGAATATCATGTTAATGGTTCAACGACGATTATTCTGGAATGCACAGTGACCGTCATAGCCATCCAGGTCTCCCTGACGGTCATTGGCGAGCGAGGGGTCTCGACCATGTCTGGAGTATTTCCCGAACCGTAGGGTAACGCACTTAAGGTCTTGACGACGCTTGGAGATTGTTTTGGAATTATCGGAATAATAGAAATAGAGAGAATGAACCGGAAAGGTTCCGATGCAATCGGAAGGGTTCCGGGGAAGACCGAAAGAAGTTCGGAGTGGTCCGAAAGTTGTTGCGGAGTCACGGGAGATTAAATAATATGCAAATATATTTAATTATAAATTATATATATTTAAATATTAATTTAATATTAATTAAAAGAGGAAAAATGGGGCAGCCCACCTAATGGGCCAAAACCCCGGAGGGAAAGCCCACTAGGGGGCCGAACCCTCTTGGGAGGGTGGTGCGGCTGGGCCACATGGGGCCCTTAGCCAGCCGCACCACCTCCCTCCTCCTTTAGTCCCACATGGGTTAGTAAGGGAGAGGGACACCCCCTCTCCCTAATAAATAGTGGGGCATATTATTTGGAAAAACACACAATAAATTCTGGATTTATTCCTATTGGCCGAGGATGCCCCTCCGCCCACTTCCACCCTCTCTCCACCTCCCGTTGTGCGTGGTCCCCTTGTAAGGACTGCGCGCGCGTGAGAAATCTATACCGCAGTACGCCGTCGTGCTGCGGGATTCCACCCAAAAGTTCTATACTTCCGCTATCTCGGCTGGATCGGAGAGCCGGGAGTCATCGTCAAGCTCCGCACGTGTGCGAGTACTCGGAGGCGCCACAGTCGTGGTGCTAGGGCGTCATCGTCGCGCCAAGTTCTTTGTGACCTCGAGGTCGGCTACGTCGTCTTCATCGACAACGCTTGTTGCGGGAGCGTAATCCCCGCTATCGGTCTATAAGGGTATGTTACCGATATCTCCTCCGTTACCGCATTACTAGATAGATAGATCCTTGGCTGTTATTTTGGTGTTGCGTTAGTTAGAAAAATTATTGTTTTCTGCTACGAACCCCTTCACCTGCGTCCCCAGCGGTGCACGCCTTCACGGCGCCCCGACGCCGACGAAGATGCCCTCGCTCACGCCCACGCCGCCGGCGCCTCGCTCTGGCCGGCCGTCGCCCTCGAGCTCCTGCGTCCCCAGCGGTGCACGCCACCACGATGCCCCGACGCCGACGACGATGCCCACGCTCACGCCCACGCCGCTAGCGCCTCGCTCGGCCGACCGTCGCCCTCGAGCTCCTGCGTCCCCAGCGGCGCGTGCCACAGCGGTGCCCCGACGCCGTCCTGCCGCCCAACTTCCGGACGGCGTCGCTCGTCTCCTCGCCGCCGCCTGACCCCCCCGATGCGGGCAGCAATCCTCGAGGACGGAGAGTTCGTCCTGGCCTCACCTGATGCGTCCGACGTTCCCATCCCGGCGCCGTCCTCGATACCCCTTGTTGAGCCTGTTCCGGCCGCGGGGCGTCAACGGAGCATGGTGGTCGGCTCCCTCGTCCTGGTCTCCACCTCCTCTGCGAGCTGCGAGGTCGTCAGCATGGTAGGGCATCAAGCCGGCTTCCCTCCCTCCACGTCTCCGCGACGGATGGCGCCGGTTGGCATTTTGCGCGTTCCCTCGGCCCTCAATGCCGCTGCGTATGGGCGCCCGACGCGCTCGGTGCGCTTCAACGTGCCTGCCCTCCCGGATTCAGAAGGCGGCATCCACCCCACCGCGCCATGCCGTCACGTCTCGCCGCTTGCTCCAACGGCCCCTCTCTCCGGTGGGGAGGCACTCGAGGAGCACGTCGTCATATGGGGACTGAACCTTGTGCTCTCCCGGCATGCGCGTCGCGCGGAGTGCCTTTTGACTCGACGACACGGCTTCTCAAGGCCGTGTCGAGCCCCTGCACGCCGCCCTCATCAAAGCCTGCCGCAAATCACCGTTCTAACTCCTCACCCCGTCATCGAAGCTCCCCTCCGTCTCGAAAATCCGATGGACGTCGTTGTCACAGGTGTCGTGCACGCCACCACCTCGTCACCGACTGCCGGGACCCGGTCCTTTGCGATCTTTGCAAGAGTTCGGGCCACCGCTCTTGGGAGCGTCGCAACCGCGCCGGCCACACTCCTTCCTCGACACCTCCTGTCAACTCGCGGCTTCCAACCTCACCGACGGCCAAGCCCCCACCTGCCACTCCAACTGGGACCGGGAAAGTGCGCATGATCGCTCTTCTCGCCGGCACGAAGGTGGCTTTGATCGTCACGAACGCCGCCACGCCTCGCCATCATCTCTAGGGTACAACCGGCTATCCTCCCTCGGCAACGCGCGACGCCAGTCAGCATCCTTCGCTCGTTTGCGGAAGTGCTCATGGCGCGCCCGGAGATGGACGTTTGCTACTCCACAACGACGTGGGTGGTGCTGGCTAGCGAGAGGTGCTACAAGATGAGCGTGTACGGAGTGCTCTTTGCGGAGAATGAGAGAGGCGGCCTAGGGCTGCTGCAAATGCAAGGAATGGACGACGACCGCAAGGCGACTGAGTCGGAAGTACAGTGGGGATGCTGAGGCTGTGGCTACGGATGGAGAGATGTTGCAGCTCTTGCCATGCCTCGACGCGCTGGGTCACCAGGTGATGCTGTTGGACGGCGAGGAGGTGGCGCACGAAGATGGCCACGATAGCGAAGGCGACTCGGCGAGGAGGGAGTTCCAGCCCGTTGTGGACGTCATTGATGCTGACGTGGAGGCTGCTACGCGTGGAAACCTCCTCGCCGCCGATGCTGATGACGTCGCCGACGATGATGATGCTGCTGACGCTAGTGGCACTGCTCCCTCTCCAGGCACCGTGATACGTAGTGTTGCGGATCTGTTCAGCCTGCTGGCTGTGCCGTTGCTGCCCACGCCTCTTCTGTCAATGCCACGTGCTTCTGTGGCTCTGCCCGCCCTGACCGTCGGAGCGGCAAGCTCGCGGAGAAGCCACAACTCCCAGCGGCCGACAAAGCATTGCATGTTCTCCTCAAGAAAATGGGGATCGATGTTGGAGAGATGCCCTGGTAAAGGCTAGGAAAGAATTCGCGAACACCTGCAAGTCTCCGCTCTCTGGTTCGGCAATCGACGGGTTAAACACCCTCTTCAGGCTGAAGTTGCCGTCCATGACGGCAGTGGATGAAGCTTTGATTGGCCTTGCTGGCCCAGGGGGAAGCGATTTCCCGCCACCGACGGCGATGGACGCCGCATATTCGCACTTTGAAGAAATGACGATCTATCTTTTAGAGAGACTGGACGGAGTAGGATGATCTGGATCCTCGTGGGGATACTTTTTAGTAGGCCCTGACCTGTATGGCTTTTTCTTTTGGCTTCGGCCGTATCATGTTTGCTTCTCCTATATCAATATAAAAGGCAAAGCTTTTGCCTCGTTCAAAAAAAGACAATGTAGGTATAGTGTATGTGTATTGGTATTAAGAAAGACTAGCAAAAGGCCCGTGCGTTGCTACGGGCTGATGAAACAATTTTATTGATTATTTTTCACACCGAATAACTCTCTAGGTTCATCCAAATATAGTAAGTGTAATGTCACTATCTTACTAATAGGTGCATCTGAAAATGCATACATCTCATAGAAGTGTAAGATAACAAGCAGTACGCGCTGCTGAGACCTGCCACAAGCGAGGCTTTCTCGGGGAGCTTGTGAAGCTGAGAAGATTTGTTACTCGAAGACAGTGGAACTGTGGAAGTTGGGTCGTCTCGTCCTGCGCATCCGTGATCGCTGACGCTTCGCTTGTGCCTCTGGTTGACAGCCCAGTCCATGCTCGTGTCGCTGTACCTCGGGGTCACCATGAACAACTGCCGCGTAAGTAAATTAGTAGCTATGATCATCGTGTTCTGGTAGGAGTTCCGGATGTACAGAAACGGTAAATTAGATGACCGGAAAGTTACCTGCATGTGTTGCAGCAGCTTGTTCAGTCTAAATCCCTGCACCTTCATGGTTCACCCATGCTGAAGAAGATCCTCTATTATGCTGGTCAAATTGATGAAACCCTGAAAAAAGATTAGAATGGATCATCTTAACGTAAATACTCCATGGACAACAAAATAGCATCTAGAACCTATTTCGATGATGGTTCAACCTTTCTCTCCTTCAAGTTCAACTCAAGCTATGAAGATTTAAATACATCTAGAATCAGATACCCTACGGTGCACACAGTATGAGGCAAAATTATATTATCCTGAACTCAACTCAGCATGACAACTAAATCACTAAATCCTTCTACTTTTCCTTCGCAACTTCTATAGCAGTATTCACTTAACATAAATACTCCATGGACAACAAAATAGCATCCAGAACCTATTTCGATGATGGTTCAACCTTTCTCTCCTTCAAGTTCAACTCAAGCTATGAAGATTTAAATACATCTAGAATCAGATACCCTACGGTGCACACAGTATGAGGCAAAATTATATTATCCTGAACTCAACTCAGCATGACAACTAAATCACTAAATCCTTCTACTTTTCCTTCGCAACTTCTATAGCAGTATTCACTTGATAAATAGGAAGAGATACACATGTACAATTTATCTAAGTAGTATAGCACACGCACAATGACACTTCGCTTAAAGAATTGTAATTTGCAAACTTTACTGTTCCAGTTTGCACAGGTCAGAGGCTTCAGTTTGACATTCATCATCCTGGTAGAGAAAATTCGCTGGCCACCACAACCACCATCTTGTCCAAGCACCCAAGCTCCCTCCGCTATGAAGTTTGGAAATCAATCTCGCTTCTCACCCTTCTTCGTCAAGAGGACAGCCTGCAATCCACCCAAAGAAACTAATTCAGATCATTAACTGACATAATACACATGCATTAGAATCTATTGAGCTGCACACCACAACGACAATTGCTAATCTCCATCTCATTCTCTCACTGCTGAAGGTATCCCAACTCACGCAGGTTGGATGCATGGTCAATCTTGATCCTTTAGCTGCCGCAATTGCTCTCGCGCAGGCAGTGATGACTAACGAATGCCTTGAAGGCCGAAGGATTCGTGTAGGTGGCCAGGATGAGGTAATACGAAGGTAGTACAATTCGACGTCGGTTTTTTTTACCGATCGTTGCGCGTTACCAGACCGTCGACGTTACGACGTACACGTACCATGGCGAGAGGGCGGTGTCAGGGGCTTGGCAGCGACATATCGGGGCCCGGGGATCCGCGGGGAGTACTTGGGGATGGGCGAAGGGTCTCGGAAGTACTTGATGTGAGCTGGCGCGGGGACGGCGCTGGGCGGCTACGGCTGCCGTGGCGGCGCGGGCATCGGAGGAAGGCCAACAGCGGCGGGAGCAGGGGCGGATGTGTGGGGGCAGGCGCGGTAGCGGGAGGCTGGGGGAGCCGTCCATGGCGAGGAAGAGAAGGACGGGGGCAGTTACCGGCGGCGGCGCCCAGCGGGGAGGCACGGAGGACGGGAGCTCTGTTTTGGATCGAGGTGGGAAGAGTCAATCGAGTTTTTTTTCTTTCGTTCGGGGAAGAAGGAGCTATGAACGAGGACTGCGGGTTGATTTCCAACTTTTTGAGGGACTAAAGTGCAAAATCGCCTTGACGTACCACGGCCACAGCCACGGTCGTTTACTCGTATTATATAGTAGAGATGAACTAGAATTTGGGAGGATGTCTCAACCTATCTCAAATATGTATATATCTACACATTAAATCATGTCTATATGCATGCAAATTTGAGAATGATTGAGACGTCATTTTGTGAACGAAGGGAGTAGAAAAAGTAGGAACAAAACCATGTCAATTACACTACAACCAACGGGGTTTTTGTGATATGTGGGGATTTAGGGTTAGACCAGAATGGTCTCCACTTATTTTTAAAAAAATATTAGTAGTACCTCCGTTACGAAATACTCCCTCCGTTTTTTAATATAAGATGTTTTAGGTGTTACACATATTGTCTAGGTGAATAATAAAATGAGTGAACATGTAAACTAAAATGTGTCTACATACATTTGTGTACATGTGAATGTGGACAAAAGGTAAAACATCTTATACTACCTCCGATCCATATTAGTGGGCACAACTTTGTCTAAATACACATGTATCTAGTCTAAATACTTAACTAGATACATATGAATTTAGACAAATCTATGCCCACTAATATGGATCGGAGGGAGTATTAAAAAACGGAGGGAGTATATTAGTAGTTTTTTCTAATTTGGATGTATCTATACGCATTTGAGTATGGAGATTCACTCATTTTACTCCATATGTATTTCATATCGAAATATCTAAAATATCTTGTAAATTTGGAACGAAGGGAGCACCAAACAAACAGGCCGTATGGCGAGAACAGAGTTCCGAACACCCGACTCGATCGCTATGACCAAGAGTTCTGGTGCGCCCGCAGTTGGCACGGTTCGTTGTGCGCCGAAGGCCGAACGGACTCGGTGTTCCGTGTGTGTCCCTTGTCCGAGTCGAGCACGTGATTGGCTTTCGCGTTAAAACTTACCGCTGACGCGCCGCGCTAACTGCGTCCTCTTCAACTTCCAGCCTTCGATTGACAAAACCCTCTTCACCGACGCCGCCGCGAACAACGCCTCCGTAGACACCGGCCGCAATGGCAGCACTGCAGAGACCGAGAACGAGAACTGCGTCGACGTACTTGCCGGACACGGCTCGGGGCACGCACGTGTTCACGATCGTCGGTTACCGGGCGCACAAGGGCCTCGGCGCCGGCCATGCCCTACGATCTGCCACCTTTGCCGTCGGTGGCTACGACTGGTGCATCCTCTACTACCCCGACGGATACAGACCTGAGAACAAGGACTACGTTTCAGTATGTGTCGAGCTCCAGAGCAAGAAATCCGTGGTGAGGGCGCTGTACGACTTGTGGGTGACGAACAGGGCCACCGGGGTGTCGTCGTTGATCTTCTCGCGGCAGTCGTCCGTTCCGGCGTTCAACTCTAGCAACAACGACCCTGTCTGCAGGGGGCCTTACATGTTCATGAAGAAGGACCTCTTGGAGGCGTCGCCGTACCTGCAGGATGACTGCCTGGTGATCGAGTGCGACATCACTGTTGTCAAGGACACACGGGTCATGGCGGCCTGCAGCACGTCCGATATTCAGGTGCCGCCATCGGACCTGTCTAATAGTCTCGCAAAACTGCTGGAGGGGAAGAAAGGAACAGACCTGACCATCAAGGTCAACGGGGAGGTCTTCCACGCGCATAAGATTGTGCTCGCGATGCGGTCGCCGGTCTTCGACGCAGAGCTCTACGGGCCGATGGGGGACAGCGGGAAGCAGTGTATAGAGATCGAGGACATGCAGCCCGCCGTTTTCCGAGCACTCCTTCCCTTCATCTATACAGATTCATTGCCTGCCATGGATGACCTCGACAGCTGTGGCGACAACAAGGAGGTTATCAAGCACTTGCTCGTCGCTGCGGATAGGCATGCCATGGAGAGGATGAAGCTGATGTGTGAGAGCATCCTCTGCAAGAGCCTCGACGCTGACAGTGTCGTCGCCACATTAGCTCTTGCTGACCAGCATCACTGCACCAAGCTCAAAGATGCTTGCATTGAGTATATCAAACTCTTCGCGTAGAAAGAAACAAAGATGATATGTGGTGGCAATAGCAAGCAAAGAGTATGGTCACCTTACAAGAGCATGCACTGCTGTCGTTATAGTTTATTATACATATATGTAGTTGATCTGTGAACATTTAGTTTGATGGTCATTTGAGACATATCCACCTTAATTAAGTTACCTTGTTCTCCAGTTTTAGAGATATGTATAGATTTATCAGTGACTTTATCCACGTTAGATCAGGTTGTATTGTCCTAAGTTTTCAGAGATATTTTGGTTGAGATGAGTAGATTTATCACAAAACGAGCCCATGTGTAATGATTGGTTAGTTCTATATATATATTTATCACTATTATTTCCCCTTTTGTGCTCTTTTTATTTCTCAAAGTCAAGCTCATATCATGAGCAAGATACATATGGCCTAGCCGTAACTTGTACCCTTGTTGTCAATGCTTTGGGAAATAAAGACAGATCCAAAGAAGCCACATGGATTGTGGTGAAAATGCTTAATAGAGGAATTGTCATTGTAGACTTGCTACATATATGATAGTAATACACAAATACTGTGGGAAGGGTAAAGTGGAAGGATAATATGTTATAAGACAAAAGCTTAAGACTGTATACAGTCAGGTCATCCAGAAGCTATGTGCATTCGGTAAACTTAATTAAGCTTACAACCTCCTCGCCAATGAGAATCTCATAAGGTATCGAGAATTGCCTCACAAAGAGATGCTCACACATGCCACATTGTGATGATGAGCTTTCTTTATAGAGGGCTTGCCATTCAGCCATACATGTGGCGTGCCGAATGTTTTGGAGAAATTTAATTCCTGATCAAAAAATGTGTCAGAAAGTTGACAGTTAGCTGGCACTGGAGAAACAAAAACCAGCTGCTGGAAAGTTTATAGTTAAATTTGTAGAAATAGTCAAATAGGCCTTCTGAAACAAGAAAGATTAGATATTGATTTTTGACATATTGATGTATCATGTATTTGTAGGCAAGATGTTTCACATTTGACCAAATGTTAGAATTTCTTGCATTACATTTGGAAACAAACTGGGGAGGATTAGTCACTTATGAGGCCCCTTTATCTGCAACGGTTATCTTTATTTCTCTCTTTCCTTAATGTGGGGCTCATCAGATACGGTGTTTATGTTTCCACTCATTCGGACTGAGATTTTTTTGCATGTCTACAGCAGGAATGTAGATGCCACTGCACATTAAAAATGTCACAACACAAGAACTAATTAAATGATGACATACTTCATTCAGAACATATATCAAATGTCTTCATTACGTTTCTATAACAATATGACGAATTACACAATGTCATTCCTCACTAAACCTATCACAATATTACGAATTGCACATTGTCATGCTTCACTAAACCCTAGCTAATTATCTTGGCGAAGGCTAGAAGAAAATATTGAAGTCTTTCATGGAGAGGGATGTAGCCACGAAGGAAGCTGCTATGCTAAAACCATCATCAATAAAAAAATTCAGCAATAAGTAAATATGCTTATAAATGTAAATTTAATTTACACAGATTGAAACAAGAAGTTACCTATGCCTTGAGACAACTCTGGTTGAGGAAGTCAGCCCACCCATCAGATGGTTGACGACAACAAATCTTGCCGCCGGGGCCAACATTACTTTTTATGTAGTGTCACCCAAATCTAATATAATATATCGTCGCCGATGTGACATTTTGGTCACACTGCATGAAACACTCTTACTTAAAAATGCATTTTATGTAGTGCACCAAAATGTCACAATAGCGACGGTTGGATGTTTAGGGAGCTCCATGAAAGAGAATAATTTGATATCCCTGTTTACATGCAAATAACAAATTAATCTAGTTCTATGATACTTGTATTAACAGAATATTCACCCTAACATAACTTAATGTAAACACATATACTTCTAAAGAGCACATGGTTTGCAAATGTGTAAATCTAAACTGTCCTTTGAAAACAGCCCTAATTTATCGGCACGACGGTCGGTCACATAAATATTTATACCTTTCACTCGGCGGGGTACGTCATCGTCGTCATCCTCCGGTAGGACGGGTTCCGCGACAGCTACACCGTACTGTTGGATGTATGCCCAAAAGGAAATAAAGTTTAACATCAGATTCATAATTATGCTTCATGATTCTATGCTATAACTGCGGTGACTCCTGAATATGTGATTCAGAGGATAACTCACTCGCACGTGTAGAGATATGAACTGAATAAAGTATACCCTAGTCTTGCCTTTTAGACTAATTCGTTGATTGCTTGAGACCACGTTTTCCTGGTCTGGGACATTGTTTATGTCAACATCAATGAGTGGCATATTGTTGGTGGAAACAATATGGCTGGGTAGACCCAAATCGTTGATATGCTAAGTAATATTCCAAAGTGTCTTTTTGTCCTTAGTGCAATATCGCAGATGATTCTTATATGACATGTCCTTAGACCATGAGGTTATTAGGGTTGTGTACTTTGGTACTGTCATAACCATGGCCGTAACTGGGTGGGAAAACGGCAGTCACTGGGTGGTTATGAAGGTGTGCATATATCCTAATGTTCCAAGATGGAAAATTACTCCTCTGTCAAAAGAGAGATACTTCCAGGGCCCACTCGGTATATATGATATCCAATACGTTCTGCAGACAATGCATGATGAAGTTACATCATGTGGGATATCGGATTACGGGAACGAGAAAAGGAAATTTAACGGTAACGAGATAGACAGAGATATAGTGAATCAAGGATTGATTCATGGAAATATCGGGAATACTTTATCTCGGGTAATTTCAGTATCGTGAGTAATGGGAATGACGAATTAATAATCAACAGGTTCAACAGAGTGTTATTCACATAACGGTAGCAGTTATTCAGGTAGACCATGTATCTGACCCTGGCTGGTGATTAGATGGAAACATCTAATTATAGCTACACGTTATCGAACCTGTAAGGAAACACGCTTAAGTCAGTTCTAGTTTGTTGTGTATATGGTTGGTCTGGATACCGAGAGAGTATCACCGGAATGGTTTCTGCGTGGTAGATAATATCTTTATCAGAGAGATTGGATTATGCAGACACTAGCTGTCTCGGAGTGATAGAAGTTGCTATCACTAGTCGGATTTATTCCAAGGGTTGATATGAGAGGGAAATATTTATCCGGAGTATTTTTGTCTGCGGACACTGGGTGTCCCGGATCATGTAAAAGTGTTTTATATGATAAGTAATTGATTCGGGGAATATTCTGTAAAAGGAAATATTCAAATAAGAATTAATTAGACAAGATATTATTTAATTAAATATTAATTTATTTAATTAATAAATAATTATTGGAAAAATATTAAATAAAAATAAAGGAGCCCACCTTGGGGCTGCCTAGTGGGCCCTAGTGGCCCACCAAGGCAGCCGCACCACCAAGTGGAGGTGGTGGGCCAAACCGCATAAAGGGGGGGAAGTTTCCCCCTTGGCTAAACCCTAATGGGCCTAGGGCCCATGGGCGGAGGCGGTTTGGGAGGAGGACTCCTCCTCCTCCCTAGGGCCGGCGCACCAAAAGGGGAGGGTTTCCCCTCCCCCAAGCTGACTTGGACTAGGGGAAGGTTTGCCCCTTCCCAAGTCCCTCCACCCCTTGGCCTCCTATATAAACCCCCACCCCCTCTCCTTTGGAGACACACAAGTTTAGATCTCTTCTAGTTGGATTAGAGGATCCCTCTCTCCGATTAGATTAGATCTAGATCTAATCTCTCTCTCCCTCCTTCTCATATGTTGAGATCTCCACCTTCATATACACCAGCGGTGAGTGCTTCAAGCATGGACGGCGAAGCCCTGCTGTACTAGATCCGATGTATGTGTGCGAAACTCAGAGGGGTGATCCGTTGAGAAATGGTTGACTCTATCTCACTCTGTTGGATCAAGGCGAGACGCGAGGAGTCTACGACATTCTCTCGGCTAGGCTTAGCCGAGGGAGTTCTTCCACAAGCTTCATCAACGTCGTCATCGACATCTCTTCCGCTTCACGATTTCGGTAACGAATTTAAAGTTGGATCAAATATGCATGTCTTGTCACTTGTATCTTCATAGTAGATCATGGAGGTTGTTGCGTAAGCTGTGGCGAATTTTATTGTTTTCCATGCACGCAACCCAATAGTGGTATCAGAGCGATCTATGCGTAGATACAAGATTTTATCTAGAGCACTTGGTGTGCGGGCACCGCATAAGTTTGTGCGGGTATGTTATCGAAGTCTATATCTTCTAACATTCAGTTTATTTATTGTTGCTTTCCAATATGTGGTTTTGTCTTGTTTCCAACGACATAGTAAGATCTCCCGACCCTCCTCTCCTGCTCCCCCGACCCTAGGGTTTCCGGCCGCCGCCGCCGGCGTAGCCCCTGTTGCAGCCCCTCCCCCACCCCACCTCTCCCCTCTCACGCGTGTCCGCCGCCCCCTCGCGGCGGCGGCGCGCGCCCCCGAGCATCCCTCCCCACGCTCCCTCCTTTCTCCCCTTCCTTTCGCCGCCGTCGGCAGAGGCCGCCGGGCGCGGCCCGCGCGGTGCCGGCGGCGGCGGCCTGTCCCTCCCCGCGCCAGGTTGGGTGGAGGCAGGGGTCTGTCCATCTGGCGGTGGTGTTCCTCGGGTGGCGGCGGCTCGGTTTCGGCCGGGAGGCGGCGTGGCGGCGGCGTGCTTGTGGTGCAGTGGGGTGGCACTGCGCGGCAGCACGGCGAGCTTCAGCAGGGTGGTGGCGGCGGCGGCCCTCGGCCCAGATCTGGGGCCCTGCGGGGCCCATCTGGGTTGGGCCGGGCGTGCTGGTCCTATGCGTGGCTCGCTCTACGGATGACAGCAAGTGTAGCTTGTGCAGGGTGGCAGCGGCGACGGCGGCCGGCCTGTTGCAGCGCCGCTGCGGGCTTTACGGGCCCAATCTGGGCCCGGCCGGACCTGATTGGGATTGGTGTGCCCCTACCGGGGCTTTAAGGGCCCAACGCGTTGGGCCTGGCCGAACCCTACTGGGACTGGTGTGCCTGCAGCCGCGTCCGGTCGACTACTGTCTTCGGCGGTGGAGGTAGTTCCCTCCCGCGCGGCCGCGGTACCGCTGACCTCGATTCAGGCTACCTCTCGCTTTCATCTTTCAGACCTCGTGACGGTTAGCTTCGGTGAGACGACGATGGCGGCTTCGTGACCGTGGTGGCGCTTGTTGGCAGGTGGAGAGCATGGTGGTATCGAGGCTTCGTCCTTGTTGGGCTCCTGTGCTACTGATCGTCTGGGGGATGTGGATTGGGTTTTTCGGGAGAAATCCTTGTCGGTTTGTCCGACGCCGACGCGGTGCCGCCTCAGGGTGGCATCTCTCCTTCCTGAAGGGCGTCGGGGCTACCCTTCGCTTCCCTCTGTGCTGGGGGAAACCCTAGGACCAATGCCTTGGTCCGGGCAGCAGCATGGCATTCCTTCTTGAAGGTGCTGCCTAGTACTAGACGATCGGTGTTAGGAGTGTGGTAGTACTTTGTCGGAGAGGGCACATCGGTTGCGGGTCACCTTCATTTAGTTGATCCGCCTATGTCTCCTTTTTCTTTCTTCTTCTTTTCTTTGGGTGTATGTTTGCTGCCGCCCCAGCATTGCAAGTATGTTGGTTGTATCGGGTGTTTGCTATATTTATATAGCGGGGCTACGGCCTATTTCGTCATAGTAAGATCTCGAACTTCTAGCAATCCGCGGACCTTCCGGCTGCTCCTAGTATGCCCGTCGGCGCCAACGAAGTGCCTCAGTAGCTTCGAATCTTATTATAGTTGACCTCGTCGACTTGATAGCGGAAGGGGCATGTGGACTAGGTCCACACGGGGGTCATGTGCTTTGGCAATCGTCTAGATTGGGATCCGCAACGTTTTTGTAATGTTGGGATCGACAATCACCCCGCAAGGTCAATCTAGCAACATGAATAATCATGCTTTGACAGGGCCGTAGGTTTTTTCGGGGTTTTGGGAATTCTGCAGCCACGATAAAAGATGCAAACAAACGTTAGAAGCGTCTAACTTGGTTTTGCAGGAAACAATGATGTGGTATAGTCTCAAATTTTTATTTTGAGTTATTGCCTAACATTGTTTTGTTTTGGCCGACGTGCCGTTCTTCCTTGTTCGTCGAGCTATGGTGATAGTGGAGGTTAGGAGAAGGCGTGCACTTGTCGTGAACCTCGACATGGCCACACCGGTGGAGGCGCCACCGGTAGATGAAGGAAGAAGACTATACTACATCACGAAGTGTTATTTACTTGTGCATGTTTTATACCTGTTTTCTTGTTTTTCCCTTGGTTGAGCAGTAGACGTGATTATTAGGAGATTCCTCAGAAGGAGCTACGGATTTAATTATCTAAGCTTTATAAACCAATATCAAGGAGATCGTGCTCATCCAACCGTGGCACCGTCAAACTAGATGCTTGTCACCGTGCACCGTGTATCCACGAGTAATGTGTGCCAAGGGTTTGGGAGGCGGGCACGAACCGTTCTAGCAGCATGATCGGTTAGTTGTCTTAACGTTCGGGCATAACTAGTTATGAGCTCGGAGCACATCCATCGAAAGATGAAACGAAAGTCACGGCAGGAAGTGATTGGTCTGTTGACCTACCCGTTATAAGCTACGACATGCTATGTAGCCATACTTGTTCGTATGTTGGACGTGGATTTCATATACACTCATTTGATCTTGAGGAATATCAATTTTAGTGGGAGCACACTATTAGTTTATCTTTAACTAGTGCTAGAAAAATAATTATGAACATGTCTTAGTGAACTTTAGAATGTTGTAGATCGACACACGTAACACCCGCTATTTACCTTGGTCCACTAATTGAAATAGAAACCACTTTCTACCATTAGGGGTAAATATGTTGTTTGGGTATGTTTCCTAAGTTTTGTACTTAGGGGTGCCAAGAATAAGTATGTCCTCGACGCTCCTCCTTCGGGGGTTGTTGTCAAACTACTTATTATGAAAGGGAAGCTCACACCTTGAAGAGTGATGAGACTGTCTCTATCCAATGTCTTATGTTGACATGCATGGGCCATGAGTAGCAGAAGCGGTTGGATCGCACATCTGCTGAGCGACATGATCGTCGTACTCACGGCCATGTTCCAGACTTAGGCAAAGACTGAGAGTTATGAGATAACAAAGGTTTCTGGTAATGTCACATGGCAGAAGGAAGCTAAGCAAGCGAGCACGTAATCAAGGTTATTGATTGCAGTATTAGGCTACAGACTCTGGGGTTTTCTAATCCTGGCTGAGCCAAATACAGATTTGATGTTGTCTTCACTTCCCCGTTTAACAACGGATGCATCATGATTCAAAACATGAGTGGGAGGAAGAAAACATTAAATGGCTCCTTGCTATGCTGAAATCTGCAAAGCTAATGTGATGAGGGATAACAATCAATTCGATTGTTGCCCAACTCGCATGCTTCAAGAAGAAGAGGAAGTTTAGTTCAGGAGAATCCTGAATACCTCTTCTGAGGAAAGAAAAAATATTGGAAGTGGAACTGTAAAAGGTTTCGGGCACTAATGAGAAGAAACCTGCTAGAGGTATAAGAGTTGTACTTAAATGATGTTCGTTATTCTTACTAGTAACTCTGGAGTATTGATTGCGAATTTTTTTTCCTTGCATTCAATATAAGGGCTGCAGAAAGTGAGAAAGATGAAGAATAAAAGGCGGTGGTATGTGCCAAGTTTGGTGCATGAACCTTCGTCCTTGGGATGAAGACGTCTTCACTTTTATTTTTCAAGTTGAAAGATTTGTGAGCTTCGGCTCAAGTTATAATGTTGCATGTTTGGCAACAAATATTCTTGTGAATTCATAGGACAAGTTGGTCCTGTTTATTATGATAAAGAATATTGGAGATCACTCCCCCCAGGGATGATCAAGTTGCAGATCTTTTGAAGTTAAGGGAATATCATTTGTTCTAAAATATTTTGTGATTGTGTTGATATCACCTTCGGGTGACACTATCATCTTGGATGCATCATATGCATGATGGAAGGAAATCCAATATATCGTTATGTGAAACGAGTGAAAGACTTGGTGAATTACACACTTCTTTGAAGTTTGAATTCATTAAGTATTCCGGCACATAGTGAGAAACCAACAAAAGATAAACGTTTTGGACTGTAATGATTTTATTATTAAAAGTCTAAAGTTTCACAAAATGTTTTAGATATAAAGTCTTGGTGATTATAATTATGTCTTGAAAGTTTTCAAGTCATGATCTGACTAAGTGTGACGAAGTCAGCACTAAGAATCTTCTTGTTTTTGCATTACGTTTGGCAATACTCAATCTAGAATATGTTTGCTCGCTAGGTAATTTTAGCACAGTTTATTGTCTTGCTCCGTGTCATTGTTTTGAAAGATAAACTATGGATGGACACGTTGGTCTTAGGTACTAAAAGTTTCTGAAATATTGGAACTAGGTCCTAAGATAAAAGACAAAAAGAATTTCATTGTCTCTTGCCTCATGTCATTGTTTTGAAAGATAAACTTTGATGGACATGGTGGATTTAGGTTATGAGATTTTCTGAAAGATGAAACTCGATCCTAATAGTAAAAGATAATGAGTTACTTTGTAGGTTGTTCCAATAAGTTAATTGGAAGTCCTCTTATAAACACCACATAAGTGACAATGTTTTGTTACTAAGAGATGTGTGATTCTTGAGGAATTTATTCCTTGTTGAATTTAGTGGGAGGATGGTGATTCTTGAAGAGATTATTGAATCTTCGGAAATAGTTATCAAAAGTTGTGCAGGCGGAAGCAATTCCAATTGACAATTCTTTTAGACTAATACTGAGAGTCATTGCAATATGAGCATGACTTCTTGTCAAGAAATAATCACTTAACCAGATAAAGAGCATATGAGTTTCTA
This sequence comes from Poa pratensis, assembly GCA_947311845.1. NCBI lineage: Eukaryota > Viridiplantae > Streptophyta > Magnoliopsida > Poales > Poaceae > Poa > Poa pratensis. Next base: position 20,177,663 of record CAMZMU010000095.1, on the reverse strand, counting down.
GGAAACTTGAGTCCATATGCTAAAAACAAAGTAATAAGATAAGGTGCTATAGTATCCAAACCTTCATGACTTAGAGTCATATTAATTAGTAATATCATCAAGTTCGAGTTGAGAGACTTGAAGGAATTCCTGTTGGGATAATTGATCATAAAGCTTGTTTTGTCATAAATGGTTTTATGATAAATTCAAGAGTTGACTACTCAGGATCATATGATCTATAGCACGGCTTTGATGATCCAAATGGGACTAGTAGATTTGTATGAGATGTTAACAAAGTAAATTCCTCTAAGGAAAAGTAATCGAGTACGTGTACAATGTACAACTCGAGGGCTTTGTTAAATGAATACAATACTAGTTATTTAATGAGTATGTTTGTATAAGAGGTTAACAAAACAAATTCCTTTGAAGGAAAATTTATCGAGGAAGTATACAATGTATAGCTCGAGGGTTTTGTTAAATGAATACACAACTTGTCATTAAAAAGTATGTCTGTGGTGGCAGACAGATGATGATATGAAGGATGGATTAGTTTTGTAATTATGTGAAGTACAACAAGCAATGTTTAACTTCATAAGAAATTGCAAAGTTCTTAAAAGATAGTGGGAGCTAGTTTATGGTATTCAATATATTTTGAAACCATTAACAATCTTCATTTGATAGAATATGTGTATCATTGAAAAGTTGTTCAATCAAACAAATGGAGCAAAGAAATAGTATCATGACAGGATGTATCCTAATAATGATTTAATATCTTGCTACAAGATTGCACACAAAGTGTTTTGAATGAAAATTCGAAAAATGAGCAAACTAGGTTCTCATAAAGAATATGGAAATTAATATGCAAGAACTACGATAGTATATCAGTGGTGAGCATGATCAAATGATTCTTTCATTTTGGCCATTATGGGAATTTCCTGAATAATGCATTCTTGGATTCAAATATTTTTTGCGAGTACGCCAAAGGCGTACCTTAGATTTATAGAAGGGAGCAGAGAACACAAGTACAAGGGCTGACCAAACCACAAGTGGAGTGATCAGCAGAACAACCGAAAGAAAAACCCTGGCCTACTCTCTAACAGAAGTTTGCCACCCGCCTACTCCTATCCTAAACCACGCGCTCAGCTCATCAACGATGGACTGAACCAAGGCTTGCACCGTGTGCTGCCTGCTAGGGTTGTTGAAGCACCTGGCATTACGCTCCATCCACAAGCTCCAGCAGACCAAAATGACAAGTGTGTCAAAGGTCCTTTTCTCCTTTCCTCTGAAGCTCCTTCTTGCTTTCAGCCACCAAGAGTGCAGGTTATCAGTAGGTTCCGGTATGGTAGCATGCACATTTGTCCTCCTGAAGCACCAAAACCAGACCTCCCGGGCATAAACACATTGGAGTAAGATGTGGTCGACATTATCCTCTTCCTGTAAGCACGTGTAGCACTCAGAAGTGGCATCCTGCAAGCCGTGCCTGAATCTCCTATCTGAAGTCCATAATCTGTATTGCCAAGCAAGCCATGAATGTTTTTTGCATTTGAGAGTTGCTTTCGATTTCCAAATGCAGTTTGCAGCAGCACATCTCACCCTGCCATGGCACAACATCCTGTAGGTTGAACTTACGGTGTAGGCGACCGAATTGGACCATGGCCAAGTGAACAGGTCCTCAGCTTCAGTGTTTCGTGGGATTGACTGAATATGAACCCAGAGCAGGACACATTTCCTTATGCCTTCGTCCGTCAGGGGATTTTTCAAGTCTCTTACCCAATTGTGCTCTAGCAATGTGATGACGTGAAACACACGTTCGTTGGGAGACCCCAAGAGGAAGGTATGATGTAGTCAGCAACAAGTTTTTCCTCACAAAGAAACCAAGGTTATCGAACCAGTAGGAGCATCAACTCTTCAGAAGGCTGTCAACGGCGCCAGAAAAATAGTGTTGTTGACGGGAGTATGACTCTTGACGTGGAATCTGCACACAACAAAATCAAACTATTTTGCCCCAACGAAACAGTGAGGTTGTCAATCTCACTGGCTTGCTAAAAACAAAGGATTAAACGTATGGTGTGGAAAATGAGTATTAAATTGCAGAGAATGAAAAAGGAACAGTTTGCAGTTTGTGGTTGTTTAATCAGTGTAAAAGAATGGACCGGGGTCCACAGTTCACTAGTGGTGTCTCTCCATAAAAGATAACTAACATGTTGGGTGAACAAATTACAGCTGGGCAATTGACGAATAGTGAGCGCATAACAATGCATATACATGACATGTTGACTACTATGATATTTAATTGGGCATTACGACATAATACATAGATCGTTATCCAACAGCATCTATGACTAATAATCCACAGCCGGGTTGTCATCCGAGTCCCCCATTGGTATTAAGTTGCAAGCAATGGATAATTGCATTAAGTAAAGTGCGTAATGTAAACAAACACATATGTCCGTGGACATAGCATTGTTAGGTTATCCCTAGTGGCAACAGCACATCCACAACCTTAGAACTTTCTGTCACTGTCCCAGGTTAAACGGAGACATGAACCCACTATCTAGCATAAATACTCTCTCTTGGAGTTACAAGCATCTACTTGGCCAAAGCATCTACGAGTAACGGAAAGCATGCAAGATCTTAAATAACATATAAGATAGATTGATAATCAACTTGACATAATATTCAATATTCATCGGATCCCAGCAAACACAACATGTAGCATTACAATAATATGATCTTGATCATGTAGGGCAGCTCACAAGATCTAAACATGATGGCACAAAGTGGAGAGACAACCATCTGGCTACTGCTATGGACCCGTAGTCCAAGGATGAACTACTCACGCATCACTCCGGAGGCAGGCATGGCGATGTAGAAGCCTCCGGTGATGATTCCCCTCTCCGGCAGGGTGCCGGGAAGAGGTTCTGAACCCTCCCGAGCTAGGGTTGACGACGGCGGCGTCTCTGGAACTTTTCGTGGATATTTGCTCAGGCACTTAGGGTTTTCGCGTCGGGGGGAATAAGTAGGCGAAAGGGCGGCGGCTGCGGACCCCCGAGGGGCCCACACCACCCCAGGTCGCGGCAGAGGGGGGAACCGCGCCCTCCTAGCGTGTGGGGCCCTGGTGGCCCTCCTCTGCTGCTCCTTCGCTCCGTCAGGCGTGTTCTGGAAAATAGGCACCCCCGTGTAGTTTCGTCCAATTCCGAGAATATTTCCAAACTAGCTTTTCTAGAATACAAAAACAGCAGAAAACAGGAACTAGCACTTCGGCATCTTGTTAATAGGTTAGTCCCAAAAAATGTATAAAAGTGATATAAAGTAGATGCAAAACATGTAGCAATTGGTATAAAACAAGCATGGAACATCAAAAATTATAGATACGTTTGAGACGTATCACAATGCATCAGAGACAGTACGCTTGTTCCTGATCAGTGTCGGGACCGCTTGGACGACAAGAGGTGCAAGGTCAGCAATGGAACTTCCATTAACCCATCGATCCGTCCAGAAAAACACCATGTTTCCTCTTCCTACTTTGATGCATGCCAAGCTTTGGAAAACCTCCTTGACGTCATTATCTTTGAGCACCGGGAGACCTTGCCATGGCTTAGATGGATCAGTACGTCTCAACCACTCCCATCTGGTCCGGAGAGCTAACCCTTGCAACTGCAAATTCTTAACTCCAAGGCCACCAAAGCAAGTGGGTCGGCAGATGGTTTCCCAAGCTACCAAGCACTGCCCACCGTGAGCTTCCTCTTTCCCTGCCCAAAAAAACCCCTCCAACTTTTGTACACCAATTCCAGCAGCCAAATAGGAGCCTTGTTTACTAGAAGGTGGTGTATTAGGCGTACACTCATCACAGCTTTGATCAGCACAAGGCGTCCTGGCCTCGCAATCATGACACGTTGCCACGCCGGCAAGAGAGCAACCGCAGCATCCAGAACAGGCTGCCATTCAGTTTTAGTAAGAGGTCTCAAAGCCAGTTGCAGTCCTAAGTATTTGATTGGGAATTTGGCAAGCTGGCATCTAGGCACTCTCTTCACCAAGCTTTCCAACTGCTGGGAGCCTCTGATCACTGTGGCCATAGATTTATTATAGTTGATTTTCAACCTGGTGGCTTCCCCGAAGATGTTCAGAATTTGGCGAACAACATGAGATCAAATCTTAAAGGTTTGACGAAGAGCACCACATCGTCAGCAAAGATAGAAACACGTTGCAAAGGCCCGATGCCTATAAAAGGGGATATGACTTGATCTTCAATTGCCAGAGTGAAGAGAGCTGAGAACACCTGCATCCCAATGACAAACAGGGTAGGGGAGATTGGGTCCCATTGCCTTAAGCCTCTTGCATGAACAAGCTTTCTACCTGGCACACCGTTCACCAGAATTTTTGTATGCGTTGCGTACAGCAAGAGCGCAGTCCATTTTAGCCAAATCTCACTAAAGCCAAGCTTGCGCAAAACCTCAAAGAGGAAGGTCCAGGACAAGGAGTCAAAGGCCCTAGTTATGTCAAGCTTGAGCAGAACACCCGGCTGCCTCCTAGAGTTGATCTTTCGGGCCACTTGCCTCACCATGAGGAAGTTGTCATGCAGATTTCGACCTCTGATGAAGGCTGACTGATTAGTGCTCACCATATCGTCGAGTCTCGGTCTCAAGCGATTTGCCAGAAGTTTGGAGAAAATCTTAGCGAAACTATGCACTAGACTGATGGGTCTATAATCTCCCACGGCGATAGCATCTGGCCTTTTGGGAATAAGGGTAACCAGAGCTCCATTGAGACTCCAAAGCCCCTACCATCCCCCACATATAGTTTCAAGACAACAGCCATGACGTCCTGTTTAATTACAGGCCAAGATCTCTGAAAGAAAGCACCACAAAAGCCATCAGGTCCTGGCGCTCGGTCTCGTGGGAGGTCCTGATCACACTCCAAACCTCCTCTTCCGTAAAGATTGCGTTCAAGTCACTCAAATCAAGAGTAGGAAGATTCAGCTGATCCAAGTTTAAGGTGTGACTTCTACTCTGACAACTCCCAATCAGTTGCTTATATTCCTCGAAGAAGGCTTCCTCCTTTCCTTTCTGGTCAGTGAACACCTCATTGCCTCTGCTGACAGCTGAGATAAATTTTTTGGAACGCCTGCCATTAGCTATTGCATGGAAAAGTTTTGTATTGGCATCTCCTTCGTGCAACCATCTAGTCCTAGATCTCTGTCTTGCCAAAGTGCGTTCCAGTGAAGACAGGCTGAGGATTATTTGCTTCAGAAATTTTAGCAACCAAAGTTCACCTGCTGAGAGCACCCTTCTCTCCTGCGCCACATCGAACTTGAGGATCAGCGAGTGCGCCACTGCAAGTTGCAGTTTAATGTTACCGATGCGTTTCTGACTCCAAGCTTGAAGAGTAGCAGCTGTGTTTCTAAGCAGCGTGTCCAATATTTTAAAAGGATCCACAATACATGGATCACACACCCAAGCCTCCTTGACAGCGTCGTCAAAACCCTCTAACTTCAACCAAAAGAGCTCAAAGCGAAAGCGCCTCTTGGGCCGAGATATGGCCGAGAGGGAGAGGTGTAGAGGAGCATGGTCAGAAACCGACGAGGAAAGCGCCTGAAGGTAGCTGTCCGGGAAGTGCAAATCCCAGGCAACTGAAGCGAAAGCTCTGTCAATCCTAGTCATAGTGGGAACCTCTCTGCCATTACTCCAGGTAAAGAGTCTACCGTGCAAGTATAACTCCTTCAGCTCCAGCGCATTCACAAAATCTCTGAACAAAATCATGGCATTTCTGTTCAGGTTCCTGTTGTTCTTCTCCGATGCACGCAAGATCATGTTAAAATCCCCGAGAAGGAGCCAAGGTCCAGGACATAAAAGTCTTCTCTCCATCAACTCCTGCAGGAATTGTACCCGATCTACATTACTATGTGGTCCATAGACCACGAAATCCACCAAGAAGAGTTGTCATTACAGTGCACTTCCCCCGTCAGAGTGTATGTGTCATAGCTAATGTTGCTGACCGAGAGTTCCTCGGACTTCCAGGCAAGCAGGATACCTCCACGCGTGCCCACCGCCGGCAAGTAAGCAAAGCCATCAAAATGTGGCCCAAGACATTGCATCACCAAGTAACTGTCAATCGTCTCCATTTTCATTTCTTGAAAGCACACCAAGTTTACATGCAGTGTGTCCACGAATTCCCTGACAGCGTCGCGCTTGTCAGGGTCGTTGAGCCCCCGTACATTCCAATCTAAAATTTCTAGGACTAAATCCATTACAAACGCAGGAAACACCCACACTCCACAGCTAGTCAGGCACTAACAAGCGCTGACAGCCACCTGAGCTTGCTCGATCTGTGAACGGTTCAGATCCAAGTTACACGGCATGACCTTGCCAAAAATGGCTGCCAGTGCACGGAGATCCTGCTCCTTGATGGGGGAGTCAAAGAACTCTCTCAGAGTCTGAAGATTTTCCTCCTGGATGACGATGTCCCCAGAGCCAATGCCGAGAGTTTTCAGTAGGACAGTGTCAGCAGGGGACACGACATTCTTGCTACGCACCACACTCGAAGCAGTCCTGCGAGTGATGCGAACCGGTGTGGCAGGCACCGAGCTAGCGTGCTGGTTGACCGACTCAATCTCGCGGAGGAGGGGTGGTGCAATCGATTTGAGCACCTTAGCACAGAAGGCTCTGATTCTAGAGAACGCAGCAGCTTCCACCGCGACCTCTTCTTGACACTGTTGCTCAACAGGCAATGGCTCAATGAGTTGCATCTGGCTATTCGGCCCAAGGTAGGAGTCCTGGGCTTCGTCGAAGGCCAAATGTGGGCTGAGCACTTCCTCGGGGCCCAAAACCGTCCGGATCTCCGAAAGATTTCTGCTGGACAACGAAACACAGAAGTAGCTGTCCTCCTTCGCACCAGCATCACGCATCAGATCTGTCACATGGAGATCCACTGGGCCAGTTGTAGAGCTCCCATTGGATGCAGGCGTGTCGACAGGATCAGCCTCGTGATAGTCGGGATCGCTCCTTGCCCCTTCGGGATCAGCCGCCGAGATCGCGACAAAGTTGTCGCCACAGACCCCTGCTCCCTCAACTAGAGGCATTGCCGCTGGTGCCAAGCCAAACACCTCAGATGCTTCTCCACCAACAACCAACTGACCTGCCAACGTGCAGCCAGCAACCTTATCACCAGGCGTCGAGTTCTCAGTGGCTGCTTTATCACCACCTGTCGCCGCCCCTTCTTTTTGGCCCACCACCAACGACTGTATTCCGGGCACCTCCAAATTGGGATCAGCAGCGGTACGGAAAGCCGAATTGCCTGCAGACCCAACAGGCATCCTCTGTTGTGCTGGACTATCCGGACGCGGATCAGCGCCCTCCGTTTGAATTCTTGGCTGCCTTTGACCGGACCCAGGGCCCACCCTGTCAGCGACGCGTGGGATGGTCCGACCACCAATGGGAGGAAGTTGCCAGCCCAACTCCGGCGCCGGCGACGGAGAGGACAGCGAGCGCCGTGCACCACGCTGCCGGCTGTCACTCCCCTCTCCAGCGAAGAAGAGACCACCACGCCGGTTTTGCACACCATGTGTCCAGGAGAAGTTCCGCATCGTCCAGTACCCTCCATCGCCGCCACTGCCCAAGCTTCCGGGACCCGGCAGACCACTCTGGTCGCTTCCCGGCGAGCTAGGACCAAGCCCAGGATCCTCTAGTCTGATGAACTCCTCAATCCTCTCGATATGGATCAGCACACGGTATCTCAGTAGGCCCAACTCTCGGTTGCGACCTTGCGGGCGCGGCCATGCCGTAGCATCCGAGAACCCCACAGGTTCAGGAACCCAGAGATCTCTTGCCGGTGGAATCCGCTCTGGGTGAGCCATCCAGCCAGACAACCTGAAGGTGCCCAGGTCAGACCTGTCCGCCGTCTTCGGAGCGAGATCCTCCACTGCGCATGAGGTGTCGAGCAGGTGCTCCACGGTGGCGCGCTCCTAGGCCTGCGGCGGAACGCCCTCCAGGGCCAGGCTGACACAGGTGCGCGCCACCACTCGCTGCGCCTCCGCCAGCCGGGTCCACTGACGAAAGTACAGGCGGAAGTTGACGTGCTCCAACCATGGCCTTGCCGCCACACTGACACGCAGTTCCTCCGACGCAAAGACGACTAGGAAGTCCTCCGGCCGGTAAAGCTGTACCAAGAACGCACCCCTCGGGATGTCGGCTCGCAGCACCAGCGCGTCCTCCACATGCTGGCGCGAAACCCGCGGCCTTGCGCCACCCACGTACACCACCAGGGAGTGTCGGAGCCGCCGCTCCAGGTTCGTCATGGCCTCGGTGCGTGGGATGATGCAGGGCAACGGCTCCGGCGGCTCTGAAGAGGAGGCCACGTCCGCGTCCGCGTCAGCGCCCAGCGGCGGCCAGACCACGCACGGGGGAGGCTGGTGAAGCGACGGACCGGCGGGCGCCATGGGCGGAATCTGACGGGCAGCAGGCGAGCGTCGGCCTTGTGCACCAGGCTACAGAGCAGCAGGCGCACCAGAACCACGCTCACCAGGTTGCCCAGCCATCGAACGCCGTAGAGTGGGGGCCCCTGATGTCTACGTGTGCTTCTATTCTTGTAGACAGTGTTGGGCCTCCAAGAGCAGAGGTTTGTAGAACAGCAGCAAGTTTCCCTTAAGTGAATCACCCAAGGTTTATCGAACTCAGGGAGGTAGAGGTCAAAGATATTCCTCTCAAGCAACCCTGCAATTAAGATACAAGAAGTCTCTTGTGTCCCCAACACACCCAATACACTTGTCAGATGTATAGGTGCACTAGTTCGGCGAAGAGATAGTGAAATACAAGTAATATGGATGATTATAAGTAGTAATGCAATCTGAAATAAAATGGCAGCAAGCAAACATGTAGCAGAACTTGTTGTAAACGGTGTTTCAATGCTTAGAAACAAGGCCTAGGGATCATACTTTCACTAGTGGACACTCTCAACAATGATCTCATAACTGAATAAGTAAAAGCTACTCTTAAACACTCTCTTGTTGGATAACAAACACCATTCATTGTGTAGGGCTACAAAAGCACACCTCAAGCCGGAGTAAACAAGCGCCACAACGTCATAAAGGAATCACACACGGTGCACACACTGTCACCTTTACACCGTGGAGAGTACCGGAGTTCATATTAAAGTAACCTATAGAGTGCATAATAGATAAAGAGTAACATCTACATATTCAACTAGATTAGCACAACTGAACACAAGTAAATACTGCTCGGGATTATTCTCCTTCTTGATGAAGCAAGAGTACTATGCGTAGGGCTGCAAAGCACACCTCAAAGTCTGAGTAAACAAACACCACAATTCCCAAGAATAAGCCATGATAAATGTCTAAATTATTCATAGAGTCACACAAGTACCCACACTGTCACCTTGATACCGTGTTGTCACAATGACTCCAGAAACTAGACAAAATCACTTGAGTAGCATAAACATTATTAATGTATTCAGCGATACTAGCAATACACATGATCACATAAAGATCACACCATGGAGAGAGAGATGAACCACATAGCTACCGGTAGAGCCCTCAGCCTCGGGGGAGAACTACTCCCTCCTCATCATGGGAGTCAGCAGCGGCGATGAAGATGGCGGTGGTGTCGATGGAGATGACTCCGGGGGCAATTCCCCGTCCCGGCGGCGTGCCGGAACAGAGATTCTGTCCCCCGAAACTTGTCGTCGATGGCGGCGGCGCTGCGGAACTCTTCGTGGAAATATGACTTGTGTTTTAGGGTTTTCGCGTCTGAGGCAATATATAGGCGAAGGGGCGACGTCGGTGGAGCCCGAGGGGCCCAACCATAGGCTGGCGCGGCAGGGGGGCCCACCGCCGGTGGTTTGGCCACCTGGCTCCTCTTCGTCTCTCCTTCGGACTCCGTGTACGTGTTGGAAAAATAGGGACGTGGCCTTTTGTTTCGTGCAATTCCGAGAATATTCGCAGAAGTACTTTTCTGAAACCAAAAACAGCAGAAAACAGGGAACTGGCACTGTGGCATCTTGTTAATAGGTTAGTCCCAGAAAATGCATAAAAGTGATATGAAGTGTATATAAAACATGTAGCAATGGTATAATATAAGCATGGAACATCAGAAATTATGGATACGTTGGAGACGTATCAAGCATCCCCAAGCTTAGTTCTACTCGTCCTCGAGTAGGTAAAACGATAACAACAAATAATTTCTGAGGAGACATGCTTTCACACAATCTTGATCATAATATTGTAAGACATGTAAGCTGTGATCAAATCATTCAAGGCAAATGTATATAGTTGATATCAAAAGACAAAGCAAGAGTCAAACAAGCTAAAAGTTTTCATGAACTATTGCTTCAAAGACATGAAACCGTACAAGGTTCATTAAAGATGATTTAAGTATCCAGCATAGGAGTTCTATCCTTCAATCCAAGCATCAAGCAAATTTTCATAACATAGAAGGATTCAGCCAAGTAAACATAAACATGAACGTCATGAATCAACTGTTTCGAAGTCTACTCAACCGGTGAGCGCAAGCATTTGGTATTGGCACCATGATGTTATGGCAAAGAGAACATTAATGGGGGTTTGGAAGGCCAATGGAAGAAAGTCTCACAAAGCTATAAGTGATCATTAGACAAGAGGAAGTCTTATAATCGAAGCTATGTAAGGAGTAGTGATTGCCATGCAACGGATGCACATAGAGCTATATGTGTATGAAAGCTCTCCAATGGAACTAGTGGGGGTGCATCCAACTTGGTTGCTCATGAAGACCTAGAGCACTTTTGAGGAAGCTCATCATTGGAATATACAACCCAAGTTCTATAGTGTAAATTCCCCACATAGTTATACTAGTAGAACATGAAAACTCTCTCACATGGAGTATAGGTGCTAAACATGAGCACAAATGATGACTATGAATACTGCAGGTGCTATAACATGAGCACAAGTGTGATAAAGGATAGTAATGTTGCCCCCTTTTTCTTTATTCTTTTTTTTTCTTTTTTTTTTTTTTTTCTTTTTCTGTTTCACTTTTCGATGGCCTCCATGGCTCTTTTCAGCAGGGGCAACACTCTAATATGATTACAAACTTTTTGGTACAAATAACTCATAATGAACAAAACATGATGTATAAAACTGTATGCCTCTGCCAGTGTAGCAGGATGTGCAATGATCTAGCGTAACATGGGTAAACCACACATCAGCTGTATAGAATCATGCAAAGCAATATATAATGATGAATGACAACAAGTCATGTAATGTAAATGGATGTTGCATGGCAATATATCTCGGAACAGCTATGGAAATGCTGTGGTAGGTAGGTATGGTGGCTGTTTTGAGGAAGATGTATGGGCTTATGTGTAGGAGAACAAGAGGAAGTCCTCCCACGGGGTTGGATGTACTGGCGAAGTATGCACAACTCTCAATGTGAGCAGAAGGCAATGCACAGCACCGAAGAGGCTAGCAAATATGGATGGTGGAAGTGCCAAAAACCGTAGCTTAACATTAGTCAAAAAGAACTCACAAGTTTATTGCAAACAACTAGCAGGTTCAACATTAAGAGCATGATTAAAATTCACTCCAAGAAGGGCCGTTCACGGCGGTACAAGTACCCCGTTAGATCCCTCGACCTTCAGCACAACTTAGTTATTACAATGAACTTTCAGACATGGAAAGCTATCAAGTCCAACTACACCTTCAACAATTTTAGTATAGTTTGTAGTACGGTACAAGCTTAAAGACAACAATCCACTAATGATTTTAACTTAATTAACCAGCAAGCTTTACCATCTAAATATCTCAAAACATTTGCAAAGAATCAAGTTATCAAAGTTTCAATGATCTACAAGATTATGCAAGTTTTCATACCACTACCACATGCAGCATTTTCTTTCTTCCAAGCAAACACCAACAACTTATTTAAACATAAACTCTCCAAATGATAATATAATGCAGCAAGAGAGTATTTATAAACACGTGCTAACAGCTCAAAGAGATGCATGAAAAACAGGAGCTAAAAGCACTGCAGTAGCTAGTTAAGAATACTCAACAAATATAAGTGAAGAACATGAGTATTCACATGAAAAAGCGGAGCGTGTCTCTCTCCCACACAAGGATTGCTAGGATCCGAATTTATTCAAACAAAACAAAAAAAAAAGCACACAGACGCTCCAAGTAAAGCATAAGATGTGAAAGAATTAAAATATAGTTTCACTAGAGATGACCTGATAAGTTGTTGATGAAGAAGGGGATGCCTTGGGCATCCCCAAGCTTAGACGCTTGAGTCTCTTGAATATGGGGATGAACCACGGGGGCATCCCCAAGCTTAGGCTTTTCACTCTTCTTGATCACATAATATCACCCTTCTCGCTTGATCCTTGAAAACTTCCTTCACACCAAACTCAAACAGTTCTCATTAGAGGGTTAGTGCATAATAAAAATTCTCATATTCTGTAATGACACAATCATTCCCAAAGCTTCTGGACATTAGCTACAGCCACCAATGCTTTGTGGAGCAAAGAAATCCACAAAACATCGTAAAAGAGCGAATGCAAAACAAAAGGCAGAATCTGTCAAAAACAGAACAGTCTGAAGACGAATTTTTTCGAGGCACTTAAGTTGCTCAGATGGATCTGGCCATTAATGAAAGTTGCGTACATATCTGAGGAAGATGCGTGATTTTTTACAGAATTTTTCAAATTTTCTAAGAAAGCTCAAATTCGTGACAGCTAAAAATCTGTTCTGCGCAGAAATCCAAATCTTGCATCAACTTTCAATAAAAGACTTTACTTGGCACAACAATGCAATAAAATAAAGATACAAAGGAGTTGCTACAGAAGTAACAAGCACCTTGACTCAAAGAAAATAAAAATAACAGCAAATAAAAACGATGGGTTGTCTCCCATAAGCGCTTTTCTTTAAAGCCTTTTAGCTAGGCATAGTGATTTTTATGATGCCCACATAAAGATGAGAGTTGAAACATAAAAGAGAGCATCAAGAAGCATATATAAAACATGTTTAAATCTAACACTCTTCTATGCATAGGAGTCTTGTAAGAAAACAAGTCAATGAAGAACAAAGTGACTAGCATAGAAGGCAAAACAAGTGTAACTTCAAAAATTTCAACATAAAGAGAGAAGACTTAATATTATTGTGATATATGAAATCGTGTCTCCCTCTCTCATAAGGACCAGTAGGTCTTAAAGTACCCAGCAAATAAAAGCAAATCAAGAGAAAGCTCAAAACTTCATCATAAAGAGAGGTTTAGTAACATGAAGATTTCTATAACCATACTTTCCTCTCTCAAAATAATTTTCAGCGGCATCATGAATAAACTCAACAATATAGCTATCACATAAAGCATTCTTATCATGATCCACATGCATAAAAGTATCATTACTCTCCACATAAGCATGAACATTATCATTAGTAATAGTGAGAGTAAAAGTATCACATCCATCATTGTAATCATCATAAATAGGAGGCATAGAATAATCAAATGATTTTTATCCTCAATAGTAGATGGACTGAGAATATCATATTCATCATTGTAAACATCATATATAGGAGGCATATCATAATCAACATAAACTATATCCTCAATAGTAGGTGGACTGAAAATATCACAATGATTATAATCATCATATATTGGAGGCAAAGTATTATCAAAGCAAATTTCCTCCTTAAAGCTTGGGGGACTAAAAATATCATATTCATCACAACCAGCTTCCCCAAGCTTAGACTTTTCCATAGCATTAGCAATAATGGTGTTCAAAGAATTTATAGTAATACCATTGCTACCATCATGCAAACAAGCCTCCATAGGTTTTTTAATTTTCTCTTCAAAAGCATCATGTCCTAATTCAATATAAAGTTCATAAAGATCTCTAATTTTTTGTTGTTTTCCATTAAGCCTAACTAGTGAAAATAAAAACAAGAAACAAAAAGAAATAATTGCAGAATCTAAAGGAGATACCTTCCAACGCTTACCTCCCCGGCAACGGCGCCAGAAAATAGCTTGATGTCTACGTGTGCTTCTATTCTTGTAGACAGTGTTGGGCCTCCAAGAGCAGAGGTTTGTAGAACAGCAGCAAGTTTCCCTTAAGTGAATCACCCAAGGTTTATCGAACTCAGGGAGGTAGAGGTCAAAGATATTCCTCTCAAGCAACCCTGCAATTAAGATACAAGAAGTCTCTTGTGTCCCCAACACACCCAATACACTTGTCAGATGTATAGGTGCACTAGTTCGGCGAAGAGATAGTGAAATACAAGTAATATGGATGATTATAAGTAGTAATTGCAATCTGAATAAAAATGGCAGCAAGCAAACATGTAGCAGAACTTGTTGTAAACGGTGTTTCAATGCTTAGAAACAAGGCCTAGGGATCATACTTTCACTAGTGGACACTCTCAACAATGATCTCATAACTGAATAAGTAAAAGCTACTCTTAAACACTCTCTTGTTGGATAACAAACACCATTCATTGTGTAGGGCTACAAAAGCACACCTCAAGCCGGAGTAAACAAGCGCCACAACGTCATAAAGGAATCACACACGGTGCACACACTGTCACCTTTACACCGTGGAGAGTACCGGAGTTCATATTAAAGTAACCTATAGAGTGCATAATAGATAAAGAGTAACATCTACATATTCAACTAGATTAGCACAACTGAACACAAGTAAATACTGCTCGGGATTATTCTCCTTCTTGATGAAGCAAGAGTACTATGCGTAGGGCTGCAAGAGCACTCCTCAAAGTCTGAGTAAAAAACACCACAGTTCCCAAGAATAAGCCATGATAAATGTCTAAATTATTCATAGAGTCACACAAGTACCCACACTGTCACCTTGATACCGTGTTGTCACAATGACTCCAGAAACTAGACAAAATCACTTGAGTAGCATAAACATTATTAATGTATTCAGCGATACTAGCAATACACATGATCACATAAAGATCACACCATGGGAGAGAGAGATGAACCACATAGCTACCGGTAGAGCCCTCAGCCTCGGGGGAGAACTACTCCCTCCTCATCATGGGAGTCAGCAGCGGCGATGAAGATGGCGGTGGTGTCGATGGAGATGACTCTGGGGGCAATTCCCCGTCCCGGCGGCGTGCCGGAACAGAGATTCTGTCCCCCGAAACTTGACGTCGATGGCGGCGGCGCTGCGGAACTCTTCGTGGAATATGACATGATGTTTTAGGGTTTTCGCGTCTGAGGCAATATATAGGCGAAGGGGCGACGTCGGTGGAGCCCGAGGGGCCCAAACCATAGACTGGTGCGGTAGGAGGTGGGCCGCGCCGCCAGGTGGTTTGGCCGCCTCCTGGCTCCTCTTCGTCTCTCCTTCGGACTCGTGTACGTGTTGGAAAAATAGGGACGTGGCCTTTTGTTTCGTGCAATTCCGAGAATATTTGCAGAAGTACTTTTCTGAAACCAAAAACAGCAGAAAACAGGGAACTGGCACTGTGGCATCTTGTTAATAGGTTAGTCCCAGAAAATGCATAAAAGTGGTATGAAGTATATATAAAACATGTAGCAAATGGTATAATATAAGCATGGAACAGCAGAAATTATGGATACGTTGGAGACGTATCAGGCCCCCGACTCGCCACCAAAGCCAACGCCTTGCGCCTTAGTTTTTCCGCAGATTCAGGGCTGCGCGGCCTCTTGCAGCCGCCGGAGCCGTGACCTTCCTCCGCACACCTGTTACAGACCATCTCGTTGTGGCAGTCCCGCTTCAGGTGGCCTTCGCGGAGGCAGTGGAAGCAGACTCCATTCATCTCCAGAGAGATTGGGCGGCGGGGAGCCGAAGGACCCGTCACCGGAGCTGCAGTAGAGCGCAAGCTCTTGCGCCGCCGCCACATAGCCTTCCGAGAAGGCTTGGGATGAACCCAGGCGAGGCGGTCTTGGATGGGACGGCCAGGCTGCCCCAAAGGGGGAGCAGGCACGCCACCACCCGCCGACCCAGATCCATTGACGGAGGACGGAGAGGAGTCCGAGGAGAGGGCGAGCCCCGACACCACCGGCCTCGCCGAGGAGACAGAGGCGGGACTCGAAGGCCTCGGGACCCAACGCTGCGAGCTGGGAATGCCGATGCGGCCACCAGAGGAAGGGGAACGGTCTGCCATGGGGACAGAGGGGAGGTGGTCGCCGTCACCGGAGTGGAGGGCGGCGAGGGAGGACGGAGGGTCGCCGTGGCCGTGGCGGCCGGCGGCAGGGAGAGGGAGCACGAGCGCTTACCTACCTACCTACCTACGCTTCCTGTCTCATCATCTGGCGGATAGAAAGAAATTGTTAGCAAGTTGACTTTGTAACAAAAGTTCAATTGACTCCAATTTTATAGAGTATTCTCTAAATGGTGTTTTGAAGAAGTTCAAAAGAGAATATCTCATAATGTAAGAGTTACATTCGACAAAGACTTATGAGATAAGCATAAAGGATAAACTAAGGATAAAACATGATCTTATGATTTGTGAAATAGCAAGGGTTAGGATGCTTAATTAATTTTGAGCATAGAGTTACGTAACACTACAACAAGTCGCAGTAACAGTGGGAGCTTAAATGATTCCAAAAGGGTTATCGGTTCATTGAATGAACTAGGTGTGGTTCTTTACAAAAGAGACAACCATGTTGTGAAAACAGCAGAACTGTTTTCTTAGAGTACCAAGGTTTCACCTTGAATAGCCCAGACTGCATGTGATCGCATGATCAGGAAGATTATGACAGAAAAAGAGTTTTCTGCATAATACATAAAGCTCACACAGCCCCAAAAGGGTCTGATGACAAATGTCTACCACGGGAAAGGAAGCATAAGAAACCATCTGTTTCACCTAGATGTTGAGTCTTGTGCAAATAGTAAATTGCCGATTGTGCAAGTGGGAGACTATTGGATGTATGCCCAAAAGGCAATAAAGTTTAAAATCGGATTCATAATTATGCTTCATGATTCTATGCTATAACTGCGGTGACTCCTGAATATGTGATTCAGAGGAAAACTCACTCGCACGTGTAGAGATATGAACAGAATAAAGTATACCCTAGTCTTGCCTTTTAGACTAATTCGTTGATTGCATTAGACCACGTTTTCCTGGTCTGGGACATTGTTTATGTCAGCATCAATGAGTGGCATATTGTTGGTGGAAACAATATGGCTGGGTAGACCCAAATCGTTGATATGCTAAGTAATATTCCAAAGTGTCTTTTTGTCCTTAGTGCAATATCGCAGATGATTGTTATATGACATGTCCTTAGACCATGAGGTTATTAGGGTTGTGTACATTGGAAGAATTACTTTGGTACTGTCATAACCATGGCCGTAACTGGGTGGGAAAACGGCAGTCACTGGGTGGTTCTGAAGGTGTGCATATATCCTAATGTTCCAAGATGGGAAATTACTCCTCTGTCAAAAGAGAGATACTTCCAGGGCCCACTCGGTATGTATGATATCCAATACGTTCTGCAGACAATGCATGATGAAGTTACATCATGTGGGATATCGGATTACGGCAACGAGAAAAGGAAATTTACCAGTAACGAGATAGACAGAGATATAGTGAATCAGGGATTGATTCATGGAAATATCGGGAATACTTTATCTCGGGTAATTTCAGTATCGTGGGTAATGGGAATGACGAATTAATAATCAACAGGTTCAACAGAGTGTTATTCGCATAACGGTAGAAGTTATTCAGGTAGCCCATGTATCTGACCCTGGCTGGTGATTAGATGGAAACATCTAATTATAGGTACACGTTATCGAACCTGTAGGGAAACACGCTAAAGTCAGTTCTAGTTTGTTGTGTATATGGTTGGTCTGGATACCGAGAGAGCATCACCGAAATGGTTCTGCGTGGTAGATAATATCTTTATCAGGGGGATTGGATTATGCAGACACTAGGTGTCTCGGAGTGATAGAAGTTGCTATCACTAGTCGGATTCATTTCGAGGGTTTATATGAGAGGGAAATATTTATCCGGAGTATTTTTGTCTGCGGACACTGGGTGTCCCGGATCATGTAAAAGTGTTTTATATGATAAGTAATTGATTTGGGGAATATTCTGTAAAAGGAAATATTCAAATAAGAATTAATTAGACAAAATATTGTTTAATTAAATATTAATTTATTTAATTAATAAATAATTATTGAAAAAATATTAAATACAAATAAAGGAGCCCACCTTGGGGCTGCCTAGCCCACTAGGCAGCCCCACCACCAAGTGGAGGTGGTGGGCCAAACCGCATAAAGGGGGGCAAGTTTCCCCCTTGGCTAAACCCTAATGGGCCTAGGGCCCATGGGGGGAGGCGGTTTGGGAGGAGGAGTTGGAAGAGGACTCCTCCTCCCCTAGGGCCGGCGCACCAAAAGGGGAGGGTTTCCCCTCTCCCAAGCCGACTTGGACTAGGGGAAGGTTTACCCCTTCCCCAAGTCCCTCCACCCCTTGGCCTCCTATATAAACCCCCACCCCCTCTCCTTTGGAGACACACAAGTTTAGATCTCTTCTAGTTGGATTAGAGGATCCCTCTCTCCGATTAGATTAGATCTAGATCTAATCTCTCTCTCCCTCCTTCTCATGTGTTGAGATCTCCACCTTCATATACACCAGCGGTGAGTGCTTCAAGCATGGACGGCGAAGCCCTGCTGTACTAGATCCGATGTATGTGTGCGAAACTCAGAGGGGTGATCCGTTGAGAAATGGTTGAATCTATCTCCTCTGTTGGATCAAGGCGAGACGCGAGGAGTCTACGACATTCTCTCGGCTAGGCTTAGCCGAGGGAGTTCTTCCACAAGCTTCATCAACGTCGTCATCGACATCTCTTCCGCTTCACAGTGTCGGTAATGAATTTACAGTTGGATCAAATATGCATGTCTTGTCACTTGTATCTTCATAGTAGATCTTGGAGGTTGTTGCGTAAGTAGTGGCGAAATTTTTTGTTTACCATGCACGCAACCCAATACGTACGTGGATCGACAAGCCATGCGCCCGCCTCTTCCACACGCTCTTTTGGCCTCCAGCAACATATCTGGCCGGAGAGAAGGCGGAAAGGACCGAGGGTGGCCCTCCAGCAACAAATCTCCATACGCTTCTTCTTTGTTCTGTCCTCCCGGGCCACCTTCAACCCGGCGCGACGAGATCTGACCGAAAAGTATCGGAGGACGAGGAGAGGCCATCGTGCCTTCACACGACGGATGTGCTGGTTCACCCGCACTAGGATGCGCGAGTCCAGCTAGGTCACCGTGAGCACTGCCGCCGCGCCTCGTACATATGGGGAGACAGTGGTCGGGAGAGAGAGAGAGTGAGGGATAGGGTTTCTCTCAGGGCTACATGACTATTTATAAAGTCCATGGTCCATTAGAAACGGGCCAACGGAAACTCTGTTTGCATAGAGGCCAATATCAGAAATGGATGGCAATATATTTCCGTTTTCCATATATTGCCAACGGTTTCAGACATACGTTTGTTGCCGATGTATGTCGGGTCGTGGTCCGCCTGGCAAGACATGCCTCATTTGCCACATACAAATTCGTTTTACCAAGGGCTCTCTCGCTGCCGTTTGAAAGGATCGTATGGCCACCTAGAGGGGGGTGAATAGGTGCTACCCAATTTTTAACTCTTTTTCAGTTTAGGCTTGACACAAATGTAAATTCTCTAGATATGCAACTATGGTGAATTTACCTATATGACAAGTTTAACACTAAGCAAGTAAGGGCTAAGGTAAAGGAGTAACCGAACGGAAGCACGCGGAGACAAAGATGTATTCTCGAGTTCCTCCTTTTTAGGGGAGTACGTCTCGTTGGAGAGGCGTGAGCCACCACAACAGGTTCGCTCAACAGCCACAACAGGCTTCACCTTCTTCTCCGATGAACCGCACCACAAAGGATTGGTTCACCTTCAACTATCGGAAACTTTCAAGGCAGAGTCCGGAGCCTTTACAACAATAATCTAGGGCCCAACCCATAACTGGATTGGGGGCTCCCGAACGGCTACAAATTTGTCACAAAATAAAAAAAGTGAGTACAACAAGGAGCTAGGTTTTACCAATGGAAACCCTAACAAATGGTTCCTCAAGTTAATGAGGAGGAAATGTAAATCTGCTTGGTGAAGATGTAGATCCGGGCCTTCTCCTTCAATCCTCCAAAGATCAACGACTTTGGGTGGAGGGATTGGGAGTAATCGAAGATTTGAGCTTGCAACAATGGAGGTCAAGATATTTTGGGCGAGCTAGCTGGTTGGAGGTAGGTGGAGGGGTACTTATACCCCTCCCAGAAATCTGCCCGTTGGAGAGTCAGGGGACCGGATATTCCGGTCCAAGTTAGGACCGGATAATCCGATAAACTTCAGTGATTTCCGGTTGGAAATATCCGGCTCCCTCCAGTACACTTTGCGTTCTGGTCCTTAGCCTTTTTCCACTTTACTTCTTCTGGACCGGATAATCCGATTCTTTCAGGAATATCCGGTTCGAAATATCCGACTACCTCCAGTAGCCTGTGCATTCTGGTCCTTAGCCGAATTTCCATGAGTTCAACTTCTCGACCGGATATTCCGGTTCCTGCAGAATATCCAGTTGGACATATCGGTTGCTCTTTTCTTCTTTCTTTTTGGTGTTGATGCACATATGTTATATACAACTAAAACCTGCATCACTTAACACCTGATTAAAATATCACTAGTGTTGTTAACACAAGGGATCACGAAATGCTCTTTCACCGTTTCCATAGAGGGGTGTACTTAGTATCGTTTTGTACTAGTGGAGGCTTCTGGTATTGGTAGCACGGGGGGGGGGGGGCGATTGACTCAGCCATGGTGTCGGATCAGAATCGGCCTTAGCCGATTTTGCATCACCCTAGCACGACGACGAGTTTGGCAGTGGCGAAACCCATGGCAGCCACGGGGATGTTGTACCCACCACCCATTTTGAGCCCCTGCGCGCTATGCTAGCACGGGGGTGCGGATTGACACGGCCATGGTGTTGGCTCAGAATCGGCCTTAGCCGATTTTGCATCACCCTAGCACGGCGACAATTTTGGCAGCGGCGAAAGCCATGGCAGCCACGGGGATGTTGTACCTGCCACCCAATTTGAGCCCCCGCGCGGCTATGCTTCTCGGATGGCAGCAAAGATTGGGGCAGGTGTTGCCGGAACTAGCATGCCGATGAGCCCCCCCCCCCCCCTTTTCAGATTTAGCCTGATGCTGTGATGCCCCCCTCCTCCAGAGACACCCCCTGACCGGATTTAGTGCTTCTCAAGTGGCTGCCGTGGAGGCTCACACGTCCTAAACGTATCTGAAAGGATACATATGGCGCCCAGGGGGGGGGTGAATAGGCGATTAAGACAATAACGGTTTTGGCTTGAAAAAATGCGGAATAAAACTAGCATTTAGTTTATCAAGACCCAAACCTAAACAAGCTATGTTCACTTATGTGCACCAACAACTTAAGCTAAACAAAATAAGCAACTACGATAGCAGGATATATATATCTTTAAGCTCGATGACTATCTCAAAGATAATTGCATAACTAAGAAGCTCGGGTATAGAAATAATCGAGGATACGGACACGATGATTTATCCTAAGTTCACTTCCCAATGGAAGATAGTCTCCGTTGAAGAGGTGTGGAGTCACAATGATCTCCAATAGGCACAATAGCTAACCTTATTCTCTTCGTGCCTCCACCAATGCAGAGTGTCACAATCCACTATGGGACGCTTGAGGGTGGTCACCAAACTTGTACAAGGTTAGGGCAATCTCCACAACTTAATTGGAGGATCCCAACAATATCTCGAAGCTCCCAAAGCTTCAGAACAATATCAACAACCATCTAGGACACCCAAGCACCGTCTAGGAGAAGTCAAACCGATGCAACCAATGCAATGGCAAGACCACACAAGGTGGTCAAATCTTCACTCTCAAATCTCACCAAAGCAACTAATGCTATGGAGAAATAAGAGAGGAAGAACAAAAAAGGAGAACACCAAATCCCTCCAATTTTTGATCTCAAAAGCTTCCCCTCACTAAGAGGAGAGATGGATTGGTGGAATAGTAGATCTAAATCTCCCCTCTCTTTTCCCTTTGATCAGAGGAAAAAATCGTGGAGTAATAGAGAGAAAGCAAAACTTTAAGAGTTCAACAATGGAGGTGAAAGCCGTGCTCAAGGTTGGGAAGAAGACCCCACGAAATATGCCCGTTGGGCACAGCTGCAGGAAAACTTAGTCTGGAGTCTCCGGCCTAGCACAAAAAACTGACGGGACCGAAAACTCTGAAAGTCTCCGCCCAACACTCTGGACTGGTATCTAGAGAGTCGCACCACTTGGCGCAGCTTTGGGGAGACAAGGCTAGAAACTCGGACCGGAGTCTCTGGGTGTTCACCCCGGAGTCTCCGGTGTTAGAGCAACACTGAAAAATGTCATAACTTTCATGTCTGAACTCTGATTAAGATTAAACCAATTTGTTGGATAGATAACAAGCCAAGTCTGCTTTTGAATTATTCGGTATGCATATGCAGTATGTGTTCTGGATGGATTTCTAAACTGAAAAATCATTTTCTGTGGTACCCTATACATGTTTTCAAGCCGCAGTTTTCCGGGATATGTTAGATATGCTTTAACACAACCAAGTTACGCGCAAACCTCAGACCTGGGCACTTGTCCAAAAAAAAAAGTCGATTGCAGCTAGCCAGCGGAAGCATACGCAAAATAAATGCCCTGTCTAAGTTATTAAATTGATGCACTAGCCAATTATCTCAAAAGTCCGAACTGATGGGAAAGGGCTGTGCAATGCATATATTATTTCTGACACTCCCCCTCACGTCTTTCTCACGAGCCTAGGACGTGGATTTTAGGGTGTCCGCAGATATTTATTTTTAATACTGCGTTAGCCAGGATTTGAACTCTAGACCTCTGACTCTGATACCATATTAAATTGATGCACTAGCCAATTATCCCAAAAGTCCGAACTGATGGGAAAGGGCTGTGCAATGCATATATTATATTTCTGACATAAGTATCGGCATCATGGCCAGGCCCTAGTTACGAATGTGCTCATAGCCACCAACGTCACGGTTTAATTACAAAGAGCATACTCCTCCGTCGCATACTCGACACTGGAGTAGCTACGTACATTCCAGTGCCCACGTCCTCGTCTTAAAGCTGCTTACCAAGGTTAATTTGTGATTAACACATACTCAGCTTGAAGGTGGTTAAAAAGAGCATAGGGTTACCAACAGAACTCTACCAGAACGCTTCGTGGATCACCATCAGATTTTGTACAAAAAAGAATGCTGGATATTCAACCAGCCATTCAAAAATCTCTGGCACGTTTAGGCGCCTTGAATGGCTAAACGTTATGGGTAGATGAACTCCCAGATATGTAAACTCTGCCATGTACGGCGATTCTGCCGATCAAATCTAATGGAATATCAGTGTTCCATCTCAAAAAAAAAAAAATCTCTGGCACGTTCTCCCAGAACCTTCCACCCAAAAGGTTAGGCGAGAAGTATACACTATTAGTCTAGCGCAATGATGACCTTTTAAAAGAATCTAGCGCAATGAGGTTTGGATGTTTGCCTCAGAACTGGCTCATCTATTTTCTACCATATGCACAAATTTTATTCGTTGCACACGGAGTTGTACTTCTCAGCAAGTGAAGGGGCGGCCGTTATCTTGTTCATCAGATTCTTGAACCTCATGCTGTAGTCACTGCCACTGCCAGATGGAAGTCAGAGAGATTAAAGAAAAGGTTATGTCAGGTGTAGGACACAAATTCCATTTTCAGAAGGATAAAAGGCTACGCCCTATGGATTGGTTATAGTGCAACTAGATAAATCCCAATATTGTATTGGTGACTGTAAACAAGGGAAAGGATGACAGACAGTTCAGATTTTGGGTAAACCTGATTCAGCCGTGAACTAGTAGGGTCGAATCAGACTGTACCTTATGCGGCTTAGAGCAGCAATTGCTCGAAGAGCACAGCGAATCATGTCTTCGTTGCGATCGATCTCCTGCATCATTGCATCGCCCTTGGGTTTGTGGCTGATAGTTTTCTCCAAAGGTTCAACTAACAAGTCCAAAACTGAAACAGGACATTGATAACATTAGAAAGGGCATTTGCAACATATGAAACTTTCCTTACAGGACCTCGGTTACAACAAACCTGCAAGAGCAGCAGAAGGGCACTTGTCTGCTATCTTTGACAGAATCAGATGGCAAGATATTTTTACATCGTAATGATCTGCAACAGCAGTGCAGTAAGAACAACTGATCAGCAACTTCACATTGAAAAAACATATGCTGTGCTGTACCAGTCTTTATAAAGAGAAGAAAAGAAAACTACATAATGATGATTAATGTGGGCACATGTGAAGAAGGATAATAAAAAACTAAGCAACAAAATTATGTCCAATATAGATGTGATTTATGTAAAAGATATAAGATTGCCCAATGGTAATACAATTAACAAGGTGAATCTATGCAGTCCAGGACTATATCACTATATTGAAATAGATACGGAGTGCCATGATGAAATATATAATGTCCAACTGTACTTACCACCTAAACCAGATAAGAGGAAAGGAGAGATAAAGGATGACGGATTAACTTGATAAAGACAACTATCCAGCAATGTGTCCACACATTCAAAGGCAGCTTTCCTAAGTTCAAGCCCGTCATCAACCACATGCTTGAATGGCCCTAGATCAACTGTCCTGATCAATTCTTCCTGCAGAGAAGGAAATCGTTACTTCCAAGATGGATAAAATGAGATTTATTGCAACAACTTAACATAGGATGTAAATTATATGTAACATCCACGGGTCATAGGTAATAAAAATAATAAGCAACCGATTAAAGAAAAAAATACCTTCACAACAGTTTGGTCATACAAAAGAGGCAACAAATCAGAAAGAAGACCTTTAATCAAACTTGGCTTGTTGTGGGCAGCTGTACGCAAGGTCAGACAGCTGCACATCTCACATGCTGCAAAGCGCAAACAAAAAATGCAGTTATCAGCTTCACATCCTTCTATCACTGGTATTAGTTAATTAAGATATTGAACTATGTCAACAAGTATTATTACCCTGTTACTATCTCTAATTAGCATCAAGAAAGCAGATATCTCTGAGTACATGATTTCATCAATTTTTGCAGGCCGTTCAACGATTGCATACTTTATAGCAATGGCAACAGTGGCCCTTGTGTTTGCTGCTGGGCTAGATGTGCACTCCTAGAAAATATAAATGAAATACCCCATTAGATCACATCATATATCAAAATGGACGTAACGAGGAATACCTAAATTTGTCCACACTTCACACCTTCAGAGCAGGGACTAATCTTTTAGGTTCGATAAGAGCAATGTTGCCTAAACACTCAGCAACTACATTCCGAACTCCTTCGTCCTCAC
Organism: Poa pratensis; assembly: GCA_947311845.1. Classification (NCBI taxonomy): domain Eukaryota; kingdom Viridiplantae; phylum Streptophyta; class Magnoliopsida; order Poales; family Poaceae; genus Poa; species Poa pratensis. The sequence goes on along the minus strand of CAMZMU010000095.1, from coordinate 20,152,299 downwards.
TTTCAGAGTGATTAAAGAGCAACGCCAATATCTTCACAATGTTTGAATCCTGAAGCTCACGCTGGCCCGAATGATCAACAGATTGCCGCGTAATTACCTGATAGGTTTCGCAGAAGAGCATAAATTAAGTAACAATTATATAGAAAGTCTGTTTTACAAACACAATTCCAACAGATACTAACCTCTTTTAGTGAATGAAGTAAGAGATACTGCTTCTTCTGTTGATTGTCAATCTGATCCAAGATAAATGGCAAATACTTGGATAGATTGCCAACAGCGATGTTACCAAGAGCATTTGATGCTGCAGACTTTATCTCCTCAAAAGGTGACTGAAATGATTCAATGACAATATTCTCAATTCGAGCATGATTGCTGAGGTCCTTCCTTCTTCCAATATCTCCCAAACATAACAAGGCCATGTGTTGTTTAGCCTGGAAACACAGATGATAATCAATTAACAAATGAAAGAGAGAATGGCATGCACTTTTTCAAGATAAATATAAATGTATGCAAAGAACGGATGACACATAATAATAATTTGTAAATGCCCATCATGACTAAGAAGTAAGAATTAACCCTTCCACTGAGACTTTAAGATTTGCCCAACTACCATTCATTGCTTAACGAATTAAGGTCATTCGACAATCGAGCACCAGTTGATAAGTATACTCTACATGACACACAAGTGCAACGTTGAAAGACTAGATTATGAGCAGCAGCAATTAAATAATTTTGAGATCAGTAGAATGCATATGAAACAAACAAAGAGATCACACAGTATCACAATTTTACAATGCTATACTAAATAAATAATGCCCAGGAATTCTGCAAATTGTAACCATACATTTATTGCCAATAACGGCATGTTATGCCAAAGATGACAAGTATGACAGAGATATAGAAGTGCATGTCCGTTGAACAGGAGATGTCCATGATCAGGAACAAGTAAGCCTTACAGAATTAGTAGCGCTGTCATTCTTCAGAATTCCCTTAAGCATTTCAATAGTTGACGCACACTTTTGATCACCAGCTGCTAAGCATAGCACAGCAACACACTGCGCAATGGAGGACAGCGCCTGCTTGGAAAGACCGTCTGATTGTGATGGTTCGGCAGTGGAAATAAGGGAGTCCAACAAAGTATCAAAGCTTGTATTTGCAGACTGGATCAGTGAAGCAAAAAACTTCTGTAGCACCTGTAACAAAAACAATGTCTTTGTCAGTTGCAGCATAGCAAAATCAAGTACCTATATAACTACTCCCTCCGTTCCTAAATGTAAGATGTTTTACCTATTTCACATGTTCACTAGATGCGGACTAAAGTTAGTGAACATACACACAAAAACGTGTCTAGATACATTTGGATACATGTGAATCTGGAAAAAGGCTAAAACATCTTATATTTAGGAACGGAGGGAGTATATTCAAACTGAAAATGTACCTGTAGTGCTTGACCTTGCAACAGAGCACTCCTGATCAAAATAAGGGCCTGAGGCAAAACTTTAGATCTCACAGCTAAACCAACATTTTGAATGGATTTTCTGTTGACCAGTACTGTGCAACAGAGTTCCAATGCAAGAGCAGCCATACGCAAATCCATCTCACTGCCACAATAGATAAGCCAATATCAGTTGTCATGGCAAACAGAAAATGGAGGATCGTTGAAGAATGCTAGCTGGGAAAAACCTTATGAGGGTGGAAAGTTCTGTGACTATAGTTTCATAAGTGGGTGAGCTAATTTGACCCCCGTATGTGACAACCAGCGAATTTAGGGTTCCCAACGTTGCCTGCGTAAGAGCTCTATTGGCCTGTCAAAGAGGGAAAAAAAGTAAAACTTCAAGTTCAATGCAATGTTTACAAATCTAAACCACAATTTTCCAACACAACAAACCCAAACGAACGATGTGCATAATATATCTCTACCTTTCGAAGGAAAGCAGTTAGCTCAGAAATGACATGGTCCAGGACACATGATAGATCAATCTGAAGAGGTGAATTTGCGATCACCGCGAATGCTTGTAAAGGAATGAGCAATTTGATTTTGAATACCACAACAGAATAGCAAAAACAATGAATAGTCATACAATTGAATGGTACAATAAAACACGGAACATAAGAAAATCTCTATACCGATGACAGGGCATACAATCCAGGGAAATAAACTGGTACATTCAACTTTACATAACAAGGAACCCGCTACAAAACTACATCTCTCCCATGCAACTCAGCGAGATGGAAAGCCCTGCCCAGCACTGATCAGAAAGTTTAGAATTGATTTTGTATCATTGACTTTTTGATAGACTGACGTTAACAATCATATTCATATTTTTAAAAACCATCAGATAATTATTTCAAACTCTGGGGATAAACAATATATACAAATTAAATGTAGAAGCACAGCTCAGGAGAACTTAGTTGACAAGGATAGCATGATGGATCTCAAGTGAATATTAATTCAGAAGGTGCAGTTGATGCTTACCTTGACTGCTGTAAGTCGTGTTACTTCATTGCCCATCCTATCAACATGTATGGAAGGCACTTCTTTAATTCCCTTCGAAGACCATCGCCAAAAGTGGAGATCACAAGGCTCATGCAAGATATGGCACACTCTGAGGTATAAACCTGGTCTTGATCTTGATTCGCCAACCGGGCCAATATAGCATTATAGATTGGACCAATATAGGGCTTGAAATCAAGAGAACTTGCCTGTATTAACAGCAGAACAAAAACTTCAAAAATCAAAATAACTGGGTACTTGTGTGATGTGTCATCGGCATGTGTAGTACAATGCTAACCTCAAAATTTGGACGAAGGACACGGACAAGCTCCACGCACACCCGTAAAGCCTCCGTGGTGACTTTGTAATATCTGTCTCCAATAGCAGATAATATTGGGCCAGAAAGTGCCTGGAAAATTAATTATGCATTTAGTAAATGAGTAACTACCACAACAGCAAGTATCTCAAGTGATTTTGTTAAAGTAGTAGCTATAATACCTGGACGTATGGATGACACACAGAGGGTGAATGTGAAGCCATAACAATCCTAGTAAATTCAAGGGCTTCAATCTTCAGGTTGGAGGTAGACGACTTATCCTATCAAATAGATGGAAAGTTAAAAACAAATAGAAGCCTCCATAAAAAACTTTACAGGAAATGGAAATCGCTAACATTCAAAGCCTTCTCAATCCAGGAACAAGTGACCCAAACTGATCTGCAAGACAATCTGGTAACACAACAACAAGCTCCTTCAATATCGAAAATGATCCAACCTGCAAATGCCAATAAAATCATACAAAATCATAATTAACGAGTCCATCAACAAGTTTTCAAGATAGTTGAAGAGCAAACCTTTTTCTTGATTGATTTTCCACGCAACTGCCTATTGATAGACTTGACAACTTTGGGTACCTCTTGTTTCAGCAGATATCGAGGGCTGCAAAGCAAACAGATTGCCAACACGAGCTCAGTGAATAACTGCAATCACCATTTCCATCCGTATGTAGTCCGTATATGAGATATCTAAAACATCTTATATTTTGGTGCGGAGGGAGTAAGTCATAGCGAGTTCAAATCAAAATAGGCTCGACAAGTTATTAATAATCTAACCGAAAAGCAACTACATCATATACTACTTATGGTAAATTCAACAAGAGACTGGTAAGTATGCATAGAAAGTAATAAAACAGATAGTCTGCCTACCTAGACTTGTCTAAGTCACCTTGTCCTTTTGTCATATTACCAGTTTGGCGTAACAAATCAATAAAGTGTTGAAGATGTCCATCTGAAATCACCGAGAAGGTGCAATACCCCAGTATTTAGGAACTAACGAAGGGTAGAAATAGGAATTTGTGCATCTGCATGCATGCATTTGAAAAACTCGGATAAATTTTTCACAAACTAAAAACCCTGGACTGATCGGAGTTCATTCATCTTCTTGAATTAGGTTTAGTTCATTTTAGGTGAATGCAATAAATTTCGACATGATCTCTAGGTAATTACGTGTTGTGGAATTTTGAATCCAAATTGAATATTTAAGTAAATTGAATTTGTAAAGTAGTTCTAATTAAATCAATAAGATATATAGAAATAATAATTAAGTAAATAAAATTATAGTTGTTGAAATAATTTAAACCTTTACAACACATATTACAATTTATGGAATTCTTGAGACAAATAAAAAACTTTATTGATGAAGCACAATAATACATTATCATTACAATTATATTACAACAAATGGAAATACAAAGAAAAAGAAAATTACAAATTGTTTCATAAACTAAATGTCTTGTATTTCTTCTTCTTGATCTTTATTCCATAGTTGTTTCCTGCCAAAACAAAAGGAGAAGCAAAATAGAAAATAATACAAAGGGGAATTACAATTAGTTAAACTCTCAGTCTAGCAAAGGGATGCTTTGCTATTAACATCATTGAGTATTAATAAGGGATCAAGTGTTGTATCTGTTCTTAATTATCAAATTTAGCCTCAGAACAACATCACTGGCCTAAATCCACTTGGCAGCAAAAATAAATAACCAAAGAGGGGATAAGTTCACCAGCCGTAGCACATCCAGGTTAACTGAACCTTGGAGCCAAGCAAGCAAGCAGCACACTCATTTCCACATTCGGTGCTGTCACCAGCACAGAGAAGCACGCCAGGGAAGGATAAGAGCAAAGCCAGCCGTAGCAAATAGGGAACACACCACTGATTTCACTCACAACACTCACATCTCGAGTTCATCACTGCACAGCACATAGTTCATCCCAAACCACAAATCCATCCAATAATCCACCACTGGATTCTTGCTAAAAGCAAGAACAAGACGGATAGAAGCACAAGGCCCAGCAGGAGCAAGGTGAGGAGGCCAGAAGCTAGAGGGAAGCTGTCTGGAGCAGGAGGAGCAGGCCAATACACTGAACAAGAGGAGATCCACAAGATCTGTAGATCAAGCATCCAGAAGAGCCACAAGCCACAAGCAACAATCACCACTAGCTCACATCAGCAGGTTAAAATCTTTAAACCTTAGCAAGGGTGTGCTAGATAAATAGGAGGTGAGCTAGGATCGTTTCCTCAGTCCAGCATAGTAGTGCTATGCTAAATCATCCCAGGAAATTAAATAAAACAGCAAGTATCTGTTCTCATAATAAAACTGAGCCTCAGCCTATGCATCATAGGCAAGGGGCAAATAATCCACAAACTTGGGCAAAGGCACACCAGCACCTGTTGCTGGGTATTACAATTAGAGTAGCACACATCCAGTATTTGGTGTTGGGCACAAATCCTCAAGGGAAGAGCACCTCAAACACAGTTGTGCACTAACAAGAGCAACAGTAAGTATAAAAGAATTCCCAAAGCTAAGATTATTGGCTAAGCTTCTGTGTAACTCAACCAGGCATCACAGCATGCTAAGCTAAAATATTTAGCTCTAGAAACTATTCAACACTTACACAGAGCACCGCCAGAACTTAATATCAAATAGAATCCATGAGAGGCACATCTCTGAACCAGGGTTCAGAGTAGCACGCACAACACATCCACACTGCCAGATCATGTATTCCATGATCTACTACTCCCTAGCAGTAGCCAGGAACTGAAGGCACCTATAAACAGCAACTACAAGCTTATAGTGTATCTATTTTATTTAAAATGCACATAAGTTATGCCTGCAAGTAATATTGTTGCAACTTAACAACTAGCACATTTCTGCACAGCATGCCACAGATTCATTACAAGGAAATAAACATCTAATCCATCAGCCAAGCAAGGCCACAAGTTCAATTTCATGAGTTCTTGAATTAAAATACATGTCGCGGTATCAGCTATATGATAAATCATCTATAGCAATTTTTGAATACTGTTAACAGTATAGACAAAGGATAATAATTATACATCACTCAATTTGGCACTTATGAGAATCAATCTATCAAGTATTCAGTGGAAATCATCCACTGCAGCTAGCAGAAATCAAATCAGCTGCAAATAGCATCTAAATCAAAATGACAGAAACAACATTGACAGTGGGACACACTACAAGCATAGCACAATCACTCACGTCTGATCATTGCCTAGTTGAACCAAAGCAGTACCACAAATCCTAGAATAGCTAGGAACACTTCTAACTATCTTCTACATAGAGAGCAACCTAAACTAGGTGAGCAATGGCACGATGGCCATGCTCCAGAGCAAGGGGTGGTTCAGCTAGAGGGGAACCAGAGTTAGATCACCTTGAGTCGTTGTAGTCGAGGCAGTGGCGACAAGGGTGTCGATGCCGGGGTTGCGCCAGTGCACCATCCCGCCGGCACCAGAGAAGAGGAAGTCGAGGGAGAACTAGAGCTAGACCACCAGGTCCAGTACCACCATCAGCCACAACACACACCACCAAAGCAGTACCACACCACCATCACTTCTGACCACAGCCAAGGAGAGTGGCCGGGGTGAGCTACGCAGCAGCTCAAGGAGGCGTGGTTGAGCATGGGATCGAGGGTGTCAGCACAGACAGACAGGAGCACGGGGAAGAGTTGGAGGAGGCGTGGGCGGTGCGTGACAGCAGTGGTAGCGGCGACGGAAGCCGGCAGAGGAGATCGAGCCGGAGGCGAGCGGCACGGCTAGGGTTAGCCGCGGCATCGCGCTCGGTAGCGAAGCGGCGTATCGGTGACAGGGAATCGGTGGTGAAGTCGGCGGCGGAGCAGTTCCGGCGAGCGGCGGCGCCGATGATGGCCGGAGGTGGCCAGAGCCATGCGTGGCGGCGGCGACGCGCACAAGAGAAAGAACGAGAAAGGGGATCGAGCTGAGCTCGTGCGGGCGTTGTGTGCGTACCTGTGTTGAGCACGTACATGGGCTTGGGCCAAACAATTTAGGCTAGTGCACGTATGTACTATTAGCCCAATAAACAATTCAGCCCAAGTAATCAATTAACTTTTTCTTTCTTTTCAAAATGATTCACAAATAATTCCTCAAGTAATTTAAATCCAAACATAGCTATATATAAATTAATGTAGAAAAGAATAAGAGTGCTATATAATGTGAGTAGTACAAATATGATTTTGGGGGTATTTTTGTAGCTCAAATACATCTTTCTAAAACTTGATTAAATATTTTTGTCATTAAAAAGAAATGCCTAAAATTGAATAAGTAATATTTTGAATGACTAATCACTTAGAATTTAGAAATAATTACTTCATGATTTTATAAAAAAATCTCTTAAAGACATTAACTAAAATTGAAGGTCTTGTTATTAAATCATTGAAGATATTTTCTCAAATAATATAAATAATATTCCTCAAGTGGTTAACTAAAATAATAATATTTTCCATAAGGAAAATAATTATTAGGTAACGATTCTATAAAACAATAGTGAATCTGAAATATATAACTTTACCATACTATTATTTCATAAGATGTAATGAATATTCCAAAGTAGTTTTTAATTCATAAAACTAATTCTCTGTTTAATAAAACTGGACAACTATTCCTATTATCATTAATAATTGGATTAATTTTGTGCTATAATCTTTTTAATTTAAATCCATATTCTAAAACTAAGAATTGTATCATAAAATGGTGTTACTTTACTTGTTTTCTGTTAAGCATGTTACTTAAATAAAAGATAAACTTATAAGTGGTTACTCTTAATATTTGATTATACTTAATCAAACAAATAAAAGTGATACACACTTAAAGACATGAAGGCATCACATTCGAAGTAATCACTAGACCCAACTCATAATCAAGTTAAGCATTAATTAGTCAAGTTAATACGAAATTGTCGAATTTGTGCGTAAGACGAAGCTTACTTAAGCTTTGGATATATTTGGGGTATTCTGGGATGCATCTCATACTTATGCATAATAGCATATTGCTTCTTCAAACATTAGTCCTTACCGGACCAATAATGTTTCTTCCAGATTTTGGAGTCTTTATTGTATCGAAGACCTTGGCTGCCTAATCTTGCAGTCAAAAAGGCAAGTTCACTCTTGCTCATGTCCTCTTTGATTATGTTTATCAAAGTAAATGCAAAATACTATGGTTTATCATTGCATGAAAAGGTAAAACCTATTTTCGAATGATGTGAATTGTTATATATATATATTGTTGGCTGGCAGATGGAACCATGGTATGATGTGGTTGGTGGAGGTTCCATTTGCACGGGAAAGTATTACCTAGGACTTAAGAACCAATGCCGTCAGTGTTCTTGCGCCGTAAATGAAACGTTAACCATGAGACTTGGAATGGGACGGGAAAGTCATCTGTGATCTTTTCCCTTTCGCATGTCAACGGACTGCCAGTTCCTTAGGCTGTAGATCTTGCGGGACTACATGCACATGGGTGGGATCCCTTAATTCCCAACGGTAACTGGGTCTATGATGGATTGTAGGGATGTCTGGAACAGTCTATCTTTATGGTATAGGGAGGACTTCGGTCTGGAACAGTCTACCAAAAGATATAGGGGAGGACAAACCTACAAAAGGGTGGACATGCGGGGTTGTTGGAGAAGCACGGCGAATGGCTTGGATCAACAATCGGGCCCCACACCATAGGAAGTGTGGACAGGAAAGTACGCCTGGTTGTGCAACATGATGTTGGTCTCTTATGGGTAAAGTAACGCACCTCTGCAGAGTATAAAAATGTGACATGTTACTCCCCGTTCCAGGAAGGAACGACGAACGCTGCAGGAAAGGAGGCTCCTCAAGGCCCTATCACCTGTGAATGGATGACGGGCATAGTTTTCTGAAGATAAAATAAATTTTTCCTAAAAATGTTTTACAAAGATATGCATGTTCATCCATGACCTTTTGGTATGGATGGTAGCTAGTGCATAAAACACCTTATTCCTGTTATATGAACTTGCTGAGTAACGCTCGTGTTGCTCGCCCTTTCCTCCGTTGACCCCCTGCTTAGATTATTGGAGGCAGCAGAGGAAGGACAGGAATCCATAACGATGTTGATGAGATCTTCGACAAGGAGTCAAATCAACCTGGTGGAGACAGAAGGAGTCAACCTCTACTCTGCCAAAGGAGGAGTGGCGACAACAGTGCACTGGTGGACACGACGCCAATAATGCCTACGGAGATGACAAGGATTATAGGAAGGAGGAGCACTACTCCAGACAAAGATATTCCAGATGGATATATTAGGGCTGTGACCACAACAGTAGTGGATTAGGAGTTAGAAGTAGAGCTGGTATCCAGCTTAGTGCTACGACTTGAGTCTTTCGGGAGTTTCATTTGCACGAGAACTACTTCTGTTTGTAAAGGAGGTTCTTGAGATTTTGTATTGAATAGTGTTGTAATCCTATAGTGTTACCTTGGACCGACTATGTTTCTGTTGTACTACTCTAAAGGATGTAATATTTACGGAATGGTCCTTTCGTGAGTATTATGTCAACGACTTGTACACTACAACATGCAGTGGTGCGCTGGGTCACTACAGAAGGCAAGAAGCTTCATAAACATTGATAAACAATGAAAGCTCAAATCTAATTTAGCAATGAAATACCATGCACTTACCCTTACATTCTCCTCTCTTTCCCTAAAACACTCAATTAACTTTGGACAAACCTGCATACAATCGAATAAATTACAGCAAGGTCCATGGAGGCACTCAGTTGAGTAGCTATTTTTAAAAAATAGGTAATAAATAATTAAAATCAACTAAAAACATTGTTAGAACTTAGAACTATGGCCAAAATGTAATCATGCCGCCATGAAGAACAAATTGCAAACTACAGTATGTTGCGTCAACTTGCTTTTGTCAACCTACCTCCTGATACATCTTAGACAACATTTGAGGACGAGATACTATAATTGCAGACAGGCACTTCGCTGATGCCCCACGAACCTTCCAGCTTGCATCCTCATCGTCTGTGTATTCATTTGCACTCTCACTGGGGGAAATATTAAACGTGTTTCAGTTACGTTAATGCGAGCCAATTTCTCTGCATTGTAAGGATTTAAGTAACATACTCATCATCTTCCTCATCCTGTCCTTCATCATCAGTATCCTCATCCATGCTATCAGTGAAATTTGGATCATAGCTTACATATTCCAAAGCAAGATCCAAAATATCCTCACAATATGGGGATATATCTCTTGGACATCTGATCACAAAACTCTCGAGGGCCTACAAGATGGAGATAATTTAAAGCCATGGAGAAGTGCAGACTCCAGTAATCTCATGTAGGACGAACATAAATTCTCACCTGTAAGGTGTATTCACGGAGCTCCTCATCATTTTCTGATGCATTTGTACAATAGCTTATGAGCAAAGGAACAGCTTCGCCGAGGTGCGGTGCAAAACGGTATCCAACTGAGCGACTACAAATCAAAACAAATTATGTTAGAACATGAGTTGCAGTAATCACAAAATCCCATGAACAGAACCTCTACTGAATCTTGTTTTCATTTCATAACAATTCCTCCAATTGGTATATTATCTAGGCCAGAAACATTTTTTCTAAAATTATTTATCGATGTCTGGACAAACCAAATTTAAGTTAAACATTTAGCTCATACAGGCTATTATTAACAAATAAGCATACACCGTTCCTTGCATACTTATCAAGGCTAAATCATTGCCACGGGCATGATTTTGAAGGTTGAAGCATATATACCTTAGAGCACCAATCATCTAGATATTTGTTCGGGTTCTTTCAGTATTTACACTTCTATCTTTCAGCAGTTGGACAACCTCCAAAGTTCCCTTGGCTAACAGATCATCTGACAAACATGGAGCAAGCGATGCTGCAAAATAGACCGACATACTAATCATTATAAAAAAACTATGATAGCTAAATCATTTGCAAGCAATCAAAATAATTTCAAAATGCGGTCAGGCATGAGTACTTACCAATGCACGAAACCGACTCTTTTCTGACTCTAACCTGAGTGGAGCTCAGCTGAGTTAGAAGTCCAGTGAGCATATACTCGTGATCTTTTGTGACCACGTTGCCAAATCTGTGAAGTACATCACTTAATATATCAAGACATTCACATTTAATTTCAGCACTTTTTCCCTGTCAACAAAAGAAGAAAAGCATCAAGACGTTTGCAGTTAATTTACCATCTTCATGACAACCCACAGAACAAGTAAAATAATTTGAATCAAGGAAAATCATTTGTATGCTACATGCAGTTGAAACATGCAAACAAATTAACAATACTTCCAGATATAATGTCACAAGTACGCAACAGAATATACCGCAAATATGTAAACAAGAAGCAACAGACATAAGCAAAGGTGTCAAAACTGCCCTAATTAATGGATATATTTAACGTTCCCAAATAGAAAACAGTGTACATATTTTCTTGCTGATTTTCCAGCTAAAGTCTTCCTGTGTCAAAAAGTGTAGCTTCAAACTTGTTCCTCGAAAGCTATGATAGATGTCTTTTTCTCATTGACAACTACCTTTACGTGGTGGCCAACTACAGTACATAACTTATAATATTCTACTCCCGTATGTAGGGCTTATTAGATTTCGTTAAGACAGAGGTTTTAACAATTAAGTGGTTTACATGATATAACATCGCAATTATCAATAAGTACTTCAAAACAAATCTAGTAACACCAATTTCATGTCGTATAAAACATATTAGCAAAGTAGTTATTGGTCAAAGCCTTATCCTAGCGAGACCTAATACACCCTACATATGGGAACAGAGGGACCAGAGGAATCACTATTGACCGAAATGCACATATCTTGGTTGCAGTACTCCTGCCCACGCTACCTCGAGTTAAGAATGCTAACCACAAATAACAATAATAACTTCAACATAATGGTAAACATATCTGCAGTCACATTGCAGGCCCAAATTAACAAAGTTCACAGATGGGTCATCTCCAGTAAGACTGAACAGATGGGTGAGATAAAATATGAATGAATACATAGAAAGCTACTCCCAACTTGCACATATGTATTATTCCAAATTAGAAGGCCCCAAGGATGCAAAAGTGGGATTAGTGGGATAGCACAAATTAGATGATCCCCTAGAAGGCCCTATCACAATCATCGAACCTTAACTAGCAAGAACTGAACAATTCCATAACTACGGCAGGCTAGAATATGTGAATAAGTACATACAAATATGGAAATATCTCGCAATCAAGAAACAGACTAAAAACTTACACTAGTGACACCGTTGATTAATTGTGGGGCAAGAGAAACCAAAATCTTTTCAGCAAGTGATGTAGGAGTAAGTTTTGCAACGATTGTCCTCAGAGCTATACAAGCAGTATCACGATGCTGGTCCTTTCCATTGAGTAATTTATCGCAAAGCTTGGTGGTCATCTCGACTGCTCTATCCTCGCCAACCTTCTTGACAAGTGGACCCAAGCTAACCAAGACAAGAATTAATAAGAGCAAATAAATAAACAAACGGATGTACAGAATAACCACAGACCAACTTGGAATCAAATTTCTCTTAAAAAAGTGCACCCCACCCCCCCCACAGATGCAATAACTGAAGCACAAGATAATAGCACACAATATAAGTCAAACTGTATTCTCTTTTAAAATAAACCAATAGGCAATATGCCATTTTAATAAATAAAAAACAGTTAGTGAATCTGACAGAAATACAGTGAGTAGCATCATCCGAATGTTCCCAGACTCTAGCAGGAATGAGAGGATAATCAGCAATAGCAAGACCTTAACATGCAAAATCCCCACTCCCCAATTTCATCACCACGTAAAGAAGTGATTCGCAATTTTACACAAGTAATTTCAACAGTCAACACGAATATGAATAACACAACGATGCCGAAGGGGAGACAAGGGCAGAGTATATACTGTATCGATAAACCAAAAAGGTATTTCAAGGGGATAATACCATTTCAAAGCTAAAACAGAAACATCTCCTGAAGCATCCTCAAGTTGTTGAATGACAATGTTTGTCAACTTTGGTTCGAGGTCTTGATCTGCTTTGAAACTCTCTTTGCTCAATTCACCAAGCAGATCTGATGTTGCCATATATCTGTAATCTTTATCTTTCGCTGTCATCTGGAAGCACAGAGAAGAAACAAATAGTAATGTTATAAAGCATGAATAAATAGCAAAACTAAGGGATTCCTTATCCTAAAATGTAAAATGGTGTAAATAGAGATACCTTCTCCAAGATGCCGGTTATGTTCATATTTGTCATCGCAGCAAACATGTGTTCCAGTCCTCTTCACAAAGGTATTCGGTAGTATCCTGCCAAAAAGCAAGTTAACAATGAGACATGTTCAATTGCTGACAGCCTAACAGCACCTGTTGCTGAGTACATAGATTTCAAAGCTGGGCCGAACCAACAGAACCGGTGGTGGTGCAGTATGGTAGGATATGTAAGCTAGATGGGGGAAAACCAAGCATTATAAAAAGTAAGTAACCAAATGTTGTGTTAGTAACGAATATAAGTTACTTATTCCCATTATTTGTGTCTAAAATTCAAGATATTAGCCAATTGAGCAAGCAGGAGGTTCTCACACACGAAGTTTGGCTGATGTTACCACCCCGCCAGACATGGCACAGTGTTTCAAAAAATATATGGATAAACTGAACTATGGTTCTAGTTGAACAAGCAGTCAGACCATAGAACTAGGGTGACAGGGAGCATGAGAGGGTCAACATCCGATCCAGTTTACAAAAATACCGAAAATTATGTGGCAGCAGGCGAGATTTCAAGTAGAAACATAACAAAGCTGCAGGGAAAACAAAAAGGAACCACCTAAACCAGTAGCATGAAGTGACTTCGCCGACTCTATACATGCCAAATCGCCAGAAACTAAAGGTTAAACCCATGTCTACCAGAAAGAAATGCCATGTGCTTCCAATCTCACAATCTGAAGTTCAACACTGACCACAAGCAAGCACTGATTTGCCGTCGCCCACGAACCGATTCGGGAGCAGAGCACCCGAGCTAAACCCTCTAAACCCCACACTCGAGACACGAGCACACAAGCATTGCTTCACCATCTGCGAAGGGAGACGAATAAGCATCATACATCATACCACGAACGAATCACTGCGACGGGAGACCTTCGGAGCGCCGGACGCACCACCACGGAGAGCGCCGATCAGCGGAGCCGCCCAAAGCAAACCCTACGCCGCCGCGGCCCGGGAGGGATGGCGGGTGGAGGATATCGGGGTGGATCAGAGAGACGCTTGCTGGTGCTACGCCGTGGCCGGGAGAGAGGCGAGCGCTCGCCGGAGAGGTGGGGATGGGAGGCGGCAGCGAAGCAGGAGAAACCCTCTCCCCTCTGTAAACGAAACGGAAGTGGGGTTTTTTTTTTTGAGGGATACGGAATTGGTATTTATCGATCGGAGAAGATTAGCGTGGCCCGCACATAGGGGGCGTGTTTGGTTAGTTGCATTGCCTCCAAACAGGACCTCACGATGCAAAAATTGGCCGTTTGGTTGCTCGAAACACGACTTGGCCTGAACCCGCACGAAGCTTAAAAACAACTCTCAGCCAGGCCTTGGGGAATGGTTCGGCCATTTTTCGAGAACCAGGTCTGGGAGAGCTAAATCGAGGGGGCCGGGAAAGCGGCCGTGCGTGGGGATGCAAGCAAGGAGATGGCGGGAGACGAAAAATTGATCCGCCATCTGGCGTCAAAGCTATGCTCACCACCTTTTTTTACTCGGTCATCTCGAGCGGGAGGACAAACTCATTATTTCGACACCGAGGGAGGCGGCGGCGGCTACGACAGGGACGATTTATCTGAGCCACATCAGAGCGGCGGCTTAGATCTTGGGAGGCTACGACGACGGCAAGGGCGACGGCGGCACTGCTAGCAGCAAGGACCAAGATCTACCGTTTCTTCTACGACACCAGCAGGTGAAGGTCTTCTTCTCCATGGAGGTAAACACCATCCCGCCTTTGCTTAGGCGTAGAGTGGCAGTACTGCGTACATGGTTAGGTTGCTTATGTATGTTGATGTCACTAGGAACCGTGGATGCAGCTAAGCGTTCAGATGGACGCACTGATAGTGATGCAGGCATGTATGCTATTAGTCCATCATAGAGCCTTTTGTCGCAACTACAAGGGTACTCAGGTACGGACCATTGTTTATCCGAGACCAAGAGAGGATGGCCAACATGAACTACATCAACAACAACAATGAGGTTGAGGTTGTGAACATGCCGCCAATGGGTAGAGCCCCTTTTGTGAAGCGTGTGGAGACGTTTAGGGTCATATGCTTGTATCCCAGCATTTAGGAGTTAACGAAGGGTAGAAATAGGAATTTGTGCATCCGCATGCATGTATTTGAAAAATCCGAATAAATTTTTTCGCAAAATAAAACTTATGTTGGAATCAAGTTAAGCCTTAGATGTTAGTGTTGTGCAACTATAGAATAAAACTAGATAAATTTTAACATGACCTTTATGTGTTTTGCTTGTGTTGAGATTTGAATTTCAAATTCAAATAATTGAATTTGAAATTGAATTCAAATAAATTGCAATAAGTAAATAAAACAACCAAATAATGATTGAAATAATTTAAAACATCAAAACTATTTATTACAATTTATGAAATCAAATCCATACAATATCTTTATAAATTATGAGCTATAGACAAAGAAAAATTTACTTTATTGATATAATTACAGAATTACATTGTCTTGTACAAATGTTTATAAAGGAAAAGTAAAAATTACAAAGTGACTTCTAAAAACTTAATCTTGTATTTCTTCTTCTTGATCTTCATTCCATAGTTGTTCCTGCAAAACAAAAGAAAAGCAAAAACAAAGTAAAACAAATACAAAGATGGGGTTAGGATTAGTATTGCTCTCAGATTAGCAATAAGGTGTATTGCTAATTACATCATAGAGTTGATTAGGCAACTTAGTGTAGCATCTGTTCTTAATCATCATATAATTGCCTCAGAGCAACATCACAGGCCACAAATCCACTTGGCAAGTGAAAAAGAATGCACAACCTAGGGATAATACCAACCAGCTGAAGCTCCACGTTAACAGAACCTGGGAGACACACAAGCAAGCAGCACAATCACCTGGTGCTACTGTGCTGTCCTCAGCACAGCCATTTCACTCCCAGGAGGGGATAAGAGCAAGGAAGCAGCCATAGGAGCTAGCAAAATAGAACCACAACACTCACTCAAGCAACCAGTTCGAGTTCATCAACCACAGCCGCAGTTCATCACCAAATCACAAATCCATCTATCTTTCACCACTGGATTATTGCCAAAAGCAATAGCAAGATGGGATAGAAGCACAAGAGCAATCTGGAGTAAGAAGGGAAGGCCAGGAGCTCGAGGGAAGCAACCTGGAGCTGGAGGAGCAGGCCAGCTAGGAGAACAAGGAGGAGATCTACAAGTGCTGTTGATCCAGAACACTCCAGCAACCAAACCACAACACAGCCACACCACAACTTGCTAAGGTTGATCTCAACTCTTAAAGAAAATTATGCAAGCATTTGATTGTGGTGTGATTTCCCTCAGTTATGCATAGAAATGTTATGCACAGCTCTTCATTGGGAATTAATTAAAAAGGGGCAAGCACAGCATCTGTTCTTATTAAACCATGGCCTCAGCCTGTGCATCATAGGCAAGGGGCAAATAACCCACAATTTTGAGCAAAGGCATAAGCAAATATTGCTTTTCACAGCTATGTGTGAAGCACAAATCCAGTAAATTGATGCTGGGCACTAACTCCACAAGGGGAATAGCACCTCAAACACATCTGTGCACTAACCATATCACTGGAAAGTATAAATACATTTCCTAAGCTAAAATCATCAGCTAGCTTCTGTGTAACTCAAAGGAGGCATCACAGCAAGCTACACTAACAATAATTAGCTCCAGAAAATCATCTACACTTGCACAAAGCACTACCAGGGCATCAAAACACATCTTCTGTTCATCAACAGAAGCACAGGAAAGCATTAAAAAAGCAAGTTAAACCAGCTAGCTACTGTGTAACTCTCAGGGAGGCATCACAGTAAGCAAACTCGTCTAAATCATGCTCAAATAACTTCAAACATCACTGCTAGATCATGCAATGCATGTTCCAACTCAGTTATAAATTATATCTATACAAATTCATGTCACAAACATCAGAACACATCCTGTGTTCATCACAGGAGCAATAGAGCAACATCACACCTAGAAATAGGAAACATAAAATCACCACTAGCAGCTCACATCACAGAGCAGGGCACGAAGGCCAGAGAAGGAGTGGAGAAGAGAGGTGATACGTCTCCAACGTATCCATAATTTCTGCTGTTCCATGCTTATATTATACCATTTGCTACATGTTTTATATACACTTCGTATCACTTTTATGCATTTTCTGGGACTAACCTATTAACAAGATGCCACAGTGCCAGTTCCCTGTTTTCTGCTGTTTTTGGTTTCAGAAAGTTACTTCTGGAAATATTCTCGGAATTGCACGAAACAAAAGGCCAGGTCCCTATTTTTCCAGCACGTACACGGAGTCCGAAGGAGAGACGAAGAAGTGCCACGAGGTGGCCAAACCACCAGGTGGCGGCAGTGGGCCCAGCCGCGCCTGGAGGTGGTTTGGGCCCCTCGGGGGTCCGCCGACATCGCCCCTTCGCCTATTTATTCCCCGAGACGCGAAAACCCTAAAACACCGAGCCTTTCATCCAGAACATATTCGCTGCCGCCGCCGTCGTCAACCCTAACTCGGGGGGTTCCTGAAGCTCTTCCCGGCACCCTGCCGGAGAGGGGAATCATCACCGGAGGGCTCTACATCGCCATGCCCGCCTCCGGAGTGATGCGTGAGTAGTTCATCCTTGGACTATGGGTCCATAGCAGTAGCTAGATGGTTGTCTTCTCCACTTGTGCCATCATGTTTAGATCTTGTGAGCTGCCTATCATGATCAAGATCATCTTATTGTAATGCTACATGTTGTGTTTGCTGGGATCTGACTTATATTGATACCTATGTGGAGCTGAATATTATATTATCATGTCTATGTCATTTGTGATCTTGCATGCTCTCCGTTACTTGTTGAAGCCTTGGCCACGTGAATACTTGTAACTCCAAGAGGGGGTATTTATGCATGATAGTTGGGTTCAACCTCTATTTAACCTGGGATAGTGACAGCAAGTTCTAAGGTTGTAGATGTGTTGTTGCCACTAGGGGTAAAACAGCAATGCTTTATTCAAGGATGAATGTATTGTTTACATTACGCACATTACTTAATGCAATTGTCTGTTGCTTGCAACTTAATACTGGAAGGGGTACGGATGTTAACCGGAAAGTGGAGGCATAGATGCATGCTGGATAGCGGTCTATGTACTTTGTCGTAATGCCCAAATGAATCTCATAGTAGACACCACAGCTCACACATGCATGTTATATGCACTTATCAATTGTCAATTGCCCAGCTGTAATTTGTTTACCCAGCATGTTAGTTATCTTATTGGAGAGACACCACTAGTGAACTGTGGACCCCGGTCCATTCTTTTACATCTGAAATACAATCTACTGCAATCATTGTTCTCTACTGTTTTATGCAAACAAACATCATCTTCCATTCGATACGTTTAACCCTTTGTTTTCAGCAAGCCGGTGAGATTGACAACCTCACTGTTAAGTTGGGGCAAAGTAGTTTGATTGTGTTGTGCAGGTTCCACGTTGGCACCGGAATCCCTGGTGTTGCGCCGCACTACACTCCTCCACCAACACCTTCGAAGCAAACCTCGTTTTCCTACTGGTCCGATTAAACCTTGGTTTCATACTGAGGGAAAACTTACTGCTGCACTCATCATACCTTCCTCTTGGGGTTCCCAACTGACGTGTGACGTACAAGCAATTGTTTCTGGCACTATTAACCTAGAGCCACCAACAACGTTTTCTGGCGCCGTTGCCGGGGAAAACAGAATTGCTTCTGCAAGGGGAGTCTCTCACACCCAATCTCTTTACTTTGTTATTTGTCTTGCTTAGTTTATTTTTATTTTGTTTTGTTTGCTTTCTCTATATCAAAAAACAAAAAAATTAGTTACTTGTCTTGCCTAGTTTATTTTTATTTTGTTTTGTTTGCTTTCTCTATATCAAAAACACAAAAAAATTAGTTACTTGTTTAATTCAGTTTAATTTTGTTTTTCAAAATGAATGCTCCTGAAGTTGAAGTTCGTTCTTTTAGGCAACTAGGAGGTGAAAATTTGAAAGATGCTTGGTATAGAATTAGTGATGCTCATCATAGATGTACTAAGAAACACTCTACCACTATCCTCCTTAGGAACTTTTATGTTGGTATCTCTAGTTGGTATAGGTATGTTCTAGACACTCTTACAGGTGGAAATTTCTTGGGTACTCCTGCTTTAGAAGCCTGTAATATTATTGAAAGTTTGGTAGGAACACCACCCACTAAAGATATTAAAGTTGAGATTACCTTGGAAGATGTTATAAATAAGTTAGACTCTATGGAGAATTTTTTCCAAATTTTCTTGATTGTATTGGTAAGATTAATGAATCAATAGCCACCATCAATGAAAGAATCACTGTTCTTGAGGATAATATATCCATGACACCCAAAATCATAGAATTGATGAGTTAGAGGAAGCTATTGAAACCTTAAGTTCAACCTTTACTTCTCTTAAGTCTAAAAAGGAGAAAGTTTATGTGGGTAGAGAGCAAAAGTTTATGTATGTTCCTAAAGTGCCAAAACCAAAGACTCATTATGAGCTTAAAATTGATAAAACTTTTAGTACGGTTAAAGGTAATGAAACACCCCAGGAACATCTAAGATACCCATTGTTACAAGCTGTGTGTTGGAAGAGGCTTTTGATGATTTGAATGATTTGCCACTTGACAACACTTGATTTTCACTTTCTGCGCCTAGCTGAAAGGCGTTAAAGAAAAGCGCTTATGGGAGACAACCCATCGTTTTTATTTGCTGTTATTTTTGTTTTCTTTGAGTCAAGGATTTTTGTTACTTCTGTAGCAACTCCTTTGTATCTTTATTTTATTGCAATGTTGTGCCAAGTAAAGTTCTATATTGAAAGTTGATGCAAGATTTGGATTTCTGCGCAGTGACAGATTTTTAGCTGTCACGGATTTGAGCTTATCTCCCTGTAGAAAATTCAAAAAATTCTGAGAAAAATCACGCATATTCCTGAGATATGTACGCAACTTTCATTATTTTAGGCCAGATCCATCTGAGCAACTTAAGTGCCTCGAAAAAATTCGTTATTCCAGACTGTTCTGTTTTTGACAGATTCTGCCTTTTGTTTTGCATTCGCTCTTTTACTGTGTTTGTGTGGATTTCTTTGCTCCACAAAGCATTGGTGGCTGTAGCTAATGTCCAGAAGCTTTGGGATTGATTGTATCATTACAGAATATGAGAATTTTTGATTATGCACTAACCCTCTAATGAGAACTGTCTTGAGTTTGGTGTGAAGGAAGTTTTCAAGGATCAAGCGAGAAGGGTGATATTATGTGATCAAGAAGAGTGAAAAGCCTAAGCTTGGGGATGCCCCCGTGGTTCATCCCAACTATATTCAGAGAGACTCAAGCGTCTAAGCTTGGGGATGCCCAAGGCATCCCCTTCTTCATCAACAAACTTATCAGGTCATCTCTAGTGAAACTATATTTTAATTCTTTCACATCTTATGCGCTTTACTTGGAGCGTCTGTGTGTTTTTATTTTTGTTTTTGTTTGAATAAATTGGATCCTAGCAATCCTTGTGTGGGAGAGAGACACGCTCCGCTTTTTCATGTGAATACTCATGTTCTTCACTTATATTTGTTGAGTATTCTTAACTAGCTACTGCAGTGCTTTTAGCTCCTGTTTTTCGTGCATCTCTTCGAGCTGTTAGCACTTGTTTATAAATACTCTCTTGCTGCATTATATTATCATTTGGAGAGTTTATGTTTAATTAAAGTTATTGGTGTTTGTTTGGAAGAAAGAAAATGCTACATGTAGTAGTTGGTATTGGAAAAGACATATGCATTCTTGTAGATCATTGTCTTGTTTTGATTTGATGCTTTGCAATTGTTTTGAGCTCTCAAGTAGATCATGTTTAAGCTCTTGCATCATGTAGTTAAAGCCTAGTAGTGGAGAACTACTGTAGAGCTTGTTGAGACTTGTGATGCATATTTGTTCTCTCTAAGGTCTAGATATTTTCTGGTAAAATGTTTGAGCAACAAGGAAGACAGTGTAGAGTCTTATAATACTTGCAATATGTTTTTATGTGATTCTTGCTGTACCGGTTTATACTTGTGTTTGCTTCAAACAACCTTGCTAGCCTAAACTCTGTACTGAGAGGGAATGCTTCTCGTGCATCCAAAACTTGAGCCAAAACCCATGCCATTTGTGTCCACCATACCTACCTACTATGTGGTATTTCCTGCCATTCCAAGTAAATATTTCATGTGCTACCTTTAAACTATTCAAAACTTTATTACTCCTTATTTGTGTCAATGTTTTATAGCTCATGAGGAAGTATGTGGTGTTTTATCTTTCAATCTTGTCATTTACTTCTGACAGACTTTCAACCAATGGACTAGTGGCATATACATCCGCTTATCCAATAATTTGCAAAAAGAGCTGGCAACGGGGTGCCCAGCCCCAATTAATTACAACTTTCATTAATAATTCTCTTCACATGTTTTGCCCTGATTTATCAGTAAGCAACTTAATTTTGCAATAGACACTCCTCCATGGTATGTGAATGTTGGAAGGCACCCGAGGATTCGGTTAGCCATGGCTTGTGTAAGCAAAAGGTTGGGAGGAGTGTCATCTATAAAGAAACTAAAATACATGTGTAAACAAAAGAGAAGAGGGATGATCTACCTTGCTGGTAGAAATAACGTCCTTCATGGGAGCCGCTCTTTGAAAGTCTGGTTGACAAGGGGGTTAGAGTGCCCACTACCATTCGTTGACAACAACAAACACCTCTCAAATACTTATTTTGTGCTCTCTATATGCTTTCGAAAACTTAAAAAGCTCTAGCACATGATTTAATCCCTGCTTCCCTCTGCGAAGGGCCTATCTTTTACTTTATGTTGAGTCAGTTTAATA